>CM055121.1:64290496-64973149 GCA_029206835.1 Rana muscosa | reverse complement strand
GTCCGGGTTTTCTTATCAACTCCAGTCCGGTTATTTTTTCAGATCCAGTCCGGGTTTCATTTTTCAACTCCATTCCGGTTATTTTTTCAAATCCAGTCTGGGTTTTTTTTGTTTTTTAACTCCATTCCATTTTTTTTTCAAATCCAGTCCGGGGTTTTTTTTAACACCAGTCCATTTTTTTTTCAACTCCAGTCCAGGTTTTCTTATCAACTCCAGTCCGGTTATTAATTCAAATCCAGTCCGGGTTTTTTTTAACTCCAGTCCATTTATTTTTTCAGATCCAGTCCGGGTTTTTTTTTCAACTCCAGTCCGGTTATTTTTTCAGATCCAGTCCGGGTTTTATTTTTCAACTCTAGTCCGGTTATTTTTTCAAATCCAGTCAGGGTTTTCTTATCAACTCCAGTCCAGTTATTTTTTCAGATCCAGTCCGGGTTTTATTTTTCAACTCCAGTCCGGTTATTTTTTTAAATCCATTTCGTGTTTTTTTTTTTCAACTCCAGTCCGGTTATTTTTTCAAATACAGTCTGGGTCTTCTTATCAACTCCAGTCCGGTTATTTTTTTCAAATCCAGTCCGGGTTTTCTTATCAACTCCAGTCCGGTTATTTTTTCAAATCCAGTCCAGGTTTTCTTATCAACTCCAGTCCGGTTATTTTTTCAGATCCAGTCCGAGTTTTATTTTTCAACTCCAGTCCGGTTATTTTTTCAAATCCAGTCTGGGTTTTCTTATCAACTCCAGTCCAGTTATTTTTTCAGATCCAGTCCAGATTTTATTTTTCAACTCCAGTCCGGTTATTTTTTCAAATCCAGTCCGAGTTTTATTTTTCAACTCCAGTCTGGTTATTTTTTCAAATCCAGTCCGGGTTTTCTTATCAACTCCAGTCCGGTTATTTTTTCAAATCCAGTCCGGGTTTTATTTTTCAACTCCAGTTCGGTTAGTTTTTTCAAATCCAGTCTGGGTTTTTTTATCAACTCCAGTCCGGTTATTTTTTCAGATCCAGTCCGGGTTTTATTTTTCAACTCCATTCCGGTTATTTTTTCAAATCCAGTCCGGGTTTTTTTTTTAACTCCATTCCATTTTTTTCCAAATCCAGTCCGTTTTTTGTTTTAACTCCAGTCCATTTTTTTTTCAAATCCAGTCCGGGTTTTCGTATCAACTCCAGTCCGGTTATTAATTCAAATCCAGTCTGGGTTTTTTTAACTCCAGTCCATTTTTTTTTCAAATCCAGCCTGGGTTTTCTTATCAACTCCAGTCCGGTTATTTTTTTCAGATCCAGTTCGGGTTTTATTTTAACACCAGTCCATTTTTTTTTCAAATCCAGTCCAGGTTTTCTTATCAACTCCAGTCCAGTTATTAATTCAAATCCAGTCTGGGTTTTTTTTAACTCCAGTCCATTTATTTTTTCAGATCCAGTCCGGGTTTTTTTTTCAACTCCAGTCCGGTTATTTTTTCAAATCCAGTCCGGGTTTTATTTTTCAACTCCAGTCCGGATATTTTTTCAAATCCAGTCCAGGTTTTATTTTTCAACTCCAGTCCGGTTATTTTTTCAAATCCAGTCCGGGTTTTCTTATCAACTCCAGTCCGGTTATTTTTTCAGATCCAGTCCGGGTTTTATTTTTCAACTCCAGTCCGGTTATTTTTTCAAATCCAGTCCGGGTTTTATTTTTCAACTCCAGTCCGGTTATTTTTTCAAATCCAGTCTGGGTTTTCTTATCAACTCCAGTCCGGTTATTTTTTCAAATCCAGTCTGGGTTTTCTTATCAACTCCAGTCTGGTTATTTTTTTAAATCCAGTCAGGGTTTTATTTTTCAACTCCAGTCCAGTTAGTTTTTTCAAATCCAGTCTGGGTTTTTTTATCAACTCCAGTCCGTTTTTTTTTCAAATCCAGTCCGGTTTTATTTTTCAACTCCAGTCCATTGTTTTTTTTTCAAATCCAGTCTGGGTTTTCTTATCAACTCCAGTCCGGTTATTAATTCAAATCCAGTCCGGGTTTTTTTTTAACTCCAGCCAATTTCTTTTTCAAATCCAGTCTGGGTTTTCTTATCAACTCCAGTCCGGTTATTTTTTCAGATCCAGTCTGGGTTTTATTTTTCAACTCTAGTCCGGTTATTTTTTCAAATCCAGTCAGGGTTTTCTTATCAACTCCAGTCCAGTTATTTTTTCAGATCCAGTCCAGGTTTTATTTTTCAACTCCAGTCCGGTTATTTTTTCAAATACAGTCTGGGTCTTCTTATCAACTCCAGTCCGGTTATTTTTTTCAAATCCAGTCCGGGTTTTCTTATCAACTCCAGTCCGGTTATTTTTTCAAATCGAGTCCAGGCTTTCTTATCAACTCCAGTCCGGTTATTTTTTCAGATCCAGTCCGGGTTTTATTTTTCAACTCCAGTCCGGTTATTTTTTCAGATCCAGTCCGGGTTTTATTTTTCAACTCCAGTCTGGTTATTTTTTTAAATCCAGTCTGGGTTTTTTTCAACTCCAGTCCGGTTATTTTTTTCAAATCCAGTCCGGGTTTTCTTATCAACTCCAGTCCGGTTATTTTTTCAAATCCAGTCCGGGTTTTCTTATCAACTCCAGTCCGGTTATTTTTTCAAATCCAGTCCGGGTTTTATTTTTCAACTCCAGTTCGGTTAGTTTTTTCAAATCCAGTCTGGGTTTTTTTATCAACTCCAGTCCGGTTATTTTTTCAGATCCAGTCCGGGTTTTATTTTTTTAACTCCATTCCATTTTTTTTCAAATCCAGTCCGTTTTTTGTTTTAACTCCAGTCCATTTTTTTTTCAAATCCAGTCCGGGTTTTCGTATCAACTCCAGTCCGGTTATTAATTCAAATCCAGTCCGGGTTTTTTTAACTCCAGTCCATTTTTTTTTCAAATCCAGTCCAGGTTTTCTTATCAACTCCAGTCCGGTTATTTTTTTCAGATCCAGTTCGGGTTTTATTTTTCAACTCCAAACCGGTTATTTTTTCAAATCCAGTCCGGGTTTTCTTATCAACTCCAGTCCAGTTATTTTTTCAGATCCAGTCCGGGTTTTATTTTTCAACTCCAGTCCGGTTATTTTTTTAAATCCAGTCCAGGTTTTATTTTTCAACTCCAGTCCGGTCATTTTTTCAAATCCAGTCCGGGTTTTCTTATAAACTCCAGTCCGGTTATTTTTTCAGATCCAGTCCGGGTTTTATTTTTCAACTCCAGCCCGGTTATTTTTTCAGATCCTGTCCGGGTTTTTTTTTTCAACTCCAGTCCAGTTATTTTTTCAGATCCAGTCCGGGTTTTAATTTTCGACTCCAGTCCGGTTATTTTTTCAAATCCAGTCTGGGTTTTCTTATCAACTCCAGTCCGGGTTTTATTTTTCAACTCCATTTTGGTTATTTTTTCAGATCCAGTCCGGGTTTTATTTTTCAACTCTAGTCCGGTTATTTTTTCAAATCCAGTCCGGGTTTTCTTATCAACTCCAGTCCGGTTATTTTTTCAAATCCAGTCTGGGTTTTTTTTGTTTTTTAACTCCATTCCATTTTTTTTTTAAATCCAGTCCGGGGTTTTTTTTAACACCAGTCCATTTTTTTTTCAAATCCAGTCCAGGTTTTCTTATCAACTCCAGTCCGGTTATTAATTCAAATCCAGTCCGGGTTTTTTTTAACTCCAGTCCATTTATTTTTTCAGATCCAGTCTGGGTTTTCTTATCAACTCCAGTCCGGATATTTTTTCAGATCCAGTCCGGGTTTTATTTTTCAACTCCAGTTTGGTTATTTTTTCAAATCCAGTCCAGGTTTTATTTTTCAACTCCAGTCCGGTTATTTTTTCAAATCCAGTCCGGGTTTTCTTATCAACTCCAGTCCGGTTATTTTTTCAGATCCTGTCCGGGTTTTTTTTTTCAACTCCAGTCCAGTTATTTTTTCAGATCCAGTCCGGGTTTTAATTTTCGACTCCAGTCCGGTTATTTTTTCAAATCCAGTCTGGGTTTTCTTATCAACTCCAGTCCGGGTTTTATTTTTCAACTCCATTTTGGTTATTTTTTCAGATCCAGTCCGGGTTTTATTTTTCAACTCTAGTCCGGTTATTTTTTCAAATCCAGTCCGGGTTTTCTTATCAACTCCAGTCCGGTTATTTTTTCAAATCCAGTCTGGGTTTTTTTTGTTTTTTAACTCCATTCCATTTTTTTTTAAATCCAGTCCGGGGTTTTTTTTAACACCAGTCCATTTTTTTTTCAAATCCAGTCCAGGTTTTCTTATCAACTCCAGTCCGGTTATTAATTCAAATCCAGTCCGGGTTTTTTTTAACTCCAGTCCATTTATTTTTTCAGATCCAGTCCGGGTTTTCTTATCAACTCCAGTCCGGATATTTTTTCAGATCCAGTCCGGGTTTTATTTTTCAACTCCAGTTCGGTTATTTTTTCAAATCCAGTCCAGGTTTTATTTTTCAACTCCAGTCCGGTTATTTTTTCAAATCCAGTCCGGGTTTTCTTATCAACTCCAGTCCGGTTATTTTTTCAGATCCAGTCCGGGTTTTATTTTTCAACTCCAGTCTGGTTATTTTTTCAAATCCAGTCCGGGTTTTATTTTTCAACTCGTCCGGTTATTTTTTCAAATCCAGTCCGGGTTTTCTTATCAACTCCAGTCCGGTTATTTTTTCAAATCCAGTCCGGGTTTTCTTATCAACTCCAGTCTGGTTATTTTTTTAAATCCAGTCCGGGTTTTATTTTTCAACTCCAGTCCAGTTAGTTTTTTCAAATCCATTCCGGGTTTTTTTATCAACTCCAGTCCGTTTTTTTTTCAAATCCAGTCCGGGTTTTATTTTTCAACTCCAGTCCGTTGTTTTTTTTCAAATCCATTTCGGGTTTTCTTATCAACTCCAGTCCGGTTATTAATTCAAATCCAGTCCGGTTTTTTTTTTAACTCCAGCCAATTTCTTTTTCAAATCCAGTCTGGGTTTTCTTATCAACTCCAGTCCGGTTATTTTTTCAGATCCAGTCTGGGTTTTATTTTTCAACTCTAGTCCGGTTATTTTTTCAAATCCAGTCAGGGTTTTCTTATCAACTCCAGTCCAGTTATTTTTTCAGATCCAGTCCGGGTTTTATTTTTCAACTCCAGTCCGGTTATTTTTTCAAATACAGTCTGGGTCTTCTTATCAACTCCAGTCCGGGGTATTTTTTTCAAATCCAGTCCGGGTTTTCTTATCAACTCCAGTCCGGTTATTTTTTCAAATCCAGTCCAGGCTTTCTTATCAACTCCAGTCCGGTTATTTTTTCAGATCCAGTCCAGGTTTTATTTTTCAACTCCAGTCCGGTTATTTTTTCAGATCCAGTCCGGGTTTTATTTTTCAACTCCAGTCTGGTTATTTTTTTAAATCCAGTCTGGGTTTTTTTCAACTCCAGTCCGGTTATTTTTTTCAAATCCAGTCCGGGTTTTCTTATCAACTCCAGTCCGGTTATTTTTTCAAATCCAGTCCGGGTTTTCTTATCAACTCCAGTCCGGTTATTTTTTCAAATCCAGTCCGGGTTTTATTTTTCAACTCCAGTTCGGTTCGTTTTTTCAAATCCAGTCTGGGTTTTTTTATCAACTCCAGTCCGGTTATTTTTTCAGATCCAGTCCGGGTTTTATTTTTCAACTCCATTCCGGTTATTTTTTCAAATCCAGTCCGGGTTTTTTTTTTTTAACTCCATTCCATTTTTTTTCAAATCCAGTCCGTTTTTTGTTTTAACTCCAGTCCATTTTTTTTCAAATCCAGTCCGGGTTTTCGTATCAACTCCAGTCCGGGTATTAATTCAAATCCAGTCCGGGTTTTTTAACTCCAGTCCATTTATTTTTCAACTCCAGTCCAGTTAGTTTTTTCAAATCCATTCCGGGTTTTTTTATCAACTCCAGTCCGTTTTTTTTTCAAATCCAGTCCGGGTTTTATTTTTCAACTCCAGTCCGGTTATTTTTTCAAATCCATTTCGGGTTTTCTTATCAACTCCAGTCCGGTTATTAATTCAAATCCAGTCCGGGTTTTTTTTTAACTCCAGCCAATTTCTTTTTCAAATCCAGTCTGGGTTTTCTTATCAACTCCAGTCCGGTTATTTTTTCAGATCCAGTCTGGGTTTTATTTTTCAACTCTAGTCCGGTTATTTTTTCAAATCCAGTCCGGGTTTTCTTATCAACTCCAGTCCGGTTACTAATTCAAATCCAGTCCGGGTTTTTTTAACTCCAGTCCATTTTTTTTTCAAATCCAGTCCAGGTTTTCTTATCAACTCCAGTCCGGTTATTTTTTTCAGATCCAGTTCGGGTTTTATTTTTCAACTCCAAACCGGTTATTTTTTCAAATCCAGTCCGGGTTTTCTTATCAACTCCAGTCCAGTTATTTTTTCAGATCCAGTCCGGGTTTTATTTTTCAACTCCAGTCCGGTTATTTTTTTAAATCCAGTCCAGGTTTTATTTTTCAACTCCAGTCCAGTCATTTTTTCAAATCCAGTCCGGGTTTTCTTATAAACTCCAGTCCGGTTATTTTTTCAGATCCAGTCCGGGTTTTATTTTTCAACTCCAGTTCGGTTATTTTTTCAAATCCAGTCTGGGTTTTCTTATCAACTCCAGTCCAGTTATTTTTTCAGATCCAGTCCGGGTTTTAATTTTCGACTCCAGTCCGGTTATTTTTTCAAATCCAGTCTGGGTTTTCTTATCAACTCCAGTCCGGGTTTTATTTTTCAACTCCATTTTGGTTATTTTTTCAGATCCAGTCCGGGTTTTATTTTTCAACTCTAGTCCGGTTATTTTTTCAAATCCAGTCCGGGTTTTCTTATCAACTCCAGTCCGGTTATTTTTTCAGATCCAGTCCGGGTTTCATTTTTCAACTCCATTCCGGTTATTTTTTCAAATCCAGTCTGGGTTTTTTTTGTTTTTTAACTCCATTCCATTTTTTTTTCAAATCCAGTCCGGGTTTTTTTTTAACACCAGTCCATTTTTTTTTCAAATCCAGTCCAGGTTTTCTTATCAACTCCAGTCCGGTTATTAATTCAAATCCAGTCCGGGTTTTTTTTAACTCCAGTCCATTTATTTTTTCAGATCCAGTCCGGGTTTTTTTTCAACTCCAGTCCGGTTATTTTTTCAGATCCAGTCCGGGTTTTATTTTTCAACTCTAGTCCGGTTATTTTTTCAAATCCAGTCAGGGTTTTCTTATCAACTCCAGTCCAGTTATTTTTTCAGATCCAGTCCGGGTTTTATTTTTCAACTCCAGTCCGGTTATTTTTTTAAATCCAGTTCGGGTTTTTTTTTTTCAACTCCAGTCCGGTTATTTTTTCAAATACAGTCTGGGTCTTCTTATCAACTCCAGTCCGGTTATTTTTTTCAAATCCAGTCCGGGTTTTCTTATCAACTCCAGTCCGGTTATTTTTTCAAATCCAGTCCAGGTTTTCTTATCAACTCCAGTCCGGTTATTTTTTCAGATCCAGTCCGAGTTTTATTTTTCAACTCCAGTCCGGTTATTTTTTCAAATCCAGTCCGAGTTTTATTTTTCAACTCCAGTCTGGTTATTTTTTCAAATCCAGTCCGGGTTTTCTTATCAACTCCAGTCCGGTTATTTTTTCAAATCCAGTCCGGGTTTTATTTTTCAACTCCAGTTCGGTTAGTTTTTTCAAATCCAGTCTGGGTTTTTTTATCAACTCCAGTCCGGTTATTTTTTCAGATCCAGTCCGGGTTTTATTTTTCAACTCCATTCCGGTTATTTTTTCAAATCCAGTCCGGGTTTTTTTTTTAACTCCATTCCATTTTTTTCCAAATCCAGTCCGTTTTTTGTTTTAACTCCAGTCCATTTTTTTTTCAAATCCAGTCCGGGTTTTCGTATCAACTCCAGTCCGGTTATTAATTCAAATCCAGTCTGGGTTTTTTTAACTCCAGTCCATTTTTTTTTCAAATCCAGCCTGGGTTTTCTTATCAACTCCAGTCCGGTTATTTTTTTCAGATCCAGTTCGGGTTTTATTTTAACACCAGTCCATTTTTTTTTCAAATCCAGTCCAGGTTTTCTTATCAACTCCAGTCCAGTTATTAATTCAAATCCAGTCTGGGTTTTTTTTAACTCCAGTCCATTTATTTTTTCAGATCCAGTCCGGGTTTTTTTTTCAACTCCAGTCCGGTTATTTTTTCAAATCCAGTCCGGGTTTTATTTTTCAACTCCAGTCCGGATATTTTTTCAAATCCAGTCCAGGTTTTATTTTTCAACTCCAGTCCGGTTATTTTTTCAAATCCAGTCCGGGTTTTCTTATCAACTCCAGTCCGGTTATTTTTTCAGATCCAGTCCGGGTTTTATTTTTCAACTCCAGTCCGGTTATTTTTTCAAATCCAGTCTGGGTTTTCTTATCAACTCCAGTCCGGTTATTTTTTCAAATCCAGTCTGGGTTTTCTTATCAACTCCAGTCTGGTTATTTTTTTAAATCCAGTCCGGGTTTTATTTTTCAACTCCAGTCCAGTTAGTTTTTTCAAATCCAGTCTGGGTTTTTTTATCAACTCCAGTCCGTTTTTTTTTCAAATCCAGTCCGGTTTTATTTTTCAACTCCAGTCCATTGTTTTTTTTCAAATCCAGTCTGGGTTTTCTTATCAACTCCAGTCCGGTTATTTTTTCAAATCCAGTCCGGGTTTTATTTTTCAACTCCAGTCCGGTTATTTTTTCAAATCCAGTCTGGGTTTTCTTATCAACTCCAGTCCGGTTATTTTTTCAAATCCAGTCTGGGTTTTCTTATCAACTCCAGTCTGGTTATTTTTTTAAATCCAGTCCGGGTTTTATTTTTCAACTCCAGTCCAGTTAGTTTTTTCTAATCCAGTCTGGGTTTTTTATCAACTCCAGTCCGTTTTTTTTTTCAAATCCAGTCCAGGTTTTATTTTTCAACTCCAGTCCGGTTATTTTTTCAAATCCAGTCCGGGTTTTCTTATCAACTCCAGTCTGGTTATTTTTTCAGATCCAGTCCGGGTTTTATTTTTCAACTCCAGTCCGGTTATTTTTTCAAATCCAGTCTGGGTTTTCTTATCAACTCCAGTCCAGTTATTTTTTCAGATCCAGTCCGGATTTTATTTTTCAACTCCAGTCCGGTTATTTTTTCAAATCCAGTCCGGGTTTTATTTTTCAACTCCAGTCCGGTTATTTTTTCAAATCCAGTCCGGGTTTTCTTATCAACTCCAGTCCGGTTATTTTTTCAAATCCAGTCCGGGTTTTATTTTTCAACTCCAGTCCGGTTAGTTTTTTCAAATCCAGTCTGGGTTTTTTTATCAACTCCAGTCCGGTTATTTTTTTAGATCCAGTCCGGGTTTTATTTTTCAACTCCATTCCGGTTATTTTTTCAAATCCAGTCCGGGTTTTTTTTTTTAACTCCATTCCATTTTTTTTTTCAAATCCAGTCCGTTTTTTGTTTTAACTCCAGTCCATTTTTTTTTCAAATCCAGTCCGGGTTTTCTTATCAACTCCAGTCCGGTTATTAATTCAAATCCAGTCCGGGTTTTATTTTTCAACTCCAAACCGGTTATTTTTTCAAATCCAGTCCAGGTTTTCTTATCAACTCCAGTCCGGTTATTTTTTCAGATCCAGTCCGGGTTTTATTTTTCAACTCCATTCCAGTTATTTTTTCAAATCCAGTCCGGATTTGTTTTTTTTTAACTCCATTCCATTTTTTTTTCAAATCCAGTCCGTTTTTTGTTTTAACTCCAGTCCATTTTTTTTTCAAATCCAGTCCGGGTTTTCTTATCAACTCCAGTCCGGTTATTAATTCAAATCCAGTCCGGGTTTTATTTTTCAACTCCAAACCGGTTATTTTTTCAAATCCAGTCCGGGTTTTCTTATCAACTCCAGTCCAGTTATTTTTTCAGATCCAGTCCGGGTTTTATTTTTCAACTCCAGTCCGGTTATTTTTTCAAATCCAGTCCGGGTTTTATTTTTCAACTCCAGTCCAGTTATTTTTTCAGATCCAGTCCAGATTTTATTTTTCAACTCCAGTCCGGTTATTTTTTCAAATCCAGTCCGGGTTTTATTTTTCAACTCCAGTCCGGTTATTTTTTCAAATCCAGTCCGGGTTTTCTTATCAACTCCAGTCCGGTTATTTTTTCAAATCCAGTCCGGGTTTTATTTTTCAACTCCAGTCCGGTTAGTTTTTTCAAATCCAGTCTGGGTTTTTTTATCAACTCCAGTCCGGTTATTTTTTTAGATCCAGTCCGGGTTTTATTTTTCAACTCCATTCCGGTTATTTTTTCAAATCCAGTCCGGGTTTTTTTTTTTAACTCCATTCCATTTTTTTTTCAAATCCAGTCCGTTTTTTGTTTTAACTCCAGTCCATTTTTTTTTTCAAATCCAGTCCGGGTTATCTTATCAACTCCAGTCCGGTTATTAATTCAAATCCAGTCCGGGTTTTATTTTTCAACTCCAAACCGGTTATTTTTTCAAATCCAGTCCAGGTTTTCTTATCAACTCCAGTCCGGTTATTTTTTCAGATCCAGTCCGGGTTTTATTTTTCAACTCCATTCCAGTTATTTTTTCAAATCCAGTCCGGGTTTGTTTTTTTTTAACTCCATTCCATTTTTTTTTTCAAATCCAGTCCGTTTTTTGTTTTAACTCCAGTCCATTTTTTTTTCAAATCCAGTCCGGGTTTTCTTATCAACTCCAGTCCGGTTATTAATTCAAATCCAGTCCGGGTTTTATTTTTCAACTCCAAACCGGTTATTTTTTCAAATCCAGTCAGGGTTTTCTTATCAACTCCAGTCCAGTTATTTTTTCAGATCCATTCCGGGTTTTATTTTTCAACTCCAGTCCGGTTATTTTTTTAAATCCAGTTCGGGTTTTTTTTTTCAACTCCAGTCCGGTTATTTTTTCAAATACAGTCTGGGTCTTCTTATCAACTCCAGTCCGGTTATTTTTTTCAAATCCAGTCCGGGTTTTCTTATCAACTCCAGTCCGGTTATTTTTTCAAATCCAGTCCAGGTTTTCTTATCAACTCCAGTCCGGTTATTTTTTCAGATCCAGTCCGAGTTTTATTTTTCAACTCCAGTCCGGTTATTTTTTCAAATCCAGTCTGGGTTTTCTTATCAACTCCAGTCCAGTTATTTTTTCAGATCCAGTCCAGATTTTATTTTTCAACTCCAGTCCGGTTATTTTTTCAAATCCAGTCCGAGTTTTATTTTTCAACTCCAGTCTGGTTATTTTTTCAAATCCAGTCCGGGTTTTCTTATCAACTCCAGTCCGGTTATTTTTTCAAATCCAGTCCGGGTTTTATTTTTCAACTCCAGTTCGGTTAGTTTTTTCAAATCCAGTCTGGGTTTTTTTATCAACTCCAGTCCGGTTATTTTTTCAGATCCAGTCCGGGTTTTATTTTTCAACTCCATTCCGGTTATTTTTTCAAATCCAGTCCGGGTTTTTTTTTTTAACTCCATTCCATTTTTTTCCAAATCCAGTCCGTTTTTTGTTTTAACTCCAGTCCATTTTTTTTTCAAATCCAGTCCGGGTTTTCGTATGAACTCCAGTCCGGTTATTAATTCAAATCCAGTCTGGGTTTTTTTAACTCCAGTCCATTTTTTTTTCAAATCCAGCCTGGGTTTTCTTATCAACTCCAGTCCGGTTATTTTTTTCAGATCCAGTTCGGGTTTTATTTTAACACCAGTCCATTTTTTTTTCAAATCCAGTCCAGGTTTTCTTATCAACTCCAGTCCAGTTATTAATTCAAATCCAGTCTGGGTTTTTTTTAACTCCAGTCCATTTATTTTTTCAGATCCAGTCCGGGTTTTTTTTTCAACTCCAGTCCGGTTATTTTTTCAAATCCAGTCCGGGTTTTATTTTTCAACTCCAGTCCGGATATTTTTTCAAATCCAGTCCAGGTTTTATTTTTCAACTCCAGTCCGGTTATTTTTTCAAATCCAGTCCGGGTTTTCTTATCAACTCCAGTCCGGTTATTTTTTCAGATCCAGTCCGGGTTTTATTTTTCAACTCCAGTCCGGTTATTTTTTCAAATCCAGTCCGGGTTTTATTTTTCAACTCCAGTCCGGTTATTTTTTCAAATCCAGTCTGGGTTTTCTTATCAACTCCAGTCCGGTTATTTTTTCAAATCCAGTCTGGGTTTTCTTATCAACTCCAGTCTGGTTATTTTTTTAAATCCAGTCCGGGTTTTATTTTTCAACTCCAGTCCGGTTAGTTTTTTCAAATCCAGTCCGGGTTTTCTTATCAACTCCAGTCCGGTTATTTTTTCAAATCCAGTCCGGGTTTTATTTTTCAACTCCAGTCCGGTTAGTTTTTTCAAATCCAGTCTGGGTTTTTTTATCAACTCCAGTCCGGTTATTTTTTTAGATCCAGTCCGGGTTTTATTTTTCAACTCCATTCCGGTTATTTTTTCAAATCCAGTCCGGGTTTTTTTTTTTAACTCCATTCCATTTTTTTTTCAAATCCAGTCCGTTTTTTGTTTTAACTCCAGTCCATTTTTTTTTTCAAATCCAGTCCGGGTTTTCTTATCAACTCCAGTCCGGTTATTAATTCAAATCCAGTCCGGGTTTTATTTTTCAACTCCAAACCGGTTATTTTTTCAAATCCAGTCCAGGTTTTCTTATCAACTCCAGTCCGGTTATTTTTTCAGATCCAGTCCGGGTTTTATTTTTCAACTCCATTCCAGTTATTTTTTCAAATCCAGTCCGGATTTGTTTTTTTTTAACTCCATTCCATTTTTTTTTCAAATCCAGTCCGTTTTTTGGTTTAACTCCAGTCCATTTTTTTTTCAAATCCAGTCCGGGTTTTCTTATCAACTCCAGTCCGGTTATTAATTCAAATCCAGTCCGGGTTTTATTTTTCAACTCCAAACCGGTTATTTTTTCAAATCCAGTCCGGGTTTTCTTATCAACTCCAGTCCAGTTATTTTTTCAGATCCAGTCCGGGTTTTATTTTTCAACTCCAGTCCGGTTATTTTTTCAAATCCAGTCCGGGTTTTATTTTTCAACTCCAGTCCAGTTATTTTTTCAGATCCAGTCCAGATTTTATTTTTCAACTCCAGTCCGGTTATTTTTTCAAATCCAGTCCGGGTTTTATTTTTCAACTCCAGTCCGGTTATTTTTTCAAATCCAGTCCGGGTTTTCTTATCAACTCCAGTCCGGTTATTTTTTCAAATCCAGTCCGGGTTTTATTTTTCAACTCCAGTCCGGTTAGTTTTTTCAAATCCAGTCTGGGTTTTTTTATCAACTCCAGTCCGGTTATTTTTTTAGATCCAGTCCGGGTTTTATTTTTCAACTCCATTCCGGTTATTTTTTCAAATCCAGTCCGGGTTTTTTTTTTTAACTCCATTCCATTTTTTTTTCAAATCCAGTCCGTTTTTTGTTTTAACTCCAGTCCATTTTTTTTTTCAAATCCAGTCCGGGTTATCTTATCAACTCCAGTCCGGTTATTAATTCAAATCCAGTCCGGGTTTTATTTTTCAACTCCAAACCGGTTATTTTTTCAAATCCAGTCCAGGTTTTCTTATCAACTCCAGTCCGGTTATTTTTTCAGATCCAGTCCGGGTTTTATTTTTCAACTCCATTCCAGTTATTTTTTCAAATCCAGTCCGGGTTTGTTTTTTTTTAACTCCATTCCATTTTTTTTTTCAAATCCAGTCCGTTTTTTGTTTTAACTCCAGTCCATTTTTTTTTCAAATCCAGTCCGGGTTTTCTTATCAACTCCAGTCCGGTTATTAATTCAAATCCAGTCCGGGTTTTATTTTTCAACTCCAAACCGGTTATTTTTTCAAATCCAGTCCGGGTTTTCTTATCAACTCCAGTCCAGTTATTTTTTCAGATCCAGTCCGGGTTTTATTTTTCAACTCCAGTCCGGTTATTTTTTCAAATCCAGTCCGGGTTTTATTTTTCAACTCCAGTCTGGTTATTTTTTCAAATCCAGTCCGGGTTTTCTTATCAACTCCAGTCCGGTTATTTTTTCAAATCCAGTCCGGGTTTTCTTATCAACTCCAGTCTGGTTATTTTTTTAAATCCAGTCCGGGTTTTATTTTTCAACTCCAGTCCGGTTAGTTTTTTCAAATCCAGTCCGGGTTTTTTTATCAACTCCAGTCCGTTTTTTTTTCAAATCCAGTCTGGGTTTTATTTTTCAACTCCAGTCCATTGTTTTTTTTCAAATCCATTTTGGGTTTTCTTATCAACTCCAGTCCGGTTATTTTTTCAGATCCAGTCCGGGTTTTATTTTTCAACTCTAGTCCGGTTATTTTTTCAAATCCAGTCAGGGTTTTCTTATCAACTCCAGTCCAGTTATTTTTTCAGATCCATTCCGGGTTTTATTTTTCAACTCCAGTCCGGTTATTTTTTTAAATCCAGTTCGGGTTTTTTTTTTCAACTCCAGTCCGGTTATTTTTTCAAATACAGTCTGGGTCTTCTTATCAACTCCAGTCCGGTTATTTTTTTCAAATCCAGTCCGGGTTTTCTTATCAACTCCAGTCCGGTTATTTTTTCAAATCCAGTCCAGGTTTTCTTATCAACTCCAGTCCGGTTATTTTTTCAGATCCAGTCCGAGTTTTATTTTTCAACTCCAGTCCGGTTATTTTTTCAAATCCAGTCTGGGTTTTCTTATCAACTCCAGTCCAGTTATTTTTTCAGATCCAGTCCAGATTTTATTTTTCAACTCCAGTCCGGTTATTTTTTCAAATCCAGTCCGAGTTTTATTTTTCAACTCCAGTCTGGTTATTTTTTCAAATCCAGTCCGGGTTTTCTTATCAACTCCAGTCCGGTTATTTTTTCAAATCCAGTCCGGGTTTTATTTTTCAACTCCAGTTCGGTTAGTTTTTTCAAATCCAGTCTGGGTTTTTTTATCAACTCCAGTCCGGTTATTTTTTCAGATCCAGTCCGGGTTTTATTTTTCAACTCCATTCCGGTTATTTTTTCAAATCCAGTCCGGGTTTTTTTTTTAACTCCATTCCATTTTTTTCCAAATCCAGTCCGTTTTTTGTTTTAACTCCAGTCCATTTTTTTTTCAAATCCAGTCCGGGTTTTCGTATGAACTCCAGTCCGGTTATTAATTCAAATCCAGTCTGGGTTTTTTTAACTCCAGTCCATTTTTTTTTCAAATCCAGCCTGGGTTTTCTTATCAACTCCAGTCCGGTTATTTTTTTCAGATCCAGTTCGGGTTTTATTTTAACACCAGTCCATTTTTTTTTCAAATCCAGTCCAGGTTTTCTTATCAACTCCAGTCCAGTTATTAATTCAAATCCAGTCTGGGTTTTTTTTAACTCCAGTCCATTTATTTTTTCAGATCCAGTCCGGGTTTTTTTTTCAACTCCAGTCCGGTTATTTTTTCAAATCCAGTCCGGGTTTTATTTTTCAACTCCAGTCCGGATATTTTTTCAAATCCAGTCCAGGTTTTATTTTTCAACTCCAGTCCGGTTATTTTTTCAAATCCAGTCCGGGTTTTCTTATCAACTCCAGTCCGGTTATTTTTTCAGATCCAGTCCGGGTTTTATTTTTCAACTCCAGTCCGGTTATTTTTTCAAATCCAGTCCGGGTTTTATTTTTCAACTCCAGTCCGGTTATTTTTTCAAATCCAGTCTGGGTTTTCTTATCAACTCCAGTCCGGTTATTTTTTCAAATCCAGTCTGGGTTTTCTTATCAACTCCAGTCTGGTTATTTTTTTAAATCCAGTCCGGGTTTTATTTTTCAACTCCAGTCCAGTTAGTTTTTTCAAATCCAGTCTGGGTTTTTTTATCAACTCCAGTCCGTTTTTTTTTCAAATCCAGTCCGGTTTTATTTTTCAACTCCAGTCCATTGTTTTTTTTCAAATCCAGTCTGGGTTTTCTTATCAACTCCAGTCCGGTTATTTTTTCAAATCCAGTCCGGGTTTTATTTTTCAACTCCAGTCCGGTTATTTTTTCAAATCCAGTCTGGGTTTTCTTATCAACTCCAGTCCGGTTATTTTTTCAAATCCAGTCTGGGTTTTCTTATCAACTCCAGTCTGGTTATTTTTTTAAATCCAGTCCGGGTTTTATTTTTCAACTCCAGTCCAGTTAGTTTTTTCTAATCCAGTCTGGGTTTTTTTATCAACTCCAGTCCGTTTTTTTTTCAAATCCAGTCCAGGTTTTATTTTTCAACTCCAGTCCGGTTATTTTTTCAAATCCAGTCCGGGTTTTCTTATCAACTCCAGTCTGGTTATTTTTTCAGATCCAGTCCGGGTTTTATTTTTCAACTCCAGTCCGGTTATTTTTTCAAATCCAGTCTGGGTTTTCTTATCAACTCCAGTCCAGTTATTTTTTCAGATCCAGTCCGGATTTTATTTTTCAACTCCAGTCCGGTTATTTTTTCAAATCCAGTCCGGGTTTTATTTTTCAACTCCAGTCCAGTTATTTTTTCAAATCCAGTCCGGGTTTTCTTATCAACTCCAGTCCGGTTATTTTTTCAAATCCAGTCCGGGTTTTATTTTTCAACTCCAGTCCGGTTAGTATTTTCAAATCCAGTCTGGGTTTTTTTATCAACTCCAGTCCGGTTATTTTTTTAGATCCAGTCCGGGTTTTATTTTTCAACTCCATTCCGGTTATTTTTTCAAATCCAGTCCGGGTTTTTTTTTTTAACTCCATTCCATTTTTTTTTCAAATCCAGTCCGTTTTTTGTTTTAACTCCAGTCCATTTTTTTTTTCAAATCCAGTCCGGGTTTTCTTATCAACTCCAGTCCGGTTATTAATTCAAATCCAGTCCGGGTTTTATTTTTCAACTCCAAACCGGTTATTTTTTCAAATCCAGTCCAGGTTTTCTTATCAACTCCAGTCCGGTTATTTTTTCAGATCCAGTCCGGGTTTTATTTTTCAACTCCATTCCAGTTATTTTTTCAAATCCAGTCCGGATTTGTTTTTTTTTAACTCCATTCCATTTTTTTTTTCAAATCCAGTCCGTTTTTTGTTTTAACTCCAGTCCATTTTTTTTTCAAATCCAGTCCGGGTTTTCTTATCAACTCCAGTCCGGTTATTAATTCAAATCCAGTCCGGGTTTTATTTTTCAACTCCAAACCGGTTATTTTTTCAAATCCAGTCCGGGTTTTCTTATCAACTCCAGTCCAGTTATTTTTTCAGATCCAGTCCGGGTTTTATTTTTCAACTCCAGTCCGGTTATTTTTTCAAATCCAGTCCGGGTTTTATTTTTCAACTCCAGTCCAGTTATTTTTTCAGATCCAGTCCGGATTTTATTTTTCAACTCCAGTCCGGTTATTTTTTCAAATCCAGTCCGGGTTTTATTTTTCAACTCCAGTCCGGTTATTTTTTCAAATCCAGTCCGGGTTTTCTTATCAACTCCAGTCCGGTTATTTTTTCAAATCCAGTCCGGGTTTTATTTTTCAACTCCAGTCCGGTTAGTTTTTTCAAATCCAGTCTGGGTTTTTTTATCAACTCCAGTCCGGTTATTTTTTTAGATCCAGTCCGGGTTTTATTTTTCAACTCCATTCCGGTTATTTTTTCAAATCCAGTCCGGGTTTTTTTTTTTAACTCCATTCCATTTTTTTTTCAAATCCAGTCCGTTTTTTGTTTTAACTCCAGTCCATTTTTTTTTTCAAATCCAGTCCGGGTTTTCTTATCAACTCCAGTCCGGTTATTAATTCAAATCCAGTCCGGGTTTTATTTTTCAACTCCAAACCGGTTATTTTTTCAAATCCAGTCCAGGTTTTCTTATCAACTCCAGTCCGGTTATTTTTTCAGATCCAGTCCGGGTTTTATTTTTCAACTCCATTCCAGTTATTTTTTCAAATCCAGTCCGGGTTTGTTTTTTTTTAACTCCATTCCATTTTTTTTTTCAAATCCAGTCCGTTTTTTGTTTTAACTCCAGTCCATTTTTTTTTCAAATCCAGTCCGGGTTTTCTTATCAACTCCAGTCCGGTTATTAATTCAAATCCAGTCCGGGTTTTATTTTTCAACTCCAGTCTGGTTATTTTTTCAAATCCAGTCCGGGTTTTCTTATCAACTCCAGTCCGGTTATTTTTTCAAATCCAGTCCGGGTTTTCTTATCAACTCCAGTCTGGTTATTTTTTTAAATCCAGTCCGGGTTTTATTTTTCAACTCCAGTCCGGTTAGTTTTTTCAAATCCAGTCCGGGTTTTTTTATCAACTCCAGTCCGTTTTTTTTTCAAATCCAGTCTGGGTTTTATTTTTCAACTCCAGTCCATTGTTTTTTTTCAAATCCATTTTGGGTTTTCTTATCAACTCCAGTCCGGTTATTTTTTCAGATCCAGTCCGGGTTTTATTTTTCAACTCTAGTCCGGTTATTTTTTCAAATCCAGTCAGGGTTTTCTTATCAACTCCAGTCCAGTTATTTTTTCAGATCCAGTCCGGGTTTTATTTTTCAACTCCAGTCCGGTTATTTTTTTAAATCCAGTTCGGGTTTTTTTTTTCAACTCCAGTCCGGTTATTTTTTCAAATACAGTCTGGGTCTTCTTATCAACTCCAGTCCGGTTATTTTTTTCAAATCCAGTCCGGGTTTTCTTATCAACTCCAGTCCGGTTATTTTTTCAAATCCAGTCCAGGTTTTCTTATCAACTCCAGTCCGGTTATTTTTTCAGATCCAGTCCGAGTTTTATTTTTCAACTCCAGTCCGGTTATTTTTTCAAATCCAGTCTGGGTTTTCTTATCAACTCCAGTCCAGTTATTTTTTCAGATCCAGTCCAGATTTTATTTTTCAAATCCAGTCCGGGTTTTCTTATCAACTCCAGTCCGGTTATTAATTCAAATCCAGTCCGGGTTTTATTTTTCAACTCCAAACCGGTTATTTTTTCAAATCCAGTCCAGGTTTTCTTATCAACTCCAGTCCGGTTATTTTTTCAGATCCAGTCCGGGTTTTATTTTTCAACTCCATTCCAGTTATTTTTTCAAATCCAGTCCGGGTTTGTTTTTTTTTAACTCCATTCCATTTTTTTTTTCAAATCCAGTCCGTTTTTTGTTTTAACTCCAGTCCATTTTTTTTTCAAATCCAGTCCGGGTTTTCTTATCAACTCCAGTCCGGTTATTAATTCAAATCCAGTCCGGGTTTTATTTTTCAACTCCAGTCTGGTTATTTTTTCAAATCCAGTCCGGGTTTTCTTATCAACTCCAGTCCGGTTATTTTTTCAAATCCAGTCCGGGTTTTCTTATCAACTCCAGTCTGGTTATTTTTTTAAATCCAGTCCGGGTTTTATTTTTCAACTCCAGTCCGGTTAGTTTTTTCAAATCCAGTCCGGGTTTTTTTATCAACTCCAGTCCGTTTTTTTTTCAAATCCAGTCTGGGTTTTATTTTTCAACTCCAGTCCATTGTTTTTTTTCAAATCCATTTTGGGTTTTCTTATCAACTCCAGTCCGGTTATTTTTTCAGATCCAGTCCGGGTTTTATTTTTCAACTCTAGTCCGGTTATTTTTTCAAATCCAGTCAGGGTTTTCTTATCAACTCCAGTCCAGTTATTTTTTCAGATCCAGTCCGGGTTTTATTTTTCAACTCCAGTCCGGTTATTTTTTTAAATCCAGTTCGGGTTTTTTTTTCAACTCCAGTCCGGTTATTTTTTCAAATACAGTCTGGGTCTTCTTATCAACTCCAGTCCGGTTATTTTTTTCAAATCCAGTCCGGGTTTTCTTATCAACTCCAGTCCGGTTATTTTTTCAAATCCAGTCCAGGTTTTCTTATCAACTCCAGTCCGGTTATTTTTTCAGATCCAGTCCGAGTTTTATTTTTCAACTCCAGTCCGGTTATTTTTTCAAATCCAGTCTGGGTTTTCTTATCAACTCCAGTCCAGTTATTTTTTCAACTCCAGTCCATTGTTTTTTTTCAAATCCATTTTGGGTTTTCTTATCAACTCCAGTCCGGTTATTTTTTCAGATCCAGTCCGGGTTTTATTTTTCAACTCTAGTCCGGTTATTTTTTCAAATCCAGTCAGGGTTTTCTTATCAACTCCAGTCCAGTTATTTTTTCAGATCCAGTCCGGGTTTTATTTTTCAACTCCAGTCCGGTTATTTTTTTAAATCCAGTTCGGGTTTTTTTTTTCAACTCCAGTCCGGTTATTTTTTCAAATACAGTCTGGGTCTTCTTATCAACTCCAGTCCGGTTATTTTTTTCAAATCCAGTCCGGGTTTTCTTATCAACTCCAGTCCGGTTATTTTTTCAAATCCAGTCCAGGTTTTCTTATCAACTCCAGTCCGGTTATTTTTTCAGATCCAGTCCGAGTTTTATTTTTCAACTCCAGTCCGGTTATTTTTTCAAATCCAGTCTGGGTTTTCTTATCAACTCCAGTCCAGTTATTTTTTCAGATCCAGTCCAGATTTTATTTTTCAACTCCAGTTCGGTTAGTTTTTTCAAATCCAGTCTGGGTTTTTTTATCAACTCCAGTCCGGTTATTTTTTCAGATCCAGTCCGGGTTTTATTTTTCAACTCCATTCCGGTTATTTTTTCAAATCCAGTCCGGGTTTTTTTTTTTAACTCCATTCCATTTTTTTCCAAATCCAGTCCGTTTTTTGTTTTAACTCCAGTCCATTTTTTTTTCAAATCCAGTCCGGGTTTTCGTATGAACTCCAGTCCGGTTATTAATTCAAATCCAGTCTGGGTTTTTTTAACTCCAGTCCATTTTTTTTTCAAATCCAGCCTGGGTTTTCTTATCAACTCCAGTCCGGTTATTTTTTTCAGATCCAGTTCGGGTTTTATTTTAACACCAGTCCATTTTTTTTTCAAATCCAGTCCAGGTTTTCTTATCAACTCCAGTCCAGTTATTAATTCAAATCCAGTCTGGGTTTTTTTTAACTCCAGTCCATTTATTTTTTCAGATCCAGTCCGGGTTTTATTTTTCAACTCTAGTCCGGTTATTTTTTCAAATCCAGTCAGGGTTTTCTTATCAACTCCAGTCCAGTTATTTTTTCAGATCCAGTCCGGGTTTTATTTTTCAACTCCAGTCCGGTTATTTTTTTAAATCCAGTTCGGGTTTTTTTTTCAACTCCAGTCCGGTTATTTTTTCAAATACAGTCTGGGTCTTCTTATCAACTCCAGTCCGGTTATTTTTTTCAAATCCAGTCCGGGTTTTCTTATCAACTCCAGTCCGGTTATTTTTTCAAATCCAGTCCAGGTTTTCTTATCAACTCCAGTCCGGTTATTTTTTCAGATCCAGTCCGAGTTTTATTTTTCAACTCCAGTCCGGTTATTTTTTCAAATCCAGTCTGGGTTTTCTTATCAACTCCAGTCCAGTTATTTTTTCAACTCCAGTCCATTGTTTTTTTTCAAATCCATTTTGGGTTTTCTTATCAACTCCAGTCCGGTTATTTTTTCAGATCCAGTCCGGGTTTTATTTTTCAACTCTAGTCCGGTTATTTTTTCAAATCCAGTCAGGGTTTTCTTATCAACTCCAGTCCAGTTATTTTTTCAGATCCAGTCCGGGTTTTATTTTTCAACTCCAGTCCGGTTATTTTTTTAAATCCAGTTCGGGTTTTTTTTTTCAACTCCAGTCCGGTTATTTTTTCAAATACAGTCTGGGTCTTCTTATCAACTCCAGTCCGGTTATTTTTTTCAAATCCAGTCCGGGTTTTCTTATCAACTCCAGTCCGGTTATTTTTTCAAATCCAGTCCAGGTTTTCTTATCAACTCCAGTCCGGTTATTTTTTCAGATCCAGTCCGAGTTTTATTTTTCAACTCCAGTCCGGTTATTTTTTCAAATCCAGTCTGGGTTTTCTTATCAACTCCAGTCCAGTTATTTTTTCAGATCCAGTCCAGATTTTATTTTTCAACTCCAGTTCGGTTAGTTTTTTCAAATCCAGTCTGGGTTTTTTTATCAACTCCAGTCCGGTTATTTTTTCAGATCCAGTCCGGGTTTTATTTTTCAACTCCATTCCGGTTATTTTTTCAAATCCAGTCCGGGTTTTTTTTTTTAACTCCATTCCATTTTTTTCCAAATCCAGTCCGTTTTTTGTTTTAACTCCAGTCCATTTTTTTTTCAAATCCAGTCCGGGTTTTCGTATGAACTCCAGTCCGGTTATTAATTCAAATCCAGTCTGGGTTTTTTTAACTCCAGTCCATTTTTTTTTCAAATCCAGCCTGGGTTTTCTTATCAACTCCAGTCCGGTTATTTTTTTCAGATCCAGTTCGGGTTTTATTTTAACACCAGTCCATTTTTTTTTCAAATCCAGTCCAGGTTTTCTTATCAACTCCAGTCCAGTTATTAATTCAAATCCAGTCTGGGTTTTTTTTAACTCCAGTCCATTTATTTTTTCAGATCCAGTCCGGGTTTTTTTTTCAACTCCAGTCCGGTTATTTTTTCAAATCCAGTCCGGGTTTTATTTTTCAACTCCAGTCCGGATATTTTTTCAAATCCAGTCCAGGTTTTATTTTTCAACTCCAGTCCGGTTATTTTTTCAAATCCAGTCCGGGTTTTATTTTTCAACTCCAGTCCGGTTATTTTTTCAAATCCAGTCTGGGTTTTCTTATCAACTCCAGTCCGGTTATTTTTTCAAATCCAGTCTGGGTTTTCTTATCAACTCCAGTCTGGTTATTTTTTTAAATCCAGTCCGGGTTTTATTTTTCAACTCCAGTCCAGTTAGTTTTTTCAAATCCAGTCTGGGTTTTTTTATCAACTCCAGTCCGTTTTTTTTTCAAATCCAGTCCGGTTTTATTTTTCAACTCCAGTCCATTGTTTTTTTTTCAAATCCAGTCTGGGTTTTCTTATCAACTCCAGTCCGGTTATTTTTTCAAATCCAGTCCGGGTTTTATTTTTCAACTCCAGTCCGGTTATTTTTTCAAATCCAGTCTGGGTTTTCTTATCAACTCCAGTCCGGTTATTTTTTCAAATCCAGTCTGGGTTTTCTTATCAACTCCAGTCTGGTTATTTTTTTAAATCCAGTCCGGGTTTTATTTTTCAACTCCAGTCCATTGTTTTTTTTCAAATCCAGTCTGGGTTTTCTTATCAACTCCAGTCCGGTTATTTTTTCAAATCCAGTCTGGGTTTTCTTATCAACTCCAGTCTGGTTATTTTTTTAAATCCAGTCCGGGTTTTATTTTTCAACTCCAGTCCAGTTAGTTTTTTCTAATCCAGTCTGGGTTTTTTTATCAACTCCAGTCCGTTTTTTTTTCAAATCCAGTCCAGGTTTTATTTTTCAACTCCAGTCCGGTTATTTTTTCAAATCCAGTCCGGGTTTTCTTATCAACTCCAGTCTGGTTATTTTTTCAGATCCAGTCCGGGTTTTATTTTTCAACTCCAGTCCGGTTATTTTTTCAAATCCAGTCTGGGTTTTCTTATCAACTCCAGTCCAGTTATTTTTTCAGATCCAGTCCGGATTTTATTTTTCAACTCCAGTCCGGTTATTTTTTCAAAGCCAGTCCGGGTTTTATTTTTCAACTCCAGTCCAGTTATTTTTTCAAATCCAGTCCGGGTTTTCTTATCAACTCCAGTCCGGTTATTTTTTCAAATCCAGTCCGGGTTTTATTTTTCAACTCCAGTCCGGTTAGTTTTTTCAAATCCAGTCTGGGTTTTTTTATCAACTCCAGTCCGGTTATTTTTTTAGATCCAGTCCGGGTTTTATTTTTCAACTCCATTCCGGTTATTTTTTCAAATCCAGTCCGGGGTTTTTTTTTTAACTCCATTCCATTTTTTTTTCAAATCCAGTCCGTTTTTTGTTTTAACTCCAGTCCATTTTTTTTTTCAAATCCAGTCCGGGTTTTCTTATCAACTCCAGTCCGGTTATTAATTCAAATCCAGTCCGGGTTTTATTTTTCAACTCCAAACCGGTTATTTTTTCAAATCCAGTCCAGGTTTTCTTATCAACTCCAGTCCGGTTATTTTTTCAGATCCAGTCCGGGTTTTATTTTTCAACTCCATTCCAGTTATTTTTTCAAATCCAGTCCGGGTTTGTTTTTTTTTAACTCCATTCCATTTTTTTTTTCAAATCCAGTCCGTTTTTTGTTTTAACTCCAGTCCATTTTTTTTTCAAATCCAGTCCGGGTTTTCTTATCAACTCCAGTCCGGTTATTAATTCAAATCCAGTCCGGGTTTTATTTTTCAACTCCAGTCCGGTTATTTTTTCAAATCCAGTCCGGGTTTTATTTTTCAACTCCAGTCTGGTTATTTTTTCAAATCCAGTCCGGGTTTTCTTATCAACTCCAGTCCGGTTATTTTTTCAAATCCAGTCCGGGTTTTCTTATCAACTCCAGTCTGGTTATTTTTTTAAATCCAGTCCGGGTTTTATTTTTCAACTCCAGTCCGGTTAGTTTTTTCAAATCCAGTCCGGGTTTTTTTATCAACTCCAGTCCGTTTTTTTTTCAAATCCAGTCTGGGTTTTATTTTTCAACTCCAGTCCATTGTTTTTTTTCAAATCCATTTTGGGTTTTCTTATCAACTCCAGTCCGGTTATTTTTTCAGATCCAGTCCGGGTTTTATTTTTCAACTCTAGTCCGGTTATTTTTTCAAATCCAGTCAGGGTTTTCTTATCAACTCCAGTCCAGTTATTTTTTCAGATCCAGTCCGGGTTTTATTTTTCAACTCCAGTCCGGTTATTTTTTTAAATCCAGTTCGGGTTTTTTTTTTCAACTCCAGTCCGGTTATTTTTTCAAATACAGTCTGGGTCTTCTTATCAACTCCAGTCCGGTTATTTTTTTCAAATCCAGTCCGGGTTTTCTTATCAACTCCAGTCCGGTTATTAATTCAAATCCAGTCCGGGTTTTATTTTTCAACTCCAGTCCGGTTATTTTTTCAAATCCAGTCCGGGTTTTCTTATCAACTCCAGTCCGGTTATTAATTCAAATCCAGTCCGGGTTTTATTTTTCAACTCCAAACCGGTTATTTTTTCAAATCCAGTCCAGGTTTTCTTATCAACTCCAGTCCGGTTATTTTTTCAGATCCAGTCCGGGTTTTATTTTTCAACTCCATTCCAGTTATTTTTTCAAATCCAGTCCGGGTTTTTTTTTTTTAACTCCATTCCATTTTTTTTTTCAAATCCAGTCCGTTTTTTGTTTTAACTCCAGTCCATTTTTTTTTCAAATCCAGTCCGGGTTTTCTTATCAACTCCAGTCCGGTTATTAATTCAAATCCAGTCCGGGTTTTATTTTTCAACTCCAGTCCGGTTATTTTTTCAAATCCAGTCCGGGTTTTATTTTTCAACTCCAGTCTGGTTATTTTTTCAAATCCAGTCCGGGTTTTCTTATCAACTCCAGTCCGGTTATTTTTTCAAATCCAGTCCGGGTTTTCTTATCAACTCCAGTCTGGTTATTTTTTTAAATCCAGTCCGGGTTTTATTTTTCAACTCCAGTCCGGTTAGTTTTTTCAAATCCAGTCCGGGTTTTTTTATCAACTCCAGTCCGTTTTTTTTTCAAATCCAGTCTGGGTTTTATTTTTCAACTCCAGTCCATTGTTTTTTTTCAAATCCATTTTGGGTTTTCTTATCAACTCCAGTCCGGTTATTTTTTCAGATCCAGTCCGGGTTTTATTTTTCAACTCTAGTCCAGGTATTTTTTCAAATCCAGTCAGGGTTTTCTTATCAACTCCAGTCCAGTTATTTTTTCAGATCCAGTCCGGGTTTTATTTTTCAACTCCAGTCCGGTTATTTTTTTAAATCCAGTTCGGGTTTTTTTTTTCAACTCCAGTCCGGTTATTTTTTCAAATACAGTCTGGGTCTTCTTATCAACTCCAGTCCGGTTATTTTTTTCAAATCCAGTCCGGGTTTTCTTATCAACTCCAGTCCGGTTATTTTTTCAAATCCAGTCCAGGTTTTCTTATCAACTCCAGTCCGGTTATTTTTTCAGATCCAGTCCGAGTTTTATTTTTCAACTCCAGTCCGGTTATTTTTTCAAATCCAGTCTGGGTTTTCTTATCAACTCCAGTCCAGTTATTTTTTCAGATCCAGTCCAGATTTTATTTTTCAACTCCAGTCCGGTTATTTTTTCAAATCCAGTCTGGGTTTTCTTATCAACTCCAGTCTGGTTATTTTTTTAAATCCAGTCCGGGTTTTATTTTTCAACTCCAGTCCAGTTAGTTTTTTCAAATCCAGTCCGGGTTTTTTTATCAACTCCAGTCCGTTATTTTTTCAAATCCAGTCCAGGTTTTATTTTTCAACTCCAGTCCGGTTATTTTTTCAAATCCAGTCCGTGTTTTCTTATCAACTCCAGTCTGGTTATTTTTTCAGATCCAGTCCGGGTTTTATTTTTCAACTCCAGTCCGGTTATTTTTTCAAATCCAGTCTGGGTTTTCTTATCAACTCCAGTCCAGTTATTTTTTCAGATCCAGTCCGGATTTTATTTTTCAACTCGTCCGGTTATTTTTTCAAATCCAGTCTGGGTTTTATTTTTCAACTCCAGTCCGGTTATTTTTTCAAATCCAGTCCGGGTTTTTTTATCAACTCCAGTCCGGTTATTTTTTCAAATCCAGTCCGGGTTTTATTTTTCAACTCCAGTCCAGTTAGTTTTTTCAAATCCAGTCTGGGTTTTTTTATCAACTCCAGTCCGGTTATTTTTTTAGATCCAGTCCGGGTTTTATTTTTCAACTCCATTCCGGTTATTTTTTCAAATCCAGTCTGGGTTTTTTTTTTAACTCCATTCCATTTTTTTTTCAAATCCAGTCCGTTTTTTGTTTTAACTCCAGTCCATTTTTTTTTTCAAATCCAGTCCGGGTTTTCTTATCAACTCCAGTCCGGTTATTAATTCAAATCCAGTCCGGGTTTTATTTTTCAACTCCAAACCGGTTATTTTTTCAAATCCAGTCCAGGTTTTCTTATCAACTCCAGTCCGGTTATTTTTTCAGATCCAGTCCGGGTTTTATTTTTCAACTCCATTCCAGTTATTTTTTCAAATCCAGTCCGGGTTTTTTTTTTTTAACTCCATTCCATTTTTTTTTTCAAATCCAGTCCGTTTTTTGTTTTAACTCCAGTCCATTTTTTTTTCAAATCCAGTCCGGGTTTTCTTATCAACTCCAGTCCGGTTATTAATTCAAATCCAGTCCGGGTTTTATTTTTCAACTCCAGTCCGGTTATTTTTTCAAATCCAGTCCGGGTTTTCTTATCAACTCCAGTCTGGTTATTTTTTTAAATCCAGTCCGGGTTTTATTTTTCAACTCCAGTCCGGTTAGTTTTTTCAAATCCAGTCCGGGTTTTTTTATCAACTCCAGTCCGTTTTTTTTTCAAATCCAGTCTGGGTTTTATTTTTCAACTCCAGTCCATTGTTTTTTTTCAAATCCATTTTGGGTTTTCTTATCAACTCCAGTCCGGTTATTTTTTCAGATCCAGTCCGGGTTTTATTTTTCAACTCTAGTCCGGTTATTTTTTCAAATCCAGTCAGGGTTTTCTTATCAACTCCAGTCCAGTTATTTTTTCAGATCCAGTCCGGGTTTTATTTTTCAACTCCAAACCGGTTATTTTTTCAAATCCAGTCCAGGTTTTCTTATCAACTCCAGTCCGGTTATTTTTTCAGATCCAGTCCGGGTTTTATTTTTCAACTCCATTCCAGTTATTTTTTCAAATCCAGTCCGGGTTTTTTTTTTTTAACTCCATTCCATTTTTTTTTTCAAATCCAGTCCGTTTTTTGTTTTAACTCCAGTCCATTTTTTTTTCAAATCCAGTCCAGGTTTTCTTATCAACTCCAGTCCGGTTATTAATTCAAATCCAGTCCGGGTTTTATTTTTCAACTCCAGTCCGGTTATTTTTTCAAATCCAGTCCGGGTTTTCTTATCAACTCCAGTCTGGTTATTTTTTTAAATCCAGTCCGGGTTTTATTTTTCAACTCCAGTCCGGTTATTTTTTCAAATCCAGTCCGGGTTTTCTTATCAACTCCAGTCTGGTTTTTTTTTCAAATCCAGTCTGGGTTTTATTTTTCAACTCCAGTCCATTGTTTTTTTTCAAATCCATTTTGGGTTTTCTTATCAACTCCAGTCCGGTTATTTTTTCAGATCCAGTCCGGGTTTTATTTTTCAACTCTAGTCCGGTTATTTTTTCAAATCCAGTCAGGGTTTTCTTATCAACTCCAGTCCAGTTATTTTTTCAGATCCAGTCCGGGTTTTATTTTTCAACTCCAGTCCGGTTATTTTTTTAAATCCAGTTCGGGTTTTTTTTTTCAACTCCAGTCCGGTTATTTTTTCAAATACAGTCTGGGTCTTCTTATCAACTCCAGTCCGGTTATTTTTTTCAAATCCAGTCCGGGTTTTCTTATCAACTCCAGTCCGGTTATTAATTCAAATCCAGTCCGGGTTTTATTTTTCAACTCCAGTCCGGTTATTTTTTCAAATCCAGTCCGGGTTTTCTTATCAACTCCAGTCCGGTTATTAATTCAAATCCAGTCCGGGTTTTATTTTTCAACTCCAAACCGGTTATTTTTTCAAATCCAGTCCAGGTTTTCTTATCAACTCCAGTCCGGTTATTTTTTCAGATCCAGTCCGGGTTTTATTTTTCAACTCCATTCCAGTTATTTTTTCAAATCCAGTCCGGGTTTTTTTTTTTAACTCCATTCCATTTTTTTTTTCAAATCCAGTCCGTTTTTTGTTTTAACTCCAGTCCATTTTTTTTTCAAATCCAGTCCGGGTTTTCTTATCAACTCCAGTCCGGTTATTAATTCAAATCCAGTCCGGGTTTTATTTTTCAACTCCAGTCCGGTTATTTTTTCAAATCCAGTCCGGGTTTTATTTTTCAACTCCAGTCCAGATATTTTTTCAAATCCAGTCCAGGTTTTATTTTTCAACTCCAGTCCGGTTATTTTTTCAAATCCAGTCCGGGTTTTCCTATCAACTCCAGTCCGGTTATTTTTTCAGATCCAGTCCGGGTTTTATTTTTCAACTCCAGTCCGGTTATTTTTTCAAATCCAGTCCGGGTTTTATTTTTCAACTCCAGTCCGGTTATTTTTTCAAATCCAGTCTGGGTTTTCTTATCAACTCCAGTCCGGTTATTTTTTCAAATCCAGTCTGGGTTTTCTTATCAACTCCAGTCTGGTTATTTTTTTAAATCCAGTCCGGGTTTTATTTTTCAACTCCAGTCCAGTTAGTTTTTTCTAATCCAGTCTGGGTTTTTTTATCAACTCCAGTCCGTTTTTTTTTCAAATCCAGTCCAGGTTTTATTTTTCAACTCCAGTCCGGTTATTTTTTCAAATCCAGTCCGGGTTTTCTTATCAACTCCAGTCTGGTTATTTTTTCAGATCCAGTCCGGGTTTTATTTTTCAACTCCAGTCCGGTTATTTTTTCAAATCCAGTCTGGGTTTTCTTATCAACTCCAGTCCAGTTATTTTTTCAGATCCAGTCCGGATTTTATTTTTCAACTCCAGTCCGGTTATTTTTTCAAAGCCAGTCCGGGTTTTATTTTTCAACTCCAGTCCAGTTATTTTTTCAAATCCAGTCCGGGTTTTCTTATCAACTCCAGTCCGGTTATTTTTTCAAATCCAGTCCGGGTTTTATTTTTCAACTCCAGTCCGGTTAGTTTTTTCAAATCCAGTCTGGGTTTTTTTATCAACTCCAGTCCGGTTATTTTTTTAGATCCAGTCCGGGTTTTATTTTTCAACTCCATTCCGGTTATTTTTTCAAATCCAGTCCGGGGTTTTTTTTTTAACTCCATTCCATTTTTTTTTCAAATCCAGTCCGTTTTTTGTTTTAACTCCAGTCCATTTTTTTTTTCAAATCCAGTCCGGGTTTTCTTATCAACTCCAGTCCGGTTATTAATTCAAATCCAGTCCGGGTTTTATTTTTCAACTCCAAACCGGTTATTTTTTCAAATCCAGTCCAGGTTTTCTTATCAACTCCAGTCCGGTTATTTTTTCAGATCCAGTCCGGGTTTTATTTTTCAACTCCATTCCAGTTATTTTTTCAAATCCAGTCCGGGTTTGTTTTTTTTTAACTCCATTCCATTTTTTTTTTCAAATCCAGTCCGTTTTTTGTTTTAACTCCAGTCCATTTTTTTTTCAAATCCAGTCCGGGTTTTCTTATCAACTCCAGTCCGGTTATTAATTCAAATCCAGTCCGGGTTTTATTTTTCAACTCCAGTCCGGTTATTTTTTCAAATCCAGTCCGGGTTTTATTTTTCAACTCCAGTCTGGTTATTTTTTCAAATCCAGTCCGGGTTTTCTTATCAACTCCAGTCCGGTTATTTTTTCAAATCCAGTCCGGGTTTTCTTATCAACTCCAGTCTGGTTATTTTTTTAAATCCAGTCCGGGTTTTATTTTTCAACTCCAGTCCGGTTAGTTTTTTCAAATCCAGTCCGGGTTTTTTTATCAACTCCAGTCCGTTTTTTTTTCAAATCCAGTCTGGGTTTTATTTTTCAACTCCAGTCCATTGTTTTTTTTCAAATCCATTTTGGGTTTTCTTATCAACTCCAGTCCGGTTATTTTTTCAGATCCAGTCCGGGTTTTATTTTTCAACTCTAGTCCGGTTATTTTTTCAAATCCAGTCAGGGTTTTCTTATCAACTCCAGTCCAGTTATTTTTTCAGATCCAGTCCGGGTTTTATTTTTCAACTCCAGTCCGGTTATTTTTTTAAATCCAGTTCGGGTTTTTTTTTTCAACTCCAGTCCGGTTATTTTTTCAAATACAGTCTGGGTCTTCTTATCAACTCCAGTCCGGTTATTTTTTTCAAATCCAGTCCGGGTTTTCTTATCAACTCCAGTCCGGTTATTAATTCAAATCCAGTCCGGGTTTTATTTTTCAACTCCAGTCCGGTTATTTTTTCAAATCCAGTCCGGGTTTTCTTATCAACTCCAGTCCGGTTATTAATTCAAATCCAGTCCGGGTTTTATTTTTCAACTCCAAACCGGTTATTTTTTCAAATCCAGTCCATGTTTTCTTATCAACTCCAGTCCGGTTATTTTTTCAGATCCAGTCCGGGTTTTATTTTTCAACTCCATTCCAGTTATTTTTTCAAATCCAGTCCGGGTTTTTTTTTTTAACTCCATTCCATTTTTTTTTTCAAATCCAGTCCGTTTTTTGTTTTAACTCCAGTCCATTTTTTTTTCAAATCCAGTCCGGGTTTTCTTATCAACTCCAGTCCGGTTATTAATTCAAATCCAGTCCGGGTTTTATTTTTCAACTCCAGTCCGGTTATTTTTTCAAATCCAGTCCGGGTTTTATTTTTCAACTCCAGTCTGGTTATTTTTTCAAATCCAGTCCGGGTTTTCTTATCAACTCCAGTCCGGTTATTTTTTCAAATCCAGTCCGGGTTTTTTTATCAACTCCAGTCCGTTTTTTTTTCAAATCCAGTCTGGGTTTTATTTTTCAACTCCAGTCCATTGTTTTTTTTCAAATCCATTTTGGGTTTTCTTATCAACTCCAGTCCGGTTATTTTTTCAGATCCAGTCCGGGTTTTATTTTTCAACTCTAGTCCGGTTATTTTTTCAAATCCAGTCAGGGTTTTCTTATCAACTCCAGTCCAGTTATTTTTTCAGATCCAGTCCGGGTTTTATTTTTCAACTCCAGTCCGGTTATTTTTTTAAATCCAGTTCGGGTTTTTTTTTTCAACTCCAGTCCGGTTATTTTTTCAAATACAGTCTGGGTCTTCTTATCAACTCCAGTCCGGTTATTTTTTTCAAATCCAGTCCGGGTTTTCTTATCAACTCCAGTCCGGTTATTAATTCAAATCCAGTCCGGGTTTTATTTTTCAACTCCAGTCCGGTTATTTTTTCAAATCCAGTCCGGGTTTTCTTATCAACTCCAGTCCGGTTATTAATTCAAATCCAGTCCGGGTTTTATTTTTCAACTCCAAACCGGTTATTTTTTCAAATCCAGTCCAGGTTTTCTTATCAACTCCAGTCCGGTTATTTTTTCAGATCCAGTCCGGGTTTTATTTTTCAACTCCATTCCAGTTATTTTTTCAAATCCAGTCCGGGTTTTTTTTTTTTAACTCCATTCCATTTTTTTTTTCAAATCCAGTCCGTTTTTTGTTTTAACTCCAGTCCATTTTTTTTTTCAAATCCAGTCCGGGTTTTCTTATCAACTCCAGTCCGGTTATTAATTCAAATCCAGTCCGGGTTTTATTTTTCAACTCCAGTCCGGTTATTTTTTCAAATCCAGTCCGGGTTTTATTTTTCAACTCCAGTCAAGATATTTTTTCAAATCCAGTCCAGGTTTTATTTTTCAACTCCAGTCCGGTTATTTTTTCAAATCCAGTCCGGGTTTTCCTATCAACTCCAGTCCGGTTATTTTTTCAGATCCAGTCCGGGTTTTATTTTTCAACTCCAGTCCGGTTATTTTTTCAAATCCAGTCCGGGTTTTATTTTTCAACTCCAGTCCGGTTATTTTTTCAAATCCAGTCTGGGTTTTCTTATCAACTCCAGTCCGGTTATTTTTTCAAATCCAGTCTGGGTTTTCTTATCAACTCCAGTCTGGTTATTTTTTTAAATCCAGTCCGGGTTTTATTTTTCAACTCCAGTCCAGTTAGTTTTTTCTAATCCAGTCTGGGTTTTTTTATCAACTCCAGTCCGTTTTTTTTTCAAATCCAGTCCAGGTTTTATTTTTCAACTCCAGTCCGGTTATTTTTTCAAATCCAGTCCGGGTTTTCTTATCAACTCCAGTCTGGTTATTTTTTCAGATCCAGTCCGGGTTTTATTTTTCAACTCCAGTCCGGTTATTTTTTCAAATCCAGTCTGGGTTTTCTTATCAACTCCAGTCCAGTTATTTTTTCAGATCCAGTCCGGATTTTATTTTTCAACTCCAGTCCGGTTATTTTTTCAAAGCCAGTCCGGGTTTTATTTTTCAACTCCAGTCCAGTTATTTTTTCAAATCCAGTCCGGGTTTTCTTATCAACTCCAGTCCGGTTATTTTTTCAAATCCAGTCCGGGTTTTTTTATCAACTCCAGTCCGTTTTTTTTTCAAATCCAGTCTGGGTTTTATTTTTCAACTCCAGTCCATTGTTTTTTTTCAAATCCATTTTGGGTTTTCTTATCAACTCCAGTCCGGTTATTTTTTCAGATCCAGTCCGGGTTTTATTTTTCAACTCTAGTCCGGTTATTTTTTCAAATCCAGTCAGGGTTTTCTTATCAACTCCAGTCCAGTTATTTTTTCAGATCCAGTCCGGGTTTTATTTTTCAACTCCAGTCCGGTTATTTTTTTAAATCCAGTTCGGGTTTTTTTTTTCAACTCCAGTCCGGTTATTTTTTCAAATACAGTCTGGGTCTTCTTATCAACTCCAGTCCGGTTATTTTTTTCAAATCCAGTCCGGGTTTTCTTATCAACTCCAGTCCGGTTATTAATTCAAATCCAGTCCGGGTTTTATTTTTCAACTCCAGTCCGGTTATTTTTTCAAATCCAGTCCGGGTTTTCTTATCAACTCCAGTCCGGTTATTAATTCAAATCCATTCCGGGTTTTATTTTTCAACTCCAAACCGGTTATTTTTTCAAATCCAGTCCAGGTTTTCTTATCAACTCCAGTCCGGTTATTTTTTCAGATCCAGTCCGGGTTTTATTTTTCAACTCCATTCCAGTTATTTTTTCAAATCCAGTCCGGGTTTTTTTTTTTTAACTCCATTCCATTTTTTTTTTCAAATCCAGTCCGTTTTTTGTTTTAACTCCAGTCCATTTTTTTTTCAAATCCAGTCCGGGTTTTCTTATCAACTCCAGTCCGGTTATTAATTCAAATCCAGTCCGGGTTTTATTTTTCAACTCCAGTCCGGTTATTTTTTCAAATCCAGTCCGGGTTTTATTTTTCAACTCCAGTCCAGATATTTTTTCAAATCCAGTCCGGGTTTTCCTATCAACTCCAGTCCGGTTATTTTTTCAGATCCAGTCCGGGTTTTATTTTTCAACTCCAGTCCGGTTATTTTTTCAAATCCAGTCCGGGTTTTATTTTTCAACTCCAGTCCGGTTATTTTTTCAAATCCAGTCTGGGTTTTCTTATCAACTCCAGTCCGGTTATTTTTTCAAATCCAGTCTGGGTTTTCTTATCAACTCCAGTCTGGTTATTTTTTTAAATCCAGTCCGGGTTTTATTTTTCAACTCCAGTCCAGTTAGTTTTTTCTAATCCAGTCTGGGTTTTTTTATCAACTCCAGTCCGTTTTTTTTTCAAATCCAGTCCAGGTTTTATTTTTCAACTCCAGTCCGGTTATTTTTTCAAATCCAGTCCGGGTTTTCTTATCAACTCCAGTCTGGTTATTTTTTCAGATCCAGTCCGGGTTTTATTTTTCAACTCCAGTCCGGTTATTTTTTCAAATCCAGTCTGGGTTTTCTTATCAACTCCAGTCCAGTTATTTTTTCAGATCCAGTCCGGATTTTATTTTTCAACTCCAGTCCGGTTATTTTTTCAAAGCCAGTCCGGGTTTTATTTTTCAACTCCAGTCCAGTTATTTTTTCAAATCCAGTCCGGGTTTTCTTATCAACTCCAGTCCGGTTATTTTTTCAAATCCAGTCCGGGTTTTATTTTTCAACTCCAGTCCGGTTAGTTTTTTCAAATCCAGTCTGGGTTTTTTTATCAACTCCAGTCCGGTTATTTTTTTAGATCCAGTCCGGGTTTTATTTTTCAACTCCATTCCGGTTATTTTTTCAAATCCAGTCCGGGGTTTTTTTTTTAACTCCATTCCATTTTTTTTTCAAATCCAGTCCGTTTTTTGTTTTAACTCCAGTCCATTTTTTTTTTCAAATCCAGTCCGGGTTTTCTTATCAACTCCAGTCCGGTTATTTTTTCAAATCCAGTCCGGGTTTTCTTATCAACTCCAGTCCGGTTATTTTTTCAAATCCAGTCCGGGTTTTATTTTTCAACTCCAGTCCGGTTAGTTTTTTCAAATCCAGTCTGGGTTTTTTTATCAACTCCAGTCCGGTTATTTTTTTAGATCCAGTCCGGGTTTTATTTTTCAACTCCATTCCGGTTATTTTTTCAAATCCAGTCCGGGTTTTTTTTTTTAACTCCATTCCATTTTTTTTTCAAATCCAGTCCGTTTTTTGTTTTAACTCCAGTCCATTTTTTTTTTCAAATCCAGTCCGGGTTTTCTTATCAACTCCAGTCCGGTTATTAATTCAAATCCAGTCCGGGTTTTATTTTTCAACTCCAAACCGGTTATTTTTTCAAATCCAGTCCAGGTTTTCTTATCAACTCCAGTCCGGTTATTTTTTCAGATCCAGTCCGGGTTTTATTTTTCAACTCCATTCCAGTTATTTTTTCAAATCCAGTCCGGGTTTGTTTTTTTTTAACTCCATTCCATTTTTTTTTTCAAATCCAGTCCGTTTTTTGTTTTAACTCCAGTCCATTTTTTTTTCAAATCCAGTCCGGGTTTTCTTATCAACTCCAGTCCGGTTATTAATTCAAATCCAGTCCGGGTTTTATTTTTCAACTCCAGTCCGGTTATTTTTTCAAATCCAGTCCGGGTTTTATTTTTCAACTCCAGTCTGGTTATTTTTTCAAATCCAGTCCGGGTTTTCTTATCAACTCCAGTCCGGTTATTTTTTCAAATCCAGTCCGGGTTTTCTTATCAACTCCAGTCTGGTTATTTTTTTAAATCCAGTCCGGGTTTTATTTTTCAACTCCAGTCCGGTTAGTTTTTTCAAATCCAGTCCAGGTTTTCTTATCAACTCCAGTCCGGTTATTTTTTCAGATCCAGTCCGGGTTTTATTTTTCAACTCCATTCCAGTTATTTTTTCAAATCCAGTCCGGGTTTGTTTTTTTTTAACTCCATTCCATTTTTTTTTTCAAATCCAGTCCGTTTTTTGTTTTAACTCCAGTCCATTTTTTTTTCAAATCCAGTCCGGGTTTTCTTATCAACTCCAGTCCGGTTATTAATTCAAATCCAGTCCGGGTTTTATTTTTCAACTCCATTCCAGTTATTTTTTCAAATCCAGTCCGGGTTTGTTTTTTTTTAACTCCATTCCATTTTTTTTTTCAAATCCAGTCCGTTTTTTGTTTTAACTCCAGTCCATTTTTTTTTCAAATCCAGTCCGGGTTTTCTTATCAACTCCAGTCCGGTTATTAATTCAAATCCAGTCCGGGTTTTATTTTTCAACTCCAGTCCGGTTATTTTTTCAAATCCAGTCCGGGTTTTATTTTTCAACTCCAGTCTGGTTATTTTTTCAAATCCAGTCCGGGTTTTCTTATCAACTCCAGTCCGGTTATTTTTTCAAATCCAGTCCGGGTTTTCTTATCAACTCCAGTCTGGTTATTTTTTTAAATCCAGTCCGGGTTTTATTTTTCAACTCCAGTCCGGTTAGTTTTTTCAAATCCAGTCCGGGTTTTTTTATCAACTCCAGTCCGTTTTTTTTTCAAATCCAGTCTGGGTTTTATTTTTCAACTCCAGTCCATTGTTTTTTTTCAAATCCATTTTGGGTTTTCTTATCAACTCCAGTCCGGTTATTTTTTCAGATCCAGTCCGGGTTTTATTTTTCAACTCTAGTCCGGTTATTTTTTCAAATCCAGTCCAGGTTTTCTTATCAACTCCAGTCCAGTTATTTTTTCAGATCCAGTCCGAGTTTTATTTTTCAACTCCAGTCCGGTTATTTTTTCAAATCCAGTCTGGGTTTTCTTATCAACTCCAGTCCAGTTATTTTTTCAGATCCAGTCAAGATTTTATTTTTCAACTCCAGTCCGGTTATTTTTTCAAATCCAGTCCGGGTTTTCTTATCAACTCCAGTCCGGTTATTAATTCAAATCCAGTCCGGGTTTTATTTTTCAACTCCAGTCCGGTTATTAATTCAAATCCAGTCCAGGTTTTATTTTTCAACTCCAGTCCGGTTATTTTTTCAAATCCAGTCCGGGTTTTCTTATCAACTCCAGTCCGGTTATTTTTTCAGATCCAGTCCGGGTTTTATTTTTCAACTCCAGTCCGGTTATTTTTTCAAATCCAGTCCGGGTTTTTTTTTTTAACTCCATTCCATTTTTTTTTCAAATCCAGTCCGTTTTTTGTTTTAACTCCAGTCCATTTTTTTTTTCAAATCCAGTCCGGGTTTTCTTATCAACTCCAGTCCGGTTATTAATTCAAATCCAGTCCGGGTTTTATTTTTCAACTCCAAACCGGTTATTTTTTCAAATCCAGTCCAGGTTTTCTTATCAACTCCAGTCCGGTTATTTTTTCAGATCCAGTCCGGGTTTTATTTTTCAACTCCATTCCAGTTATTTTTTCAAATCCAGTCCGGGTTTGTTTTTTTTTAACTCCATTCCATTTTTTTTTTCAAATCCAGTCCGTTTTTTGTTTTAACTCCAGTCCATTTTTTTTTCAAATCCAGTCCGGGTTTTCTTATCAACTCCAGTCCGGTTATTAATTCAAATCCAGTCCGGGTTTTATTTTTCAACTCCAGTCCGGTTATTTTTTCAAATCCAGTCCGGGTTTTATTTTTCAACTCCAGTCTGGTTATTTTTTCAAATCCAGTCCGGGTTTTCTTATCAACTCCAGTCCGGTTATTTTTTCAAATCCAGTCCGGGTTTTCTTATCAACTCCAGTCTGGTTATTTTTTTAAATCCAGTCCGGGTTTTATTTTTCAACTCCAGTCCGGTTAGTTTTTTCAAATCCAGTCCGGGTTTTTTTATCAACTCCAGTCCGTTTTTTTTTCAAATCCAGTCTGGGTTTTATTTTTCAACTCCAGTCCATTGTTTTTTTTCAAATCCATTTTGGGTTTTCTTATCAACTCCAGTCCGGTTATTTTTTCAGATCCAGTCCGGGTTTTATTTTTCAACTCTAGTCCGGTTATTTTTTCAAATCCAGTCAGGGTTTTCTTATCAACTCCAGTCCAGTTATTTTTTTCAAATCCAGTCCGGGTTTTCTTATCAACTCCAGTCCGGTTAGTTTTTTCAAATCCAGTCTGGGTTTTTTTATCAACTCCAGTCCGGTTATTTTTTTAGATCCAGTCCGGGTTTTATTTTTCAACTCCATTCCGGTTATTTTTTCAAATCCAGTCCGGGGTTTTTTTTTTAACTCCATTCCATTTTTTTTTCAAATCCAGTCCGTTTTTTGTTTTAACTCCAGTCCATTTTTTTTTCAAATCCAGTCCGGGTTTTCTTATCAACTCCAGTCCGGTTATTAATTCAAATCCAGTCCGGGTTTTATTTTTCAACTCCAGTCCGGTTAGTTTTTTCAAATCCAGTCTGGGTTTTTTTATCAACTCCAGTCCGGTTATTTTTTTAGATCCAGTCCGGGTTTTATTTTTCAACTCCATTCCGGTTATTTTTTCAAATCCAGTCCGGGGTTTTTTTTTTAACTCCATTCCATTTTTTTTTCAAATCCAGTCCGTTTTTTGTTTTAACTCCAGTCCATTTTTTTTTTCAAATCCAGTCCGGGTTTTCTTATCAACTCCAGTTCGGTTATTTTTTCAAATCCAGTCCGGGTTTTCTTATCAACTCCAGTCCGGTTATTTTTTCAAATCCAGTCCGGGTTTTATTTTTCAACTCCAGTCCGGTTAGTTTTTTCAAATCCAGTCTGGGTTTTTTTATCAACTCCAGTCCGGTTATTTTTTTAGATCCAGTCCGGGTTTTATTTTTCAACTCCATTCCGGTTATTTTTTCAAATCCAGTCCGGGTTTTTTTTTTTAACTCCATTCCATTTTTTTTTCAAATCCAGTCCGTTTTTTGTTTTAACTCCAGTCCATTTTTTTTTTCAAATCCAGTCCGGGTTTTCTTATCAACTCCAGTCCGGTTATTAATTCAAATCCAGTCCGGGTTTTATTTTTCAACTCCAAACCGGTTATTTTTTCAAATCCAGTCCAGGTTTTCTTATCAACTCCAGTCCGGTTATTTTTTCAGATCCAGTCCGGGTTTTATTTTTCAACTCCATTCCAGTTATTTTTTCAAATCCAGTCCGGGTTTGTTTTTTTTTAACTCCATTCCATTTTTTTTTTCAAATCCAGTCCGTTTTTTGTTTTAACTCCAGTCCATTTTTTTTTCAAATCCAGTCCGGGTTTTCTTATCAACTCCAGTCCGGTTATTAATTCAAATCCAGTCCGGGTTTTATTTTTCAACTCCAGTCCGGTTATTTTTTCAAATCCAGTCCGGGTTTTATTTTTCAACTCCAGTCTGGTTATTTTTTCAAATCCAGTCCGGGTTTTCTTATCAACTCCAGTCCGGTTATTTTTTCAAATCCAGTCCGGGTTTTCTTATCAACTCCAGTCTGGTTATTTTTTTAAATCCAGTCCGGGTTTTGTTTTTCAACTCCAGTCCGGTTAGTTTTTTCAAATCCAGTCCGGGTTTTTTTATCAACTCCAGTCCGTTTTTTTTTCAAATCCAGTCTGGGTTTTATTTTTCAACTCCAGTCCATTGTTTTTTTTCAAATCCATTTTGGGTTTTCTTATCAACTCCAGTCCGGTTATTTTTTCAGATCCAGTCCGGGTTTTATTTTTCAACTCTAGTCCGGTTATTTTTTCAAATCCAGTCAGGGTTTTCTTATCAACTCCAGTCCAGTTATTTTTTTCAAATCCAGTCCGGGTTTTCTTATCAACTCCAGTCCGGTTAGTTTTTTCAAATCCAGTCTGGGTTTTTTTATCAACTCCAGTCCGGTTATTTTTTTAGATCCAGTCCGGGTTTTATTTTTCAACTCCATTCCGGTTATTTTTTCAAATCCAGTCCGGGGTTTTTTTTTTAACTCCATTCCATTTTTTTTTCAAATCCAGTCCGTTTTTTGTTTTAACTCCAGTCCATTTTTTTTTTCAAATCCAGTCCGGGTTTTCTTATCAACTCCAGTCCGGTTATTTTTTCAAATCCAGTCCGGGTTTTCTTATCAACTCCAGTCCGGTTATTTTTTCAAATCCAGTCCGGGTTTTATTTTTCAACTCCAGTCCGGTTAGTTTTTTCAAATCCAGTCTGGGTTTTTTTATCAACTCCAGTCCAGTTATTTTTTCAGATCCAGTCCGGATTTTATTTTTCAACTCCAGTCCGGTTATTTTTTCAAAGCCAGTCCGGGTTTTATTTTTCAACTCCAGTCCAGTTATTTTTTCAAATCCAGTCCGGGTTTTCTTATCAACTCCAGTCCGGTTATTTTTTCAAATCCAGTCCGGGTTTTTTTATCAACTCCAGTCCGTTTTTTTTTCAAATCCAGTCTGGGTTTTATTTTTCAACTCCAGTCCATTGTTTTTTTTCAAATCCATTTTGGGTTTTCTTATCAACTCCAGTCCGGTTATTTTTTCAGATCCAGTCCGGGTTTTATTTTTCAACTCTAGTCCGGTTATTTTTTCAAATCCAGTCAGGGTTTTCTTATCAACTCCAGTCCAGTTATTTTTTCAGATCCAGTCCGGGTTTTATTTTTCAACTCCAGTCCGGTTATTTTTTTAAATCCAGTTCGGGTTTTTTTTTTCAACTCCAGTCCGGTTATTTTTTCAAATACAGTCTGGGTCTTCTTATCAACTCCAGTCCGGTTATTTTTTTCAAATCCAGTCCGGGTTTTCTTATCAACTCCAGTCCGGTTATTAATTCAAATCCAGTCCGGGTTTTATTTTTCAACTCCAGTCCGGTTATTTTTTCAAATCCAGTCCGGGTTTTCTTATCAACTCCAGTCCGGTTATTAATTCAAATCCAGTCCGGGTTTTATTTTTCAACTCCAAACCGGTTATTTTTTCAAATCCAGTCCAGGTTTTTTTATCAACTCCAGTCCGTTTTTTTTTCAAATCCAGTCCGGGTTTTCTTATCAACTCCAGTCCGGTTATTAATTCAAATCCAGTCCGGGTTTTATTTTTCAACTCCAGTCCGGTTATTTTTTCAAATCCAGTCCGGGTTTTCTTATCAACTCCAGTCCGGTTATTAATTCAAATCCAGTCCGGGTTTTATTTTTCAACTCCAAACCGGTTATTTTTTCAAATCCAGTCCAGGTTTTTTTATCAACTCCAGTCCGTTTTTTTTTCAAATCCAGTCCGGGTTTTATTTTTCAACTCCAGTCCGGTTATTTTTTCAAATCCAGTCCGGGTTTTATTTTTCAACTCCAGTCTGGTTATTTTTTCAAATCCAGTCCGGGTTTTCTTATCAACTCCAGTCCGGTTATTTTTTCAAATCCAGTCCGGGTTTTCTTATCAACTCCAGTCTGGTTATTTTTTTAAATCCAGTCCGGGTTTTATTTTTCAACTCCAGTCCGGTTAGTTTTTTCAAATCCAGTCCGGGTTTTTTTATCAACTCCAGTCCGTTTTTTTTTCAAATCCAGTCTGGGTTTTATTTTTCAACTCCAGTCCATTGTTTTTTTTCAAATCCATTTTGGGTTTTCTTATCAACTCCAGTCCGGTTATTTTTTCAGATCCAGTCCGGGTTTTATTTTTCAACTCTAGTCCGGTTATTTTTTCAAATCCAGTCAGGGTTTTCTTATCAACTCCAGTCCAGTTATTTTTTCAGATCCAGTCCGGGTTTTATTTTTCAACTCCAGTCCGGTTATTTTTTTAAATCCAGTTCGGGTTTTTTTTTTCAACTCCAGTCCGGTTATTTTTTCAAATACAGTCTGGGTCTTCTTATCAACTCCAGTCCGGTTATTTTTTTCAAATCCAGTCCGGGTTTTCTTATCAACTCCAGTCCGGTTATTTTTTCAAATCCAGTCCAGGTTTTCTTATCAACTCCAGTCCGGTTATTTTTTCAGATCCAGTCCGAGTTTTATTTTTCAACTCCAGTCCGGTTATTTTTTCAAATCCAGTCTGGGTTTTCTTATCAACTCCAGTCCAGTTATTTTTTCAGATCCAGTCAAGATTTTATTTTTCAACTCCAGTCCGGTTATTTTTTCAAATCCAGTCCGGGTTTTCTTATCAACTCCAGTCCGGTTATTTTTTCAAATCCAGTCCGGGTTTTATTTTTCAACTCCAGTCCGGTTATTAATTCAAATCCAGTCCAGGTTTTATTTTTCAACTCCAGTCCGGTTATTTTTTCAAATCCAGTCCGGGTTTTCTTATCAACTCCAGTCCGGTTATTTTTTCAGATCCAGTCCGGGTTTTATTTTTCAACTCCAGTCCGGTTATTTTTTCAAATCCAGTCCGGGTTTTATTTTTCAACTCCAGTCCGGTTATTTTTTCAAATCCAGTCTGGGTTTTCTTATCAACTCCAGTCCGGTTATTTTTTCAAATCCAGTCTGGGTTTTCTTATCAACTCCAGTCTGGTTATTTTTTTAAATCCAGTCCGGGTTTTATTTTTCAACTCCAGTCCAGTTAGTTTTTTCAAATCCAGTCTGGGTTTTTTTATCAACTCCAGTCCGTTTTTTTTTCAAATCCAGTCCGGTTTTATTTTTCAACTCCAGTCCATTGTTTTTTTTCAAATCCAGTCTGGGTTTTCTTATCAACTCCAGTCCGGTTATTTTTTCAAATCCAGTCCGGGTTTTATTTTTCAACTCCAGTCCGGTTATTTTTTCAAATCCAGTCTGGGTTTTCTTATCAACTCCAGTCCGGTTATTTTTTCAAATCCAGTCTGGGTTTTCTTATCAACTCCAGTCTGGTTATTTTTTTAAATCCAGTCCGGGTTTTATTTTTCAACTCCAGTCCAGTTAGTTTTTTCAAATCCAGTCCGGGTTTTTTTATCAACTCCAGTCCGTTATTTTTTCAAATCCAGTCCAGGTTTTATTTTTCAACTCCAGTCCGGTTATTTTTTCAAATCCAGTCCGGGTTTTCTTATCAACTCCAGTCTGGTTATTTTTTCAGATCCAGTCCGGGTTTTATTTTTCAACTCCAGTCCGGTTATTTTTTCAAATCCAGTCCGGGTTTTTTTATCAACTCCAGTCCGGTTATTTTTTCAAATCCAGTCCGGGTTTTATTTTTCAACTCCAGTCCAGTTAGTTTTTTCAAATCCAGTCTGGGTTTTTTTATCAACTCCAGTCCGGTTATTTTTTTAGATCCAGTCCGGGTTTTATTTTTCAACTCCATTCTGGTTATTTTTTCAAATCCAGTCCGGGTTTTTTTTTTTAACTCCATTCCATTTTTTTTTCAAATCCAGTCCGTTTTTTGTTTTAACTCCAGTCCATTTTTTTTTTCAAATCCAGTCCGGGTTTTCTTATCAACTCCAGTCCGGTTATTAATTCAAATCCAGTCCGGGTTTTATTTTTCAACTCCAAACCGGTTATTTTTTCAAATCCAGTCCAGGTTTTCTTATCAACTCCAGTCCGGTTATTTTTTCAGATCCAGTCCGGGTTTTATTTTTCAACTCCATTCCAGTTATTTTTTCAAATCCAGTCCGGGTTTTTTTTTTTTAACTCCATTCCATTTTTTTTTTCAAATCCAGTCCGTTTTTTGTTTTAACTCCAGTCCATTTTTTTTCAAATCCAGTCCGGGTTTTCTTATCAACTCCAGTCCGGTTATTAATTCAAATCCAGTCCGGGTTTTATTTTTCAACTCCAAACCGGTTATTTTTTCAAATCCAGTCCGGGTTTTCTTATCAACTCCAGTCCAGTTATTTTTTCAGATCCAGTCCGGGTTTTATTTTTCAACTCCAGTCCGGTTATTTTTTCAAATCCAGTCCGGGTTTTATTTTTCAACTCCAGTCCGGTTAGTTTTTTCAAATCCAGTCCGGGTTTTTTTATCAACTCCAGTCCGTTTTTTTTTCAAATCCAGTCTGGGTTTTATTTTTCAACTCCAGTCCATTGTTTTTTTTCAAATCCATTTTGGGTTTTCTTATCAACTCCAGTCCGGTTATTTTTTCAGATCCAGTCCAGGTTTTCTTATCAACTCCAGTCCAGTTATTTTTTCAGATCCAGTCCGAGTTTTATTTTTCAACTCCAGTCCGGTTATTTTTTCAAATCCAGTCTGGGTTTTCTTATCAACTCCAGTCCAGTTATTTTTTCAGATCCAGTCCAGATTTTATTTTTCAACTCCAGTCCGGTTATTTTTTCAAATCCAGTCCGAGTTTTATTTTTCAACTCCAGTCCGGTTATTTTTTCAAATCCAGTCCGGGTTTTCTTATCAACTCCAGTCCGGTTATTTTTTCAAATCCAGTCCGGGTTTTATTTTTCAACTCCAGTTCGGTTAGTTTTTTCAAATCCAGTCTGGGTTTTTTTATCAACTCCAGTCCGGTTATTTTTTCAGATCCAGTCCGGGTTTTATTTTTCAACTCCATTCCGGTTATTTTTTCAAATCCAGTCCGGGTTTTTTTTTTTTAACTCCATTCCATTTTTTTTCAAATCCAGTCCGTTTTTTGTTTTAACTCCAGTCCATTTTTTTTTCAAATCCAGTCCGGGTTTTCGTATCAACTCCAGTCCGGTTATTAATTCAAATCCAGTCTGGGTTTTTTTAACTCCAGTCCATTTTTTTTTCAAATCCAGCCTGGGTTTTCTTATCAACTCCAGTCCGGTTATTTTTTTCAGATCCAGTTCGGGTTTTATTTTAACACCAGTCCATTTTTTTTTCAAATCCAGTCCAGGTTTTCTTATCAACTCCAGTCCAGTTATTAATTCAAATCCAGTCTGGGTTTTTTTTAACTCCAGTCCATTTATTTTTTCAGATCCAGTCCGGGTTTTTTTTTCAACTCCAGTCCGGTTATTTTTTCAAATCCAGTCCGGGTTTTATTTTTCAACTCCAGTCCGGATATTTTTTCAAATCCAGTCCAGGTTTTATTTTTCAACTCCAGTCCGGTTATTTTTTCAAATCCAGTCCAGGTTTTCCTATCAACTCCAGTCCGGTTATTTTTTCAGATCCAGTCCGGGTTTTATTTTTCAACTCCAGTCCGGTTATTTTTTCAAATCCAGTCCGGGTTTTATTTTTCAACTCCAGTCCGGTTATTTTTTCAAATCCAGTCTGGGTTTTCTTATCAACTCCAGTCCGGTTATTTTTTCAAATCCAGTCTGGGTTTTCTTATCAACTCCAGTCTGGTTATTTTTTTAAATCCAGTCCGGGTTTTATTTTTCAACTCCAGTCCAGTTAGTTTTTTCTAATCCAGTCTGGGTTTTTTTTTCAACTCCAGTCCGGTTATTTTTTCAAATCCAGTCCGGGTTTTATTTTTCAACTCCAGTCCGGTTATTTTTTCAAATCCAGTCTGGGTTTTCTTATCAACTCCAGTCCGGTTATTTTTTCAAATCCAGTCTGGGTTTTCTTATCAACTCCAGTCTGGTTATTTTTTTAAATCCAGTCCGGGTTTTATTTTTCAACTCCAGTCCAGTTAGTTTTTTCTAATCCAGTCTGGGTTTTTTTATCAACTCCAGTCCGTTTTTTTTTCAAATCCAGTCCAGGTTTTATTTTTCAACTCCAGTCCGGTTAGTTTTTTCAAATCCAGTCTGGGTTTTTTTATCAACTCCAGTCCGGTTATTTTTTTAGATCCAGTCCGGGTTTTATTTTTCAACTCCATTCCGGTTATTTTTTCAAATCCAGTCCGGGTTTTTTTTTTTAACTCCATTCCATTTTTTTTTCAAATCCAGTCCGTTTTTTGTTTTAACTCCAGTCCATTTTTTTTTTCAAATCCAGTCCGGGTTTTCTTATCAACTCCAGTCCGGTTATTAATTCAAATCCAGTCCGGGTTTTATTTTTCAACTCCAAACCGGTTATTTTTTCAAATCCAGTCCAGGTTTTCTTATCAACTCCAGTCCGGTTATTTTTTCAGATCCAGTCCGGGTTTTATTTTTCAACTCCATTCCAGTTATTTTTTCAAATCCAGTCCGGGTTTTTTTTTTTTAACTCCATTCCATTTTTTTTTTCAAATCCAGTCCGTTTTTTGTTTTAACTCCAGTCCATTTTTTTTTCAAATCCAGTCCGGGTTTTCTTATCAACTCCAGTCCGGTTATTAATTCAAATCCAGTCCGGGTTTTATTTTTCAACTCCAGTCCGGTTATTTTTTCAAATCCAGTCCGGGTTTTATTTTTCAACTCCAGTCTGGTTATTTTTTCAAATCCAGTCCGGGTTTTCTTATCAACTCCAGTCCGGTTATTTTTTCAAATCCAGTCCGGGTTTTCTTATCAACTCCAGTCTGGTTATTTTTTTAAATCCAGTCCGGGTTTTATTTTTCAACTCCAGTCCGGTTAGTTTTTTCAAATCCAGTCCGGGTTTTTTTATCAACTCCAGTCCGTTTTTTTTTCAAATCCAGTCTGGGTTTTATTTTTCAACTCCAGTCCATTGTTTTTTTTCAAATCCATTTTGGGTTTTCTTATCAACTCCAGTCCGGTTATTTTTTCAGATCCAGTCCGGGTTTTATTTTTCAACTCTAGTCCAGGTATTTTTTCAAATCCAGTCAGGGTTTTCTTATCAACTCCAGTCCAGTTATTTTTTCAGATCCAGTCCGGGTTTTATTTTTCAACTCCAGTCCGGTTATTTTTTTAAATCCAGTTCGGGTTTTTTTTTTCAACTCCAGTCCGGTTATTTTTTCAAATACAGTCTGGGTCTTCTTATCAACTCCAGTCCGGTTATTTTTTTCAAATCCAGTCCGGGTTTTCTTATCAACTCCAGTCCGGTTATTTTTTCAAATCCAGTCCAGGTTTTCTTATCAACTCCAGTCCGGTTATTTTTTCAGATCCAGTCCGAGTTTTATTTTTCAACTCCAGTCCGGTTATTTTTTCAAATCCAGTCTGGGTTTTCTTATCAACTCCAGTCCAGTTATTTTTTCAGATCCAGTCCAGATTTTATTTTTCAACTCCAGTCCGGTTATTTTTTCAAATCCAGTCTGGGTTTTCTTATCAACTCCAGTCTGGTTATTTTTTTACATCCAGTCCGGGTTTTATTTTTCAACTCCAGTCCAGTTAGTTTTTTCTAATCCAGTCTGGGTTTTTTTATCAACTCCAGTCCGTTTTTTTTTCAAATCCAGTCCAGGTTTTATTTTTCAACTCCAGTCCGGTTATTTTTTCAAATCCAGTCCGGGTTTTCTTATCAACTCCAGTCTGGTTATTTTTTCAGATCCAGTCCGGGTTTTATTTTTCAACTCCAGTCCGGTTATTTTTTCAAATCCAGTCTGGGTTTTCTTATCAACTCCAGTCCAGTTATTTTTTCAGATCCAGTCCGGATTTTATTTTTCAACTCCAGTCCGGTTATTTTTTCAAAGCCAGTCCGGGTTTTATTTTTCAACTCCAGTCCAGTTATTTTTTCAAATCCAGTCCGGGTTTTCTTATCAACTCCAGTCCGGTTATTTTTTCAAATCCAGTCCGGGTTTTATTTTTCAACTCCAGTCCGGTTAGTTTTTTCAAATCCAGTCTGGGTTTTTTTATCAACTCCAGTCCGGTTATTTTTTTAGATCCAGTCCGGGTTTTATTTTTCAACTCCATTCCGGTTATTTTTTCAAATCCAGTCCGGGGTTTTTTTTTTAACTCCATTCCATTTTTTTTTCAAATCCAGTCCGTTTTTTGTTTTAACTCCAGTCCATTTTTTTTTTCAAATCCAGTCCGGGTTTTCTTATCAACTCCAGTCCGGTTATTAATTCAAATCCAGTCCGGGTTTTATTTTTCAACTCCAAACCGGTTATTTTTTCAAATCCAGTCCAGGTTTTCTTATCAACTCCAGTCCGGTTATTTTTTCAGATCCAGTCCGGGTTTTATTTTTCAACTCCATTCCAGTTATTTTTTCAAATCCAGTCCGGGTTTGTTTTTTTTTAACTCCATTCCATTTTTTTTTTCAAATCCAGTCCGTTTTTTGTTTTAACTCCAGTCCATTTTTTTTTCAAATCCAGTCCGGGTTTTCTTATCAACTCCAGTCCGGTTATTAATTCAAATCCAGTCCGGGTTTTATTTTTCAACTCCAGTCCGGTTATTTTTTCAAATCCAGTCCGGGTTTTATTTTTCAACTCCAGTCTGGTTATTTTTTCAAATCCAGTCCGGGTTTTCTTATCAACTCCAGTCCGGTTATTTTTTCAAATCCAGTCCGGGTTTTCTTATCAACTCCAGTCTGGTTATTTTTTTAAATCCAGTCCGGGTTTTATTTTTCAACTCCAGTCCGGTTAGTTTTTTCAAATCCAGTCCGGGTTTTTTTATCAACTCCAGTCCGTTTTTTTTTCAAATCCAGTCTGGGTTTTATTTTTCAACTCCAGTCCATTGTTTTTTTTCAAATCCATTTTGGGTTTTCTTATCAACTCCAGTCCGGTTATTTTTTCAGATCCAGTCCGGGTTTTATTTTTCAACTCTAGTCCGGTTATTTTTTCAAATCCAGTCAGGGTTTTCTTATCAACTCCAGTCCAGTTATTTTTTCAGATCCAGTCCGGGTTTTATTTTTCAACTCCAGTCCGGTTATTTTTTTAAATCCAGTTCGGGTTTTTTTTTTCAACTCCAGTCCGGTTATTTTTTCAAATACAGTCTGGGTCTTCTTATCAACTCCAGTCCGGTTATTTTTTTCAAATCCAGTCCGGGTTTTCTTATCAACTCCAGTCCGGTTATTTTTTCAAATCCAGTCCAGGTTTTCTTATCAACTCCAGTCCGGTTATTTTTTCAGATCCAGTCCGAGTTTTATTTTTCAACTCCAGTCCGGTTATTTTTTCAAATCCAGTCTGGGTTTTCTTATCAACTCCAGTCCAGTTATTTTTTCAGATCCAGTCCAGATTTTATTTTTCAACTCCAGTCCGGTTATTTTTTCAAATCCAGTCCGGGTTTTCTTATCAACTCCAGTCCGGTTATTTTTTCAAATCCAGTCCGGGTTTTATTTTTCAACTCCAGTTCGGTTAGTTTTTTCAAATCCAGTCTGGGTTTTTTTATCAACTCCAGTCCGGTTATTTTTTCAGATCCAGTCCGGGTTTTATTTTTCAACTCCATTCCGGTTATTTTTTCAAATCCAGTCCGGGTTTTTTTTTTTAACTCCATTCCATTTTTTTTCAAATCCAGTCCGTTTTTTGTTTTAACTCCAGTCCATTTTTTTTTCAAATCCAGTCCGGGTTTTCGTATCAACTCCAGTCCGGTTATTAATTCAAATCCAGTCTGGGTTTTTTTAACTCCAGTCCATTTTTTTTTCAAATCCAGCCTGGGTTTTCTTATCAACTCCAGTCCGGTTATTTTTTTCAGATCCAGTTCGGGTTTTATTTTAACACCAGTCCATTTTTTTTTCAAATCCAGTCCAGGTTTTCTTATCAACTCCAGTCCAGTTATTAATTCAAATCCAGTCTGGGTTTTTTTTAACTCCAGTCCATTTATTTTTTCAGATCCAGTCCGGGTTTTTTTTTCAACTCCAGTCCGGTTATTTTTTCAAATCCAGTCCGGGTTTTATTTTTCAACTCCAGTCCGGATATTTTTTTAAATCCAGTCCAGGTTTTATTTTTCAACTCCAGTCTGGTTATTTTTCAAATCCAGTCCGGGTTTTCTTATCAACTCCAGTCCGGTTATTTTTTCAGATCCAGTCCGGGTTTTATTTTTCAACTCCAGTCCGGTTATTTTTTCAAATCCAGTCCGGGTTTTATTTTTCAACTCCAGTCCGGTTATTTTTTCAAATCCAGTCTGGGTTTTCTTATCAACTCCAGTCCGGTTATTTTTTCAAATCCAGTCTGGGTTTTCTTATCAACTCCAGTCTGGTTATTTTTTTAAATCCAGTCCGGGTTTTATTTTTCAACTCCAGTCCAGTTAGTTTTTTCAAATCCAGTCTGGGTTTTTTTATCAACTCCAGTCCGTTTTTTTTTCAAATCCAGTCCGGTTTTATTTTTCAACTCCAGTCCATTGTTTTTTTTCAAATCCAGTCTGGGTTTTCTTATCAACTCCAGTCCGGTTATTTTTTCAAATCCAGTCCGGGTTTTATTTTTCAACTCCAGTCCGGTTATTTTTTCAAATCCAGTCTGGGTTTTCTTATCAACTCCAGTCCGGTTATTTTTTCAAATCCAGTCTGGGTTTTCTTATCAACTCCAGTCTGGTTATTTTTTTAAATCCAGTCCGGGTTTTATTTTTCAACTCCAGTCCAGTTAGTTTTTTCAAATCCAGTCCGGGTTTTTTTATCAACTCCAGTCCGTTATTTTTTCAAATCCAGTCCAGGTTTTATTTTTCAACTCCAGTCCGGTTATTTTTTCAAATCCAGTCCGGGTTTTCTTATCAACTCCAGTCTGGTTATTTTTTCAGATCCAGTCCGGGTTTTATTTTTCAACTCCAGTCCGGTTATTTTTTCAAATCCAGTCTGGGTTTTCTTATCAACTCCAGTCCAGTTATTTTTTCAGATCCAGTCCGGATTTTATTTTACAACTCCAGTCCGGTTATTTTTTCAAATCCAGTCCGGGTTTTATTTTTTGAACTCCAGTCCGGTTATTTTTTCAAATCCAGTCCGGGTTTTCTTATCAACTCCAGTCCAGTTATTTTTTCAGATCCAGTCCGGATTTTATTTTACAACTCCAGTCCGGTTATTTTTTCAAATCCAGTCCGGGTTTTATTTTTCAACTCCAGTCCAGTTAGTTTTTTCAAATCCAGTCCGGGTTTTCTTATCAACTCCAGTCCGGTTATTTTTTCAAATCCAGTCCGGGTTTTATTTTTCAACTCCAGTCCAGTTAGTTTTTTCAAATCCAGTCCGGGTTTTCTTATCAACTCCAGTCCGGTTATTTTTTCAAATCCAGTCCGGGTTTTATTTTTCAACTCCAGTCCGGTTAGTTTTTTCAAATCCAGTCTGGGTTTTTTTATCAACTCCAGTCCGGTTATTTTTTTAGATCCAGTCCAGGTTTTATTTTTCAACTCCATTCCGGTTATTTTTTCAAATCCAGTCCGGGTTTTTTTTTTTAACTGCATTCCATTTTTTTTTCAAATCCAGTCCGTTTTTTGTTTTAACTCCAGTCCATTTTTTTTTTCAAATCCAGTCCTGGTTTTCTTATCAACTCCAGTCCGGTTATTAATTCAAATCCAGTCCGGGTTTTATTTTTCAACTCCAAACCGGTTATTTTTTCAAATCCAGTCCAGGTTTTCTTATCAACTCCAGTCCAGTTATTTTTTCAGATCCAGTCCGGGTTTTATTTTTCAACTCCAGTCCGGTTATTTTTTCAAATCCAGTCTGGGTTTTATTTTTCAACTCCAGTCCATTGTTTTTTTTTCAAATCCATTTCGGGTTTTCTTATCAACTCCAGTCCGGTTATTAATTCAAATCCAGTCCGTTTTTTTTTTTAACTCCAGCCAATTTTTTTTTCAAATCCAGTCCGGGTTTTCTTATCAACTCCAGTCCGGTTATTTTTTCAGATCCAGTCTGGGTTTTATTTTTCAACTCTAGTCCGGTTATTTTTTCAAATCCAGTCAGGGTTTTCTTATCAACTCCAGTCCAGTTATTTTTTCAGATCCAGTCCGGGTTTTATTTTTCAACTCCAGTCCGGTTATTTTTTTAAATCCAGTTCGGGTTTTTTTTTCAACTCCAGTCCGGTTATTTTTTCAAATACAGTCTGGGTCTTCTTATCAACTCCAGTCCGGTTATTTTTTTCAAATCCAGTCCGGGTTTTCTTATCAACTCCAGTCTGGTTATTTTTTCAAATCCAGTCCAGGTTTTCTTATCAACTCCAGTCCGGTTATTTTTTCAGATCCAGTCCGGGTTTTATTTTTCAACTCCAGTCCGGTTATTTTTTCAGATCCAGTCCGGGTTTTATTTTTCAACTCCAGTCCAGTTATTTTTTTAAATCCAGTCCGGGTTTTTTTTCAACTCCAGTCCGGTTATTTTTTCAAATCCAGTCTGGGTTTTCTTATCAAATCCAGTCCAGTTATTTTTTCAGATCCAGTCCGGGTTTTATTTTTCAACTCCAGTCCGGTTATTTTTTTAAATCCAGTTCGGGTTTTTTTTTCAACTCCAGTCCGGTTATTTTTTCAAATACAGTCTGGGTCTTCTTATCAACTCCAGTCCGGTTATTTTTTTCAAATCCAGTCCGGGTTTTCTTATCAACTCCAGTCTGGTTATTTTTTCAAATCCAGTCCAGGTTTTCTTATCAACTCCAGTCCGGTTATTTTTTCAGATCCAGTCCGGGTTTTATTTTTCAACTCCAGTCCGGTTATTTTTTCAGATCCAGTCCGGGTTTTATTTTTCAACTCCAGTCCGGTTATTTTTTTTAAATCCAGTCCGGGTTTTTTTTCAACTCCAGTCCAGTTATTTTTTCAAATACAGTCCGGGTCTTCTTATCAACTCCAGTCCGGTTATTTTTTTCAAATCCAGTCCGGGTTTTATTTTTCAACTCCAGTCCGGTTATTTTTTCAAATCCAGTCCAGGTTTTATTTTTCAACTCCAGTCCGGTTATTTTTTCAAATCCAGTCCGGGTTTTCTTATCAACTCCAGTCTGGTTATTTTTTCAGATCCAGTCCGGGTTTTATTTTTCAACTCCAGTCCGGTTATTTTTTCAAATCCAGTCTGGGTTTTCTTATCAACTCCAGTCCAGTTATTTTTTCAGATCCAGTCCGGATTTTATTTTTCAACTCCAGTCCGGTTATTTTTTCAAATCCAGTCCGGGTTTTATTTTTCAACTCCAGTCCGGTTATTTTTTCAAATCCAGTCCGGGTTTTCTTATCAACTCCAGTCCGGTTATTTTTTTCAAATCCAGTCCGGGTTTTATTTTTCAACTCCATTCCAGTTATTTTTTTCAAATCCAGTCCGGGTTTTATTTTTCAACTCCAGTCCGGTTATTTTTCAAATCCAGTCCGGGTTTTCTTATCAACTCCAGGCCAGTTATTTTTTCAGATTCAGTCCGGTTTTTATTTTTCAACTACAGTCCGGTTATTTTTTCAAATCCAGTCCGGGTTTTCTTATCAACTCCAGTCCAGTTATTTTTTCAGATCCAGTCCGGGTTTTATTTTTCAACTCCAGTTCGGTTATTTTTTCAAATCCAGTCTGGGTTTTCTTATCAACTCCAGTCCAGTTATTTTTTCAGATCCAGTCCGGGTTTTAATTTTCGACTCCAGTCTGGTTATTTTTTCAAATCCAGTCTGGGTTTTCTTATCAACTCCAGTCCGGGTTTTATTTTTCAACTCCATTTTGGTTATTTTTTCAGATCCAGTCCGGGTTTTATTTTTCAACTCCAGTCCGGATATTTTTTCAAATCCAGTCCAGGTTTTATTTTTCAACTCCAGTCCGGTTATTTTTTCAAATCCAGTCCGGGTTTTCCTATCAACTCCAGTCCGGTTATTTTTTCAGATCCAGTCCGGGTTTTATTTTTCAACTCCAGTCCGGTTATTTTTTAAAATCCAGTCCGGGTTTTATTTTTCAACTCCAGTCCGGTTATTTTTTCAAATCCAGTCTGGGTTTTCTTATCAACTCCAGTCCGGTTATTTTTTCAAATCCAGTCTGGGTTTTCTTATCAACTCCAGTCTGGTTATTTTTTTAAATCCAGTCCGGGTTTTATTTTTCAACTCCAGTCCAGTTAGTTTTTTCTAATCCAGTCTGGGTTTTTTTATCAACTCCAGTCCGTTTTTTTTTCAAATCCAGTCCAGGTTTTATTTTTCAACTCCAGTCCGGTTATTTTTTCAAATCCAGTCCGGGTTTTCTTATCAACTCCAGTCTGGTTATTTTTTCAGATCCAGTCCGGGTTTTATTTTTCAACTCCAGTCCGGTTATTTTTTCAAATCCAGTCCGGGTTTTCTTATCAACTCCAGTCTGGTTATTTTTTCAGATCCAGTCCGGGTTTTATTTTTCAACTCCATTCCAGTTATTTTTTCAAATCCAGTCCGGGTTTGTTTTTTTTTAACTCCATTCCATTTTTTTTTTCAAATCCAGTCCGTTTTTTGTTTTAACTCCAGTCCATTTTTTTTTCAAATCCAGTCCGGGTTTTCTTATCAACTCCAGTCCGGTTATTAATTCAAATCCAGTCCGGGTTTTATTTTTCAACTCCAGTCCGGTTATTTTTTCAAATCCAGTCCGGGTTTTATTTTTCAACTCCAGTCTGGTTATTTTTTCAAATCCAGTCCGGGTTTTCTTATCAACTCCAGTCCGGTTATTTTTTCAAATCCAGTCCGGGTTTTCTTATCAACTCCAGTCTGGTTATTTTTTTAAATCCAGTCCGGGTTTTATTTTTCAACTCCAGTCCGGTTAGTTTTTTTAAATCCAGTCCGGGTTTTTTTATCAACTCCAGTCCGTTTTTTTTTCAAATCCAGTCTGGGTTTTATTTTTCAACTCCAGTCCATTGTTTTTTTTCAAATCCATTTTGGGTTTTCTTATCAACTCCAGTCCGGTTATTTTTTCAGATCCAGTCCGGGTTTTATTTTTCAACTCTAGTCCGGTTATTTTTTCAAATCCAGTCAGGGTTTTCTTATCAACTCCAGTCCAGTTATTTTTTCAGATCCAGTCCGGGTTTTATTTTTCAACTCCAGTCCGGTTATTTTTTCAAATACAGTCTGGGTCTTCTTATCAACTCCAGTCCGGTTATTTTTTTCAAATCCAGTCCGGGTTTTCTTATCAACTCCAGTCCGGTTATTTTTTCAAATCCAGTCCAGGTTTTCTTATCAACTCCAGTCCGGTTATTTTTTCAGATCCAGTCCGAGTTTTATTTTTCAACTCCAGTCCGGTTATTTTTTCAAATCCAGTCTGGGTTTTCTTATCAACTCCAGTCCAGTTATTTTTTCAGATCCAGTCCAGATTTTATTTTTCAACTCCAGTCCGGTTATTTTTTCAAATCCAGTCCGGGTTTTCTTATCAACTCCAGTCCGGTTATTTTTTCAAATCCAGTCCGGGTTTTATTTTTCAACTCCAGTTCGGTTAGTTTTTTCAAATCCAGTCTGGGTTTTTTTATCAACTCCAGTCCGGTTATTTTTTCAGATCCAGTCCGGGTTTTATTTTTCAACTCCATTCCGGTTATTTTTTCAAATCCAGTCCGGGTTTTTTTTTTTTAACTCCATTCCATTTTTTTTCAAATCCAGTCCGTTTTTTGTTTTAACTCCAGTCCATTTTTTTTTCAAATCCAGTCCGGGTTTTCGTATCAACTCCAGTCCGGTTATTAATTCAAATCCAGTCTGGGTTTTTTTAACTCCAGTCCATTTTTTTTTCAAATCCAGCCTGGGTTTTCTTATCAACTCCAGTCCGGTTATTTTTTTCAGATCCAGTTCGGGTTTTATTTTAACACCAGTCCATATTTTTTTCAAATCCAGTCCAGGTTTTCTTATCAACTCCAGTCCAGTTATTAATTCAAATCCAGTCTGGGTTTTTTTTAACTCCAGTCCATTTATTTTTTCAGATCCAGTCCGGGTTTTTTTTTCAACTCCAGTCCGGTTATTTTTTCAAATCCAGTCCGGGTTTTATTTTTCAACTCCAGTCCGGATATTTTTTTAAATCCAGTCCAGGTTTTATTTTTCAACTCCAGTCTGGTTATTTTTTCAAATCCAGTCCGGGTTTTCTTATCAACTCCAGTCCGGTTATTTTTTCAGATCCAGTCCGGGTTTTATTTTTCAACTCCAGTCCGGTTATTTTTTCAAATCCAGTCCGGGTTTTATTTTTCAACTCCAGTCCGGTTATTTTTTCAAATCCAGTCTGGGTTTTCTTATCAACTCCAGTCCGGTTATTTTTTCAAATCCAGTCTGGGTTTTCTTATCAACTCCAGTCTGGTTATTTTTTTAAATCCAGTCCGGGTTTTATTTTTCAACTCCAGTCCAGTTAGTTTTTTCAAATCCAGTCTGGGTTTTTTTATCAACTCCAGTCCGTTTTTTTTTCAAATCCAGTCCGGTTTTATTTTTCAACTCCAGTCCATTGTTTTTTTTCAAATCCAGTCTGGGTTTTCTTATCAACTCCAGTCCGGTTATTTTTTCAAATCCAGTCCGGGTTTTATTTTTCAACTCCAGTCCGGTTATTTTTTTCAAATCCAGTCCGGGTTTTCTTATCAACTCCAGTCTGGTTATTTTTTCAAATCCAGTCCAGGTTTTCTTATCAACTCCAGTCCGGTTATTTTTTCAGATCCAGTCCGGGTTTTATTTTTCAACTCCAGTCCGGTTATTTTTTCAGATCCAGTCCGGGTTTTATTTTTCAACTCCAGTCCAGTTATTTTTTTAAATCCAGTCCGGGTTTTTTTTCAACTCCAGTCCGGTTATTTTTTCAAATCCAGTCTGGGTTTTCTTATCAAATCCAGTCCAGTTATTTTTTCAGATCCAGTCCGGGTTTTATTTTTCAACTCCAGTCCGGTTATTTTTTTAAATCCAGTTCGGGTTTTTTTTTCAACTCCAGTCCGGTTATTTTTTCAAATACAGTCTGGGTCTTCTTATCAACTCCAGTCCGGTTATTTTTTTCAAATCCAGTCCGGGTTTTCTTATCAACTCCAGTCTGGTTATTTTTTCAAATCCAGTCCAGGTTTTCTTATCAACTCCAGTCCGGTTATTTTTTCAGATCCAGTCCGGGTTTTATTTTTCAACTCCAGTCCGGTTATTTTTTCAGATCCAGTCCGGGTTTTATTTTTCAACTCCAGTCCGGTTATTTTTTTTAAATCCAGTCCGGGTTTTTTTTCAACTCCAGTCCAGTTATTTTTTCAAATACAGTCCGGGTCTTCTTATCAACTCCAGTCCGGTTATTTTTTTCAAATCCAGTCCGGGTTTTATTTTTCAACTCCAGTCCGGTTATTTTTTCAAATCCAGTCCAGGTTTTATTTTTCAACTCCAGTCCGGTTATTTTTTCAAATCCAGTCCGGGTTTTCTTATCAACTCCAGTCTGGTTATTTTTTCAGATCCAGTCCGGGTTTTATTTTTCAACTCCAGTCCGGTTATTTTTTCAAATCCAGTCTGGGTTTTCTTATCAACTCCAGTCCAGTTATTTTTTCAGATCCAGTCCGGATTTTATTTTTCAACTCCAGTCCGGTTATTTTTTCAAATCCAGTCCGGGTTTTATTTTTCAACTCCAGTCCGGTTATTTTTTCAAATCCAGTCCGGGTTTTCTTATCAACTCCAGTCCGGTTATTTTTTTCAAATCCAGTCCGGGTTTTATTTTTCAACTCCATTCCAGTTATTTTTTTCAAATCCAGTCCGGGTTTTATTTTTCAACTCCAGTCCGGTTATTTTTCAAATCCAGTCCGGGTTTTCTTATCAACTCCAGGCCAGTTATTTTTTCAGATTCAGTCCGGTTTTTATTTTTCAACTACAGTCCGGTTATTTTTTCAAATCCAGTCCGGGTTTTCTTATCAACTCCAGTCCAGTTATTTTTTCAGATCCAGTCCGGGTTTTATTTTTCAACTCCAGTTCGGTTATTTTTTCAAATCCAGTCTGGGTTTTCTTATCAACTCCAGTCCAGTTATTTTTTCAGATCCAGTCCGGGTTTTAATTTTCGACTCCAGTCTGGTTATTTTTTCAAATCCAGTCTGGGTTTTCTTATCAACTCCAGTCCGGGTTTTATTTTTCAACTCCATTTTGGTTATTTTTTCAGATCCAGTCCGGGTTTTATTTTTCAACTCCAGTCCGGATATTTTTTCAAATCCAGTCCAGGTTTTATTTTTCAACTCCAGTCCGGTTATTTTTTCAAATCCAGTCTGGGTTTTCTTATCAACTCCAGTCCGGTTATTTTTTCAAATCCAGTCTGGGTTTTCTTATCAACTCCAGTCTGGTTATTTTTTTAAATCCAGTCCGGGTTTTATTTTTCAACTCCAGTCCAGTTAGTTTTTTCTAATCCAGTCTGGGTTTTTTTATCAACTCCAGTCCGTTTTTTTTTCAAATCCAGTCCAGGTTTTATTTTTCAACTCCAGTCCGGTTATTTTTTCAAATCCAGTCCGGGTTTTCTTATCAACTCCAGTCTGGTTATTTTTTCAGATCCAGTCCGGGTTTTATTTTTCAACTCCAGTCCGGTTATTTTTTCAAATCCAGTCCGGGTTTTCTTATCAACTCCAGTCTGGTTATTTTTTCAGATCCAGTCCGGGTTTTATTTTTCAACTCCATTCCAGTTATTTTTTCAAATCCAGTCCGGGTTTGTTTTTTTTTAACTCCATTCCATTTTTTTTTTCAAATCCAGTCCGTTTTTTGTTTTAACTCCAGTCCATTTTTTTTTCAAATCCAGTCCGGGTTTTCTTATCAACTCCAGTCCGGTTATTAATTCAAATCCAGTCCGGGTTTTATTTTTCAACTCCAGTCCGGTTATTTTTTCAAATCCAGTCCGGGTTTTATTTTTCAACTCCAGTCTGGTTATTTTTTCAAATCCAGTCCGGGTTTTCTTATCAACTCCAGTCCGGTTATTTTTTCAAATCCAGTCCGGGTTTTCTTATCAACTCCAGTCTGGTTATTTTTTTAAATCCAGTCCGGGTTTTATTTTTCAACTCCAGTCCGGTTAGTTTTTTTAAATCCAGTCCGGGTTTTTTTATCAACTCCAGTCCGTTTTTTTTTCAAATCCAGTCTGGGTTTTATTTTTCAACTCCAGTCCATTGTTTTTTTTCAAATCCATTTTGGGTTTTCTTATCAACTCCAGTCCGGTTATTTTTTCAGATCCAGTCCGGGTTTTATTTTTCAACTCTAGTCCGGTTATTTTTTCAAATCCAGTCAGGGTTTTCTTATCAACTCCAGTCCAGTTATTTTTTCAGATCCAGTCCGGGTTTTATTTTTCAACTCCAGTCCGGTTATTTTTTCAAATACAGTCTGGGTCTTCTTATCAACTCCAGTCCGGTTATTTTTTTCAAATCCAGTCCGGGTTTTCTTATCAACTCCAGTCCGGTTATTTTTTCAAATCCAGTCCAGGTTTTCTTATCAACTCCAGTCCGGTTATTTTTTCAGATCCAGTCCGAGTTTTATTTTTCAACTCCAGTCCGGTTATTTTTTCAAATCCAGTCTGGGTTTTCTTATCAACTCCAGTCCAGTTATTTTTTCAGATCCAGTCCAGATTTTATTTTTCAACTCCAGTCCGGTTATTTTTTCAAATCCAGTCCGGGTTTTCTTATCAACTCCAGTCCGGTTATTTTTTCAAATCCAGTCCGGGTTTTATTTTTCAACTCCAGTTCGGTTAGTTTTTTCAAATCCAGTCTGGGTTTTTTTATCAACTCCAGTCCGGTTATTTTTTCAGATCCAGTCCGGGTTTTATTTTTCAACTCCATTCCGGTTATTTTTTCAAATCCAGTCCGGGTTTTTTTTTTTTAACTCCATTCCATTTTTTTTCAAATCCAGTCCGTTTTTTGTTTTAACTCCAGTCCATTTTTTTTTCAAATCCAGTCCGGGTTTTCGTATCAACTCCAGTCCGGTTATTAATTCAAATCCAGTCTGGGTTTTTTTAACTCCAGTCCATTTTTTTTTCAAATCCAGCCTGGGTTTTCTTATCAACTCCAGTCCGGTTATTTTTTTCAGATCCAGTTCGGGTTTTATTTTAACACCAGTCCATTTTTTTTCAAATCCAGTCCAGGTTTTCTTATCAACTCCAGTCCAGTTATTAATTCAAATCCAGTCTGGGTTTTTTTTAACTCCAGTCCATTTATTTTTTCAGATCCAGTCCGGGTTTTTTTTTCAACTCCAGTCCGGTTATTTTTTCAAATCCAGTCCGGGTTTTATTTTTCAACTCCAGTCCGGATATTTTTTTAAATCCAGTCCAGGTTTTATTTTTCAACTCCAGTCTGGTTATTTTTTCAAATCCAGTCCGGGTTTTCTTATCAACTCCAGTCCGGTTATTTTTTCAGATCCAGTCCGGGTTTTATTTTTCAACTCCAGTCCGGTTATTTTTTCAAATCCAGTCCGGGTTTTATTTTTCAACTCCAGTCCGGTTATTTTTTCAAATCCAGTCTGGGTTTTCTTATCAACTCCAGTCCGGTTATTTTTTCAAATCCAGTCTGGGTTTTCTTATCAACTCCAGTCTGGTTATTTTTTTAAATCCAGTCCGGGTTTTATTTTTCAACTCCAGTCCAGTTAGTTTTTTCAAATCCAGTCTGGGTTTTTTTATCAACTCCAGTCCGTTTTTTTTTCAAATCCAGTCCGGTTTTATTTTTCAACTCCAGTCCATTGTTTTTTTTCAAATCCAGTCTGGGTTTTCTTATCAACTCCAGTCCGGTTATTTTTTCAAATCCAGTCCGGGTTTTATTTTTCAACTCCAGTCCGGTTATTTTTTCAAATCCAGTCTGGGTTTTCTTATCAACTCCAGTCCGGTTATTTTTTCAAATCCAGTCTGGGTTTTCTTATCAACTCCAGTCTGGTTATTTTTTTAAATCCAGTCCGGGTTTTATTTTTCAACTCCAGTCCAGTTAGTTTTTTCAAATCCAGTCCGGGTTTTTTTATCAACTCCAGTCCGTTATTTTTTCAAATCCAGTCCAGGTTTTATTTTTCAACTCCAGTCCGGTTATTTTTTCAAATCCAGTCCGGGTTTTCTTATCAACTCCAGTCTGGTTATTTTTTCAGATCCAGTCCGGGTTTTATTTTTCAACTCCAGTCCGGTTATTTTTTCAAATCCAGTCTGGGTTTTCTTATCAACTCCAGTCCAGTTATTTTTTCAGATCCAGTCCGGATTTTATTTTACAACTCCAGTCCGGTTATTTTTTCAAATCCAGTCCGGGTTTTATTTTTTGAACTCCAGTCCGGTTATTTTTTCAAATCCAGTCCGGGTTTTCTTATCAACTCCAGTCCGGTTATTTTTTCAAATCCAGTCCGGGTTTTATTTTTCAACTCCAGTCCGGTTAGTTTTTTCAAATCCAGTCTGGGTTTTTTTATCAACTCCAGTCCGGTTATTTTTTTAGATCCAGTCCAGGTTTTATTTTTCAACTCCATTCCGGTTATTAAATCAAATCCAGTCCGGGTTTTATTTTTCAACTCCAAACCGGTTATTTTTTCAAATCCAGTCCAGGTTTTCTTATCAACTCCAGTCCAGTTATTTTTTCAGATCCAGTCCGGGTTTTATTTTTCAACTCCAGTCCATTGTTTTTTTTTCAAATCCATTTCGGGTTTTCTTATCAACTCCAGTCCGGTTATTAATTCAAATCCAGTCCGTTTTTTTTTTTAACTCCAGCCAATTTTTTTTTCAAATCCAGTCCGGGTTTTCTTATCAACTCCAGTCCGGTTATTTTTTCAGATCCAGTCTGGGTTTTATTTTTCAACTCTAGTCCGGTTATTTTTTCAAATCCAGTCAGGGTTTTCTTATCAACTCCAGTCCAGTTATTTTTTCAGATCCAGTCCGGGTTTTATTTTTCAACTCCAGTCCGGTTATTTTTTTAAATCCAGTTCGGGTTTTTTTTTCAACTCCAGTCCGGTTATTTTTTCAAATACAGTCTGGGTCTTCTTATCAACTCCAGTCCGGTTATTTTTTTCAAATCCAGTCCGGGTTTTCTTATCAACTCCAGTCTGGTTATTTTTTCAAATCCAGTCCAGGTTTTCTTATCAACTCCAGTCCGGTTATTTTTTCAGATCCAGTCCGGGTTTTATTTTTCAACTCCAGTCCGGTTATTTTTTCAGATCCAGTCCGGGTTTTATTTTTCAACTCCAGTCCGGTTATTTTTTTAAATCCAGTCCGGGTTTTTTTTCAACTCCAGTCCGGTTATTTTTTCAAATCCAGTCTGGGTTTTCTTATCAAATCCAGTCCAGTTATTTTTTCAGATCCAGTCCGGGTTTTATTTTTCAACTCCAGTCCGGTTATTTTTTTAAATCCAGTTCGGGTTTTATTTTTCAACTCCAGTCCGGTTATTTTTTTTAAATCCAGTCCGGGTTTTTTTTCAACTCCAGTCCAGTTATTTTTTCAAATACAGTCCGGGTCTTCTTATCAACTCCAGTCCGGTTATTTTTTTCAAATCCAGTCCGGGTTTTATTTTTCAACTCCAGTCCGGTTATTTTTTCAAATCCAGTCCAGGTTTTATTTTTCAACTCCAGTCCGGTTATTTTTTCAAATCCAGTCCGGGTTTTCTTATCAACTCCAGTCTGGTTATTTTTTCAGATCCAGTCCGGGTTTTATTTTTCAACTCCAGTCCGGTTATTTTTTCAAATCCAGTCTGGGTTTTCTTATCAACTCCAGTCCGGTTATTAATTCAAATCCAGTCCGGATTTTATTTTTCAACTCCAGTCCGGTTATTTTTTCAAATCCAGTCCGGGTTTTATTTTTCAACTCCAGTCTGGTTATTTTTTCAAATCCAGTCCGGGTTTTCTTATCAACTCCAGTCCGGTTATTTTTTCAAATCCAGTCTGGGTTTTCTTATCAACTCCAGTCTGGTTATTTTTTTAAATCCAGTCCGGGTTTTATTTTTCAACTCCAGTCCGGTTAGTTTTTTCAAATCCAGTCCGGGTTTTTTTATCAACTCCAGTCCGTTTTTTTTTCAAATCCAGTCTGGGTTTTATTTTTCAACTCCAGTCCATTGTTTTTTTTCAAATCCATTTTGGGTTTTCTTATCAACTCCAGTCCGGTTATTTTTTCAGATCCAGTCCGGGTTTTATTTTTCAACTCTAGTCCGGTTATTTTTTCAAATCCAGTCAGGGTTTTCTTATCAACTCCAGTCCAGTTATTTTTTCAGATCCAGTCCGGGTTTTATTTTTCAACTCCAGTCCGGTTATTTTTTTAAATCCAGTTCGGGTTTTTTTTTTCAACTCCAGTCCGGTTATTTTTTCAAATACAGTCTGGGTCTTCTTATCAACTCCAGTCCGGTTATTTTTTTCAAATCCAGTCCGGGTTTTCTTATCAACTCCAGTCCGGTTATTTTTTCAAATCCAGTCCAGGTTTTCTTATCAACTCCAGTCCGGTTATTTTTTCAGATCCAGTCCGAGTTTTATTTTTCAACTCCAGTCCGGTTATTTTTTCAAATCCAGTCTGGGTTTTCTTATCAACTCCAGTCCAGTTATTTTTTCAGATCCAGTCCAGATTTTATTTTTCAACTCCAGTCCGGTTATTTTTTCAAATCCAGTCCGGGTTTTCTTATCAACTAGAGTCCAGTTATTTTTTCAAATCCAGTCCGGGTTTTATTTTTCAACTCCAGTTCGGTTAGTTTTTTCAAATCCAGTCTGGGTTTTTTTATCAACTCCAGTCCGGTTATTTTTTCAGATCCAGTCCGGGTTTTATTTTTCAACTCCATTCCGGTTATTTTTTCAAATCCAGTCCGGGTTTTTTTTTTTTAACTCCATTCCATTTTTTTTCAAATCCAGTCCGTTTTTTGTTTTAACTCCAGTCCATTTATTTTTCAAATCCAGTCCGGGTTTTCGTATCAACTCCAGTCCGGTTATTAATTCAAATCCAGTCTGGGTTTTTTTAACTCCAGTCCATTTTTTTTTCAAATCCAGCCTGGGTTTTCTTATCAACTCCAGTCCGGTTATTTTTTTCAGATCCAGTTCGGGTTTTATTTTAACACCAGTCCATTTTTTTTTCAAATCCAGTCCAGGTTTTCTTATCAACTCCAGTCCAGTTATTAATTCAAATCCAGTCTGGGTTTTTTTTAACTCCAGTCCATTTATTTTTTCAGATCCAGTCCGTGTTTTTTTTTAAACTCCAGTCCGGTTATTTTTTCAAATCCAGTCCGGGTTTTATTTTTCAACTCCAGTCCGGATATTTTTTTAAATCCAGTCCAGGTTTTATTTTTCAACTCCAGTCTGGTTATTTTTTCAAATCCAGTCCGGGTTTTCTTATCAACTCCAGTCCGGTTATTTTTTCAGATCCAGTCCGGGTTTTATTTTTCAACTCCAGTCCGGTTATTTTTTCAAATCCAGTCCGGGTTTTATTTTTCAACTCCAGTCCGGTTATTTTTTCAAATCCAGTCTGGGTTTTCTTATCAACTCCAGTCCGGTTATTTTTTCAAATCCAGTCTGGGTTTTCTTATCAACTCCAGTCTGGTTATTTTTTTAAATCCAGTCCGGGTTTTATTTTTCAACTCCAGTCCAGTTAGTTTTTTCAAATCCAGTCTGGGTTTTTTTATCAACTCCAGTCCGTTTTTTTTTTCAAATCCAGTCCGGTTTTATTTTTCAACTCCAGTCCATTGTTTTTTTTCAAATCCAGTCTGGGTTTTCTTATCAACTCCAGTCCGGTTATTTTTTCAAATCCAGTCCGGGTTTTATTTTTCAACTCCAGTCCGGTTATTTTTTCAAATCCAGTCTGGGTTTTCTTATCAACTCCAGTCCGGTTATTTTTTCAAATCCAGTCTGGGTTTTCTTATCAACTCCAGTCTGGTTATTTTTTTAAATCCAGTCCGGGTTTTATTTTTCAACTCCAGTCCAGTTAGTTTTTTCAAATCCAGTCCGGGTTTTTTTATCAACTCCAGTCTGTTATTTTTTCAAATCCAGTCCAGGTTTTATTTTTCAACTCCAGTCCGGTTATTTTTTCAAATCCAGTCCGGGTTTTCTTATCAACTCCAGTCTGGTTATTTTTTCAGATCCAGTCCGGGTTTTATTTTTCAACTCCAGTCCGGTTATTTTTTCAAATCCAGTCTGGGTTTTCTTATCAACTCCAGTCCAGTTATTTTTTCAGATCCAGTCCGGATTTTATTTTACAACTCCAGTCCGGTTATTTTTTCAAATCCAGTCCGGGTTTTATTTTTTGAACTCCAGTCCGGTTATTTTTTCAAATCCAGTCCGGGTTTTCTTATCAACTCCAGTCCAGTTATTTTTTCAGATCCAGTCCGGGTTTTATTTTTCAACTCCAGTCCAGTTAGTTTTTTCAAATCCAGTCCGGGTTTTCTTATCAACTCCAGTCCGGTTATTTTTTCAAATCCAGTCCGGGTTTTATTTTTCAACTCCAGTCCGGTTAGTTTTTTCAAATCCAGTCTGGGTTTTTTTATCAACTCCAGTCCGGTTATTTTTTTAGATCCAGTCCAGGTTTTATTTTTCAACTCCATTCTGGTTATTTTTTCAAATCCAGTCCGGGTTTTTTTTTTTAACTCCATTCCATTTTTTTTTCAAATCCAGTCCGTTTTTTGTTTTAACTCAGTCCATTTTTTTTTTCAAATCCAGTCCGGGTTTTCTTATCAACTCCAGTCCGGTTATTAATTCAAATCCAGTCCGGGTTTTATTTTTCAACTCCAAACCGGTTATTTTTTCAAATCCAGTCCAGGTTTTCTTATCAACTCCAGTCCAGTTATTTTTTCAGATCCAGTCTGGGTTTTATTTTTCAACTCCAGTCCGGTTATTTTTTCAAATCCAGTCTGGGTTTTATTTTTCAACTCCAGTCCATTGTTTTTTTTTCAAATCCATTTCGGGTTTTCTTATCAACTCCAGTCCGGTTATTAATTCAAATCCAGTCCGTTTTTTTTTTTAACTCCAGCCAATTTTTTTTTCAAATCCAGTCCGGGTTTTCTTATCAACTCCAGTCCGGTTATTTTTTCAGATCCAGTCTGGGTTTTATTTTTCAACTCTAGTCCGGTTATTTTTTCAAATCCAGTCAGGGTTTTCTTATCAACTCCAGTCCAGTTATTTTTTCAGATCCAGTCCGGGTTTTATTTTTCAACTCCAGTCCGGTTATTTTTTTAAATCCAGTTCGGGTTTTTTTTTCAACTCCAGTCCGGTTATTTTTTCAAATACAGTCTGGGTCTTCTTATCAACTCCAGTCCGGTTATTTTTTTCAAATCCAGTCCGGGTTTTCTTATCAACTCCAGTCTGGTTATTTTTTCAAATCCAGTCCAGGTTTTCTTATCAACTCCAGTCCGGTTATTTTTTCAGATCCAGTCCGGGTTTTATTTTTCAACTCCAGTCCGGTTATTTTTTCAGATCCAGTCCGGGTTTTCTTATCAACTCCAGTCCAGTTATTTTTTCAGATCCAGTCCGGGTTTTAATTTTCGACTCCAGTCTGGTTATTTTTTCAAATCCAGTCTGGGTTTTCTTATCAACTCCAGTCCGGGTTTTATTTTTCAACTCCATTTTGGTTATTTTTTCAGATCCAGTCCGGGTTTTATTTTTCAACTCCAGTCCGGTTATTTTTTCAAATCCAGTCCGGGTTTTCTTATCAACTCCAGTCCGGTTATTTTTTCAGATCCAGTCCGGGTTTCATTTTTCAACTCCATTCCGTTTATTTTTTCAAATCCAGTCTGGGTTTTTTTTGTTTTTTAACTCCATTCCATTTTTTTTTCAAATCCAGTCCGGTTTTTTTTTTAACACCAGTCCATTTTTTTTTCAAATCCAGTCCAGGTTTTCTTATCAACTCCAGTCCGGTTATTAATTCAAATCCAGTCCGGTTTTTTTTAACTCCAGTCCATTTATTTTTTCAGATCCAGTCCGGGTTTTTTTTCAACTCCAGTCCGGTTATTTTTTCAAATCCAGTCCGGGTTTTATTTTTCAACTCCAGTCCGGATATTTTTTCAAATCCAGTCCAGGTTTTATTTTTCAACTCCAGTCCGGTTATTTTTTCAAATCCAGTCCGGGTTTTCTTATCAACTCCAGTCCGGTTATTTTTTTCAAATCCAGTCCGGGTTTTATTTTTCAACTCCATTCCAGTTATTTTTTTCAAATCCAGTCCGGGTTTTATTTTTCAACTCCAGTCCGGTTATTTTTCAAATCCAGTCCGGGTTTTCTTATCAACTCCAGGCCAGTTATTTTTTCAGATTCAGTCCGGGTTTTATTTTTCAACTACAGTCCGGTTATTTTTTCAAATCCAGTCCGGGTTTTCTTATCAACTCCAGTCCAGTTATTTTTTCAGATCCAGTCTGGGTTTTATTTTTCAACTCCAGTTCGGTTATTTTTTCAAATCCAGTCTGGGTTTTCTTATCAACTCCAGTCCAGTTATTTTTTCAGATCCAGTCCGGGTTTTAATTTTCGACTCCAGTCCGGTTATTTTTTCAAATCCAGTCTGGGTTTTCTTATCAACTCCAGTCCGGGTTTTATTTTTCAACTCCATTTTGGTTATTTTTTCAGATCCAGTCCGGGTTTTATTTTTCAACTCCAGTCCGGTTATTTTTTCAAATCCAGTCCGGGTTTTCTTATCAACTCCAGTCCGGTTATTTTTTCAGATCCAGTCCGGGTTTCATTTTTCAACTCCATTCCGGTTATTTTTTCAAATCCAGTCTGGGTTTTTTTGTTTTTTAACTCCATTCCATTTTTTTTTCAAATCCAGTCCGGGTTTTTTTTTAACACCAGTCCATTTTTTTTTCAAATCCAGTCCAGGTTTTCTTATCAACTCCAGTCCGGTTATTAATTCAAATCCAGTCCGGTTTTTTTTAACTCCAGTCCATTTATTTTTTCAGATCCAGTCCGGGTTTTTTTTTCAACTCCAGTCCGGTTATTTTTTCAAATCCAGTCCGGGTTTTATTTTTCAACTCCAGTCCGGATATTTTTTCAAATCCAGTCCGGGTTTTCTTATCAACTCCAGTCTGGTTATTTTTTCAGATCCAGTCCGGGTTTTATTTTTCAACTCCAGTCCGGTTATTTTTTCAAATCCAGTCTGGGTTTTCTTATCAACTCCAGTCCAGTTATTTTTTCAGATCCAGTCCGGATTTTATTTTACAACTCCAGTCCGGTTATTTTTTCAAATCCAGTCCGGGTTTTATTTTTTGAACTCCAGTCCGGTTATTTTTTCAAATCCAGTCCGGGTTTTCTTATCAACTCCAGTCCAGTTATTTTTTCAGATCCAGTCCGGGTTTTATTTTTCAACTCCAGTCCAGTTAGTTTTTTCAAATCCAGTCCGGGTTTTCTTATCAACTCCAGTCCGGTTATTTTTTCAAATCCAGTCCGGGTTTTATTTTTCAACTCCAGTCCGGTTAGTTTTTTCAAATCCAGTCTGGGTTTTTTTATCAACTCCAGTCCGGTTATTTTTTTAGATCCAGTCCAGGTTTTATTTTTCAACTCCATTCTGGTTATTTTTTCAAATCCAGTCCGGGTTTTTTTTTTTAACTCCATTCCATTTTTTTTTCAAATCCAGTCCGTTTTTTGTTTTAACTCAGTCCATTTTTTTTTTCAAATCCAGTCCGGGTTTTCTTATCAACTCCAGTCCGGTTATTAATTCAAATCCAGTCCGGGTTTTATTTTTCAACTCCAAACCGGTTATTTTTTCAAATCCAGTCCAGGTTTTCTTATCAACTCCAGTCCAGTTATTTTTTCAGATCCAGTCTGGGTTTTATTTTTCAACTCCAGTCCGGTTATTTTTTCAAATCCAGTCTGGGTTTTATTTTTCAACTCCAGTCCATTGTTTTTTTTTCAAATCCATTTCGGGTTTTCTTATCAACTCCAGTCCGGTTATTAATTCAAATCCAGTCCGTTTTTTTTTTTAACTCCAGCCAATTTTTTTTTCAACTCCAGTCCGGTTATTTTTTTAAATCCAGTTCGGGTTTTTTTTTCAACTCCAGTCCGGTTATTTTTTCAAATACAGTCTGGGTCTTCTTATCAACTCCAGTCCGGTTATTTTTTTCAAATCCAGTCCGGGTTTTCTTATCAACTCCAGTCTGGTTATTTTTTCAAATCCAGTCCAGGTTTTCTTATCAACTCCAGTCCGGTTATTTTTTCAGATCCAGTCCGGGTTTTATTTTTCAACTCCAGTCCGGTTATTTTTTCAGATCCAGTCCGGGTTTTCTTATCAACTCCAGTCCAGTTATTTTTTCAGATCCAGTCCGGGTTTTAATTTTCGACTCCAGTCTGGTTATTTTTTCAAATCCAGTCTGGGTTTTCTTATCAACTCCAGTCCGGGTTTTATTTTTCAACTCCATTTTGGTTATTTTTTCAGATCCAGTCCGGGTTTTATTTTTCAACTCCAGTCCGGTTATTTTTTCAAATCCAGTCCGGGTTTTCTTATCAACTCCAGTCCGGTTATTTTTTCAGATCCAGTCCGGGTTTCATTTTTCAACTCCATTCCGTTTATTTTTTCAAATCCAGTCTGGGTTTTTTTTGTTTTTTAACTCCATTCCATTTTTTTTTCAAATCCAGTCCGGTTTTTTTTTTAACACCAGTCCATTTTTTTTTCAAATCCAGTCCAGGTTTTCTTATCAACTCCAGTCCGGTTATTAATTCAAATCCAGTCCGGTTTTTTTTAACTCCAGTCCATTTATTTTTTCAGATCCAGTCCGGGTTTTTTTTCAACTCCAGTCCGGTTATTTTTTCAAATCCAGTCCGGGTTTTATTTTTCAACTCCAGTCCGGATATTTTTTCAAATCCAGTCCAGGTTTTATTTTTCAACTCCAGTCCGGTTATTTTTTCAAATCCAGTCCGGGTTTTCTTATCAACTCCAGTCCGGTTATTTTTTTCAAATCCAGTCCGGGTTTTATTTTTCAACTCCATTCCAGTTATTTTTTTCAAATCCAGTCCGGGTTTTATTTTTCAACTCCAGTCCGGTTATTTTTCAAATCCAGTCCGGGTTTTCTTATCAACTCCAGGCCAGTTATTTTTTCAGATTCAGTCCGGGTTTTATTTTTCAACTACAGTCCGGTTATTTTTTCAAATCCAGTCCGGGTTTTCTTATCAACTCCAGTCCAGTTATTTTTTCAGATCCAGTCTGGGTTTTATTTTTCAACTCCAGTTCGGTTATTTTTTCAAATCCAGTCTGGGTTTTCTTATCAACTCCAGTCCAGTTATTTTTTCAGATCCAGTCCGGGTTTTAATTTTCGACTCCAGTCCGGTTATTTTTTCAAATCCATTCTGGGTTTTCTTATCAACTCCAGTCCGGGTTTTATTTTTCAACTCCATTTTGGTTATTTTTTCAGATCCAGTCCGGGTTTTATTTTTCAACTCCAGTCCGGTTATTTTTTCAAATCCAGTCCGGGTTTTCTTATCAACTCCAGTCCGGTTATTTTTTCAGATCCAGTCCGGGTTTCATTTTTCAACTCCATTCCGGTTATTTTTTCAAATCCAGTCTGGGTTTTTTTTGTTTTTTAACTCCATTCCATTTTTTTTTCAAATCCAGTCCGGGTTTTTTTTTAACACCAGTCCATTTTTTTTTCAAATCCAGTCCAGGTTTTCTTATCAACTCCAGTCCGGTTATTAATTCAAATCCAGTCCGGTTTTTTTTAACTCCAGTCCATTTATTTTTTCAGATCCAGTCCGGGTTTTTTTTTCAACTCCAGTCCGGTTATTTTTTCAAATCCAGTCCGGGTTTTATTTTTCAACTCCAGTCCGGATATTTTTTCAAATCCAGTCCAGGTTTTATTTTTCAACTCCAGTCCGGTTATTTTTTCAAATCCAGTCCGGGTTTTCTTATCAACTCCAGTCCGGTTATTTTTTTCAAATCCAGTCCGGGTTTTATTTTTCAACTCCAGTCCGGATATTTTTTCAAATCCAGTCCAGGTTTTATTTTTCAACTCCAGTCCGGTTATTTTTTCAAATCCAGTCCGGGTTTTCTTATCAACTCCAGTCCGGTTATTTTTTTCAAATCCAGTCCGGGTTTTATTTTTCAACTCCATTCCAGTTATTTTTTTCAAATCCAGTCCGGGTTTTATTTTTCAACTCCAGTCCGGTTATTTTTCAAATCCAGTCCGGGTTTTCTTATCAACTCCAGTCCGGTTATTTTTTCAGATCCAGTCTGGGTTTTATTTTTCAACTCTAGTCCGGTTATTTTTTCAAATCCAGTCAGGGTTTTCTTATCAACTCCAGTCCAGTTATTTTTTCAGATCCAGTCCGGGTTTTATTTTTCAACTCCAGTCCGGTTATTTTTTCAAATACAGTCTGGGTCTTCTTATCAACTCCAGTCCGGTTATTTTTTTCAAATCCAGTCCGGGTTTTCTTATCAACTCCAGTCCGGTTATTTTTTCAAATCCAGTCCAGGCTTTCTTATCAACTCCAGTCCGGTTATTTTTTCAGATCCAGTCTGGGTTTTATTTTTCAACTCCAGTCCGGTTATTTTTTCAGATCCAGTCCGGGTTTTATTTTTCAACTCCAGTCTGGTTATTTTTTTAAATCCAGTCTGGGTTTTTTTCAACTCCAGTCCGGTTATTTTTTTCAAATCCAGTCCGGGTTTTCTTATCAACTCCAGTCCGGTTATTTTTTCAAATCCAGTCCGGGTTTTCTTATCAACTCCAGTCCGGTTATTTTTTCAAATCCAGTCCGGGTTTTATTTTTCAACTCCAGTTCGGTTAGTTTTTTCAAATCCAGTCTGGTTTTTTTTATCAACTCCAGTCCGGTTATTTTTTCAGATCCAGTCCGGGTTTTATTTTTCAACTCCATTCCGGTTATTTTTTCAAATCCAGTCCGGGTTTTTTTTTTTTAACTCCATTCCATTTTTTTTCAAATCCAGTCCATTTTTTGTTTTAACTCCAGTCCATTTTTTTTTCAAATCCAGTCCGGGTTTTCGTATCAACTCCAGTCCAGTTATTAATTCAAATCCAGTCCGGGTTTTTTTAACTCCAGTCCATTTTTTTTTCAAATCCAGTCCAGGTTTTCTTATCAACTCCAGTCCAGTTATTTTTTCAGATCCAGTCCGGGTTTTATTTTTCAACTCCAGTCCGGTTATTTTTTTAAATCCAGTTCGGGTTTTTTTTTCAACTCCAGTCCGGTTATTTTTTCAAATACAGTCTGGGTCTTCTTATCAACTCCAGTCCGGTTATTTTTTTCAAATCCAGTCCGGGTTTTCTTATCAACTCCAGTCTGGTTATTTTTTCAAATCCAGTCCAGGTTTTCTTATCAACTCCAGTCCGGTTATTTTTTCAGATCCAGTCCGGGTTTTATTTTTCAACTCCAGTCCGGTTATTTTTTCAGATCCAGTCCGGGTTTTCTTATCAACTCCAGTCCAGTTATTTTTTCAGATCCAGTCCGGGTTTTAATTTTCGACTCCAGTCTGGTTATTTTTTCAAATCCAGTCTGGGTTTTCTTATCAACTCCAGTCCGGGTTTTATTTTTCAACTCCATTTTGGTTATTTTTTCAGATCCAGTCCGGGTTTTATTTTTCAACTCCAGTCCGGTTATTTTTTCAAATCCAGTCCGGGTTTTCTTATCAACTCCAGTCCGGTTATTTTTTCAGATCCAGTCCGGGTTTCATTTTTCAACTCCATTCCGTTTATTTTTTCAAATCCAGTCTGGGTTTTTTTTGTTTTTTAACTCCATTCCATTTTTTTTTCAAATCCAGTCCGGGTTTTTTTTTAACACCAGTCCATTTTTTTTTCAAATCCAGTCCAGGTTTTCTTATCAACTCCAGTCCGGTTATTAATTCAAATCCAGTCCGGTTTTTTTTAACTCCAGTCCATTTATTTTTTCAGATCCAGTCCGGGTTTTTTTTCAACTCCAGTCCGGTTATTTTTTCAAATCCAGTCCGGGTTTTATTTTTCAACTCCAGTCCGGATATTTTTTCAAATCCAGTCCAGGTTTTATTTTTCAACTCCAGTCCGGTTATTTTTTCAAATCCAGTCCGGGTTTTCTTATCAACTCCAGTCCGGTTATTTTTTTCAAATCCAGTCCGGGTTTTATTTTTCAACTCCATTCCAGTTATTTTTTTCAAATCCAGTCCGGGTTTTATTTTTCAACTCCAGTCCGGTTATTTTTCAAATCCAGTCCGGGTTTTCTTATCAACTCCAGGCCAGTTATTTTTTCAGATTCAGTCCGGGTTTTATTTTTCAACTACAGTCCGGTTATTTTTTCAAATCCAGTCCGGGTTTTCTTATCAACTCCAGTCCAGTTATTTTTTCAGATCCAGTCTGGGTTTTATTTTTCAACTCCAGTTCGGTTATTTTTTCAAATCCAGTCTGGGTTTTCTTATCAACTCCAGTCCAGTTATTTTTTCAGATCCAGTCCGGGTTTTAATTTTCGACTCCAGTCCGGTTATTTTTTCAAATCCAGTCTGGGTTTTCTTATCAACTCCAGTCCGGGTTTTATTTTTCAACTCCATTTTGGTTATTTTTTCAGATCCAGTCCGGGTTTTATTTTTCAACTCCAGTCCGGTTATTTTTTCAAATCCAGTCCGGGTTTTCTTATCAACTCCAGTCCGGTTATTTTTTCAGATCCAGTCCGGGTTTCATTTTTCAACTCCATTCCGGTTATTTTTTCAAATCCAGTCTGGGTTTTTTTTGTTTTTTAACTCCATTCCATTTTTTTTTCAAATCCAGTCCGGGTTTTTTTTTAACACCAGTCCATTTTTTTTTCAAATCCAGTCCAGGTTTTCTTATCAACTCCAGTCCGGTTATTAATTCAAATCCAGTCCGGTTTTTTTTAACTCCAGTCCATTTATTTTTTCAGATCCAGTCCGGGTTTTTTTTTCAACTCCAGTCCGGTTATTTTTTCAAATCCAGTCCGGGTTTTATTTTTCAACTCCAGTCCGGATATTTTTTCAAATCCAGTCCAGGTTTTATTTTTCAACTCCAGTCCGGTTATTTTTTCAAATCCAGTCCGGGTTTTCTTATCAACTCCAGTCCGGTTATTTTTTTCAAATCCAGTCCGGGTTTTATTTTTCAACTCCAGTCCGGATATTTTTTCAAATCCAGTCCAGGTTTTATTTTTCAACTCCAGTCCGGTTATTTTTTCAAATCCAGTCCGGGTTTTCTTATCAACTCCAGTCCGGTTATTTTTTTCAAATCCAGTCCGGGTTTTATTTTTCAACTCCATTCCAGTTATTTTTTTCAAATCCAGTCCGGGTTTTATTTTTCAACTCCAGTCCGGTTATTTTTCAAATCCAGTCCGGGTTTTCTTATCAACTCCAGTCCGGTTATTTTTTCAGATCCAGTCTGGGTTTTATTTTTCAACTCTAGTCCGGTTATTTTTTCAAATCCAGTCAGGGTTTTCTTATCAACTCCAGTCCAGTTATTTTTTCAGATCCAGTCCGGGTTTTATTTTTCAACTCCAGTCCGGTTATTTTTTCAAATACAGTCTGGGTCTTCTTATCAACTCCAGTCCGGTTATTTTTTTCAAATCCAGTCCGGGTTTTCTTATCAACTCCAGTCCGGTTATTTTTTCAAATCCAGTCCAGGCTTTCTTATCAACTCCAGTCCGGTTATTTTTTCAGATCCAGTCTGGGTTTTATTTTTCAACTCCAGTCCGGTTATTTTTTCAGATCCAGTCCGGGTTTTATTTTTCAACTCCAGTCTGGTTATTTTTTTAAATCCAGTCTGGGTTTTTTTCAACTCCAGTCCGGTTATTTTTTTCAAATCCAGTCCGGGTTTTCTTATCAACTCCAGTCCGGTTATTTTTTCAAATCCAGTCCGGGTTTTCTTATCAACTCCAGTCCGGTTATTTTTTCAAATCCAGTCCGGGTTTTATTTTTCAACTCCAGTTCGGTTAGTTTTTTCAAATCCAGTCTGGTTTTTTTTATCAACTCCAGTCCGGTTATTTTTTCAGATCCAGTCCGGGTTTTATTTTTCAACTCCATTCCGGTTATTTTTTCAAATCCAGTCCGGGTTTTTTTTTTTTAACTCCATTCCATTTTTTTTCAAATCCAGTCCATTTTTTGTTTTAACTCCAGTCCATTTTTTTTTCAAATCCAGTCCGGGTTTTCGTATCAACTCCAGTCCAGTTATTAATTCAAATCCAGTCCGGGTTTTTTTAACTCCAGTCCATTTTTTTTTTCAAATCCAGTCCAGGTTTTCTTATCAACTCCAGTCCGGTTATTTTTTTCAGATCCAGTTCGGGTTTTATTTTTCAACTCCAAACCGGTTATTTTTTCAAATCCAGTCCGGGTTTTTTTTTTTTAACTCCATTCCATTTTTTTTCAAATCCAGTCCGTTTTTTGTTTTAACTCCAGTCCATTTTTTTTTCAAATCCAGTCCGGGTTTTCGTATCAACTCCAGTCCGGTTATTAATTCAAATCCAGTCCGGGTTTTTTTAACTCCAGTCCATTTTTTTTTTCAAATCCAGTCCAGGTTTTCTTATCAACTCCAGTCCGGTTATTTTTTTCAGATCCAGTTCGGGTTTTATTTTTCAACTCCAAACCGGTTATTTTTTCAAATCCAGTCCGGGTTTTCTTATCAACTCCAGTCCAGTTATTTTTTCAGATCCAGTCCGGGTTTTATTTTTCAACTCCAGTCCGGTTATTTTTTTAAATCCAGTCCAGGTTTTATTTTTCAACTCCAGTCCGGTCATTTTTTCAAATCCAGTCCGGGTTTTCTTATAAACTCCAGTCCGGTTATTTTTTCAGATCCAGTCCGGGTTTTATTTTTCAACTCCAGTCCGGTTATTTTTTCAAATCCAGTCCGGGTTTTCTTATCAACTCCAGCCCGGTTATTTTTTCAGATCCTGTCCGGGTTTTTTTTTTCAACTCCAGTCCGGTTATTTTTTCAAAACCAGTCCGGGTTTTCTTATCAACTCCAGTCCGGTTATTTGTTCAAATCCAGTCCGGGTTTTCTTATCAACTCCAGTCCAGTTATTTTTTCAGATCCAGTCCGGGTTTTATTTTTCAACTCCAGTTCGGTTATTTTTTCAAATCCAGTCTGGGTTTTCTTATCAACTCCAGTCCAGTTATTTTTTCAGATCCAGTCCGGGTTTTAATTTTCGACTCCAGTCCGGTTATTTTTTCAAATCCAGTCTGGGTTTTCTTATCAACTCCAGTCCGGGTTTTATTTTTCAACTCCATTTTGGTTATTTTTTCAGATCCAGTCCGGGTTTTATTTTTCAACTCCAGTCCGGTTATTTTTTCAAATCCAGTCCGGGTTTTCTTATCAACTCCAGTCCGGTTATTTTTTCAGATCCAGTCCGGGTTTCATTTTTCAACTCCATTCCGGTTATTTTTTCAAATCCAGTCTGGGTTTTTTTTGTTTTTTAACTCCATTCCATTTTTTTTCAAATCCAGTCCGGGTTTTTTTTTTAACACCAGTCCATTTTTTTTTCAAATCCAGTCCAGGTTTTCTTATCAACTCCAGTCCGGTTATTAATTCAAATCCAGTCCGTTTTTTTTAACTCCAGTCCATTTATTTTTTCAGATCCAGTCCGGGTTTTTTTTTCAACTCCAGTCCGGTTATTTTTTCAAATCCAGTCCGGGTTTTATTTTTCAACTCCAGTCCGGATATTTTTTCAAATCCAGTCCAGGTTTTATTTTTCAACTCCAGTCCGGTTATTTTTTCAAATCCAGTCCGGGTTTTCTTATCAACTCCAGTCCGGTTATTTTTTTCAAATCCAGTCCGGGTTTTATTTTTCAACTCCATTCCAGTTATTTTTTTCAAATCCAGTCCGGGTTTTATTTTTCAACTCCAGTCCGGTTATTTTTCAAATCCAGTCCGGGTTTTCTTATCAACTCCAGGCCAGTTATTTTTTCAGATTCAGTCCGGGTTTTATTTTTCAACTACAGTCCGGTTATTTTTTCAAATCCAGTCCGGGTTTTCTTATCAACTCCAGTCCAGTTATTTTTTCAGATCCAGTCTGGGTTTTATTTTTCAACTCCAGTTCGGTTATTTTTTCAAATCCAGTCTGGGTTTTCTTATCAACTCCAGTCCAGTTATTTTTTCAGATCCAGTCCGGGTTTTAATTTTCGACTCCAGTCCGGTTATTTTTTCAAATCCAGTCTGGGTTTTCTTATCAACTCCAGTCCGGGTTTTATTTTTCAACTCCATTTTGGTTATTTTTTCAGATCCAGTCCGGGTTTTATTTTTCAACTCCAGTCCGGTTATTTTTTCAAATCCAGTCCGGGTTTTCTTATCAACTCCAGTCCGGTTATTTTTTCAGATCCAGTCCGGGTTTCATTTTTCAACTCCATTCCGGTTATTTTTTCAAATCCAGTCTGGGTTTTTTTTGTTTTTTAACTCCATTCCATTTTTTTTTCAAATCCAGTCCGGGTTTTTTTTTAACACCAGTCCATTTTTTTTTCAAATCCAGTCCAGGTTTTCTTATCAACTCCAGTCCGGTTATTAATTCAAATCCAGTCCGTTTTTTTTTAACTCCAGTCCATTTATTTTTTCAGATCCAGTCCGGGTTTTTTTTTCAACTCCAGTCCGGTTATTTTTTCAAATCCAGTCCGGGTTTTATTTTTCAACTCCAGTCCGGATATTTTTTCAAATCCAGTCCAGGTTTTATTTTTCAACTCCAGTCCGGTTATTTTTTCAAATCCAGTCCGGGTTTTCTTATCAACTCCAGTCCGGTTATTTTTTTCAAATCCAGTCCGGGTTTTATTTTTCAACTCCATTCCAGTTATTTTTTTCAAATCCAGTCCGGGTTTTATTTTTCAACTCCAGTCCGGTTATTTTTCAAATCCAGTCCGGGTTTTCTTATCAACTCCAGGCCAGTTATTTTTTCAGATTCAGTCCGGGTTTTATTTTTCAACTACAGTCCGGTTATTTTTTCAAATCCAGTCCGGGTTTTCTTATCAACTCCAGTCCAGTTATTTTTTCAGATCCAGTCTGGGTTTTATTTTTCAACTCCAGTTCGGTTATTTTTTCAAATCCAGTCTGGGTTTTCTTATCAACTCCAGTCCAGTTATTTTTTCAGATCCAGTCTGGGTTTTATTTTTCAACTCCAGTCCAGTTATTTTTTCAAATCCAGTCCGGGTTTTCTTATCAACTCCAGTCCGGTTATTTTTTCAAATCCAGTCCGGGTTTTCTTATCAACTCCAGTCTGGTTATTTTTTTAAATCCAGTCCGGGTTTTATTTTTCAACTCCAGTCCAGTTAGTTTTTTCAAATCCATTCCGGGTTTTTTATCAACTCCAGTCCGTTTTTTTTTTCAAATCCAGTCCGGGTTTTATTTTTCAACTCCAGTCCGTTGTTTTTTTTCAAATCCATTTCGGGTTTTCTTATCAACTCCAGTCCGGTTATTAATTCAAATCCAGTCCGGGTTTTTTTTTAACTCCAGCCAATTTCTTTTTCAAATCCAGTCTGGGTTTTCTTATCAACTCCAGTCCGGTTATTTTTTCAGATCCAGTCTGGGTTTTATTTTTCAACTCTAGTCCGGTTATTTTTTCAAATCCAGTCAGGGTTTTCTTATCAACTCCAGTCCAGTTATTTTTTCAGATCCAGTCCGGGTTTTATTTTTCAACTCCAGTCCGGTTATTTTTTCAAATACAGTCTGGGTCTTCTTATCAACTCCAGTCCGGTTATTTTTTTCAAATCCAGTCCGGGTTTTCTTATCAACTCCAGTCCGGTTATTTTTTCAAATCCAGTCCAGGCTTTCTTATCAACTCCAGTCCGGTTATTTTTTCAGATCCAGTCTGGGTTTTATTTTTCAACTCCAGTCCGGTTATTTTTTCAGATCCAGTCCGGGTTTTATTTTTCAACTCCAGTCTGGTTATTTTTTTAAATCCAGTCTGGGTTTTTTTCAACTCCAGTCCGGTTATTTTTTTCAAATCCAGTCCGGGTTTTCTTATCAACTCCAGTCCGGTTATTTTTTCAAATCCAGTCCGGGTTTTCTTATCAACTCCAGTCCGGTTATTTTTTCAAATCCAGTCCGGGTTTTATTTTTCAACTCCAGTTCGGTTAGTTTTTTCAAATCCAGTCTGGTTTTTTTATCAACTCCAGTCCGGTTATTTTTTCAGATCCAGTCCGGGTTTTATTTTTCAACTCCATTCCGGTTATTTTTTCAAATCCAGTCCGGGTTTTTTTTTTTTAACTCCATTCCATTTTTTTTCAAATCCAGTCCGTTTTTTGTTTTAACTCCAGTCCATTTTTTTTTCAAATCCAGTCCGGGTTTTCGTATCAACTCCAGTCCGGTTATTAATTCAAATCCAGTCCGGGTTTTTTTAACTCCAGTCCATTTTTTTTTTCAAATCCAGTCCAGGTTTTCTTATCAACTCCAGTCCGGTTATTTTTTTCAGATCCAGTTCGGGTTTTATTTTTCAACTCCAAACCGGTTATTTTTTCAAATCCAGTCCGGGTTTTCTTATCAACTCCAGTCCAGTTATTTTTTCAGATCCAGTCCGGGTTTTATTTTTCAACTCCAGTCCGGTTATTTTTTTAAATCCAGTCCAGGTTTTATTTTTCAACTCCAGTCCGGTCATTTTTTCAAATCCAGTCCGGGTTTTCTTATAAACTCCAGTCCGGTTATTTTTTCAGATCCAGTCCGGGTTTTATTTTTCAACTCCAGTCCGGTTATTTTTTCAAATCCAGTCCGGGTTTTCTTATCAACTCCAGCCCGGTTATTTTTTCAGATCCTGTCCGGGTTTTTTTTTTCAACTCCAGTCCGGTTATTTTTTCAAAACCAGTCCGGGTTTTCTTATCAACTCCAGTCCGGTTATTTGTTCAAATCCAGTCCGGGTTTTCTTATCAACTCCAGTCCAGTTATTTTTTCAGATCCAGTCCGGGTTTTATTTTTCAACTCCAGTTCGGTTATTTTTTCAAATCCAGTCTGGGTTTTCTTATCAACTCCAGTCCAGTTATTTTTTCAGATCCAGTCCGGGTTTTAATTTTCGACTCCAGTCCGGTTATTTTTTCAAATCCAGTCTGGGTTTTCTTATCAACTCCAGTCCGGGTTTTATTTTTCAACTCCATTTTGGTTATTTTTTCAGATCCAGTCCGGGTTTTATTTTTCAACTCCAGTCCGGTTATTTTTTCAAATCCAGTCCGGGTTTTCTTATCAACTCCAGTCCGGTTATTTTTTCAGATCCAGTCCGGGTTTCATTTTTCAACTCCATTCCGGTTATTTTTTCAAATCCAGTCTGGGTTTTTTTTGTTTTTTAACTCCATTCCATTTTTTTTTCAAATCCAGTCCGGGGTTTTTTTTAACACCAGTCCATTTTTTTTTCAAATCCAGTCCAGGTTTTCTTATCAACTCCAGTCCGGTTATTAATTCAAATCCAGTCCGGGTTTTTTTTAACTCCAGTCCATTTATTTTTTCAGATCCAGTCCGGGTTTTTTTTTCAACTCCAGTCCTGTTATTTTTTCAAATCCAGTCCGGGTTTTATTTTTCAACTCCAGTCCGGATATTTTTTCAAATCCAGTCCAGGTTTTATTTTTCAACTCCAGTCCGGTTATTTTTTCAAATCCAGTCTGGGTTTTCTTATCAACTCCAGTCCGGTTATTTTTTCAAATCCAGTCCGGGTTTTCTTATCAACTCCAGTCTGGTTATTTTTTTAAATCCAGTCCGGGTTTTATTTTTCAACTCCAGTCCAGTTAGTTTTTTCAAATCCATTCCGGGTTTTTTTATCAACTCCAGTCCGTTTTTTTTTCAAATCCAGTCCGGGTTTTATTTTTCAACTCCAGTCCGTTGTTTTTTTTCAAATCCATTTCGGGTTTTCTTATCAACTCCAGTCCGGTTATTAATTCAAATCCAGTCCGGGTTTTTTTTAACTCCAGCCAATTTCTTTTTCAAATCCAGTCTGGGTTTTCTTATCAACTCCAGTCCGGTTATTTTTTCAGATCCAGTCTGGGTTTTATTTTTCAACTCTAGTCCGGTTATTTTTTCAAATCCAGTCAGGGTTTTCTTATCAACTCCAGTCCAGTTATTTTTTCAGATCCAGTCCGGGTTTTATTTTTCAACTCCAGTCCGGTTATTTTTTCAAATACAGTCTGGGTCTTCTTATCAACTCCAGTCCGGTTATTTTTTTCAAATCCAGTCCGGGTTTTCTTATCAACTCCAGTCCGGTTATTTTTTCAAATCCAGTCCAGGCTTTCTTATCAACTCCAGTCCGGTTATTTTTTCAGATCCAGTCTGGGTTTTATTTTTCAACTCCAGTCCGGTTATTTTTTCAGATCCAGTCCGGGTTTTATTTTTCAACTCCAGTCTGGTTATTTTTTTAAATCCAGTCTGGGTTTTTTTCAACTCCAGTCCGGTTATTTTTTTCAAATCGAGTCCGGGTTTTCTTATCAACTCCAGTCCGGTTATTTTTTCAAATCCAGTCCGGGTTTTCTTATCAACTCCAGTCCGGTTATTTTTTCAAATCCAGTCCGGGTTTTATTTTTCAACTCCAGTTCGGTTAGTTTTTTCAAATCCAGTCTGGTTTTTTTTATCAACTCCAGTCCGGTTATTTTTTCAGATCCAGTCCGGGTTTTATTTTTCAACTCCATTCCGGTTATTTTTTCAAATCCAGTCCGGGTTTTTTTTTTTAACTCCATTCCATTTTTTTTCAAATCCAGTCCGTTTTTTGTTTTAACTCCAGTCCATTTTTTTTTCAAATCCAGTCCGGGTTTTCGTATCAACTCCAGTCCGGTTATTAATTCAAATCCAGTCCGGGTTTTTTTAACTCCAGTCCATTTTTTTTTTCAAATCCAGTCCAGGTTTTCTTATCAACTCCAGTCCGGTTATTTTTTTCAGATCCAGTTCGGGTTTTATTTTTCAACTCCAAACCGGTTATTTTTTCAAATCCAGTCCGGGTTTTCTTATCAACTCCAGTCCAGTTATTTTTTCAGATCCAGTCCGGGTTTTATTTTTCAACTCCAGTCCGGTTATTTTTTTAAATCCAGTCCAGGTTTTATTTTTCAACTCCAGTCCGGTCATTTTTTCAAATCCAGTCCGGGTTTTCTTATAAACTCCAGTCCGGTTATTTTTTCAGATCCAGTCCAGGTTTTATTTTTCAACTCCAGTCCGGTTATTTTTTCAAATCCAGTCCGGGTTTTCTTATCAACTCCAGCCCGGTTATTTTTTCAGATCCTGTCTGGGTTTTTTTTTTCAACTCCAGTCCGGTTATTTTTTCAAAACCAGTCCAGGTTTTCTTATCAACTCCAGTCCGGTTATTTGTTCAAATCCAGTCCGGGTTTTCTTATCAACTCCAGTCCAGTTATTTTTTCAGATCCAGTCCGGGTTTTATTTTTCAACTCCAGTTCGGTTATTTTTTCAAATCCAGTCTGGGTTTTCTTATCAACTCCAGTCCAGTTATTTTTTCAGATCCAGTCCGGGTTTTAATTTTCGACTCCAGTCCGGTTATTTTTTCAAATCCAGTCTGGGTTTTCTTATCAACTCCAGTCCGGGTTTTATTTTTCAACTCCATTTTGGTTCTTTTTTCAGATCCAGTCCGGGTTTTATTTTTCAACTCCAGTCCGGTTATTTTTTCAAATCCAGTCCGGGTTTTCTTATCAACTCCAGTCCGGTTATTTTTTCAGATCCAGTCCGGGTTTCATTTTTCAACTCCATTCCGGTTATTTTTTCAAATCCAGTCTGGGTTTTTTTTGTTTTTTAACTCCATTCCATTTTTTTTTCAAATCCAGTCCGGGGTTTTTTTTAACACCAGTCCATTTTTTTTTCAAATCCAGTCCAGGTTTTCTTATCAACTCCAGTCCGGTTATTAATTCAAATCCAGTCCGGTTTTTTTTAACTCCAGTCCATTTATTTTTTCAGATCCAGTCCGGGTTTTTTTTTCAACTCCAGTCCGGTTATTTTTTCAAATCCAGTCCGGGTTTTATTTTTCAACTCCAGTCCGGATATTTTTTCAAATCCAGTCCAGGTTTTATTTTTCAACTCCAGTCCGGTTATTTTTTCAAATCCAGTCCGGGTTTTCTTATCAACTCCAGTCCGGTTATTTTTTTCAAATCCAGTCCGGGTTTTATTTTTCAACTCCATTCCAGTTATTTTTTTCAAATCCAGTCCGGGTTTTATTTTTCAACTCCAGTCCGGTTATTTTTCAAATCCAGTCCGGGTTTTCTTATCAACTCCAGGCCAGTTATTTTTTCAGATTCAGTCCGGGTTTTATTTTTCAACTACAGTCCGGTTATTTTTTCAAATCCAGTCCGGGTTTTCTTATCAACTCCAGTCCAGTTATTTTTTCAGATCCAGTCTGGGTTTTATTTTTCAACTCCAGTTCGGTTATTTTTTCAAATCCAGTCTGGGTTTTCTTATCAACTCCAGTCCAGTTATTTTTTCAGATCCAGTCCGGGTTTTAATTTTCGACTCCAGTCCGGTTATTTTTTCAAATCCAGTCTGGGTTTTCTTATCAACTCCAGTCCGGGTTTTATTTTTCAACTCCATTTTGGTTATTTTTTCAGATCCAGTCCGGGTTTTATTTTTCAACTCCAGTCCGGTTATTTTTTCAAATCCAGTCCGGGTTTTCTTATCAACTCCAGTCCGGTTATTTTTTCAGATCCAGTCCGGGTTTCATTTTTCAACTCCATTCCGGTTATTTTTTCAAATCCAGTCTGGGTTTTTTTTGTTTTTTAACTCCATTCCATTTTTTTTTCAAATCCAGTCCGGGTTTTTTTTAACACCAGTCCATTTTTTTTTCAAATCCAGTCCAGGTTTTCTTATCAACTCCAGTCCGGTTATTAATTCAAATCCAGTCCGTTTTTTTTTAACTCCAGTCCATTTATTTTTTCAGATCCAGTCCGGGTTTTTTTTTCAACTCCAGTCCGGTTATTTTTTCAAATCCAGTCCGGGTTTTATTTTTCAACTCCAGTCCGGATATTTTTTCAAATCCAGTCCAGGTTTTATTTTTCAACTCCAGTCCGGTTATTTTTTCAAATCCAGTCCGGGTTTTCTTATCAACTCCAGTCCGGTTATTTTTTTCAAATCCAGTCCGGGTTTTATTTTTCAACTCCATTCCAGTTATTTTTTTCAAATCCAGTCCGGGTTTTATTTTTCAACTCCAGTCCGGTTATTTTTCAAATCCAGTCCGGGTTTTCTTATCAACTCCAGGCCAGTTATTTTTTCAACTCCAGTCCGGTTATTTTTTCAGATCCAGTCCGGGTTTTATTTTTCAACTCCAGTCTGGTTATTTTTTTAAATCCAGTCTGGGTTTTTTTCAACTCCAGTCCGGTTATTTTTTTCAAATCCAGTCCGGGTTTTCTTATCAACTCCAGTCCGGTTATTTTTTCAAATCCAGTCCGGGTTTTCTTATCAACTCCAGTCCATTTATTTTTTCAGATCCAGTCCGGGTTTTTTTTTCAACTCCAGTCCGGTTATTTTTTCAAATCCAGTCCGGGTTTTATTTTTCAACTCCAGTCCGGATATTTTTTCAAATCCAGTCCAGGTTTTATTTTTCAACTCCAGTCCGGTTATTTTTTCAAATCCAGTCCGGGTTTTCTTATCAACTCCAGTCCGGTTATTTTTTTCAAATCCAGTCCGGGTTTTATTTTCCAACTCCATTCCAGTTATTTTTTTCAAATCCAGTCCGGGTTTTATTTTTCAACTCCAGTCCGGTTATTTTTCAAATCCAGTCCGGGTTTTCTTATCAACTCCAGGCCAGTTATTTTTTCAACTCCAGTCCGGTTATTTTTTCAGATCCAGTCCGGGTTTTATTTTTCAACTCCAGTCTGGTTATTTTTTTAAATCCAGTCTGGGTTTTTTTCAACTCCAGTCCGGTTATTTTTTTCAAATCCAGTCCGGGTTTTCTTATCAACTCCAGTCCGGTTATTTTTTCAAATCCAGTCTGGGTTTTCTTATCAACTCCAGTCCGGTTATTTTTTCAAATCCAGTCCGGGTTTTATTTTTCAACTCCAGTTCGGTTAGTTTTTTCAAATCCAGTCTGGTTTTTTTTATCAACTCCAGTCCGGTTATTTTTTCAGATCCAGTCCGGGTTTTATTTTTCAACTCCATTCCGGTTATTTTTTCAAATCCAGTCCGGGTTTTTTTTTTTAACTCCATTCCATTTTTTTTCAAATCCAGTCCGTTTTTTGTTTTAACTCCAGTCCATTTTTTTTTCAAATCCAGTCCGGGTTTTCGTATCAACTCCAGTCCGGTTATTAATTCAAATCCAGTCCGGGTTTTTTTAACTCCAGTCCATTTTTTTTTTCAAATCCAGTCCAGGTTTTCTTATCAACTCCAGTCCGGTTATTTTTTTCAGATCCAGTTCGGGTTTTATTTTTCAACTCCAAACCGGTTATTTTTTCAAATCCAGTCCGGGTTTTCTTATCAACTCCAGTCCAGTTATTTTTTCAGATCCAGTCCGGGTTTTATTTTTCAACTCCAGTCCGGTTATTTTTTTAAATCCAGTCCAGGTTTTATTTTTCAACTCCAGTCCGGTCATTTTTTCAAATCCAGTCCGGGTTTTCTTATAAACTCCAGTCCGGTTATTTTTTCAGATCCAGTCCGGGTTTTATTTTTCAACTCCAGTCCGGTTATTTTTTCAAATCCAGTCCGGGTTTTCTTATCAACTCCAGCCCGGTTATTTTTTCAGATCCTGTCCGGGTTTTTTTTTTCAACTCCAGTCCGGTTATTTTTTCAAAACCAGTCCGGGTTTTCTTATCAACTCCAGTCCGGTTATTTGTTCAAATCCAGTCCGGGTTTTCTTATCAACTCCAGTCCAGTTATTTTTTCAGATCCAGTCCGGGTTTTATTTTTCAACTCCAGTCCGGTTATTTTTTCAAAACCAGTCCGGGTTTTCTTATCAACTCCAGTCCGGTTATTTTTTCAAATCCAGTCTGGGTTTTCTTATCAACTCCAGTCCAGTTATTTTTTCAGATCCAGTCCGGGTTTTAATTTTCGACTCCAGTCCGGTTATTTTTTCAAATCCAGTCTGGGTTTTCTTATCAACTCCAGTCCGGGTTTTATTTTTCAACTCCATTTTGGTTATTTTTTCAGATCCAGTCCGGGTTTTATTTTTCAACTCCAGTCCGGTTATTTTTTCAAATCCAGTCCGGGTTTTCTTATCAACTCCAGTCCGGTTATTTTTTCAGATCCAGTCCGGGTTTCATTTTTCAACTCCATTCCGGTTATTTTTTCAAATCCAGTCTGGGTTTTTTTTGTTTTTTAACTCCATTCCATTTTTTTTTCAAATCCAGTCCGGGGTTTTTTTTAACACCAGTCCATTTTTTTTTCAAATCCAGTCCAGGTTTTCTTATCAACTCCAGTCCGGTTATTAATTCAAATCCAGTCCGTTTTTTTTTTAACTCCAGTCCATTTATTTTTTCAGATCCAGTCCGGGTTTTTTTTTCAACTCCAGTCCTGTTATTTTTTCAAATCCAGTCCGGGTTTTATTTTTCAACTCCAGTCCGGATATTTTTTCAAATCCAGTCCAGGTTTTATTTTTCAACTCCAGTCCGGTTATTTTTTCAAATCCAGTCTGGGTTTTCTTATCAACTCCAGTCCGGTTATTTTTTCAGATCCAGTCCGGGTTTTATTTTTCAACTCCAGTCCGGTTATTTTTTCAAATCCAGTCCGGGTTTTATTTTTCAACTCGTCCGGTTATTTTTTCAAATCCAGTCCGGGTTTTCTTATCAACTCCAGTCCGGTTATTTTTTCAAATCCAGTCCGGGTTTTCTTATCAACTCCAGTCTGGTTATTTTTTTAAATCCAGTCCGGGTTTTATTTTTCAACTCCAGTCCAGTTAGTTTTTTCAAATCCATTCCGGGTTTTTTTATCAACTCCAGTCCGTTTTTTTTTCAAATCCAGTCCGGGTTTTATTTTTCAACTCCAGTCCGTTGTTTTTTTTCAAATCCATTTTGGGTTTTCTTATCAACTCCAGTCCGGTTATTAATTCAAATCCAGTCCGGGTTTTTTTTTAACTCCAGCCAATTTCTTTTTCAAATCCAGTCTGGGTTTTCTTATCAACTCCAGTCCGGTTATTTTTTCAGATCCAGTCTGGGTTTTATTTTTCAACTCTAGTCCGGTTATTTTTTCAAATCCAGTCAGGGTTTTCTTATCAACTCCAGTCCAGTTATTTTTTCAGATCCAGTCCGGGTTTTATTTTTCAACTCCAGTCCGGTTATTTTTTCAAATACAGTCTGGGTCTTCTTATCAACTCCAGTCCGGTTATTTTTTTCAAATCCAGTCCGGGTTTTCTTATCAACTCCAGTCCGGTTATTTTTTCAAATCCAGTCCAGGCTTTCTTATCAACTCCAGTCCGGTTATTTTTTCAGATCCAGTCTGGGTTTTATTTTTCAACTCCAGTCCGGTTATTTTTTCAGATCCAGTCCGGGTTTTATTTTTCAACTCCAGTCTGGTTATTTTTTTAAATCCAGTCTGGGTTTTTTTCAACTCCAGTCCAGTTATTTTTTTCAAATCCAGTCCGGGTTTTCTTATCAACTCCAGTCCGGTTATTTTTTCAAATCCAGTCCGGGTTTTCTTATCAACTCCAGTCCGGTTATTTTTTCAAATCCAGTCCGGGTTTTATTTTTCAACTCCAGTTCGGTTAGTTTTTTCAAATCCAGTCTGGTTTTTTTTATCAACTCCAGTCCGGTTATTTTTTCAGATCCAGTCCGGGTTTTATTTTTCAACTCCATTCCGGTTATTTTTTCAAATCCAGTCCGGGTTTTTTTTTTTTAACTCCATTCCATTTTTTTTCAAATCCAGTCCGTTTTTTGTTTTAACTCCAGTCCATTTTTTTTTCAAATCCAGTCCGGGTTTTCGTATCAACTCCAGTCCGGTTATTAATTCAAATCCAGTCCGGGTTTTTTTAACTCCAGTCCATTTTTTTTTTCAAATCCAGTCCAGGTTTTCTTATCAACTCCAGTCCGGTTATTTTTTTCAGATCCAGTTCGGGTTTTATTTTTCAACTCCAAACCGGTTATTTTTTCAAATCCAGTCCGGGTTTTCTTATCAACTCCAGTCCAGTTATTTTTTCAGATCCAGTCCGGGTTTTATTTTTCAACTCCAGTCCGGTTATTTTTTTAAATCCAGTCCAGGTTTTATTTTTCAACTCCAGTCCGGTCATTTTTTCAAATCCAGTCCGGGTTTTCTTATAAACTCCAGTCCGGTTATTTTTTCAGATCCAGTCCGGGTTTTATTTTTCAACTCCAGTCCGGTTATTTTTTCAAATCCAGTCCGGGTTTTCTTATCAACTCCAGCCCGGTTATTTTTTCAGATCCTGTCTGGGTTTTTTTTTCAACTCCAGTCCGGTTATTTTTTCAAAACCAGTCCGGGTTTTCTTATCAACTCCAGTCCGGTTATTTGTTCAAATCCAGTCCGGGTTTTCTTATCAACTCCAGTCCAGTTATTTTTTCAGATCCAGTCCGGGTTTTATTTTTCAACTCCAGTTCGGTTATTTTTTCAAATCTAGTCTGGGTTTTCTTATCAACTCCAGTCCAGTTATTTTTTCAGATCCAGTCCGGGTTTTAATTTTCGACTCCAGTCCGGTTATTTTTTCAATCCAGTCTGGGTTTTCTTATCAACTCCAGTCCGGGTTTTATTTTTGAACTCCATTTTGGTTATTTTTTCAGATCCAGTCCGGGTTTTATTTTTCAACTCCAGTCCGGTTATTTTTTCAAATCCAGTCCGGGTTTTCTTATCAACTCCAGTCCGGTTATTTTTTCAGATCCAGTCCGGGTTTCATTTTTCAACTCCATTCCGGTTATTTTTTCAAATCCAGTCTGGGTTTTTTTTGTTTTTTAACTCCATTCCATTTTTTTTTCAAATCTAGTCCGGGTTTTTTTTTAACACCAGTCCATTTTTTTTTCAAATACAGTCCAGGTTTTCTTATCAACTCCAGTCCGGTTATTAATTCAAATCCAGTCCGGGTTTTTTTTAACTCCAGTCCATTTATTTTTTCAGATCCAGTCCGGGTTTTTTTTCAACTCCAGTCCGGTTATTTTTTCAAATCCAGTCCGGGTTTTATTTTTCAACTCCAGTCCGGATATTTTTTCAAATCCAGTCCAGGTTTTATTTTTCAACTCCAGTCCGGTTATTTTTTCAAATCCAGTCCGGGTTTTCTTATCAACTCCAGTCCGGTTATTTTTTCAGATCCAGTCCGGGTTTTATTTTTCAACTCCAGTCCGGTTATTTTTTCAAATCCAGTCCGGGTTTTATTTTTCAACTCGTCCGGTTATTTTTTCAAATCTAGTCCGGGTTTTCTTATCAACTCCAGTCCGGTTATTTTTTCAAATCCAGTCCGGGTTTTCTTATCAACTCCAGTCTGGTTATTTTTTTAAATCCAGTCCGGGTTTTATTTTTCAACTCCAGTCCAGTTAGTTTTTTCAAATCCAGTCCGGGTTTTTTTATCAACTCCAGTCCGTTTTTTTTTCAAATCCAGTCCGGGTTTTATTTTTCAACTCCAGTCCATTGTTTTTTTTCAAATCCATTTCGGGTTTTCTTATCAACTCCAGTCCGGTTATTAATTCAAATCCAGTCCGGGTTTTTTTTTAACTCCAGCCAATTTTTTTTTCAAATCCAGTCCGGGTTTTCTTATCAACTCCAGTCCGGTTATTTTTTCAGATCCAGTCCGGGTTTTGTTTTTCAACTCTAGTCCGGTTATTTTTTCAAATCCAGTCAGGGTTTTCTTATCAACTCCAGTCCAGTTATTTTTTCAGATCCAGTCCGGGTTTTATTTTTCAACTCCAGTCCGGTTATTTTTTTAAATCCAGTTCGGGTTTTTTTTTCAACTCCAGTCCGGTTATTTTTTCAAATACAGTCTGGGTCTTCTTATCAACTCCAGTCCGGTTATTTTTTCAAATCCAGTCCAGGCTTTCTTATCAACTCCAGTCCGGTTATTTTTTCAGATCCAGTCCGGGTTTTATTTTTCAACTCCAGTCCGGTTATTTTTTCAGATCCAGTCCGGGTTTTATTTTTCAACTCCAGTCTGGTTATTTTTTTAAATCCAGTCTGGGTTTTTTTTCAACTCCAGTCCGGTTATTTTTTCAAATCCAGTCCGGGTTTTATTTTTCAACTCCAGTTTGGTTAGTTTTTTCAAATCCAGTCTGGGTTTTTTTATCAACTCCAGTCCAGTTATTTTTTCAGATCCAGTCCGGGTTTTATTTTTCAACTCCATTCCGGTTATTTTTTCAAATCCAGTCTGGGTTTTTTTTTTTTAACTCCATTCCATTTTTTTTCAAATCCAGTCCGTTTTTTGTTTTAACTCCAGTCCATTTTTTTTTCAAATCCAGTCCGGGTTTTCGTATCAACTCCAGTCCGGTTATTAATTCAAATCCAGTCCGGGTTTTTTTAACTCCGGTTAAACAGTCCGGTTATTTTTTCAAATCCAGTCCGGGTTTTATTTTTCAACTCGTCCGGTTATTTTTTCAAATCCAGTCCGGGTTTTCTTATCAACTCCAGTCCGGTTATTTTTTCAAATCCAGTCCGGGTTTTCTTATCAACTCCAGTCTGGTTATTTTTTTAAATCCAGTCCGGGTTTTATTTTTCAACTCCAGTCCAGTTAGTTTTTTCAAATCCATTCCGGGTTTTTTTATCAACTCCAGTCCGTTTTTTTTTTCAAATCCAGTCCGGGTTTTATTTTTCAACTCCAGTCCGTTGTTTTTTTTCAAATCCATTTCGGGTTTTCTTATCAACTCCAGTCCGGTTATTAATTCAAATCCAGTCCGGGGTTTTTTTTAACTCCAGCCAATTTCTTTTTCAAATCCAGTCTGGGTTTTCTTATCAACTCCAGTCCGGTTATTTTTTCAGATCCAGTCTGGGTTTTATTTTTCAACTCTAGTCCGGTTATTTTTTCAAATCCAGTCAGGGTTTTCTTATCAACTCCAGTCCAGTTATTTTTTCAGATCCAGTCCGGGTTTTATTTTTCAACTCCAGTCCGGTTATTTTTTCAAATACAGTCTGGGTCTTCTTATCAACTCCAGTCCGGTTATTTTTTTCAAATCCAGTCCGGGTTTTCTTATCAACTCCAGTCCGGTTATTTTTTCAAATCCAGTCCAGGCTTTCTTATCAACTCCAGTCCGGTTATTTTTTCAGATCCAGTCTGGGTTTTATTTTTCAACTCCAGTCCGGTTATTTTTTCAGATCCAGTCCGGGTTTTATTTTTCAACTCCAGTCTGGTTATTTTTTTAAATCCAGTCTGGGTTTTTTTCAACTCCAGTCCGGTTATTTTTTTCAAATCCAGTCCGGGTTTTCTTATCAACTCCAGTCCGGTTATTTTTTCAAATCCAGTCCGGGTTTTCTTATCAACTCCAGTCCGGTTATTTTTTCAAATCCAGTCCGGGTTTTATTTTTCAACTCCAGTTCGGTTAGTTTTTTCAAATCCAGTCTGGTTTTTTTTATCAACTCCAGTCCGGTTATTTTTTCAGATCCAGTCCGGGTTTTATTTTTCAACTCCATTCCGGTTATTTTTTCAAATCCAGTCCGGGTTTTTTTTTTTTAACTCCATTCCATTTTTTTTCAAATCCAGTCCGTTTTTTGTTTTAACTCCAGTCCATTTTTTTTTCAAATCCAGTCCGGGTTTTCGTATCAACTCCAGTCCGGTTATTAATTCAAATCCAGTCCGGGTTTTTTTAACTCCAGTCCATTTTTTTTTTCAAATCCAGTCCAGGTTTTCTTATCAACTCCAGTCCGGTTATTTTTTTCAGATCCAGTTCGGGTTTTATTTTTCAACTCCAAACCGGTTATTTTTTCAAATCCAGTCCGGGTTTTCTTATCAACTCCAGTCCAGTTATTTTTTCAGATCCAGTCCGGGTTTTATTTTTCAACTCCAGTCCGGTTATTTTTTTAAATCCAGTCCAGGTTTTATTTTTCAACTCCAGTCCGGTCATTTTTTCAAATCCAGTCCGGGTTTTCTTATAAACTCCAGTCCGGTTATTTTTTCAGATCCAGTCCGGGTTTTATTTTTCAACTCCAGTCCGGTTATTTTTTCAAATCCAGTCCGGGTTTTCTTATCAACTCCAGCCCGATTATTTTTTCAGATCCTGTCCGGGTTTTTTTTTTCAACTCCAGTCCGGTTATTTTTTCAAAACCAGTCCGGGTTTTCTTATCAACTCCAGTCCGGTTATTTGTTCAAATCCAGTCCGGGTTTTCTTATCAACTCCAGTCCAGTTATTTTTTCAGATCCAGTCCGGGTTTTATTTTTCAACTCCAGTTCGGTTATTTTTTCAAATCCAGTCTGGGTTTTCTTATCAACTCCAGTCCAGTTATTTTTTCAGATCCAGTCCGGGTTTTAATTTTCGACTCCAGTCCGGTTATTTTTTCAAATCCAGTCTGGGTTTTCTTATCAACTCCAGTCCGGGTTTTATTTTTCAACTCCATTTTGGTTATTTTTTCAGATCCAGTCCGGGTTTTATTTTTCAACTCCAGTCCGGTTATTTTTTCAAATCCAGTCCGGGTTTTCTTATCAACTCCAGTCCGGTTATTTTTTCAGATCCAGTCCGGGTTTCATTTTTCAACTCCATTCCGGTTATTTTTTCAAATCCAGTCTGGGTTTTTTTTGTTTTTTAACTCCATTCCATTTTTTTTTCAAATCCAGTCCGGGGTTTTTTTTAACACCAGTCCATTTTTTTTTCAAATCCAGTCCAGGTTTTCTTATCAACTCCAGTCCGGTTATTAATTCAAATCCAGTCCGGGTTTTTTTTAACTCCAGTCCATTTATTTTTTCAGATCCAGTCCGGGTTTTTTTTTCAACTCCAGTCCTGTTATTTTTTCAAATCCAGTCCGGGTTTTATTTTTCAACTCCAGTCCGGATATTTTTTCAACTCCAGTCCGGTTATTTTTTCAAATCCAGTCTGGGTTTTCTTATCAACTCCAGTCCGGTTATTTTTTCAGATCCAGTCCGGGTTTTATTTTTCAACTCCAGTCCGGTTATTTTTTCAAATCCAGTCCGGGTTTTATTTTTCAACTCGTCCGGTTATTTTTTCAAATCCAGTCCGGGTTTTCTTATCAACTCCAGTCCGGTTATTTTTTCAAATCCAGTCCGGGTTTTCTTATCAACTCCAGTCTGGTTATTTTTTTAAATCCAGTCCGGGTTTTATTTTTCAACTCCAGTCCAGTTAGTTTTTTCAAATCCATTCCGGGTTTTTTTATCAACTCCAGTCCGTTTTTTTTTCAAATCCAGTCCGGGTTTTATTTTTCAACTCCAGTCCGTTGTTTTTTTTCAAATCCATTTCGGGTTTTCTTATCAACTCCAGTCCGGTTATTAATTCAAATCCAGTCCGGGTTTTTTTTTAACTCCAGCCAATTTCTTTTTCAAATCCAGTCTGGGTTTTCTTATCAACTCCAGTCCGGTTATTTTTTCAGATCCAGTCTGGGTTTTATTTTTCAACTCTAGTCCGGTTATTTTTTCAAATCCAGTCAGGGTTTTCTTATCAACTCCAGTCCAGTTATTTTTTCAGATCCAGTCCGGGTTTTATTTTTCAACTCCAGTCCGGTTATTTTTTCAAATACAGTCTGGGTCTTCTTATCAACTCCAGTCCGGTTATTTTTTTCAAATCCAGTCCGGGTTTTCTTATCAACTCCAGTCCGGTTATTTTTTCAAATCCAGTCCAGGCTTTCTTATCAACTCCAGTCCGGTTATTTTTTCAGATCCAGTCCGGGTTTTATTTTTCAACTCCAGTCCGGTTATTTTTTCAGATCCAGTCCGGGTTTTATTTTTCAACTCCAGTCTGGTTATTTTTTTAAATCCAGTCTGGGTTTTTTTTCAACTCCAGTCCGGTTATTTTTTCAAATCCAGTCCGGGTTTTATTTTTCAACTCCAGTTTGGTTAGTTTTTTCAAATCCAGTCTGGGTTTTTTTATCAACTCCAGTCCAGTTATTTTTTCAGATCCAGTCCGGGTTTTATTTTTCAACTCCATTCCGGTTATTTTTTCAAATCCAGTCTGGGTTTTTTTTTTTTAACTCCATTCCATTTTTTTTCAAATCCAGTCCGTTTTTTGTTTTAACTCCAGTCCATTTTTTTTTCAAATCCAGTCCGGGTTTTCGTATCAACTCCAGTCCGGTTATTAATTCAAATCCAGTCCGGGTTTTTTTAACTCCGGTTAAACAGTCCGGTTATTTTTTCAAATCCAGTCCGGGTTTTATTTTTCAACTCGTCCGGTTATTTTTTCAAATCCAGTCCGGGTTTTCTTATCAACTCCAGTCCGGTTATTTTTTCAAATCCAGTCCGGGTTTTCTTATCAACTCCAGTCTGGTTATTTTTTTAAATCCAGTCCGGGTTTTATTTTTCAACTCCAGTCCAGTTAGTTTTTTCAAATCCATTCCGGGTTTTTTTATCAACTCCAGTCCGTTTTTTTTTTCAAATCCAGTCCGGGTTTTATTTTTCAACTCCAGTCCGTTGTTTTTTTTCAAATCCATTTCGGGTTTTCTTATCAACTCCAGTCCGGTTATTAATTCAAATCCAGTCCGGGGTTTTTTTTAACTCCAGCCAATTTCTTTTTCAAATCCAGTCTGGGTTTTCTTATCAACTCCAGTCCGGTTATTTTTTCAGATCCAGTCTGGGTTTTATTTTTCAACTCTAGTCCGGTTATTTTTTCAAATCCAGTCAGGGTTTTCTTATCAACTCCAGTCCAGTTATTTTTTCAGATCCAGTCCGGGTTTTATTTTTCAACTCCAGTCCGGTTATTTTTTCAAATACAGTCTGGGTCTTCTTATCAACTCCAGTCCGGTTATTTTTTTCAAATCCAGTCCGGGTTTTCTTATCAACTCCAGTCCGGTTATTTTTTCAAATCCAGTCCAGGCTTTCTTATCAACTCCAGTCCGGTTATTTTTTCAGATCCAGTCTGGGTTTTATTTTTCAACTCCAGTCCGGTTATTTTTTCAGATCCAGTCCGGGTTTTATTTTTCAACTCCAGTCTGGTTATTTTTTTAAATCCAGTCTGGGTTTTTTTCAACTCCAGTCCGGTTATTTTTTTCAAATCCAGTCCGGGTTTTCTTATCAACTCCAGTCCGGTTATTTTTTCAAATCCAGTCCGGGTTTTCTTATCAACTCCAGTCCGGTTATTTTTTCAAATCCAGTCCGGGTTTTATTTTTCAACTCCAGTTCGGTTAGTTTTTTCAAATCCAGTCTGGTTTTTTTTATCAACTCCAGTCCGGTTATTTTTTCAGATCCAGTCCGGGTTTTATTTTTCAACTCCATTCCGGTTATTTTTTCAAATCCAGTCCGGGTTTTTTTTTTTTAACTCCATTCCATTTTTTTTCAAATCCAGTCCGTTTTTTGTTTTAACTCCAGTCCATTTTTTTTTCAAATCCAGTCCGGGTTTTCGTATCAACTCCAGTCCGGTTATTAATTCAAATCCAGTCCGGGTTTTTTTAACTCCAGTCCATTTTTTTTTTCAAATCCAGTCCAGGTTTTCTTATCAACTCCAGTCCGGTTATTTTTTTCAGATCCAGTTCGGGTTTTATTTTTCAACTCCAAACCGGTTATTTTTTCAAATCCAGTCCGGGTTTTCTTATCAACTCCAGTCCAGTTATTTTTTCAGATCCAGTCCGGGTTTTATTTTTCAACTCCAGTCCGGTTATTTTTTTAAATCCAGTCCAGGTTTTATTTTTCAACTCCAGTCCGGTCATTTTTTCAAATCCAGTCCGGGTTTTCTTATAAACTCCAGTCCGGTTATTTTTTCAGATCCAGTCCGGGTTTTATTTTTCAACTCCAGTCCGGTTATTTTTTCAAATCCAGTCCGGGTTTTCTTATCAACTCCAGCCCGATTATTTTTTCAGATCCTGTCCGGGTTTTTTTTTTCAACTCCAGTCCGGTTATTTTTTCAAAACCAGTCCGGGTTTTCTTATCAACTCCAGTCCGGTTATTTGTTCAAATCCAGTCCGGGTTTTCTTATCAACTCCAGTCCAGTTATTTTTTCAGATCCAGTCCGGGTTTTATTTTTCAACTCCAGTTCGGTTATTTTTTCAAATCCAGTCTGGGTTTTCTTATCAACTCCAGTCCAGTTATTTTTTCAGATCCAGTCCGGGTTTTAATTTTCGACTCCAGTCCGGTTATTTTTTCAAATCCAGTCTGGGTTTTCTTATCAACTCCAGTCCGGGTTTTATTTTTCAACTCCATTTTGGTTATTTTTTCAGATCCAGTCCGGGTTTTATTTTTCAACTCCAGTCCGGTTATTTTTTCAAATCCAGTCCGGGTTTTCTTATCAACTCCAGTCCGGTTATTTTTTCAGATCCAGTCCGGGTTTCATTTTTCAACTCCATTCCGGTTATTTTTTCAAATCCAGTCTGGGTTTTTTTTGTTTTTTAACTCCATTCCATTTTTTTTTCAAATCCAGTCCGGGGTTTTTTTTAACACCAGTCCATTTTTTTTTCAAATCCAGTCCAGGTTTTCTTATCAACTCCAGTCCGGTTATTAATTCAAATCCAGTCCGGGTTTTTTTTAACTCCAGTCCATTTATTTTTTCAGATCCAGTCCGGGTTTTTTTTTCAACTCCAGTCCTGTTATTTTTTCAAATCCAGTCCGGGTTTTATTTTTCAACTCCAGTCCGGATATTTTTTCAACTCCAGTCCGGTTATTTTTTCAAATCCAGTCTGGGTTTTCTTATCAACTCCAGTCCGGTTATTTTTTCAGATCCAGTCCGGGTTTTATTTTTCAACTCCAGTCCGGTTATTTTTTCAAATCCAGTCCGGGTTTTATTTTTCAACTCGTCCGGTTATTTTTTCAAATCCAGTCCGGGTTTTCTTATCAACTCCAGTCCGGTTATTTTTTCAAATCCAGTCCGGGTTTTCTTATCAACTCCAGTCTGGTTATTTTTTTAAATCCAGTCCGGGTTTTATTTTTCAACTCCAGTCCAGTTAGTTTTTTCAAATCCATTCCGGGTTTTTTTATCAACTCCAGTCCGTTTTTTTTTCAAATCCAGTCCGGGTTTTATTTTTCAACTCCAGTCCGTTGTTTTTTTTCAAATCCATTTCGGGTTTTCTTATCAACTCCAGTCCGGTTATTAATTCAAATCCAGTCCGGGTTTTTTTTTAACTCCAGCCAATTTCTTTTTCAAATCCAGTCTGGGTTTTCTTATCAACTCCAGTCCGGTTATTTTTTCAGATCCAGTCTGGGTTTTATTTTTCAACTCTAGTCCGGTTATTTTTTCAAATCCAGTCAGGGTTTTCTTATCAACTCCAGTCCAGTTATTTTTTCAGATCCAGTCCGGGTTTTATTTTTCAACTCCAGTCCGGTTATTTTTTCAAATACAGTCTGGGTCTTCTTATCAACTCCAGTCCGGTTATTTTTTTCAAATCCAGTCCGGGTTTTCTTATCAACTCCAGTCCGGTTATTTTTTCAAATCCAGTCCAGGCTTTCTTATCAACTCCAGTCCGGTTATTTTTTCAGATCCAGTCTGGGTTTTATTTTTCAACTCCAGTCCGGTTATTTTTTCAGATCCAGTCCGGGTTTTATTTTTCAACTCCAGTCTGGTTATTTTTTTAAATCCAGTCTGGGTTTTTTTCAACTCCAGTCCGGTTATTTTTTTCAAATCCAGTCCGGGTTTTCTTATCAACTCCAGTCCGGTTATTTTTTCAAATCCAGTCCGGGTTTTCTTATCAACTCCAGTCCGGTTATTTTTTCAAATCCAGTCTGGGTTTTATTTTTCAACTCCAGTTCGGTTAGTTTTTTCAAATCCAGTCTGGTTTTTTTATCAACTCCAGTCCGGTTATTTTTTCAGATCCAGTCCGGGTTTTATTTTTCAACTCCATTCCGGTTATTTTTTCAAATCCAGTCCGGGTTTTTTTTTTTTAACTCCATTCCATTTTTTTTCAAATCCAGTCCGTTTTTTGTTTTAACTCCAGTCCATTTCTTTTTCAAATCCAGTCCGGGTTTTCGTATCAACTCCAGTCCGGTTATTAATTCAAATCCAGTCCGGGTTTTTTTAACTCCAGTCCATTTTTTTTTTCAAATCCAGTCCAGGTTTTCTTATCAACTCCAGTCCGGTTATTTTTTCAGATCCTGTCTGGGTTTTTTTTTTCAACTCCAGTCCGGTTATTTTTTCAAAACCAGTCCAGGTTTTCTTATCAACTCCAGTCCGGTTATTTGTTCAAATCCAGTCCGGGTTTTCTTATCAACTCCAGTCCAGTTATTTTTTCAGATCCAGTCCGGGTTTTATTTTTCAACTCCAGTTCGGTTATTTTTTCAAATCCAGTCTGGGTTTTCTTATCAACTCCAGTCCAGTTATTTTTTCAGATCCAGTCCGGGTTTTAATTTTCAACTCCAGTCCGGTTATTTTTTCAAATCCAGTCCAGGTTTTCTTATCAACTCCAGTCCGGTTATTAATTCAAATCCAGTCCGGTTTTTTTTAACTCCAGTCCATTTATTTTTTCAGATCCAGTCCGGGTTTTTTTTTCAACTCCAGTCCGGTTATTTTTTCAAATCCAGTCCGGGTTTTATTTTTCAACTCCTGTCCGGATATTTTTTCAAATCCAGTCCAGGTTTTATTTTTCAACTCCAGTCCGGTTATTTTTTCAAATCCAGTCCGGGTTTTCTTATCAACTCCAGTCCGGTTATTTTTTTCAAATCCAGTCCGGGTTTTATTTTTCAACTCCATTCCAGTTATTTTTTTCAAATCCAGTCCGGGTTTTATTTTTCAACTCCAGTCCGGTTATTTTTCAAATCCAGTCTGGGTTTTCTTATCAACTCCAGGCCAGTTATTTTTTCAGATTCAGTCCGGGTTTTATTTTTCAACTACAGTCCGGTTATTTTTTCAAATCCAGTCCGGGTTTTCTTATCAACTCCAGTCCAGTTATTTTTTCAGATCCAGTCTGGGTTTTATTTTTCAACTCCAGTTCGGTTATTTTTTCAAATCCAGTCTGGGTTTTCTTATCAACTCCAGTCCAGTTATTTTTTCAGATCCAGTCCGGGTTTTAATTTTCGACTCCAGTCCGGTTATTTTTTCAAATCCAGTCTGGGTTTTCTTATCAACTCCAGTCCGGGTTTTATTTTTCAACTCCATTTTGGTTATTTTTTCAGATCCAGTCCGGGTTTTATTTTTCAACTCCAGTCCGGTTATTTTTTCAAATCCAGTCCGGGTTTTCTTATCAACTCCAGTCCGGTTATTTTTTCAGATCCAGTCCGGGTTTCATTTTTCAACTCCATTCCGGTTATTTTTTCAAATCCAGTCTGGGTTTTTTTTGTTTTTTAACTCCATTCCATTTTTTTTTCAAATCCAGTCCGGGTTTTTTTTTAACACCAGTCCATTTTTTTTTCAAATCCAGTCCAGGTTTTCTTATCAACTCCAGTCCGGTTATTAATTCAAATCCAGTCCGTTTTTTTTTAACTCCAGTCCATTTATTTTTTCAGATCCAGTCCGGGTTTTTTTTTCAACTCCAGTCCGGTTATTTTTTCAAATCCAGTCCGGGTTTTATTTTTCAACTCCAGTCCGGATATTTTTTCAAATCCAGTCCAGGTTTTATTTTTCAACTCCAGTCCGGTTATTTTTTCAAATCCAGTCCGGGTTTTCTTATCAACTCCAGTCCGGTTATTTTTTTCAAATCCAGTCCGGGTTTTATTTTTCAACTCCATTCCAGTTATTTTTTTCAAATCCAGTCCGGGTTTTATTTTTCAACTCCAGTCCGGTTATTTTTCAAATCCAGTCCGGGTTTTCTTATCAACTCCAGGCCAGTTATTTTTTCAACTCCAGTCCGGTTATTTTTTCAGATCCAGTCCGGGTTTTATTTTTCAACTCCAGTCTGGTTATTTTTTTAAATCCAGTCTGGGTTTTTTTCAACTCCAGTCCGGTTATTTTTTTCAAATCCAGTCCGGGTTTTCTTATCAACTCCAGTCCGGTTATTTTTTCAAATCCAGTCCGGGTTTTCTTATCAACTCCAGTCCGGTTATTTTTTCAAATCCAGTCCGGGTTTTATTTTTCAACTCCAGTTCGGTTAGTTTTTTCAAATCCAGTCTGGTTTTTTTTATCAACTCCAGTCCGGTTATTTTTTCAGATCCAGTCCGGGTTTTATTTTTCAACTCCATTCCGGTTATTTTTTCAAATCCAGTCCGGGTTTTTTTTTTTAACTCCATTCCATTTTTTTTCAAATCCAGTCCGTTTTTTGTTTTAACTCCAGTCCATTTTTTTTTCAAATCCAGTCCGGGTTTTCGTATCAACTCCAGTCCGGTTATTAATTCAAATCCAGTCCGGGTTTTTTTAACTCCAGTCCATTTTTTTTTTCAAATCCAGTCCAGGTTTTCTTATCAACTCCAGTCCGGTTATTTTTTTCAGATCCAGTTCGGGTTTTATTTTTCAACTCCAAACCGGTTATTTTTTCAAATCCAGTCCGGGTTTTCTTATCAACTCCAGTCCAGTTATTTTTTCAGATCCAGTCCGGGTTTTATTTTTCAACTCCAGTCCGGTTATTTTTTTAAATCCAGTCCAGGTTTTATTTTTCAACTCCAGTCCGGTCATTTTTTCAAATCCAGTCCGGGTTTTCTTATAAACTCCAGTCCGGTTATTTTTTCAGATCCAGTCCGGGTTTTATTTTTCAACTCCAGTCCGGTTATTTTTTCAAATCCAGTCTGGGTTTTCTTATCAACTCCAGTCCGGGTTTTATTTTTCAACTCCATTTTGGTTATTTTTTCAGATCCAGTCCGGGTTTTATTTTTCAACTCCAGTCCGGTTATTTTTTCAAATCCAGTCCGGGTTTTCTTATCAACTCCAGTCCGGTTATTTTTTCAGATCCAGTCCGGGTTTCATTTTTCAACTCCATTCCGGTTATTTTTTCAAATCCAGTCTGGGTTTTTTTTGTTTTTTAACTCCATTCCATTTTTTTTTCAAATCCAGTCCGGGGTTTTTTTTAACACCAGTCCATTTTTTTTTCAAATCCAGTCCAGGTTTTCTTATCAACTCCAGTCCGGTTATTAATTCAAATCCAGTCCGGGTTTTTTTTAACTCCAGTCCATTTATTTTTTCAGATCCAGTCCGGGTTTTTTTTTCAACTCCAGTCCTGTTATTTTTTCAAATCCAGTCCGGGTTTTATTTTTCAACTCCAGTCCGGATATTTTTTCAACTCCAGTCCGGTTATTTTTTCAAATCCAGTCTGGGTTTTCTTATCAACTCCAGTCCGGTTATTTTTTCAGATCCAGTCCGGGTTTTATTTTTCAACTCCAGTCCGGTTATTTTTTCAAATCCAGTCCGGGTTTTATTTTTCAACTCGTCCGGTTATTTTTTCAAATCCAGTCCGGGTTTTCTTATCAACTCCAGTCCGGTTATTTTTTCAAATCCAGTCCGGGTTTTCTTATCAACTCCAGTCTGGTTATTTTTTTAAATCCAGTCCGGGTTTTATTTTTCAACTCCAGTCCAGTTAGTTTTTTCAAATCCATTCCGGGTTTTTTTATCAACTCCAGTCCGTTTTTTTTTCAAATCCAGTCCGGGTTTTATTTTTCAACTCCAGTCCGTTGTTTTTTTTCAAATCCATTTCGGGTTTTCTTATCAACTCCAGTCCGGTTATTAATTCAAATCCAGTCCGGGTTTTTTTTTAACTCCAGCCAATTTCTTTTTCAAATCCAGTCTGGGTTTTCTTATCAACTCCAGTCCGGTTATTTTTTCAGATCCAGTCTGGGTTTTATTTTTCAACTCTAGTCCGGTTATTTTTTCAAATCCAGTCAGGGTTTTCTTATCAACTCCAGTCCAGTTATTTTTTCAGATCCAGTCCGGGTTTTATTTTTCAACTCCAGTCCGGTTATTTTTTCAAATACAGTCTGGGTCTTCTTATCAACTCCAGTCCAGTTATTTTTTTCAAATCCAGTCCGGGTTTTCTTATCAACTCCAGTCCGGTTATTTTTTCAAATCCAGTCCAGGCTTTCTTATCAACTCCAGTCCGGTTATTTTTTCAGATCCAGTCTGGGTTTTATTTTTCAACTCCAGTCCGGTTATTTTTTCAGATCCAGTCCGGGTTTTATTTTTCAACTCCAGTCTGGTTATTTTTTTAAATCCAGTCTGGGTTTTTTTCAACTCCAGTCCGGTTATTTTTTTCAAATCCAGTCCGGGTTTTCTTATCAACTCCAGTCCGGTTATTTTTTCAAATCCAGTCCGGGTTTTCTTATCAACTCCAGTCCGGTTATTTTTTCAAATCCAGTCCGGGTTTTATTTTTCAACTCCAGTTCGGTTAGTTTTTTCAAATCCAGTCTGGTTTTTTTATCAACTCCAGTCCGGTTATTTTTTCAGATCCAGTCCGGGTTTTATTTTTCAACTCCATTCCGGTTATTTTTTCAAATCCAGTCCGGGTTTTTTTTTTTTAACTCCAGTCCATTTTTTTTTCAAATCCAGTCCGGGTTTTCGTATCAACTCCAGTCCGGTTATTAATTCAAATCCAGTCCGGGTTTTTTTAACTCCAGTCCATTTTTTTTTTCAAATCCAGTCCAGGTTTTCTTATCAACTCCAGTCCGGTTATTTTTTTCAGATCCAGTTCGGGTTTTATTTTTCAACTCCAAACCGGTTATTTTTTCAAATCCAGTCCGGGTTTTCTTATCAACTCCAGTCCAGTTATTTTTTCAGATCCAGTCCGGGTTTTATTTTTCAACTCCAGTCCGGTTATTTTTTTAAATCCAGTCCAGGTTTTATTTTTCAACTCCAGTCCGGTCATTTTTTCAAATCCAGTCCGGGTTTTCTTATAAACTCCAGTCCGGTTATTTTTTCAGATCCAGTCCGGGTTTTATTTTTCAACTCCAGTCCGGTTATTTTTTCAAATCCAGTCCGGGTTTTCTTATCAACTCCAGCCCGGTTATTTTTTCAGATCCTGTCTGGGTTTTTTTTTTCAACTCCAGTCCGGTTATTTTTTCAAAACCAGTCCAGGTTTTCTTATCAACTCCAGTCCGGTTATTTGTTCAAATCCAGTCCGGGTTTTCTTATCAACTCCAGTCCAGTTATTTTTTCAGATCCAGTCCGGGTTTTATTTTTCAACTCCAGTTCGGTTATTTTTTCAAATCCAGTCTGGGTTTTCTTATCAACTCCAGTCCAGTTATTTTTTCAGATCCAGTCCGGGTTTTAATTTTCGACTCCAGTCCGGTTATTTTTTCAAATCCAGTCTGGGTTTTCTTATCAACTCCAGTCCGGGTTTTATTTTTCAACTCCATTTTGGTTATTTTTTCAGATCCAGTCCGGGTTTTATTTTTCAACTCCAGTCCGGTTATTTTTTCAAATCCAGTCCGGGTTTTCTTATCAACTCCAGTCCGGTTATTTTTTCAGATCCAGTCCGGGTTTCATTTTTCAACTCCATTCCGGTTATTTTTTCAAATCCAGTCTGGGTTTTTTTTGTTTTTTAACTCCATTCCATTTTTTTTTTCAAATCCAGTCCGGGGTTTTTTTTAACACCAGTCCATTTTTTTTCAAATCCAGTCCAGGTTTTCTTATCAACTCCAGTCCGGTTATTAATTCAAATCCAGTCCGGTTTTTTTTAACTCCAGTCCATTTATTTTTTCAGATCCAGTCCGGGTTTTTTTTTCAACTCCAGTCCGGTTATTTTTTCAAATCCAGTCCGGGTTTTATTTTTCAACTCCAGTCCGGATATTTTTTCAAATCCAGTCCAGGTTTTATTTTTCAACTCCAGTCCGGTTATTTTTTCAAATCCAGTCCGGGTTTTCTTATCAACTCCAGTCCGGTTATTTTTTTCAAATCCAGTCCGGGTTTTATTTTTCAACTCCATTCCAGTTATTTTTTTCAAATCCAGTCCGGGTTTTATTTTTCAACTCCAGTCCGGTTATTTTTCAAATCCAGTCTGGGTTTTCTTATCAACTCCAGGCCAGTTATTTTTTCAGATTCAGTCCGGGTTTTATTTTTCAACTACAGTCCGGTTATTTTTTCAAATCCAGTCCGGGTTTTCTTATCAACTCCAGTCCAGTTATTTTTTCAGATCCAGTCTGGGTTTTATTTTTCAACTCCAGTTCGGTTATTTTTTCAAATCCAGTCTGGGTTTTCTTATCAACTCCAGTCCAGTTATTTTTTCAGATCCAGTCCGGGTTTTAATTTTCGACTCCAGTCCGGTTATTTTTTCAAATCCAGTCTGGGTTTTCTTATCAACTCCAGTCCGGGTTTTATTTTTCAACTCCATTTTGGTTATTTTTTCAGATCCAGTCCGGGTTTTATTTTTCAACTCCAGTCCGGTTATTTTTTCAAATCCAGTCCGGGTTTTCTTATCAACTCCAGTCCGGTTATTTTTTCAGATCCAGTCCGGGTTTCATTTTTCAACTCCATTCCGGTTATTTTTTCAAATCCAGTCTGGGTTTTTTTTGTTTTTTAACTCCATTCCATTTTTTTTTCAAATCCAGTCCGGGTTTTTTTTTAACACCAGTCCATTTTTTTTTCAAATCCAGTCCAGGTTTTCTTATCAACTCCAGTCCGGTTATTAATTCAAATCCAGTCCGTTTTTTTTTAACTCCAGTCCATTTATTTTTTCAGATCCAGTCCGGGTTTTTTTTTCAACTCCAGTCCGGTTATTTTTTCAAATCCAGTCCGGGTTTTATTTTTCAACTCCAGTCCGGATATTTTTTCAAATCCAGTCCAGGTTTTATTTTTCAACTCCAGTCCGGTTATTTTTTCAAATCCAGTCCGGGTTTTCTTATCAACTCCAGTCCGGTTATTTTTTTCAAATCCAGTCCGGGTTTTATTTTTCAACTCCATTCCAGTTATTTTTTTCAAATCCAGTCCGGGTTTTATTTTTCAACTCCAGTCCGGTTATTTTTCAAATCCAGTCCGGGTTTTCTTATCAACTCCAGGCCAGTTATTTTTTCAACTCCAGTCCGGTTATTTTTTCAGATCCAGTCCGGGTTTTATTTTTCAACTCCAGTCTGGTTATTTTTTTAAATCCAGTCTGGGTTTTTTTCAACTCCAGTCCGGTTATTTTTTCAAATCCAGTCCGGGTTTTCTTATCAACTCCAGTCCGGTTATTTTTTCAAATCCAGTCCGGGTTTTATTTTTCAACTCCAGTTCGGTTAGTTTTTTCAAATCCAGTCTGGTTTTTTTTATCAACTCCAGTCCGGTTATTTTTTCAGATCCAGTCCGGGTTTTATTTTTCAACTCCATTCCGGTTATTTTTTCAAATCCAGTCCGGGTTTTTTTTTTTAACTCCATTCCATTTTTTTTCAAATCCAGTCCGTTTTTTGTTTTAACTCCAGTCCATTTTTTTTTCAAATCCAGTCCGGGTTTTCGTATCAACTCCAGTCCGGTTATTAATTCAAATCCAGTCCGGGTTTTTTTAACTCCAGTCCATTTTTTTTTCAAATCCAGTCCAGGTTTTCTTATCAACTCCAGTCCGGTTATTTTTTTCAGATCCAGTTCGGGTTTTATTTTTCAACTCCAAACCGGTTATTTTTTCAAATCCAGTCCGGGTTTTCTTATCAACTCCAGTCCAGTTATTTTTTCAGATCCAGTCCGGGTTTTATTTTTCAACTCCAGTCCGGTTATTTTTTTAAATCCAGTCCAGGTTTTATTTTTCAACTCCAGTCCGGTCATTTTTTCAAATCCAGTCCGGGTTTTCTTATAAACTCCAGTCCGGTTATTTTTTCAGATCCAGTCCGGGTTTTATTTTTCAACTCCAGTCCGGTTATTTTTTCAAATCCAGTCCGGGTTTTCTTATCAACTCCAGCCCGGTTATTTTTTCAGATCCTGTCCGGGTTTTTTTTTTCAACTCCAGTCCGGTTATTTTTTCAAAACCAGTCCGGGTTTTCTTATCAACTCCAGTCCGGTTATTTGTTCAAATCCAGTCCGGGTTTTCTTATCAACTCCAGTCCAGTTATTTTTTCAGATCCAGTCCGGGTTTTATTTTTCAACTCCAGTCCGGTTATTTTTTCAAAACCAGTCCGGGTTTTCTTATCAACTCCAGTCCGGTTATTTTTTCAAATCCAGTCTGGGTTTTCTTATCAACTCCAGTCCAGTTATTTTTTCAGATCCAGTCCGGGTTTTAATTTTCGACTCCAGTCCGGTTATTTTTTCAAATCCAGTCTGGGTTTTCTTATCAACTCCAGTCCGGGTTTTATTTTTCAACTCCATTTTGGTTATTTTTTCAGATCCAGTCCGGGTTTTATTTTTCAACTCCAGTCCGGTTATTTTTTCAAATCCAGTCCGGGTTTTCTTATCAACTCCAGTCCGGTTATTTTTTCAGATCCAGTCCGGGTTTCATTTTTCAACTCCATTCCGGTTATTTTTTCAAATCCAGTCTGGGGTTTTTTTGTTTTTTAACTCCATTCCATTTTTTTTTCAAATCCAGTCCGGGGTTTTTTTTAACACCAGTCCATTTTTTTTTCAAATCCAGTCCAGGTTTTCTTATCAACTCCAGTCCGGTTATTAATTCAAATCCAGTCCGGGTTTTTTTTAACTCCAGTCCATTTATTTTTTCAGATCCAGTCCGGGTTTTTTTTTCAACTCCAGTCCTGTTATTTTTTCAAATCCAGTCCGGGTTTTATTTTTCAACTCCAGTCCGGATATTTTTTCAAATCCAGTCCAGGTTTTATTTTTCAACTCCAGTCCGGTTATTTTTTCAAATCCAGTCTGGGTTTTCTTATCAACTCCAGTCCGGTTATTTTTTCAGATCCAGTCCGGGTTTTATTTTTCAACTCCAGTCCGGTTATTTTTTCAAATCCAGTCCGGGTTTTATTTTTCAACTCGTCCGGTTATTTTTTCAAATCCAGTCCGGGTTTTCTTATCAACTCCAGTCCGGTTATTTTTTTAAATCCAGTCCGGGTTTTCTTATCAACTCCAGTCTGGTTATTTTTTTAAATCCAGTCCGGGTTTTATTTTTCAACTCCAGTCCAGTTAGTTTTTTCAAATCCATTCCGGGTTTTTTTATCAACTCCAGTCCGTTTTTTTTTCAAATCCAGTCCGGGTTTTATTTTTCAACTCCAGTCCGTTGTTTTTTTTCAAATCCATTTCGGGTTTTCTTATCAACTCCAGTCCGGTTATTAATTCAAATCCAGTCCGGGTTTTTTTTTAACTCCAGCCAATTTCTTTTTCAAATCCAGTCTGGGTTTTCTTATCAACTCCAGTCCGGTTATTTTTTTCAAATCCAGTCCGGGTTTTCTTATCAACTCCAGTCCGGTTATTTTTTCAAATCCAGTCCGGGTTTTCTTATCAACTCCAGTCCAGTTATTTTTTCAAATCCAGTCCGGGTTTTATTTTTCAACTCCAGTTCGGTTAGTTTTTTCAAATCCAGTCTGGTTTTTTTTATCAACTCCAGTCCGGTTATTTTTTCAGATCCAGTCCGGGTTTTATTTTTCAACTCCATTCCGGTTATTTTTTCAAATCCAGTCCGGGTTTTTTTTTTTTAACTCCATTCCATTTTTTTTCAAATCCAGTCCGTTTTTTGTTTTAACTCCAGTCCATTTTTTTTTCAAATCCAGTCCGGGTTTTCGTATCAACTCCAGTCCGGTTATTAATTCAAATCCAGTCCGGGTTTTTTTAACTCCAGTCCATTTTTTTTTTCAAATCCAGTCCAGGTTTTCTTATCAACTCCAGTCCGGTTATTTTTTTCAGATCCAGTTCGGGTTTTATTTTTCAACTCCAAACCGGTTATTTTTTCAAATCCAGTCCGGGTTTTCTTATCAACTCCAGTCCAGTTATTTTTTCAGATCCAGTCCGGGTTTTATTTTTCAACTCCAGTCCGGTTATTTTTTTAAATCCAGTCCAGGTTTTATTTTTCAACTCCAGTCCGGTCATTTTTTCAAATCCAGTCCGGGTTTTCTTATAAACTCCAGTCCGGTTATTTTTTCAGATCCAGTCCGGGTTTTATTTTTCAACTCCAGTCCGGTTATTTTTTCAAATCCAGTCCGGGTTTTCTTATCAACTCCAGCCCGGTTATTTTTTCAGATCCTGTCTGGGTTTTTTTTTCAACTCCAGTCCGGTTATTTTTTCAAAACCAGTCCGGGTTTTCTTATCAACTCCAGTCCGGTTATTTGTTCAAATCCAGTCCGGGTTTTCTTATCAACTCCAGTCCAGTTATTTTTTCAGATCCAGTCCGGGTTTTATTTTTCAACTCCAGTTCGGTTATTTTTTCAAATCCAGTCTGGGTTTTCTTATCAACTCCAGTCCAGTTATTTTTTCAGATCCAGTCCGGGTTTTAATTTTCGACTCCAGTCCGGTTATTTTTTCAATCCAGTCTGGGTTTTCTTATCAACTCCAGTCCGGGTTTTATTTTTCAACTCCATTTTGGTTATTTTTTCAGATCCAGTCCGGGTTTTATTTTTCAACTCCAGTCCGGTTATTTTTTCAAATCCAGTCCGGGTTTTCTTATCAACTCCAGTCCGGTTATTTTTTCAGATCCAGTCCGGGTTTCATTTTTCAACTCCATTCCGGTTATTTTTTCAAATCCAGTCTGGGTTTTTTTTGTTTTTTAACTCCATTCCATTTTTTTTTCAAATCCAGTCCGGGGTTTTTTTTAACACCAGTCCATTTTTTTTTCAAATACAGTCCAGGTTTTCTTATCAACTCCAGTCCGGTTATTAATTCAAATCCAGTCCGGGTTTTTTTTAACTCCAGTCCATTTATTTTTTCAGATCCAGTCCGGGTTTTTTTTCAACTCCAGTCCGGTTATTTTTTCAAATCCAGTCCGGGTTTTTTTTAACTCCAGTCCATTTATTTTTTCAGATCCAGTCCGGGTTTTCTTATCAACTCCAGTCCGGTTATTTTTTCAGATCCAGTCCGGGTTTTATTTTTCAACTCCAGTCCGGTTATTTTTTCAAATCCAGTCCGGGTTTTATTTTTCAACTCGTCCGGTTATTTTTTCAAATCTAGTCCGGGTTTTCTTATCAACTCCAGTCCGGTTATTTTTTCAAATCCAGTCCGGGTTTTCTTATCAACTCCAGTCTGGTTATTTTTTTAAATCCAGTCCGGGTTTTATTTTTCAACTCCAGTCCAGTTAGTTTTTTCAAATCCAGTCCGGGTTTTTTTATCAACTCCAGTCCGTTTTTTTTTCAAATCCAGTCCGGGTTTTATTTTTCAACTCCAGTCCATTGTTTTTTTTCAAATCCATTTCGGGTTTTCTTATCAACTCCAGTCCGGTTATTAATTCAAATCCAGTCCGGGTTTTTTTTTAACTCCAGCCAATTTTTTTTTCAAATCCAGTCCGGGTTTTCTTATCACCTCCAGTCCGGTTATTTTTTCAGATCCAGTCCGGGTTTTATTTTTCAACTCTAGTCCGGTTATTTTTTCAAATCCAGTCAGGGTTTTCTTATCAACTCCAGTCCAGTTATTTTTTCAGATCCAGTCCGGGTTTTATTTTTCAACTCCAGTCCGGTTATTTTTTTAAATCCAGTTCGGGTTTTTTTTTCAACTCCAGTCCGGTTATTTTTTCAAATACAGTCTGGGTCTTCTTATCAACTCCAGTCCGGTTATTTTTTCAAATCCAGTCCAGGCTTTCTTATCAACTCCAGTCCGGTTATTTTTTCAGATCCAGTCCGGGTTTTATTTTTCAACTCCAGTCCGGTTATTTTTTCAGATCCAGTCCGGGTTTTATTTTTCAACTCCAGTCTGGTTATTTTTTTAAATCCAGTCTGGGTTTTTTTTCAACTCCAGTCCGGTTATTTTTTCAAATCCAGTCCGGGTTTTATTTTTCAACTCCAGTTTGGTTAGTTTTTTCAAATCCAGTCTGGGTTTTTTTATCAACTCCAGTCCAGTTATTTTTTCAGATCCAGTCCGGGTTTTATTTTTCAACTCCATTCCGGTTATTTTTTCAAATCCAGTCTGGGTTTTTTTTTTTTAACTCCATTCCATTTTTTTTCAAATCCAGTCCGTTTTTTGTTTTAACTCCAGTCCATTTTTTTTTCAAATCCAGTCCGGGTTTTCGTATCAACTCCAGTCCGGTTATTAATTCAAATCCAGTCCGGGTTTTTTTAACTCCAGTCCATTTTTTTTTCAAATCCAGTCCGGGTTTTCTTATCAACTCCAGTCCGGTTATTTTTTTCAGATCCAGTTCGGGTTTTATTTTTCAACTCCAAACCGGTTATTTTTTCAAATCCAGTCCGGGTTTTCTTATCAACTCCAGTCCAGTTATTTTTTCAGATCCAGTCCGGGTTTTATTTTTCAACTCCAGTCCGGTTATTTTTTTAAATCCAGTCCAGGTTTTATTTTTCAACTCCAGTCCGGTCATTTTTTCAAATCCAGTCCGGGTTTTCTTATAAACTCCAGTCCGGTTATTTTTTCAGATCCAGTCCGGGTTTTATTTTTCAACTCCAGTCCGGTTATTTTTTCAAATCCAGTCCGGGTTTTCTTATCAACTCCAGCCCGGTTATTTTTTCAGATCCTGTCCGGGTTTTTTTTTTCAACTCCAGTCCGGTTATTTTTTCAAAACCAGTCCGGGTTTTCTTATCAACTCCAGTCCGGTTATTTGTTCAAATCCAGTCCGGGTTTTCTTATCAACTCCAGTCCAGTTATTTTTTCAGATCCAGTCCGGGTTTTAATTTTCGACTCCAGTCCGGTTATTTTTTCAAATCCAGTCTGGGTTTTCTTATCAACTCCAGTCCGGGTTTTATTTTTCAACTCCATTTTGGTTATTTTTTCAGATCCAGTCCGGGTTTTATTTTTCAACTCCAGTCCAGTTTTTTTTTCAAATCCAGTCCGAGTTTTCTTATCAACTCCAGTCCGGTTATTTTTTTAAATCCAGTTCGGGTTTTTTTTTCAACTCCAGTCCGGTTATTTTTTCAAATACAGTCTGGGTCTTCTTATCAATTCCAGTCCGGTTATTTTTTTCAAATCCAGTCCGGGTTTTCTTATCAACTCCAGTCCGGTTATTTTTTCAAATCCAGTCCAGGCTTTCTTATCAACTCAGGTCCGGTTATTTTTTCAGATCCAGTCCGGGTTTTATTTTTCAACTCCAGTCCGGTTATTTTTTCAGATCCAGTCCGGGTTTTATTTTTCAACTCCAGTCTGGTTATTTTTTTAAATCCAGTCCGGGTTTTTTTTCAACTCCAGTCCGGTTATTTTTTTCAAATCCAGTCCGGGTTTTCTTATCAACTCCAGTCCGGTTATTTTTTCAGATCCAGTCCGGGTTTCATTTTTCAACTCCATTCCGGTTATTTTTTCAAATCCAGTCTGGGTTTTTTTTGTTTTTTAACTCCATTCCATTTTTTTTTCAAATCCAGTCCGGGTTTTTTTTTAACACCAGTCCATTTTTTTTTCAAATCCAGTCCAGGTTTTCTTATCAACTCCAGTCCGGTTATTAATTCAAATCCAGTCCGTTTTTTTTTAACTCCAGTCCATTTATTTTTTCAGATCCAGTCCGGGTTTTTTTTTCAACTCCAGTCCGGTTATTTTTTCAAATCCAGTCCGGGTTTTATTTTTCAACTCCAGTCCGGATATTTTTTCAAATCCAGTCCAGGTTTTATTTTTCAACTCCAGTCCGGTTATTTTTTCAAATCCAGTCCGGGTTTTCTTATCAACTCCAGTCCGGTTATTTTTTTCAAATCCAGTCCGGGTTTTATTTTTCAACTCCATTCCAGTTATTTTTTTCAAATCCAGTCCGGGTTTTATTTTTCAACTCCAGTCCGGTTATTTTTCAAATCCAGTCCGGGTTTTCTTATCAACTCCAGGCCAGTTATTTTTTCAACTCCAGTCCGGTTATTTTTTCAGATCCAGTCCGGGTTTTATTTTTCAACTCCAGTCTGGTTATTTTTTTAAATCCAGTCTGGGTTTTTTTCAACTCCAGTCCGGTTATTTTTTCAAATCCAGTCCGGGTTTTCTTATCAACTCCAGTCCGGTTATTTTTTCAAATCCAGTCCGGGTTTTATTTTTCAACTCCAGTTCGGTTAGTTTTTTCAAATCCAGTCTGGTTTTTTTTATCAACTCCAGTCCGGTTATTTTTTCAGATCCAGTCCGGGTTTTATTTTTCAACTCCATTCCGGTTATTTTTTCAAATCCAGTCCGGGTTTTTTTTTTTAACTCCATTCCATTTTTTTTCAAATCCAGTCCGTTTTTTGTTTTAACTCCAGTCCATTTTTTTTTCAAATCCAGTCCGGGTTTTCGTATCAACTCCAGTCCGGTTATTAATTCAAATCCAGTCCGGGTTTTTTTAACTCCAGTCCATTTTTTTTTCAAATCCAGTCCAGGTTTTCTTATCAACTCCAGTCCGGTTATTTTTTTCAGATCCAGTTCGGGTTTTATTTTTCAACTCCAAACCGGTTATTTTTTCAAATCCAGTCCGGGTTTTCTTATCAACTCCAGTCCAGTTATTTTTTCAGATCCAGTCCGGGTTTTATTTTTCAACTCCAGTCCGGTTATTTTTTTAAATCCAGTCCAGGTTTTATTTTTCAACTCCAGTCCGGTCATTTTTTCAAATCCAGTCCGGGTTTTCTTATAAACTCCAGTCCGGTTATTTTTTCAGATCCAGTCCGGGTTTTATTTTTCAACTCCAGTCCGGTTATTTTTTCAAATCCAGTCCGGGTTTTCTTATCAACTCCAGCCCGGTTATTTTTTCAGATCCTGTCCGGGTTTTTTTTTTCAACTCCAGTCCGGTTATTTTTTCAAAACCAGTCCGGGTTTTCTTATCAACTCCAGTCCGGTTATTTGTTCAAATCCAGTCCGGGTTTTCTTATCAACTCCAGTCCAGTTATTTTTTCAGATCCAGTCCGGGTTTTATTTTTCAACTCCAGTCCGGTTATTTTTTCAAAACCAGTCCGGGTTTTCTTATCAACTCCAGTCCGGTTATTTTTTCAAATCCAGTCTGGGTTTTCTTATCAACTCCAGTCCAGTTATTTTTTCAGATCCAGTCCGGGTTTTAATTTTCGACTCCAGTCCGGTTATTTTTTCAAATCCAGTCTGGGTTTTCTTATCAACTCCAGTCCGGGTTTTATTTTTCAACTCCATTTTGGTTATTTTTTCAGATCCAGTCCGGGTTTTATTTTTCAACTCCAGTCCGGTTATTTTTTCAAATCCAGTCCGGGTTTTCTTATCAACTCCAGTCCGGTTATTTTTTCAGATCCAGTCCGGGTTTCATTTTTCAACTCCATTCCGGTTATTTTTTCAAATCCAGTCTGGGGTTTTTTTGTTTTTTAACTCCATTCCATTTTTTTTTCAAATCCAGTCCGGGGTTTTTTTTAACACCAGTCCATTTTTTTTTCAAATCCAGTCCAGGTTTTCTTATCAACTCCAGTCCGGTTATTAATTCAAATCCAGTCCGGGTTTTTTTTAACTCCAGTCCATTTATTTTTTCAGATCCAGTCCGGGTTTTTTTTTCAACTCCAGTCCTGTTATTTTTTCAAATCCAGTCCGGGTTTTATTTTTCAACTCCAGTCCGGATATTTTTTCAAATCCAGTCCAGGTTTTATTTTTCAACTCCAGTCCGGTTATTTTTTCAAATCCAGTCTGGGTTTTCTTATCAACTCCAGTCCGGTTATTTTTTCAGATCCAGTCCGGGTTTTATTTTTCAACTCCAGTCCGGTTATTTTTTCAAATCCAGTCCGGGTTTTATTTTTCAACTCGTCCGGTTATTTTTTCAAATCCAGTCCGGGTTTTCTTATCAACTCCAGTCCGGTTATTTTTTTAAATCCAGTCCGGGTTTTCTTATCAACTCCAGTCTGGTTATTTTTTTAAATCCAGTCCGGGTTTTATTTTTCAACTCCAGTCCAGTTAGTTTTTTCAAATCCATTCCGGGTTTTTTTATCAACTCCAGTCCGTTTTTTTTTCAAATCCAGTCCGGGTTTTATTTTTCAACTCCAGTCCGTTGTTTTTTTTCAAATCCATTTCGGGTTTTCTTATCAACTCCAGTCCGGTTATTAATTCAAATCCAGTCCGGGTTTTTTTTTAACTCCAGCCAATTTCTTTTTCAAATCCAGTCTGGGTTTTCTTATCAACTCCAGTCCGGTTATTTTTTTCAAATCCAGTCCGGGTTTTCTTATCAACTCCAGTCCGGTTATTTTTTCAAATCCAGTCCGGGTTTTCTTATCAACTCCAGTCCAGTTATTTTTTCAAATCCAGTCCGGGTTTTATTTTTCAACTCCAGTTCGGTTAGTTTTTTCAAATCCAGTCTGGTTTTTTTTATCAACTCCAGTCCGGTTATTTTTTCAGATCCAGTCCGGGTTTTATTTTTCAACTCCATTCCGGTTATTTTTTCAAATCCAGTCCGGGTTTTTTTTTTTTAACTCCATTCCATTTTTTTTCAAATCCAGTCCGTTTTTTGTTTTAACTCCAGTCCATTTTTTTTTCAAATCCAGTCCGGGTTTTCGTATCAACTCCAGTCCGGTTATTAATTCAAATCCAGTCCGGGTTTTTTTAACTCCAGTCCATTTTTTTTTTCAAATCCAGTCCAGGTTTTCTTATCAACTCCAGTCCGGTTATTTTTTTCAGATCCAGTTCGGGTTTTATTTTTCAACTCCAAACCGGTTATTTTTTCAAATCCAGTCCGGGTTTTCTTATCAACTCCAGTCCAGTTATTTTTTCAGATCCAGTCCGGGTTTTATTTTTCAACTCCAGTCCGGTTATTTTTTTAAATCCAGTCCAGGTTTTATTTTTCAACTCCAGTCCGGTCATTTTTTCAAATCCAGTCCGGGTTTTCTTATAAACTCCAGTCCGGTTATTTTTTCAGATCCAGTCCGGGTTTTATTTTTCAACTCCAGTCCGGTTATTTTTTCAAATCCAGTCCGGGTTTTCTTATCAACTCCAGCCCGGTTATTTTTTCAGATCCTGTCTGGGTTTTTTTTTCAACTCCAGTCCGGTTATTTTTTCAAAACCAGTCCGGGTTTTCTTATCAACTCCAGTCCGGTTATTTGTTCAAATCCAGTCCGGGTTTTCTTATCAACTCCAGTCCAGTTATTTTTTCAGATCCAGTCCGGGTTTTATTTTTCAACTCCAGTTCGGTTATTTTTTCAAATCCAGTCTGGGTTTTCTTATCAACTCCAGTCCAGTTATTTTTTCAGATCCAGTCCGGGTTTTAATTTTCGACTCCAGTCCGGTTATTTTTTCAATCCAGTCTGGGTTTTCTTATCAACTCCAGTCCGGGTTTTATTTTTCAACTCCATTTTGGTTATTTTTTCAGATCCAGTCCGGGTTTTATTTTTCAACTCCAGTCCGGTTATTTTTTCAAATCCAGTCCGGGTTTTCTTATCAACTCCAGTCCGGTTATTTTTTCAGATCCAGTCCGGGTTTCATTTTTCAACTCCATTCCGGTTATTTTTTCAAATCCAGTCTGGGTTTTTTTTGTTTTTTAACTCCATTCCATTTTTTTTTCAAATCCAGTCCGGGGTTTTTTTTAACACCAGTCCATTTTTTTTTCAAATACAGTCCAGGTTTTCTTATCAACTCCAGTCCGGTTATTAATTCAAATCCAGTCCGGGTTTTTTTTAACTCCAGTCCATTTATTTTTTCAGATCCAGTCCGGGTTTTTTTTCAACTCCAGTCCGGTTATTTTTTCAAATCCAGTCCGGGTTTTTTTTAACTCCAGTCCATTTATTTTTTCAGATCCAGTCCGGGTTTTCTTATCAACTCCAGTCCGGTTATTTTTTCAGATCCAGTCCGGGTTTTATTTTTCAACTCCAGTCCGGTTATTTTTTCAAATCCAGTCCGGGTTTTATTTTTCAACTCGTCCGGTTATTTTTTCAAATCTAGTCCGGGTTTTCTTATCAACTCCAGTCCGGTTATTTTTTCAAATCCAGTCCGGGTTTTCTTATCAACTCCAGTCTGGTTATTTTTTTAAATCCAGTCCGGGTTTTATTTTTCAACTCCAGTCCAGTTAGTTTTTTCAAATCCAGTCCGGGTTTTTTTATCAACTCCAGTCCGTTTTTTTTTCAAATCCAGTCCGGGTTTTATTTTTCAACTCCAGTCCATTGTTTTTTTTCAAATCCATTTCGGGTTTTCTTATCAACTCCAGTCCGGTTATTAATTCAAATCCAGTCCGGGTTTTTTTTTAACTCCAGCCAATTTTTTTTTCAAATCCAGTCCGGGTTTTCTTATCACCTCCAGTCCGGTTATTTTTTCAGATCCAGTCCGGGTTTTATTTTTCAACTCTAGTCCGGTTATTTTTTCAAATCCAGTCAGGGTTTTCTTATCAACTCCAGTCCAGTTATTTTTTCAGATCCAGTCCGGGTTTTATTTTTCAACTCCAGTCCGGTTATTTTTTTAAATCCAGTTCGGGTTTTTTTTTCAACTCCAGTCCGGTTATTTTTTCAAATACAGTCTGGGTCTTCTTATCAACTCCAGTCCGGTTATTTTTTCAAATCCAGTCCAGGCTTTCTTATCAACTCCAGTCCGGTTATTTTTTCAGATCCAGTCCGGGTTTTATTTTTCAACTCCAGTCCGGTTATTTTTTCAGATCCAGTCCGGGTTTTATTTTTCAACTCCAGTCTGGTTATTTTTTTAAATCCAGTCTGGGTTTTTTTTCAACTCCAGTCCGGTTATTTTTTCAAATCCAGTCCGGGTTTTATTTTTCAACTCCAGTTTGGTTAGTTTTTTCAAATCCAGTCTGGGTTTTTTTATCAACTCCAGTCCAGTTATTTTTTCAGATCCAGTCCGGGTTTTATTTTTCAACTCCATTCCGGTTATTTTTTCAAATCCAGTCTGGGTTTTTTTTTTTTAACTCCATTCCATTTTTTTTCAAATCCAGTCCGTTTTTTGTTTTAACTCCAGTCCATTTTTTTTTCAAATCCAGTCCGGGTTTTCGTATCAACTCCAGTCCGGTTATTAATTCAAATCCAGTCCGGGTTTTTTTAACTCCAGTCCATTTTTTTTTCAAATCCAGTCCGGGTTTTCTTATCAACTCCAGTCCGGTTATTTTTTTCAGATCCAGTTCGGGTTTTATTTTTCAACTCCAAACCGGTTATTTTTTCAAATCCAGTCCGGGTTTTCTTATCAACTCCAGTCCAGTTATTTTTTCAGATCCAGTCCGGGTTTTATTTTTCAACTCCAGTCCGGTTATTTTTTTAAATCCAGTCCAGGTTTTATTTTTCAACTCCAGTCCGGTCATTTTTTCAAATCCAGTCCGGGTTTTCTTATAAACTCCAGTCCGGTTATTTTTTCAGATCCAGTCCGGGTTTTATTTTTCAACTCCAGTCCGGTTATTTTTTCAAATCCAGTCCGGGTTTTCTTATCAACTCCAGCCCGGTTATTTTTTCAGATCCTGTCCGGGTTTTTTTTTTCAACTCCAGTCCGGTTATTTTTTCAAAACCAGTCCGGGTTTTCTTATCAACTCCAGTCCGGTTATTTGTTCAAATCCAGTCCGGGTTTTCTTATCAACTCCAGTCCAGTTATTTTTTCAGATCCAGTCCGGGTTTTAATTTTCGACTCCAGTCCGGTTATTTTTTCAAATCCAGTCTGGGTTTTCTTATCAACTCCAGTCCGGGTTTTATTTTTCAACTCCATTTTGGTTATTTTTTCAGATCCAGTCCGGGTTTTATTTTTCAACTCCAGTCCAGTTTTTTTTTCAAATCCAGTCCGAGTTTTCTTATCAACTCCAGTCCGGTTATTTTTTTAAATCCAGTTCGGGTTTTTTTTTCAACTCCAGTCCGGTTATTTTTTCAAATACAGTCTGGGTCTTCTTATCAATTCCAGTCCGGTTATTTTTTTCAAATCCAGTCCGGGTTTTCTTATCAACTCCAGTCCGGTTATTTTTTCAAATCCAGTCCAGGCTTTCTTATCAACTCAGGTCCGGTTATTTTTTCAGATCCAGTCCGGGTTTTATTTTTCAACTCCAGTCCGGTTATTTTTTCAGATCCAGTCCGGGTTTTATTTTTCAACTCCAGTCTGGTTATTTTTTTAAATCCAGTCCGGGTTTTTTTTCAACTCCAGTCCGGTTATTTTTTTCAAATCCAGTCCGGGTTTTCTTATCAACTCCAGTCCGGTTATTTTTTCAGATCCAGTCCGGGTTTCATTTTTCAACTCCATTCCGGTTATTTTTTCAAATCCAGTCTGGGTTTTTTTTGTTTTTTAACTCCATTCCATTTTTTTTTCAAATCCAGTCCGGGTTTTTTTTTAACACCAGTCCATTTTTTTTTCAAATCCAGTCCAGGTTTTCTTATCAACTCCAGTCCGGTTATTAATTCAAATCCAGTCCGTTTTTTTTTTTAAACTCCAGTCCATTTATTTTTTCAGATCCAGTCCGGGTTTTTTTTTCAACTCCAGTTCGGTTATTTTTTCAAATCCAGTCCGGGTTTTATTTTTCAACTCCAGTCCAGATATTTTTTCAAATCCAGTCCAGGTTTTATTTTTCAACTCCAGTCCGGTTATTTTTTCAAATCCAGTCCGGGTTTTCTTATCAACTCCAGTCCGGTTATTTTTTCAGATCCAGTCCGGGATTTATTTTTCAACTCCAGTCCGGTTATTTTTTCAAATCCAGTCCGGGTTTTATTTTTCAACTCGTCCGGTTATTTTTTCAAATCCAGTCCGGGTTTTCTTATCAACTCCAGTCCGGTTATTTTTTCAAATCCAGTCCGGGTTTTCTTATCAACTCCAGTCTGGTTATTTTTTTAAATCCAGTCCGGGTTTTATTTTTCAACTCCAGTCCAGTTAGTTTTTTCAAATCCATTCCGGGTTTTTTTATCAACTCCAGTCCGTTTTTTTTTCAGATCCAGTCCGGGTTTTATTTTTCAACTCCAGTCCGGTTATTTTTTCAAATCCAGTCCGGGTTTTCTTATCAACTCCAGTCCGGTTATTTTTTCAGATCCAGTCCGGGTTTCATTTTTCAACTCCATTCCGTTTTTTTTTTTTTAAATCCAGTCTGGGTTTTTTGTTTTTTAACTCCATTCCATTTTTTTTTCAAATCCAGTCCGGGTTTTTTTTAACACCAGTCCATTTTTTTTTCAAATCCAGTCCAGGTTTTCTTATCAACTCCAGTCCGGTTATTAATTCAAATCCAGTCCGTTTTTTTTTTAAACTCCAGTCCATTTATTTTTTCAGATCCAGTCCGGGTTTTTTTTTCAACTCCAGTTCGGTTATTTTTTCAAATCCAGTCCGGGTTTTATTTTTCAACTCCAGTCCGGTTATTTTTTCAGATTCAGTCCGGGTTTTATTTTTCAACTCCAGTCCGGTTATTTTTTCAAATCCAGTCCGGGTTTTCTTATCAACTCCAGCCCGGTTATTTTTTCAGATCCTGTCCGGGTTTTTTTTTTCAACTCCAGTCCGGTTATTTTTTCAAAACCAGTCCGGGTTTTCTTATCAACTCCAGTCCGGTTATTTGTTCAAATCCAGTCCGGGTTTTCTTATCAACTCCAGTCCAGTTATTTTTTCAGATCCAGTCCGGGTTTTATTTTTCAACTCCAGTTCGGTTATTTTTTCAAATCCAGTCTGGGTTTTCTTATCAACTCCAGTCCAGTTATTTTTTCAGATCCAGTCCGGGTTTTAATTTTCGACTCCAGTCCGGTTATTTTTTCAAATCCAGTCTGGGTTTTCTTATCAACTCCAGTCCGGGTTTTATTTTTCAACTCCATTTTGGTTATTTTTTCAGATCCAGTCCGGGTTTTATTTTTCAACTCCAGTCCGGTTATTTTTTCAAATCCAGTCCGGGTTTTCTTATCAACTCCAGTCCGGTTATTTTTTCAGATCCAGTCCGGGTTTTATTTTTCAACTCCAGTCCGGTTATTTTTTCAAATCCAGTCCGGGTTTTATTTTTCAACTCGTCCGGTTATTTTTTCAAATCCAGTCCGGGTTTTCTTATCAACTCCAGTCCGGTTATTTTTTCAAATCCATTCCGGGTTTTCTTATCAACTCCAGTCTGGTTATTTTTTTAAATCCAGTCCGGGTTTTATTTTTCAACTCCAGTCCAGTTAGTTTTTTCAAATCCAGTCCGGGTTTTTTTATCAACTCCAGTCCGTTTTTTTTTCAAATCCAGTCCGGGTTTTATTTTTCAACTCCAGTCCGTTGTTTTTTTTCAAATCCATTTCGGGTTTTCTTATCAACTCCAGTCCGGTTATTAATTCAAATCCAGTCCGGGTTTTTTTTTAACTCCAGCCAATTTTTTTTTCAAATCCAGTCCGGGTTTTCTTATCAACTCCAGTCCGGTTATTTTTTCAGATCCAGTCCGGGTTTTATTTTTCAACTCTAGTCCGGTTATTTTTTCAAATCCAGTCAGGGTTTTCTTATCAACTCCAGTCCAGTTATTTTTTCAGATCCAGTCCAGGTTTTATTTTTCAACTCCAGTCCGGTTATTTTTTTAAATCCAGTTCGGGTTTTTTTTTCAACTCCAGTCCGGTTATTTTTTCAAATACAGTCTGGGTCTTCTTATCAACTCCAGTCCGGTTATTTTTTCAAATCCAGTCCAGGCTTTCTTATCAACTCCAGTCCGGTTATTTTTTCAGATCCAGTCCGGGTTTTATTTTTCAACTCCAGTCCGGTTATTTTTTCAGATCCAGTCCGGGTTTTATTTTTCAACTCCAGTCTGGTTATTTTTTTAAATCCAGTCTGGGTTTTTTTTCAACTCCAGTCCGGTTATTTTTTCAAATCCAGTCCGGGTTTTATTTTTCAACTCCAGTTTGGTTAGTTTTTTCAAATCCAGTCTGGGTTTTTTTATCAACTCCAGTCCAGTTATTTTTTCAGATCCAGTCCGGGTTTTATTTTTCAACTCCATTCCGGTTATTTTTTCAAATCCAGTCCGGGTTTTTTTTTTTAACTCCATTCCATTTTTTTTCAAATCCAGTCCGTTTTTTGTTTTAACTCCAGTCCATTTTTTTTTCAAATCCAGTCCGGGTTTTCGTATCAACTCCAGTCCGGTTATTAATTCAAACCCAGTCCGGGTTTTTTTAACTCCAGTCCATTTTTTTTTCAAATCCAGTCCGGGTTTTCTTATCAACTCCAGTCCGGTTATTTTTTTCAGATCCAGTTCGGGTTTTATTTTTCAACTCCAAACCGGTTATTTTTTCAAATCCAGTCCGGGTTTTCTTATCAACTCCAGTCCAGTTATTTTTTCAGATCCAGTCCGGGTTTTATTTTTCAACTCCAGTCCGGTTATTTTTTTAAATCCAGTCCAGGTTTTATTTTTCAACTCCAGTCCGGTTATTTTTTCAAATCCAGTCCGGGTTTTCTTATCAACTCCAGTCCGGTTATTTTTTCAGATCCAGTCCGGGTTTTATTTTTCAACTCCAGTCCGGTTATTTTTTCAAAACCAGTCCGGGTTTTCTTATCAACTCCAGTCCGGTTATTTGTTCAAATCCAGTCCGGGTTTTCTTATCAACTCCAGTCCAGTTATTTTTTCAGATCCAGTCCGGGTTTTAATTTTCGTTTCCAGTCCGGTTATTTTTTCAAATCCAGTCTGGGTTTTCTTATCAACTCCAGTCCGGGTTTTATTTTTCAACTCCATTTTGGTTATTTTTTCAGATCCAGTCCGGGTTTTATTTTTCAACTCCAGTCCAGTTTTTTTTTCAAATCCAGTCCGAGTTTTCTTATCAACTCCAGTCCGGTTATTTTTTTAAATCCAGTTCGGGTTTTTTTTCAACTCCAGTCCGGTTATTTTTTCAAATACAGTCTGGGTCTTCTTATCAATTCCAGTCCGGTTATTTTTTTCAAATCCAGTCTGGGTTTTCTTATCAACTCCAGTCCGGTTATTTTTTCAAATCCAGTCCAGGCTTTCTTATCAACTCAGGTCCGGTTATTTTTTCAGATCCAGTCCGGGTTTTATTTTTCAACTCCAGTCCGGTTATTTTTTCAGATCCAGTCCGGGTTTTATTTTTCAACTCCAGTCTGGTTATTTTTTTAAATCCAGTCCGGGTTTTTTTTCAACTCCAGTCCGGTTATTTTTTTCAAATCCAGTCCGGGTTTTCTTATCAACTCCAGTCCGGTTATTTTTTTCAAATCCAGTCCGGGTTTTCTTATCAACTCCAGTCCGGTTATTTTTTCAAATCCAGTCCAGGTTTTCTTATCAACTCCAGTCCGGTTATTTTTTCAAATCCAGTCCAGGTTTTATTTTTCAACTCCAGTCCGGTTATTTTTTCAGATCCAGTCCGGGTTTTATTTTTCAACTCCAGTCTGGTTATTTTTTCAAATCCAGTCCGGGTTTTCTTATCAACTCCAGCCCGGTTATTTTTTCAGATCCTGTCCGGGTTTTTTTTTTCAACTCCAGTCCGGTTATTTTTTCAAAACCAGTCCGGGTTTTCTTATCAACTCCAGTCCGGTTATTTGTTCAAATCCAGTCCGGGTTTTCTTATCAACTCCAGTCCAGTTATTTTTTCAGATCCAGTCCGGGTTTTAATTTTCGACTCCAGTCCGGTTATTTTTTCAAATCCAGTCTGGGTTTTCTTATCAACTCCAGTCCGGGTTTTATTTTTCAACTCCATTTTGGTTATTTTTTCAGATCCAGTCCGGGTTTTATTTTTCAACTCCAGTCCAGTTTTTTTTTCAAATCCAGTCCGAGTTTTCTTATCAACTCCAGTCCGGTTATTTTTTTAAATCCAGTTCGGGTTTTTTTTTCAACTCCAGTCCGGTTATTTTTTCAAATACAGTCTGGGTCTTCTTATCAATTCCAGTCCGGTTATTTTTTTCAAATCCAGTCCGGGTTTTCTTATCAACTCCAGTCCGGTTATTTTTTCAAATCCAGTCCAGGCTTTCTTATCAACTCAGGTCCGGTTATTTTTTCAGATCCAGTCCGGGTTTTATTTTTCAACTCCAGTCCGGTTATTTTTTCAGATCCAGTCCGGGTTTTATTTTTCAACTCCAGTCTGGTTATTTTTTTAAATCCAGTCCGGGTTTTTTTTCAACTCCAGTCCGGTTATTTTTTTCAAATCCAGTCCGGGTTTTCTTTTCAACTCCAGTCCGGTTATTTTTTCAGATCCAGTCCGGGTTTCATTTTTCAACTCCATTCCGGTTATTTTTTCAAATCCAGTCTGGGTTTTTTTTGTTTTTTAACTCCATTCCATTTTTTTTTCAAATCCAGTCCGGGTTTTTTTTTAACACCAGTCCATTTTTTTTTCAAATCCAGTCCAGGTTTTCTTATCAACTCCAGTCCGGTTATTAATTCAAATCCAGTCCGTTTTTTTTTTAAACTCCAGTCAATTTATTTTTTCCTATCCAGTCCGGGTTTTTTTTTCAACTCCAGTTCGGTTATTTTTTCAAATCCAGTCCGGGTTTTATTTTTCAACTCCAGTCCAGATATTTTTTCAAATCCAGTCCAGGTTTTATTTTTCAACTCCAGTCCGGTTATTTTTTCAAATCCAGTCCGGGTTTTCTTATCAACTCCAGTCCGGTTATTTTTTCAGATCCAGTCCGGGATTTATTTTTCAACTCCAGTCCGGTTATTTTTTCAAATCCAGTCCGGGTTTTATTTTTCAACTCGTCCGGTTATTTTTTCAAATCCAGTCCGGGTTTTCTTATCAACTCCAGTCCGGTTATTTTTTCAAATCCAGTCCGGGTTTTCTTATCAACTCCAGTCTGGTTATTTTTTTAAATCCAGTCCGGGTTTTATTTTTCAACTCCAGTCCAGTTAGTTTTTTCAAATCCATTCCGGGTTTTTTTATCAACTCCAGTCCGTTTTTTTTTCAGATCCAGTCCGGGTTTTATTTTTCAACTCCAGTCCGGTTATTTTTTCAAATCCAGTCCGGGTTTTCTTATCAACTCCAGTCCGGTTATTTTTTCAGATCCAGTCCGGGTTTCATTTTTCAACTCCATTCCGGTTATTTTTTCAAATCCAGTCTGGGTTTTTTGTTTTTTAACTCCATTCCATTTTTTTTTCAAATCCAGTCCGGGTTTTTTTTTAACACCAGTCCATTTTTTTTTCAAATCCAGTCCAGGTTTTCTTATCAACTCCAGTCCGGTTATTAATTCAAATCCAGTCCGTTTTTTTTTTAAACTCCAGTCCATTTATTTTTTCAGATCCAGTCCGGGGTTTTTTTTCAACTCCAGTTCGGTTATTTTTTCAAATCCAGTCCGGGTTTTATTTTTCAACTCCAGTCCGGTTATTTTTTCAGATCCAGTCCGGGTTTTATTTTTCAACTCCAGTCCGGTTATTTTTTCAAATCCAGTCCGGGTTTTCTTATCAACTCCAGCCCGGTTATTTTTTCAGATCCTGTCCGGGTTTTTTTTTAACACCAGTCCATTTTTTTTTCAAATCCAGTCCAGGTTTTCTTATCAACTCCAGTCCGGTTATTAATTCAAATCCAGTCCGTTTTTTTTTTAAACTCCAGTCCATTTATTTTTTCAGATCCAGTCCGGGTTTTTTTTTCAACTCCAGTCCAGATATTTTTTCAAATCCAGTCCAGGTTTTATTTTTCAACTCCAGTCCGGTTATTTTTTCAAATCCAGTCCGGGTTTTCTTATCAACTCCAGTCCGGTTATTTTTTCAGATCCAGTCCGGGATTTATTTTTCAACTCCAGTCCGGTTATTTTTTCAAATCCAGTCCGGGTTTTATTTTTCAACTCGTCCGGTTATTTTTTCAAATCCAGTCCGGGTTTTCTTATCAACTCCAGTCCGGTTATTTTTTCAAATCCAGTCCGGGTTTTCTTATCAACTCCAGTCTGGTTATTTTTTTAAATCCAGTCCGGGTTTTATTTTTCAACTCCAGTCCAGTTAGTTTTTTCAAATCCATTCCGGGTTTTTTTATCAACTCCAGTCCGTTTTTTTTTCAGATCCAGTCCGGGTTTTATTTTTCAACTCCAGTCCGGTTATTTTTTCAAATCCAGTCCGGGTTTTCTTATCAACTCCAGTCCGGTTATTTTTTCAGATCCAGTCCGGGTTTCATTTTTCAACTCCATTCCGGTTATTTTTTCAAATCCAGTCTGGGTTTTTTGTTTTTTAACTCCATTCCATTTTTTTTTCAAATCCAGTCTGGGTTTTTTTTTAACACCAGTCCATTTTTTTTTCAAATCCAGTCCAGGTTTTCTTATCAACTCCAGTCCGGTTATTAATTCAAATCCAGTCCGTTTTTTTTTTAAACTCCAGTCCATTTATTTTTTCAGATCCAGTCCGGGTTTTTTTTTCAACTCCAGTTCGGTTATTTTTTCAAATCCAGTCCGGGTTTTATTTTTCAACTCCAGTCCGGTTATTTTTTCAGATCCAGTCCGGGTTTTATTTTTCAACTCCAGTCCGGTTATTTTTTCAAATCCAGTCCGGGTTTTCTTATCAACTCCAGCCCGGTTATTTTTTCAGATCCTGTCCGGGTTTTTTTTTTCAACTCCAGTCCGGTTATTTTTTCAAAACCAGTCCGGGTTTTCTTATCAACTCCAGTCCGGTTATTTGTTCAAATCCAGTCCGGGTTTTTTTTAACTCCAGTCCATTTATTTTTTCAGATCCAGTCCGGGTTTTTTTTTCAACTCCAGTCCGGTTATTTTTTCAAATCCAGTCCGGGTTTTATTTTTCAACTCCAGTCCGGATATTTTTTCAAATCCAGTCCAGGTTTTATTTTTCAACTCCAGTCCGGTTATTTTTTCAAATCCAGTCCGGGTTTTCTTATCAACTCCAGTCCGGTTATTTTTTCAGATCCAGTCCGGGTTTTATTTTTCAACTCCAGTCCGGTTATTTTTTCAAATCCAGTCCGGGTTTTATTTTTCAACTCGTCCGGTTATTTTTTCAAATCCAGTCCGGGTTTTCTTATCAACTCCAGTCCGGTTATTTTTTCAAATCCATTCCGGGTTTTCTTATCAACTCCAGTCTGGTTATTTTTTTAAATCCAGTCCGGGTTTTATTTTTCAACTCCAGTCCAGTTAGTTTTTTCAAATCCAGTCCGGGTTTTTTTATCAACTCCAGTCCGTTTTTTTTTCAAATCCAGTCCGGGTTTTATTTTTCAACTCCAGTCCGTTGTTTTTTTTCAAATCCATTTCGGGTTTTCTTATCAACTCCAGTCCGGTTATTAATTCAAATCCAGTCCGGGTTTTTTTTAACTCCAGCCAATTTTTTTTTCAAATCCAGTCCGGGTTTTCTTATCAACTCCAGTCCGGTTATTTTTTCAGATCCAGTCCGGGTTTTATTTTTCAACTCTAGTCCGGTTATTTTTTTAAATCCAGTTCGGGTTTTTTTTTCAACTCCAGTCCGGTTATTTTTTCAAATACAGTCTGGGTCTTCTTATCAACTCCAGTCCGGTTATTTTTTCAAATCCAGTCCAGGCTTTCTTATCAACTCCAGTCCATTTATTTTTTCAGATCCAGTCCGGGTTTTTTTTTCAACTCCAGTTCGGTTATTTTTTCAAATCCAGTCCGGGTTTTATTTTTCAACTCCAGTCCAGATATTTTTTCAAATCCAGTCCAGGTTTTATTTTTCAACTCCAGTCCGGTTATTTTTTCAAATCCAGTCCGGGTTTTCTTATCAACTCCAGTCCGGTTATTTTTTCAGATCCAGTCCGGGATTTATTTTTCAACTCCAGTCCGGTTATTTTTTCAAATCCAGTCCGGGTTTTATTTTTCAACTCGTCCGGTTATTTTTTCAAATCCAGTCCGGGTTTTCTTATCAACTCCAGTCCGGTTATTTTTTCAAATCCAGTCCGGGTTTTCTTATCAACTCCAGTCTGGTTATTTTTTTAAATCCAGTCCGGGTTTTATTTTTCAACTCCAGTCCAGTTAGTTTTTTCAAATCCATTCCGGGTTTTTTTATCAACTCCAGTCCGTTTTTTTTTCAGATCCAGTCCGGGTTTTATTTTTCAACTCCAGTCCGGTTATTTTTTCAAATCCAGTCCGGGTTTTCTTATCAACTCCAGTCCGGTTATTTTTTCAGATCCAGTCCGGGTTTCATTTTTCAACTCCATTCCGGTTTTTTTTTTTTAAATCCAGTCTGGGTTTTTTGTTTTTTAACTCCATTCCATTTTTTTTTCAAATCCAGTCCGGGTTTTTTTTAACACCAGTCCATTTTTTTTTCAAATCCAGTCCAGGTTTTCTTATCAACTCCAGTCCGGTTATTAATTCAAATCCAGTCCGTTTTTTTTTTAAACTCCAGTCCATTTATTTTTTCAGATCCAGTCCGGGTTTTTTTTTCAACTCCAGTTCGGTTATTTTTTCAAATCCAGTCCGGGTTTTATTTTTCAACTCCAGTCCGGTTATTTTTTCAGATTCAGTCCGGGTTTTATTTTTCAACTCCAGTCCGGTTATTTTTTCAAATCCAGTCCGGGTTTTCTTATCAACTCCAGCCCGGTTATTTTTTCAGATCCTGTCCGGGTTTTTTTTTTCAACTCCAGTCCGGTTATTTTTTCAAAACCAGTCCGGGTTTTCTTATCAACTCCAGTCCGGTTATTTGTTCAAATCCAGTCCGGGTTTTCTTATCAACTCCAGTCCAGTTATTTTTTCAGATCCAGTCCGGGTTTTATTTTTCAACTCCAGTTCGGTTATTTTTTCAAATCCAGTCTGGGTTTTCTTATCAACTCCAGTCCAGTTATTTTTTCAGATCCAGTCCGGGTTTTAATTTTCGACTCCAGTCCGGTTATTTTTTCAAATCCAGTCTGGGTTTTCTTATCAACTCCAGTCCGGGTTTTCTTATCAACTCCAGTCCGGTTATTTTTTCAGATCCAGTCCGGGTTTCATTTTTCAACTCCATTCCGTTTTTTTTTTTTTAAATCCAGTCTGGGTTTTTTGTTTTTTAACTCCATTCCATTTTTTTTTCAAATCCAGTCCGGGTTTTTTTTAACACCAGTCCATTTTTTTTTCAAATCCAGTCCAGGTTTTCTTATCAACTCCAGTCCGGTTATTAATTCAAATCCAGTCCGTTTTTTTTTTAAACTCCAGTCCATTTATTTTTTCAGATCCAGTCCGGGTTTTTTTTTCAACTCCAGTTCGGTTATTTTTTCAAATCCAGTCCGGGTTTTATTTTTCAACTCCAGTCCGGTTATTTTTTCAGATTCAGTCCGGGTTTTATTTTTCAACTCCAGTCCGGTTATTTTTTCAAATCCAGTCCGGGTTTTCTTATCAACTCCAGCCCGGTTATTTTTTCAGATCCTGTCCGGGTTTTTTTTTTCAACTCCAGTCCGGTTATTTTTTCAAAACCAGTCCGGGTTTTCTTATCAACTCCAGTCCGGTTATTTGTTCAAATCCAGTCCGGGTTTTCTTATCAACTCCAGTCCAGTTATTTTTTCAGATCCAGTCCGGGTTTTATTTTTCAACTCCAGTTCGGTTATTTTTTCAAATCCAGTCTGGGTTTTCTTATCAACTCCAGTCCAGTTATTTTTTCAGATCCAGTCCGGGTTTTAATTTTCGACTCCAGTCCGGTTATTTTTTCAAATCCAGTCTGGGTTTTCTTATCAACTCCAGTCCGGGTTTTATTTTTCAACTCCATTTTGGTTATTTTTTCAGATCCAGTCCGGGTTTTATTTTTCAACTCCAGTCCGGTTATTTTTTCAAATCCAGTCCGGGTTTTCTTATCAACTCCAGTCCGGTTATTTTTTCAGATCCAGTCCGGGTTTTATTTTTCAACTCCAGTCCGGTTATTTTTTCAAATCCAGTCCGGGTTTTATTTTTCAACTCGTCCGGTTATTTTTTCAAATCCAGTCCGGGTTTTCTTATCAACTCCAGTCCGGTTATTTTTTCAAATCCATTCCGGGTTTTCTTATCAACTCCAGTCTGGTTATTTTTTTAAATCCAGTCCGGGTTTTATTTTTCAACTCCAGTCCAGTTAGTTTTTTCAAATCCAGTCCGGGTTTTTTTATCAACTCCAGTCCGTTTTTTTTTCAAATCCAGTCCGGGTTTTATTTTTCAACTCCAGTCCGTTGTTTTTTTTCAAATCCATTTCGGGTTTTCTTATCAACTCCAGTCCGGTTATTAATTCAAATCCAGTCCGGGTTTTTTTTTAACTCCAGCCAATTTTTTTTTCAAATCCAGTCCGGGTTTTCTTATCAACTCCAGTCCGGTTATTTTTTCAGATCCAGTCCGGGTTTTATTTTTCAACTCTAGTCCGGTTATTTTTTCAAATCCAGTCAGGGTTTTCTTATCAACTCCAGTCCAGTTATTTTTTCAGATCCAGTCCAGGTTTTATTTTTCAACTCCAGTCCGGTTATTTTTTTAAATCCAGTTCGGGTTTTTTTTTCAACTCCAGTCCGGTTATTTTTTCAAATACAGTCTGGGTCTTCTTATCAACTCCAGTCCGGTTATTTTTTCAAATCCAGTCCAGGCTTTCTTATCAACTCCAGTCCGGTTATTTTTTCAGATCCAGTCCGGGTTTTATTTTTCAACTCCAGTCCGGTTATTTTTTCAGATCCAGTCCGGGTTTTATTTTTCAACTCCAGTCTGGTTATTTTTTTAAATCCAGTCTGGGTTTTTTTTCAACTCCAGTCCGGTTATTTTTTCAAATCCAGTCCGGGTTTTATTTTTCAACTCCAGTTTGGTTAGTTTTTTCAAATCCAGTCTGGTTTTTTTTATCAACTCCAGTCCAGTTATTTTTTCAGATCCAGTCCGGGTTTTATTTTTCAACTCCATTCCGGTTATTTTTTCAAATCCAGTCCGGGTTTTTTTTTTTAACTCCATTCCATTTTTTTTCAAATCCAGTCCGTTTTTTGTTTTAACTCCAGTCCATTTTTTTTTCAAATCCAGTCCGGGTTTTCGTATCAACTCCAGTCCGGTTATTAATTCAAATCCAGTCCGGGTTTTTTTAACTCCAGTCCATTTTTTTTTCAAATCCAGTCCGGGTTTTCTTATCAACTCCAGTCCGGTTATTTTTTTCAGATCCAGTTCGGGTTTTATTTTTCAACTCCAAACCGGTTATTTTTTCAAATCCAGTCCGGGTTTTCTTATCAACTCCAGTCCAGTTATTTTTTCAGATCCAGTCCGGGTTTTATTTTTCAACTCCAGTCCGGTTATTTTTTTAAATCCAGTCCAGGTTTTATTTTTCAACTCCAGTCCGGTTATTTTTTCAAATCCAGTCCGGGTTTTCTTATCAACTCCAGTCCGGTTATTTTTTCAGATCCAGTCCGGGTTTTATTTTTCAACTCCAGTCCGGTTATTTTTTCAAAACCAGTCCGGGTTTTCTTATCAACTCCAGTCCGGTTATTTGTTCAAATCCAGTCCGGGTTTTCTTATCAACTCCAGTCCGGGTTTTATTTTTCAACTCCATTTTGGTTATTTTTTCAGATCCAGTCCGGGTTTTATTTTTCAACTCCAGTCCAGTTTTTTTTTCAAATCCAGTCCGAGTTTTCTTATCAACTCCAGTCCGGTTATTTTTTTAAATCCAGTTCGGGTTTTTTTTCAACTCCAGTCCGGTTATTTTTTCAAATACAGTCTGGGTCTTCTTATCAATTCCAGTCCGGTTATTTTTTTCAAATCCAGTCTGGGTTTTCTTATCAACTCCAGTCCGGTTATTTTTTCAAATCCAGTCCAGGCTTTCTTATCAACTCAGGTCCGGTTATTTTTTCAGATCCAGTCCGGGTTTTATTTTTCAACTCCAGTCCGGTTATTTTTTCAGATCCAGTCCGGGTTTTATTTTTCAACTCCAGTCTGGTTATTTTTTTAAATCCAGTCCGGGTTTTTTTTCAACTCCAGTCCGGTTATTTTTTTCAAATCCAGTCCGGGTTTTCTTATCAACTCCAGTCCGGTTATTTTTTTCAAATCCAGTCCGGGTTTTCTTATCAACTCCAGTCCGGTTATTTTTTCAAATCCAGTCCAGGTTTTCTTATCAACTCCAGTCCGGTTATTTTTTCAAATCCAGTCCAGGTTTTATTTTTCAACTCCAGTCCGGTTATTTTTTCAGATCCAGTCCGGGTTTTATTTTTCAACTCCAGTCCGGTTATTTTTTCAAATCCAGTCCGGGTTTTCTTATCAACTCCAGCCCGGTTATTTTTTCAGATCCTGTCCGGGTTTTTTTTTTCAACTCCAGTCCGGTTATTTTTTCAAAACCAGTCCGGGTTTTCTTATCAACTCCAGTCCGGTTATTTGTTCAAATCCAGTCCGGGTTTTCTTATCAACTCCAGTCCAGTTATTTTTTCAGATCCAGTCCGGGTTTTAATTTTCGACTCCAGTCCGGTTATTTTTTCAAATCCAGTCTGGGTTTTCTTATCAACTCCAGTCCGGGTTTTATTTTTCAACTCCATTTTGGTTATTTTTTCAGATCCAGTCCGGGTTTTATTTTTCAACTCCAGTCCAGTTTTTTTTTCAAATCCAGTCCGAGTTTTCTTATCAACTCCAGTCCGGTTATTTTTTTAAATCCAGTTCGGGTTTTTTTTTCAACTCCAGTCCGGTTATTTTTTCAAATACAGTCTGGGTCTTCTTATCAATTCCAGTCCGGTTATTTTTTTCAAATCCAGTCCGGGTTTTCTTATCAACTCCAGTCCGGTTATTTTTTCAAATCCAGTCCAGGCTTTCTTATCAACTCAGGTCCGGTTATTTTTTCAGATCCAGTCCGGGTTTTATTTTTCAACTCCAGTCCGGTTATTTTTTCAGATCCAGTCCGGGTTTTATTTTTCAACTCCAGTCTGGTTATTTTTTTAAATCCAGTCCGGGTTTTTTTTCAACTCCAGTCCGGTTATTTTTTTCAAATCCAGTCCGGGTTTTCTTATCAACTCCAGTCCGGTTATTTTTTCAGATCCAGTCCGGGTTTCATTTTTCAACTCCATTCCGGTTATTTTTTCAAATCCAGTCTGGTTTTTTTTTGTTTTTTAACTCCATTCCATTTTTTTTTCAAATCCAGTCCGGGTTTTTTTTAACACCAGTCCATTTTTTTTTCAAATCCAGTCCAGGTTTTCTTATCAACTCCAGTCCGGTTATTAATTCAAATCCAGTCCGTTTTTTTTTTAAACTCCAGTCCATTTATTTTTTCAGATCCAGTCCGGGTTTTTTTTTCAACTCCAGTTCGGTTATTTTTTCAAATCCAGTCCGGGTTTTATTTTTCAACTCCAGTCCAGATATTTTTTCAAATCCAGTCCAGGTTTTATTTTTCAACTCCAGTCCGGTTATTTTTTCAAATCCAGTCCGGGTTTTCTTATCAACTCCAGTCCGGTTATTTTTTCAGATCCAGTCCGGGATTTATTTTTCAACTCCAGTCCGGTTATTTTTTCAAATCCAGTCCGGGTTTTATTTTTCAACTCGTCCGGTTATTTTTTCAAATCCAGTCCGGGTTTTCTTATCAACTCCAGTCCGGTTATTTTTTCAAATCCAGTCCGGGTTTTCTTATCAACTCCAGTCTGGTTATTTTTTTAAATCCAGTCCGGGTTTTATTTTTCAACTCCAGTCCAGTTAGTTTTTTCAAATCCATTCCGGGTTTTTTTATCAACTCCAGTCCGTTTTTTTTTCAGATCCAGTCCGGGTTTTATTTTTCAACTCCAGTCCGGTTATTTTTTCAAATCCAGTCCGGGTTTTCTTATCAACTCCAGTCCGGTTATTTTTTCAGATCCAGTCCGGGTTTCATTTTTCAACTCCATTCCGGTTATTTTTTCAAATCCAGTCTGGGTTTTTTGTTTTTTAACTCCATTCCATTTTTTTTTCAAATCCAGTCCGGGTTTTTTTTTAACACCAGTCCATTTTTTTTTCAAATCCAGTCCAGGTTTTCTTATCAACTCCAGTCCGGTTATTAATTCAAATCCAGTCCGTTTTTTTTTTAAACTCCAGTCCATTTATTTTTTCAGATCCAGTCCGGGTTTTTTTTTCAACTCCAGTTCGGTTATTTTTTCAAATCCAGTCCGGGTTTTATTTTTCAACTCCAGTCCGGTTATTTTTTCAGATCCAGTCCGGGTTTTATTTTTCAACTCCAGTCCGGTTATTTTTTCAAATCCAGTCCGGGTTTTCTTATCAACTCCAGCCCGGTTATTTTTTCAGATCCTGTCCGGGTTTTTTTTTAACACCAGTCCATTTTTTTTTCAAATCCAGTCCAGGTTTTCTTATCAACTCCAGTCCGGTTATTAATTCAAATCCAGTCCGTTTTTTTTTTAAACTCCAGTCCATTTATTTTTTCAGATCCAGTCCGGGTTTTTTTTTCAACTCCAGTTCGGTTATTTTTTCAAATCCAGTCCGGGTTTTATTTTTCAACTCCAGTCCAGATATTTTTTCAAATCCAGTCCAGGTTTTATTTTTCAACTCCAGTCCGGTTATTTTTTCAAATCCAGTCCGGGTTTTCTTATCAACTCCAGTCCGGTTATTTTTTCAGATCCAGTCCGGGATTTATTTTTCAACTCCAGTCCGGTTATTTTTTCAAATCCAGTCCGGGTTTTATTTTTCAACTCGTCCGGTTATTTTTTCAAATCCAGTCCGGGTTTTCTTATCAACTCCAGTCCGGTTATTTTTTCAAATCCAGTCCGGGTTTTCTTATCAACTCCAGTCTGGTTATTTTTTTAAATCCAGTCCGGGTTTTATTTTTCAACTCCAGTCCAGTTAGTTTTTTCAAATCCATTCCGGGTTTTTTTATCAACTCCAGTCCGTTTTTTTTTCAGATCCAGTCCGGGTTTTATTTTTCAACTCCAGTCCGGTTATTTTTTCAAATCCAGTCCGGGTTTTCTTATCAACTCCAGTCCATTTATTTTTTCAGATCCAGTCCGGGTTTTTTTTTCAACTCCAGTTCGGTTATTTTTTCAAATCCAGTCCGGGTTTTATTTTTCAACTCCAGTCCGGTTATTTTTTCAGATCCAGTCCGGGTTTTATTTTTCAACTCCAGTCCGGTTATTTTTTCAAATCCAGTCCGGGTTTTCTTATCAACTCCAGCCCGGTTATTTTTTCAGATCCTGTCCGGGTTTTTTTTTTCAACTCCAGTCCGGTTATTTTTTCAAAACCAGTCCGGGTTTTCTTATCAACTCCAGTCCGGTTATTTGTTCAAATCCAGTCCAGGTTTTTTTTAACTCCAGTCCATTTATTTTTTCAGATCCAGTCCGGGTTTTTTTTTCAACTCCAGTCCGGTTATTTTTTCAAATCCAGTCCGGGTTTTATTTTTCAACTCCAGTCCGGATATTTTTTCAAATCCAGTCCAGGTTTTATTTTTCAACTCCAGTCCGGTTATTTTTTCAAATCCAGTCCGGGTTTTCTTATCAACTCCAGTCCGGTTATTTTTTCAGATCCAGTCCGGGTTTTATTTTTCAACTCCAGTCCGGTTATTTTTTCAAATCCAGTCCGGGTTTTATTTTTCAACTCGTCCGGTTATTTTTTCAAATCCAGTCCGGGTTTTCTTATCAACTCCAGTCCGGTTATTTTTTCAAATCCATTCCGGGTTTTCTTATCAACTCCAGTCTGGTTATTTTTTTAAATCCAGTCCGGGTTTTATTTTTCAACTCCAGTCCAGTTAGTTTTTTCAAATCCAGTCCGGGTTTTTTTATCAACTCCAGTCCGTTTTTTTTTCAAATCCAGTCCGGGTTTTATTTTTCAACTCCAGTCCGTTGTTTTTTTTCAAATCCATTTCGGGTTTTCTTATCAACTCCAGTCCGGTTATTAATTCAAATCCAGTCCGGGTTTTTTTTTAACTCCAGCCAATTTTTTTTTCAAATCCAGTCCGGGTTTTCTTATCAACTCCAGTCCGGTTATTTTTTCAGATCCAGTCCGGGTTTTATTTTTCAACTCTAGTCCGGTTATTTTTTCAAATCCAGTCAGGGTTTTCTTATCAACTCCAGTCCAGTTATTTTTTCAGATCCAGTCCAGGTTTTATTTTTCAACTCCAGTCCGGTTATTTTTTTAAATCCAGTTCAGGTTTTTTTTTCAACTCCAGTCCGGTTATTTTTTCAAATACAGTCTGGGTCTTCTTATCAACTCCAGTCCGGTTATTTTTTCAAATCCAGTCCAGGCTTTCTTATCAACTCCAGTCCGGTTATTTTTTCAGATCCAGTCCGGGTTTTATTTTTCAACTCCAGTCCGGTTATTTTTTCAGATCCAGTCCGGGTTTTATTTTTCAACTCCAGTCTGGTTATTTTTTTAAATCCAGTCTGGGTTTTTTTTCAACTCCAGTCCGGTTATTTTTTCAAATCCAGTCCGGGTTTTATTTTTCAACTCCAGTTTGGTTAGTTTTTTCAAATCCAGTCTGGGTTTTTTTATCAACTCCAGTCCAGTTATTTTTTCAGATCCAGTCCGGGTTTTATTTTTCAACTCCATTCCGGTTATTTTTTCAAATCCAGTCCGGGTTTTTTTTTTTAACTCCATTCCATTTTTTTTCAAATCCAGTCCGTTTTTTGTTTTAACTCCAGTCCATTTTTTTTTCAAATCCAGTCCGGGTTTTCGTATCAACTCCAGTCCGGTTATTAATTCAAATCCAGTCCGGGTTTTTTTAACTCCAGTCCATTTTTTTTTCAAATCCAGTCCGGGTTTTCTTATCAACTCCAGTCCGGTTATTTTTTTCAGATCCAGTTCGGGTTTTATTTTTCAACTCCAAACCGGTTATTTTTTCAAATCCAGTCCGGGTTTTCTTATCAACTCCAGTCCAGTTATTTTTTCAGATCCAGTCCGGGTTTTATTTTTCAACTCCAGTCCGGTTATTTTTTTAAATCCAGTCCAGGTTTTATTTTTCAACTCCAGTCCGGTTATTTTTTCAAATCCAGTCCGGGTTTTCTTATCAACTCCAGTCCGGTTATTTTTTCAGATCCAGTCCGGGTTTTATTTTTCAACTCCAGTCCGGTTATTTTTTCAAAACCAGTCCGGGTTTTCTTATCAACTCCAGTCCGGTTATTTGTTCAAATCCAGTCCGGGTTTTCTTATCAACTCCAGTCCAGTTATTTTTTCAGATCCAGTCCGGGTTTTAATTTTCGTTTCCAGTCCGGTTATTTTTTCAAATCCAGTCTGGGTTTTCTTATCAACTCCAGTCCGGGTTTTATTTTTCAACTCCATTTTGGTTATTTTTTCAGATCCAGTCCGGGTTTTTTTTTTCAACTCCAGTCCGGTTATTTTTTCAAATCCAGTCCGGGTTTTATTTTTCAACTCCAGTCCGGATATTTTTTCAAATCCAGTCCAGGTTTTATTTTTCAACTCCAGTCCGGTTATTTTTTCAAATCCAGTCCGGGTTTTCTTATCAACTCCAGTCCGGTTATTTTTTCAGATCCAGTCCGGGTTTTATTTTTCAACTCCAGTCCGGTTATTTTTTCAAATCCAGTCCGGGTTTTATTTTTCAACTCGTCCGGTTATTTTTTCAAATCCAGTCCGGGTTTTCTTATCAACTCCAGTCCGGTTATTTTTTCAAATCCATTCCGGGTTTTCTTATCAACTCCAGTCTGGTTATTTTTTTAAATCCAGTCCGGGTTTTATTTTTCAACTCCAGTCCAGTTAGTTTTTTCAAATCCAGTCCGGGTTTTTTTATCAACTCCAGTCCGTTTTTTTTTCAAATCCAGTCCGGGTTTTATTTTTCAACTCCAGTCCGTTGTTTTTTTTCAAATCCATTTCGGGTTTTCTTATCAACTCCAGTCCGGTTATTAATTCAAATCCAGTCCGGGTTTTTTTTTAACTCCAGCCAATTTTTTTTTCAAATCCAGTCCGGGTTTTCTTATCAACTCCAGTCCGGTTATTTTTTCAGATCCAGTCCGGGTTTTATTTTTCAACTCTAGTCCGGTTATTTTTTCAAATCCAGTCAGGGTTTTCTTATCAACTCCAGTCCAGTTATTTTTTCAGATCCAGTCCAGGTTTTATTTTTCAACTCCAGTCCGGTTATTTTTTTAAATCCAGTTCAGGTTTTTTTTTCAACTCCAGTCCGGTTATTTTTTCAAATACAGTCTGGGTCTTCTTATCAACTCCAGTCCGGTTATTTTTTCAAATCCAGTCCAGGCTTTCTTATCAACTCCAGTCCGGTTATTTTTTCAGATCCAGTCCGGGTTTTATTTTTCAACTCCAGTCCGGTTATTTTTTCAGATCCAGTCCGGGTTTTATTTTTCAACTCCAGTCTGGTTATTTTTTTAAATCCAGTCTGGGTTTTTTTTCAACTCCAGTCCGGTTATTTTTTCAAATCCAGTCCGGGTTTTATTTTTCAACTCCAGTTTGGTTAGTTTTTTCAAATCCAGTCTGGGTTTTTTTATCAACTCCAGTCCAGTTATTTTTTCAGATCCAGTCCGGGTTTTATTTTTCAACTCCATTCCGGTTATTTTTTCAAATCCAGTCCGGGTTTTTTTTTTTAACTCCATTCCATTTTTTTTCAAATCCAGTCCGTTTTTTGTTTTAACTCCAGTCCATTTTTTTTTCAAATCCAGTCCGGGTTTTCGTATCAACTCCAGTCCGGTTATTAATTCAAATCCAGTCCGGGTTTTTTTAACTCCAGTCCATTTTTTTTTCAAATCCAGTCCGGGTTTTCTTATCAACTCCAGTCCGGTTATTTTTTTCAGATCCAGTTCGGGTTTTATTTTTCAACTCCAAACCGGTTATTTTTTCAAATCCAGTCCGGGTTTTCTTATCAACTCCAGTCCAGTTATTTTTTCAGATCCAGTCCGGGTTTTATTTTTCAACTCCAGTCCGGTTATTTTTTTAAATCCAGTCCAGGTTTTATTTTTCAACTCCAGTCCGGTTATTTTTTCAAATCCAGTCCGGGTTTTCTTATCAACTCCAGTCCGGTTATTTTTTCAGATCCAGTCCGGGTTTTATTTTTCAACTCCAGTCCGGTTATTTTTTCAAAACCAGTCCGGGTTTTCTTATCAACTCCAGTCCGGTTATTTGTTCAAATCCAGTCCGGGTTTTCTTATCAACTCCAGTCCAGTTATTTTTTCAGATCCAGTCCGGGTTTTAATTTTCGTTTCCAGTCCGGTTATTTTTTCAAATCCAGTCTGGGTTTTCTTATCAACTCCAGTCCGGGTTTTATTTTTCAACTCCATTTTGGTTATTTTTTCAGATCCAGTCCGGGTTTTATTTTTCAACTCCAGTCCAGTTTTTTTTTTAAATCCAGTCCGAGTTTTCTTATCAACTCCAGTCCGGTTATTTTTTTAAATCCAGTTCGGGTTTTTTTTCAACTCCAGTCCGGTTATTTTTTCAAATACAGTCTGGGTCTTCTTATCAATTCCAGTCCGGTTATTTTTTTCAAATCCAGTCTGGGTTTTCTTATCAACTCCAGTCCGGTTATTTTTTCAAATCCAGTCCAGGCTTTCTTATCAACTCAGGTCCGGTTATTTTTTCAGATCCAGTCCGGGTTTTATTTTTCAACTCCAGTCCGGTTATTTTTTCAGATCCAGTCCGGGTTTTATTTTTCAACTCCAGTCTGGTTATTTTTTTAAATCCAGTCCGGGTTTTTTTTCAACTCCAGTCCGGTTATTTTTTTCAAATCCAGTCCGGGTTTTCTTATCAACTCCAGTCCGGTTATTTTTTTCAAATCCAGTCCGGGTTTTCTTATCAACTCCAGTCCGGTTATTTTTTCAAATCCAGTCCAGGTTTTCTTATCAACTCCAGTCCGGTTATTTTTTCAAATCCAGTCCAGGTTTTATTTTTCAACTCCAGTCCGGTTATTTTTTCAGATCCAGTCCGGGTTTTATTTTTCAACTCCAGTCCGGTTATTTTTTCAAATCCAGTCCGGGTTTTCTTATCAACTCCAGCCCGGTTATTTTTTCAGATCCTGTCCGGGTTTTTTTTTTCAACTCCAGTCCGGTTATTTTTTCAAAACCAGTCCGGGTTTTCTTATCAACTCCAGTCCGGTTATTTGTTCAAATCCAGTCCGGGTTTTCTTATCAACTCCAGTCCAGTTATTTTTTCAGATCCAGTCCGGGTTTTATTTTTCAACTCCAGTTCGGTTATTTTTTCAAATCCAGTCTGGGTTTTCTTATCAACTCCAGTCCAGTTATTTTTTCAGATCCAGTCCGGGTTTTAATTTTCGACTCCAGTCCGGTTATTTTTTCAAATCCAGTCTGGGTTTTCTTATCAACTCCAGTCCGGGTTTTATTTTTCAACTCCATTTTGGTTATTTTTTCAGATCCAGTCCGGGTTTTATTTTTCAACTCCAGTCCGGTTATTTTTTCAAATCCAGTCCGGGTTTTCTTATCAACTCCAGTCCGGTTATTTTTTCAGATCCAGTCCGGGTTTTATTTTTCAACTCCAGTCCGGTTATTTTTTCAAATCCAGTCCGGGTTTTATTTTTCAACTCGTCCGGTTATTTTTTCAAATCCAGTCCGGGTTTTCTTATCAACTCCAGTCCGGTTATTTTTTCAAATCCATTCCGGGTTTTCTTATCAACTCCAGTCTGGTTATTTTTTTAAATCCAGTCCGGGTTTTATTTTTCAACTCCAGTCCAGTTAGTTTTTTCAAATCCAGTCCGGGTTTTTTTATCAACTCCAGTCCGTTTTTTTTTCAAATCCAGTCCGGGTTTTATTTTTCAACTCCAGTCCGTTGTTTTTTTTCAAATCCATTTCGGGTTTTCTTATCAACTCCAGTCCGGTTATTAATTCAAATCCAGTCCGGGTTTTTTTTTAACTCCAGCCAATTTTTTTTTCAAATCCAGTCCGGGTTTTCTTATCAACTCCAGTCCGGTTATTTTTTCAGATCCAGTCCGGGTTTTATTTTTCAACTCTAGTCCGGTTATTTTTTCAAATCCAGTCAGGGTTTTCTTATCAACTCCAGTCCAGTTATTTTTTCAGATCCAGTCCAGGTTTTATTTTTCAACTCCAGTCCGGTTATTTTTTTAAATCCAGTTCAGGTTTTTTTTTCAACTCCAGTCCGGTTATTTTTTCAAATACAGTCTGGGTCTTCTTATCAACTCCAGTCCGGTTATTTTTTCAAATCCAGTCCAGGCTTTCTTATCAACTCCAGTCCGGTTATTTTTTCAGATCCAGTCCGGGTTTTATTTTTCAACTCCAGTCCGGTTATTTTTTCAGATCCAGTCCGGGTTTTATTTTTCAACTCCAGTCTGGTTATTTTTTTAAATCCAGTCTGGGTTTTTTTTCAACTCCAGTCCGGTTATTTTTTCAAATCCAGTCCGGGTTTTATTTTTCAACTCCAGTTTGGTTAGTTTTTTCAAATCCAGTCTGGGTTTTTTTATCAACTCCAGTCCAGTTATTTTTTCAGATCCAGTCCGGGTTTTATTTTTCAACTCCATTCCGGTTATTTTTTCAAATCCAGTCCGGGTTTTTTTTTTTAACTCCATTCCATTTTTTTTCAAATCCAGTCCGTTTTTTGTTTTAACTCCAGTCCATTTTTTTTTCAAATCCAGTCCGGGTTTTCGTATCAACTCCAGTCCGGTTATTAATTCAAATCCAGTCCGGGTTTTTTTAACTCCAGTCCATTTTTTTTTCAAATCCAGTCCGGGTTTTCTTATCAACTCCAGTCCGGTTATTTTTTTCAGATCCAGTTCGGGTTTTATTTTTCAACTCCAAACCGGTTATTTTTTCAAATCCAGTCCGGGTTTTCTTATCAACTCCAGTCCAGTTATTTTTTCAGATCCAGTCCGGGTTTTATTTTTCAACTCCAGTCCGGTTATTTTTTTAAATCCAGTCCAGGTTTTATTTTTCAACTCCAGTCCGGTTATTTTTTCAAATCCAGTCCGGGTTTTCTTATCAACTCCAGTCCGGTTATTTTTTCAGATCCAGTCCGGGTTTTATTTTTCAACTCCAGTCCGGTTATTTTTTCAAAACCAGTCCGGGTTTTCTTATCAACTCCAGTCCGGTTATTTGTTCAAATCCAGTCCGGGTTTTCTTATCAACTCCAGTCCAGTTATTTTTTCAGATCCAGTCCGGGTTTTAATTTTCGTTTCCAGTCCGGTTATTTTTTCAAATCCAGTCTGGGTTTTCTTATCAACTCCAGTCCGGGTTTTATTTTTCAACTCCATTTTGGTTATTTTTTCAGATCCAGTCCGGGTTTTTTTTTTCAACTCCAGTCCGGTTATTTTTTCAAATCCAGTCCGGGTTTTATTTTTCAACTCCAGTCCGGATATTTTTTCAAATCCAGTCCAGGTTTTATTTTTCAACTCCAGTCCGGTTATTTTTTCAAATCCAGTCCGGGTTTTCTTATCAACTCCAGTCCGGTTATTTTTTCAGATCCAGTCCGGGTTTTATTTTTCAACTCCAGTCCGGTTATTTTTTCAAATCCAGTCCGGGTTTTATTTTTCAACTCGTCCGGTTATTTTTTCAAATCCAGTCCGGGTTTTCTTATCAACTCCAGTCCGGTTATTTTTTCAAATCCATTCCGGGTTTTCTTATCAACTCCAGTCTGGTTATTTTTTTAAATCCAGTCCGGGTTTTATTTTTCAACTCCAGTCCAGTTAGTTTTTTCAAATCCAGTCCGGGTTTTTTTATCAACTCCAGTCCGTTTTTTTTTCAAATCCAGTCCGGGTTTTATTTTTCAACTCCAGTCCGTTGTTTTTTTTCAAATCCATTTCGGGTTTTCTTATCAACTCCAGTCCGGTTATTAATTCAAATCCAGTCCGGGTTTTTTTTTAACTCCAGCCAATTTTTTTTTCAAATCCAGTCCGGGTTTTCTTATCAACTCCAGTCCGGTTATTTTTTCAGATCCAGTCCGGGTTTTATTTTTCAACTCTAGTCCGGTTATTTTTTCAAATCCAGTCAGGGTTTTCTTATCAACTCCAGTCCAGTTATTTTTTCAGATCCAGTCCAGGTTTTATTTTTCAACTCCAGTCCGGTTATTTTTTTAAATCCAGTTCAGGTTTTTTTTTCAACTCCAGTCCGGTTATTTTTTCAAATACAGTCTGGGTCTTCTTATCAACTCCAGTCCGGTTATTTTTTCAAATCCAGTCCAGGCTTTCTTATCAACTCCAGTCCGGTTATTTTTTCAGATCCAGTCCGGGTTTTATTTTTCAACTCCAGTCCGGTTATTTTTTCAGATCCAGTCCGGGTTTTATTTTTCAACTCCAGTCTGGTTATTTTTTTAAATCCAGTCTGGGTTTTTTTTCAACTCCAGTCCGGTTATTTTTTCAAATCCAGTCCGGGTTTTATTTTTCAACTCCAGTTTGGTTAGTTTTTTCAAATCCAGTCTGGGTTTTTTTATCAACTCCAGTCCAGTTATTTTTTCAGATCCAGTCCGGGTTTTATTTTTCAACTCCATTCCGGTTATTTTTTCAAATCCAGTCCGGGTTTTTTTTTTTAACTCCATTCCATTTTTTTTCAAATCCAGTCCGTTTTTTGTTTTAACTCCAGTCCATTTTTTTTTCAAATCCAGTCCGGGTTTTCGTATCAACTCCAGTCCGGTTATTAATTCAAATCCAGTCCGGGTTTTTTTAACTCCAGTCCATTTTTTTTTCAAATCCAGTCCGGGTTTTCTTATCAACTCCAGTCCGGTTATTTTTTTCAGATCCAGTTCGGGTTTTATTTTTCAACTCCAAACCGGTTATTTTTTCAAATCCAGTCCGGGTTTTCTTATCAACTCCAGTCCAGTTATTTTTTCAGATCCAGTCCGGGTTTTATTTTTCAACTCCAGTCCGGTTATTTTTTTAAATCCAGTCCAGGTTTTATTTTTCAACTCCAGTCCGGTTATTTTTTCAAATCCAGTCCGGGTTTTCTTATCAACTCCAGTCCGGTTATTTTTTCAGATCCAGTCCGGGTTTTATTTTTCAACTCCAGTCCGGTTATTTTTTCAAAACCAGTCCGGGTTTTCTTATCAACTCCAGTCCGGTTATTTGTTCAAATCCAGTCCGGGTTTTCTTATCAACTCCAGTCCAGTTATTTTTTCAGATCCAGTCCGGGTTTTAATTTTCGTTTCCAGTCCGGTTATTTTTTCAAATCCAGTCTGGGTTTTCTTATCAACTCCAGTCCGGGTTTTATTTTTCAACTCCATTTTGGTTATTTTTTCAGATCCAGTCCGGGTTTTATTTTTCAACTCCAGTCCAGTTTTTTTTTTAAATCCAGTCCGAGTTTTCTTATCAACTCCAGTCCGGTTATTTTTTTAAATCCAGTTCGGGTTTTTTTTCAACTCCAGTCCGGTTATTTTTTCAAATACAGTCTGGGTCTTCTTATCAATTCCAGTCCGGTTATTTTTTTCAAATCCAGTCTGGGTTTTCTTATCAACTCCAGTCCGGTTATTTTTTCAAATCCAGTCCAGGCTTTCTTATCAACTCAGGTCCGGTTATTTTTTCAGATCCAGTCCGGGTTTTATTTTTCAACTCCAGTCCGGTTATTTTTTCAGATCCAGTCCGGGTTTTATTTTTCAACTCCAGTCTGGTTATTTTTTTAAATCCAGTCCGGGTTTTTTTTCAACTCCAGTCCGGTTATTTTTTTCAAATCCAGTCCGGGTTTTCTTATCAACTCCAGTCCGGTTATTTTTTTCAAATCCAGTCCGGGTTTTCTTATCAACTCCAGTCCGGTTATTTTTTCAAATCCAGTCCAGGTTTTCTTATCAACTCCAGTCCGGTTATTTTTTCAAATCCAGTCCAGGTTTTATTTTTCAACTCCAGTCCGGTTATTTTTTCAGATCCAGTCCGGGTTTTATTTTTCAACTCCAGTCCGGTTATTTTTTCAAATCCAGTCCGGGTTTTCTTATCAACTCCAGCCCGGTTATTTTTTCAGATCCTGTCCGGGTTTTTTTTTTCAACTCCAGTCCGGTTATTTTTTCAAAACCAGTCCGGGTTTTCTTATCAACTCCAGTCCGGTTATTTGTTCAAATCCAGTCCGGGTTTTCTTATCAACTCCAGTCCAGTTATTTTTTCAGATCCAGTCCGGGTTTTAATTTTCGACTCCAGTCCGGTTATTTTTTCAAATCCAGTCTGGGTTTTCTTATCAACTCCAGTCCGGGTTTTATTTTTCAACTCCATTTTGGTTATTTTTTCAGATCCAGTCCGGGTTTTATTTTTCAACTCCAGTCCAGTTTTTTTTTCAAATCCAGTCCGAGTTTTCTTATCAACTCCAGTCCGGTTATTTTTTTAAATCCAGTTCGGGTTTTTTTTTCAACTCCAGTCCGGTTATTTTTTCAAATACAGTCTGGGTCTTCTTATCAATTCCAGTCCGGTTATTTTTTTCAAATCCAGTCCGGGTTTTCTTATCAACTCCAGTCCGGTTATTTTTTCAAATCCAGTCCAGGCTTTCTTATCAACTCAGGTCCGGTTATTTTTTCAGATCCAGTCCGGGTTTTATTTTTCAACTCCAGTCCGGTTATTTTTTCAGATCCAGTCCGGGTTTTATTTTTCAACTCCAGTCTGGTTATTTTTTTAAATCCAGTCTGGGTTTTTTTTCAACTCCAGTCCGGTTATTTTTTTCAAATCCAGTCCGGGTTTTCTTATCAACTCCAGTCCGGTTATTTTTTCAGATCCAGTCCGGGTTTCATTTTTCAACTCCATTCCGGTTATTTTTTCAAATCCAGTCTGGTTTTTTTTTGTTTTTTAACTCCATTCCATTTTTTTTTCAAATCCAGTCCGGGTTTTTTTTTAACACCAGTCCATTTTTTTTTCAAATCCAGTCCAGGTTTTCTTATCAACTCCAGTCCGGTTATTAATTCAAATCCAGTCCGTTTTTTTTTTAAACTCCAGTCCATTTATTTTTTCAGATCCAGTCCGGGTTTTTTTTTCAACTCCAGTTCGGTTATTTTTTCAAATCCAGTCCGGGTTTTATTTTTCAACTCCAGTCCAGATATTTTTTCAAATCCAGTCCAGGTTTTATTTTTCAACTCCAGTCCGGTTATTTTTTCAAATCCAGTCCGGGTTTTCTTATCAACTCCAGTCCGGTTATTTTTTCAGATCCAGTCCGGGATTTATTTTTCAACTCCAGTCCGGTTATTTTTTCAAATACAGTCTGGGTCTTCTTATCAATTCCAGTCCGGTTATTTTTTTCAAATCCAGTCTGGGTTTTCTTATCAACTCCAGTCCGGTTATTTTTTCAAATCCAGTCCAGGCTTTCTTATCAACTCAGGTCCGGTTATTTTTTCAGATCCAGTCCGGGTTTTATTTTTCAACTCCAGTCCGGTTATTTTTTCAGATCCAGTCCGGGTTTTATTTTTCAACTCCAGTCTGGTTATTTTTTTAAATCCAGTCCGGGTTTTTTTTCAACTCCAGTCCGGTTATTTTTTTCAAATCCAGTCCGGGTTTTCTTATCAACTCCAGTCCGGTTATTTTTTTCAAATCCAGTCCGGGTTTTCTTATCAACTCCAGTCCGGTTATTTTTTCAAATCCAGTCCAGGTTTTCTTATCAACTCCAGTCCGGTTATTTTTTCAAATCCAGTCCAGGTTTTATTTTTCAACTCCAGTCCGGTTATTTTTTCAGATCCAGTCCGGGTTTTATTTTTCAACTCCAGTCCGGTTATTTTTTCAAATCCAGTCCGGGTTTTCTTATCAACTCCAGCCCGGTTATTTTTTCAGATCCTGTCCGGGTTTTTTTTTTCAACTCCAGTCCGGTTATTTTTTCAAAACCAGTCCGGGTTTTCTTATCAACTCCAGTCCGGTTATTTGTTCAAATCCAGTCCGGGTTTTCTTATCAACTCCAGTCCAGTTATTTTTTCAGATCCAGTCCGGGTTTTAATTTTCGACTCCAGTCCGGTTATTTTTTCAAATCCAGTCTGGGTTTTCTTATCAACTCCAGTCCGGGTTTTATTTTTCAACTCCATTTTGGTTATTTTTTCAGATCCAGTCCGGGTTTTATTTTTCAACTCCAGTCCAGTTTTTTTTTCAAATCCAGTCCGAGTTTTCTTATCAACTCCAGTCCGGTTATTTTTTTAAATCCAGTTCGGGTTTTTTTTTCAACTCCAGTCCGGTTATTTTTTCAAATACAGTCTGGGTCTTCTTATCAATTCCAGTCCGGTTATTTTTTTCAAATCCAGTCCGGGTTTTCTTATCAACTCCAGTCCGGTTATTTTTTCAAATCCAGTCCAGGCTTTCTTATCAACTCAGGTCCGGTTATTTTTTCAGATCCAGTCCGGGTTTTATTTTTCAACTCCAGTCCGGTTATTTTTTCAGATCCAGTCCGGGTTTTATTTTTCAACTCCAGTCTGGTTATTTTTTTAAATCCAGTCTGGGTTTTTTTTCAACTCCAGTCCGGTTATTTTTTTCAAATCCAGTCCGGGTTTTCTTATCAACTCCAGTCCGGTTATTTTTTCAGATCCAGTCCGGGTTTCATTTTTCAACTCCATTCCGGTTATTTTTTCAAATCCAGTCTGGTTTTTTTTTGTTTTTTAACTCCATTCCATTTTTTTTTCAAATCCAGTCCGGGTTTTTTTTTAACACCAGTCCATTTTTTTTTCAAATCCAGTCCAGGTTTTCTTATCAACTCCAGTCCGGTTATTAATTCAAATCCAGTCCGTTTTTTTTTTAAACTCCAGTCCATTTATTTTTTCAGATCCAGTCCGGGTTTTTTTTTCAACTCCAGTTCGGTTATTTTTTCAAATCCAGTCCGGGTTTTATTTTTCAACTCCAGTCCAGATATTTTTTCAAATCCAGTCCAGGTTTTATTTTTCAACTCCAGTCCGGTTATTTTTTCAAATCCAGTCCGGGTTTTCTTATCAACTCCAGTCCGGTTATTTTTTCAGATCCAGTCCGGGATTTATTTTTCAACTCCAGTCCGGTTATTTTTTCAAATCCAGTCCGGGTTTTATTTTTCAACTCGTCCGGTTATTTTTTCAAATCCAGTCCGGGTTTTCTTATCAACTCCAGTCCGGTTATTTTTTCAAATCCAGTCCGGGTTTTCTTATCAACTCCAGTCTGGTTATTTTTTTAAATCCAGTCCGGGTTTTATTTTTCAACTCCAGTCCAGTTAGTTTTTTCAAATCCATTCCGGGTTTTTTTATCAACTCCAGTCCGTTTTTTTTTCAGATCCAGTCCGGGTTTTATTTTTCAACTCCAGTCCGGTTATTTTTTCAAATCCAGTCCGGGTTTTCTTATCAACTCCAGTCCGGTTATTTTTTCAGATCCAGTCCGGGTTTCATTTTTCAACTCCATTCCGGTTATTTTTTCAAATCCAGTCTGGGTTTTTTGTTTTTTAACTCCATTCCATTTTTTTTTCAAATCCAGTCCGGGTTTTTTTTTAACACCAGTCCATTTTTTTTTCAAATCCAGTCCAGGTTTTCTTATCAACTCCAGTCCGGTTATTAATTCAAATCCAGTCCGTTTTTTTTTTAAACTCCAGTCCATTTATTTTTTCAGATCCAGTCCGGGTTTTTTTTTCAACTCCAGTTCGGTTATTTTTTCAAATCCAGTCCGGGTTTTATTTTTCAACTCCAGTCCGGTTATTTTTTCAGATCCAGTCCGGGTTTTATTTTTCAACTCCAGTCCGGTTATTTTTTCAAATCCAGTCCGGGTTTTCTTATCAACTCCAGCCCGGTTATTTTTTCAGATCCTGTCCGGGTTTTTTTTTAACACCAGTCCATTTTTTTTTCAAATCCAGTCCAGGTTTTCTTATCAACTCCAGTCCGGTTATTAATTCAAATCCAGTCCGTTTTTTTTTTAAACTCCAGTCCATTTATTTTTTCAGATCCAGTCCGGGTTTTTTTTTCAACTCCAGTTCGGTTATTTTTTCAAATCCAGTCCGGGTTTTATTTTTCAACTCCAGTCCAGATATTTTTTCAAATCCAGTCCAGGTTTTATTTTTCAACTCCAGTCCGGTTATTTTTTCAAATCCAGTCCGGGTTTTCTTATCAACTCCAGTCCGGTTATTTTTTCAGATCCAGTCCGGGATTTATTTTTCAACTCCAGTCCGGTTATTTTTTCAAATCCAGTCCGGGTTTTATTTTTCAACTCGTCCGGTTATTTTTTCAAATCCAGTCCGGGTTTTCTTATCAACTCCAGTCCGGTTATTTTTTCAAATCCAGTCCGGGTTTTCTTATCAACTCCAGTCTGGTTATTTTTTTAAATCCAGTCCGGGTTTTATTTTTCAACTCCAGTCCAGTTAGTTTTTTCAAATCCATTCCGGGTTTTTTTATCAACTCCAGTCCGTTTTTTTTTCAGATCCAGTCCGGGTTTTATTTTTCAACTCCAGTCCGGTTATTTTTTCAAATCCAGTCCGGGTTTTCTTATCAACTCCAGTCCGGTTATTTTTTCAGATCCAGTCCGGGTTTCATTTTTCAACTCCATTCCGGTTATTTTTTCAAATCCAGTCTGGGTTTTTTGTTTTTTAACTCCATTCCATTTTTTTTTCAAATCCAGTCCGGGTTTTTTTTTAACACCAGTCCATTTTTTTTCAAATCCAGTCCAGGTTTTCTTATCAACTCCAGTCCGGTTATTAATTCAAATCCAGTCCGTTTTTTTTTTAAACTCCAGTCCATTTATTTTTTCAGATCCAGTCCGGGTTTTTTTTTCAACTCCAGTTCGGTTATTTTTTCAAATCCAGTCCGGGTTTTATTTTTCAACTCCAGTCCAGTTATTTTTTCAGATCCAGTCCGGGTTTTATTTTTCAACTCCAGTCCGGTTATTTTTTCAAATCCAGTCCGGGTTTTCTTATCAACTCCAGCCCGGTTATTTTTTCAGATCCTGTCCGGGTTTTTTTTTCAACTCCAGTCCGGTTATTTTTTCAAAACCAGTCCGGGTTTTCTTATCAACTCCAGTCCGGTTATTTGTTCAAATCCAGTCCGGGTTTTCTTATCAACTCCAGTCCAGTTATTTTTTCAGATCCAGTCCGGGTTTTATTTTTCAACTCCAGTTCGGTTATTTTTTCAAATCCAGTCTGGGTTTTCTTATCAACTCCAGTCCAGTTATTTTTTCAGATCCAGTCCGGGTTTTAATTTTCGACTCCAGTCCGGTTATTTTTTCAAATCCAGTCTGGGTTTTCTTATCAACTCCAGTCCGGGTTTTATTTTTCAACTCCATTTTGGTTATTTTTTCAGATCCAGTCCGGGTTTTATTTTTCAACTCCAGTCCGGTTATTTTTTCAAATCCAGTCCGGGTTTTCTTATCAACTCCAGTCCGGTTATTTTTTCAGATCCAGTCCGGGTTTCATTTTTCAACTCCATTCCGGTTATTTTTTCAAATCCAGTCTGTTTTTTTTTTGTTTTTTAACTCCATTCCATTTTTTTTTCAAATCCAGTCCGGGGTTTTTTTTAACACCAGTCCATTTTTTTTTCAAATCCAGTCCAGGTTTTCTTATCAACTCCAGTCCGGTTATTAATTCAAATCCAGTCCGGGTTTTTTTAACTCCAGTCCATTTATTTTTTCAGATCCAGTCTGGGTTTTTTTTTCAACTCCAGTCCGGTTATTTTTTCAAATCCAGTCCGGGTTTTATTTTTCAACTCCAGTCCGGATATTTTTTCAAATCCAGTCCAGGTTTTATTTTTCAACTCCAGTCCGGTTATTTTTTCAAATCCAGTCCGGGTTTTCTTATCAACTCCAGTCCGGTTATTTTTTCAGATCCAGTCCGGGTTTTATTTTTCAACTCCAGTCCGGTTATTTTTTCAAATCCAGTCCGGGTTTTATTTTTCAACTCGTCCGGTTATTTTTTCAAATCCAGTCCGGGTTTTCTTATCAACTCCAGTCCGGTTATTTTTTCAAATCCATTCCGGGTTTTCTTATCAACTCCAGTCTGGTTATTTTTTTAAATCCAGTCCGGGTTTTATTTTTCAACTCCAGTCCAGTTAGTTTTTTCAAATCCAGTCCGGGTTTTTTTATCAACTCCAGTCCGTTTTTTTTTCAAATCCAGTCCGGGTTTTATTTTTCAACTCCAGTCCGTTGTTTTTTTTCAAATCCATTTCGGGTTTTCTTATCAACTCCAGTCCGGTTATTAATTCAAATCCAGTCCGGGTTTTTTTTTAACTCCAGCCAATTTTTTTTTCAAATCCAGTCCGGGTTTTCTTATCAACTCCAGTCCGGTTATTTTTTCAGATCCAGTCCGGGTTTTATTTTTCAACTCTAGTCCGGTTATTTTTTCAAATCCAGTCAGGGTTTTCTTATCAACTCCAGTCCAGTTATTTTTTCAGATCCAGTCCAGGTTTTATTTTTCAACTCCAGTCCGGTTATTTTTTTAAATCCAGTTCGGGTTTTTTTTTCAACTCCAGTCCGGTTATTTTTTCAAATACAGTCTGGGTCTTCTTATCAACTCCAGTCCGGTTATTTTTTCAAATCCAGTCCAGGCTTTCTTATCAACTCCAGTCCGGTTATTTTTTCAGATCCAGTCCGGGTTTTATTTTTCAACTCCAGTCCGGTTATTTTTTCAGATCCAGTCCGGGTTTTATTTTTCAACTCCAGTCTGGTTATTTTTTTAAATCCAGTCTGGGTTTTTTTTCAACTCCAGTCCGGTTATTTTTTCAAATCCAGTCCGGGTTTTATTTTTCAACTCCATTCCGGTTATTTTTTCAAATCCAGTCCGGGTTTTTTTTTTTAACTCCATTCCATTTTTTTTCAAATCCAGTCCGTTTTTTGTTTTAACTCCAGTCCATTTTTTTTTCAAATCCAGTCCGGGTTTTCGTATCAACTCCAGTCCGGTTATTAATTCAAATCCAGTCCGGGTTTTTTTAACTCCAGTCCATTTTTTTTTCAAATCCAGTCCGGGTTTTCTTATCAACTCCAGTCCGGTTATTTTTTTCAGATCCAGTTCGGGTTTTATTTTTCAACTCCAAACCAGTTATTTTTTCAAATCCAGTCCGGGTTTTCTTATCAACTCCAGTCCAGTTATTTTTTCAGATCCAGTCCGGGTTTTATTTTTCAACTCCAGTCCGGTTATTTTTTTAAATCCAGTCCAGGTTTTATTTTTCAACTCCAGTCCGGTTATTTTTTCAAATCCAGTCCGGGTTTTCTTATCAACTCCAGTCCGGTTATTTTTTCAGATCCAGTCCGGGTTTTATTTTTCAACTCCAGTCCGGTTATTTTTTCAAAACCAGTCCGGGTTTTCTTATCAACTCCAGTCCGGTTATTTGTTCAAATCCAGTCCGGGTTTTCTTATCAACTCCAGTCCAGTTATTTTTTCAGATCCAGTCCGGGTTTTAATTTTCGTTTCCAGTCCGGTTATTTTTTCAAATCCAGTCTGGGTTTTCTTATCAACTCCAGTCCGGGTTTTATTTTTCAACTCCATTTTGGTTATTTTTTCAGATCCAGTCCGGGTTTTATTTTTCAACTCCAGTCCAGTTTTTTTTTCAAATCCAGTCCGAGTTTTCTTATCAACTCCAGTCCGGTTATTTTTTTAAATCCAGTTCGGGTTTTTTTTCAACTCCAGTCCGGTTATTTTTTCAAATACAGTCTGGGTCTTCTTATCAATTCCAGTCCGGTTATTTTTTTCAAATCCAGTCTGGGTTTTCTTATCAACTCCAGTCCGGTTATTTTTTCAAATCCAGTCCAGGCTTTCTTATCAACTCAGGTCCGGTTATTTTTTCAGATCCAGTCCGGGATTTATTTTTCAACTCCAGTCCGGTTATTTTTTCAGATCCAGTCCGGGTTTTATTTTTCAACTCCAGTCTGGTTATTTTTTTAAATCCAGTCCGGGTTTTTTTTCAACTCCAGTCCGGTTATTTTTTTCAAATCCAGTCCGGGTTTTCTTATCAACTCCAGTCCGGTTATTTTTTTCAAATCCAGTCCGGGTTTTCTTATCAACTCCAGTCCGGTTATTTTTTCAAATCCAGTCCAGGTTTTCTTATCAACTCCAGTCCGGTTATTTTTTCAAATCCAGTCCAGGTTTTATTTTTCAACTCCAGTCCGGTTATTTTTTCAGATCCAGTCCGGGTTTTATTTTTCAACTCCAGTCCGGTTATTTTTTCAAATCCAGTCCAGGTTTTATTTTTCAACTCCAGTCCGGTTATTTTTTCAAATCCAGTCCGGGTTTTCTTATCAACTCCAGTCTGGTTATTTTTTCAGATCCAGTCCGGGTTTTATTTTTCAACTCCAGTCCGGTTATTTTTTCAAATCCAGTCTGGGTTTTCTTATCAACTCCAGGCCAGTTATTTTTTCAGATCCAGTCCGGATTTTATTTTTCAACTCCAGTCCGGTTATTTTTTCAAATCCAGTCCGGGTTTTATTTTTCAACTCCAGTCCGGTTATTTTTTCAAATCCAGTCCGGGTTTTCTTATCAACTCCAGTCCGGTTATTTTTTCAAATCCAGTCCGGGTTTTATTTTTCAACTCCAGTCCGGTTAGTTTTTTCAAATCCAGTCTGGGTTTTTTATCAACTCCAGTCCGGTTATTTTTTCAGATCCAGTCCGGGTTTTATTTTTCAACTCCATTCGAGTTATTTTTTCAAATCCAGTCCGGGTTTTTTTTTTTTTAACTCCATTCCATTTTTTTTTTCAAATCCAGTCCGTTTTTTGTTTTAACTCCAGTCCATTTTTTTTTCAAATCCAGTCCGGGTTTTCTTATCAACTCCAGTCCGGTTATTAATTCAAATCCAGTCCGGGTTTTATTTTTCAACTCCAAACCGGTTATTTTTTCAAATCCAGTCCGGGTTTTCTTATCAACTCCAGTCCAGTTATTTTTTCAGATCCAGTCCGGGTTTTATTTTTCAACTCCAGTCCGGTTATTTTTTCAAATCCAGTCCGGGTTTTATTTTTCAACTCCAGTCTGGTTATTTTTTCAAATCCAGTCCGGGTTTTCTTATCAACTCCAGTCCGGTTATTTTTTCAAATCCAGTCCGGGTTTTCTTATCAACTCCAGTCTGGTTATTTTTTTAAATCCAGTCCGGGTTTTATTTTTCAACTCCAGTCCGGTTAGTTTTTTCAAATCCAGTCCGGGTTTTTTTATCAACTCCAGTCCGTTTTTTTTTCAAATCCAGTCTGGGTTTTATTTTTCAACTCCAGTCCATTGTTTTTTTTCAAATCCATTTTGGGTTTTCTTATCAACTCCAGTCCGGTTATTTTTTCAGATCCAGTCCGGGTTTTATTTTTCAACTCTAGTCCGGTTATTTTTTCAAATCCAGTCAGGGTTTTCTTATCAACTCCAGTCCAGTTATTTTTTCAGATCCAGTCCGGGTTTTATTTTTCAACTCCAGTCCGGTTATTTTTTTAAATCCAGTTCGGGTTTTTTTTTTCAACTCCAGTCCGGTTATTTTTTCAAATACAGTCTGGGTCTTCTTATCAACTCCAGTCCGGTTATTTTTTTCAAATCCAGTCCGGGTTTTCTTATCAACTCCAGTCCGGTTATTTTTTCAAATCCAGTCCAGGTTTTCTTATCAACTCCAGTCCGGTTATTTTTTCAGATCCAGTCCGAGTTTTATTTTTCAACTCCAGTCCGGTTATTTTTTCAAATCCAGTCTGGGTTTTCTTATCAACTCCAGTCCAGTTATTTTTTCAGATCCAGTCCAGATTTTATTTTTCAACTCCAGTCCGGTTATTTTTTCAAATCCAGTCCGAGTTTTATTTTTCAACTCCAGTCCGGTTATTTTTTCAAATCCAGTCCGGGTTTTCTTATCAACTCCAGTCCGGTTATTTTTTCAAATCCAGTCCGGGTTTTATTTTTCAACTCCAGTTCGGTTAGTTTTTTCAAATCCAGTCTGGGTTTTTTTATCAACTCCAGTCCGGTTATTTTTTCAGATCCAGTCCGGGTTTTATTTTTCAACTCCATTCCGGTTATTTTTTCAAATCCAGTCCGGGTTTTTTTTTTTTTAACTCCATTCCATTTTTTTTCAAATCCAGTCCGTTTTTTGTTTTAACTCCAGTCCATTTTTTTTCAAATCCAGTCCGTGTTTTCCTATCAACTCCAGTCCGGTTATTAATTCAAATCCAGTCTGGGTTTTTTTAACTCCAGTCCATTTTTTTTTCAAATCCAGCCTGGGTTTTCTTATCAACTCCAGTCCGGTTATTTTTTTCAGATCCAGTTCGGGTTTTATTTTAACACCAGTCCATTTTTTTTTCAAATCCAGTCCAGGTTTTCTTATCAACTCCAGTCCAGTTATTAATTCAAATCCAGTCTGGGTTTTTTTTAACTCCAGTCCATTTATTTTTTCAGATCCAGTCCGGGGTTTTTTTTCAACTCCAGTCCGGTTATTTTTTCAAATCCAGTCCGGGTTTTATTTTTCAACTCCAGTCCGGATATTTTTTCAAATCCAGTCCAGGTTTTATTTTTCAACTCCAGTCCGGTTATTTTTTCAAATCCAGTCCGGGTTTTCTTATCAACTCCAGTCCGGTTATTTTTTCAGATCCAGTCCGGGTTTTATTTTTCAACTCCAGTCCGGTTATTTTTTCAAATCCAGTCCGGGTTTTATTTTTCAACTCCAGTCCGGTTATTTTTTCAAATCCAGTCTGGGTTTTCTTATCAACTCCAGTCCGGTTATTTTTTCAAATCCAGTCTGGGTTTTCTTATCAACTCCAGTCTGGTTATTTTTTTAAATCCAGTCCGGGTTTTATTTTTCAACTCCAGTCCAGTTAGTTTTTTCAAATCCAGTCTGGGTTTTTTTATCAACTCCAGTCCGTTTTTTTTCAAATCCAGTCCGGTTTTATTTTTCAACTCCAGTCCATTGTTTTTTTTCAAATCCAGTCTGGGTTTTCTTATCAACTCCAGTCCGGTTATTTTTTCAAATCCAGTCCGGGTTTTATTTTTCAACTCCAGTCCGGTTATTTTTTCAAATCCAGTCTGGGTTTTCTTATCAACTCCAGTCCGGTTATTTTTTCAAATCCAGTCTGGGTTTTCTTATCAACTCCAGTCTGGTTATTTTTTTAAATCCAGTCCGGGTTTTATTTTTCAACTCCAGTCCAGTTAGTTTTTTCAAATCCAGTCCGGGTTTTTTTATCAACTCCAGTCCGTTATTTTTTCAAATCCAGTCCAGGTTTTATTTTTCAACTCCAGTCCGGTTATTTTTTCAAATCCAGTCCGGGTTTTCTTATCAACTCCAGTCTGGTTATTTTTTCAGATCCAGTCCGGGTTTTATTTTTCAACTCCAGTCCGGTTATTTTTTCAAATCCAGTCTGGGTTTTCTTATCAACTCCAGTCCAGTTATTTTTTCAGATCCAGTCCGGATTTTATTTTTCAACTCCAGTCCGGTTATTTTTTCAAATCCAGTCCGGGTTTTATTTTTCAACTCCAGTCCGGTTATTTTTTCAAATCCAGTCCGGGTTTTCTTATCAACTCCAGTCCGGTTATTTTTTCAAATCCAGTCCGGGTTTTATTTTTCAACTCCAGTCCGGTTAGTTTTTTCAAATCCAGTCTGGGTTTTTTTATCAACTCCAGTCCGGTTATTTTTTTAGATCCAGTCCGGGTTTTATTTTTCAACTCCATTCCGGTTATTTTTTCAAATCCAGTCCGGGTTTTTTTTTTTAACTCCATTCCATTTTTTTTTCAAATCCAGTCCGTTTTTTGTTTTAACTCCAGTCCATTTTTTTTTCAAATCCAGTCCGGGTTTTCTTATCAACTCCAGTCCGGTTATTAATTCAAATCCAGTCCGGGTTTTATTTTTCAACTCCAAACCGGTTATTTTTTCAAATCCAGTCCGGGTTTTATTTTTCAACTCCAGTCCGGTTATTTTTTCAAATCCAGTCCGGGTTTTATTTTTCAACTCCAGTCTGGTTATTTTTTCAAATCCAGTCCGGGTTTTCTTATCAACTCCAGTCCGGTTATTTTTTCAAATCCAGTCCGGGTTTTCTTATCAACTCCAGTCTGGTTATTTTTTTAAATCCAGTCCGGGTTTTATTTTTCAACTCCAGTCCGGTTAGTTTTTTCAAATCCAGTCCGGGTTTTTTTATCAACTCCAGTCCGTTTTTTTTTCAAATCCAGTCTGGGTTTTATTTTTCAACTCCAGTCCATTGTTTTTTTTCAAATCCATTTTGGGTTTTCTTATCAACTCCAGTCCGGTTATTTTTTCAGATCCAGTCCGGGTTTTATTTTTCAACTCCAGTCCGGTTATTTTTTTAAATCCAGTTTGGGTTTTCTTATCAACTCCAGTCCGGTTATTTTTTCAAATACAGTCTGGGTCTTCTTATCAACTCCAGTCCGGTTATTTTTTTCAAATCCAGTCCGGGTTTTCTTATCAACTCCAGTCCGGTTATTTTTTCAAATCCAGTCCAGGTTTTCTTATCAACTCCAGTCCGGTTATTTTTTCAGATCCAGTCCGAGTTTTATTTTTCAACTCCAGTCCGGTTATTTTTTCAAATCCAGTCTGGGTTTTCTTATCAACTCCAGTCCAGTTATTTTTTCAGATCCAGTCCAGATTTTATTTTTCAACTCCAGTCCGGTTATTTTTTCAAATCCAGTCCGAGTTTTATTTTTCAACTCCAGTCCGGTTATTTTTTCAAATCCAGTCCGGGTTTTCTTATCAACTCCAGTCCGGTTATTTTTTCAAATCCAGTCCGGGTTTTATTTTTCAACTCCAGTTCGGTTAGTTTTTTCAAATCCAGTCTGGGTTTTTTTATCAACTCCAGTCCGGTTATTTTTTCAGATCCAGTCCGGGTTTTATTTTTCAACTCCATTCCGGTTATTTTTTCAAATCCAGTCCGGGTTTTTTTTTTTTAACTCCATTCCATTTTTTTTCAAATCCAGTCCGTTTTTTGTTTTAACTCCAGTCCATTTTTTTTTCAAATCCAGTCCGGGTTTTCGTATCAACTCCAGTCCGGTTATTAATTCAAATCCAGTCTGGGTTTTTTTAACTCCAGTCCATTTTTTTTCAAATCCAGCCTGGGTTTTATCAACTCCAGTCCGGTTATTTTTTTCAGATCCAGTTCGGGTTTTATTTTAACACCAGTCCATTTTTTTTTCAAATCCAGTCCAGGTTTTCTTATCAACTCCAGTCCAGTTATTAATTCAAATCCAGTCTGGGTTTTTTTAACTCCAGTCCATTTATTTTTTCAGATCCAGTCCGGGTTTTTTTTTCAACTCCAGTCCGGTTATTTTTTCAAATCCAGTCCGGGTTTTATTTTTCAACTCCAGTCCGGATATTTTTTCAAATCCAGTCCAGGTTTTATTTTTCAACTCCAGTCCGGTTATTTTTTCAAATCCAGTCCGGGTTTTCTTATCAACTCCAGTCCGGTTATTTTTTCAGATCCAGTCCGGGTTTTATTTTTCAACTCCAGTCCGGTTATTTTTTCAAATCCAGTCCGGGTTTTATTTTTCAAATCCAGTCCGGTTATTTTTTCAAATCCAGTCTGGGTTTTCTTATCAACTCCAGTCCGGTTATTTTTTCAAATCCAGTCTGGGTTTTCTTATCAACTCCAGTCTGGTTATTTTTTTAAATCCAGTCCGGGTTTTATTTTTCAACTCCAGTCCAGTTAGTTTTTTCAAATCCAGTCTGGGTTTTTTTATCAACTCCAGTCCGTTTTTTTTTCAAATCCAGACCGGTTTTATTTTTCAACTCCAGTCCATTGTTTTTTTTCAAATCCAGTCTGGGTTTTCTTATCAACTCCAGTCCGGTTATTTTTTCAAATCCAGTCCGGGTTTTATTTTTCAACTCCAGTCCGGTTATTTTTTCAAATCCAGTCTGGGTTTTCTTATCAACTCCAGTCCGGTTATTTTTTCAAATCCAGTCTGGGTTTTCTTATCAACTCCAGTCTGGTTATTTTTTTAAATCCAGTCCGGGTTTTATTTTTCAACTCCAGTCCAGTTAGTTTTTTCAAATCCAGTCCGGGTTTTTTTATCAACTCCAGTCCGTTATTTTTTCAAATCCAGTCCAGGTTTTATTTTTCAACTCCAGTCCGGTTATTTTTTCAAATCCAGTCCGGGTTTTCTTATCAACTCCAGTCCAGTTATTTTTTCAAATCCAGTCCGGGTTTTATTTTTCAACTCCAGTCCGGTTAGTTTTTTCAAATCCAGTCTGGTTTTTTTTATCAACTCCAGTCCGGTTATTTTTTTAGATCCAGTCCGGGTTTTATTTTTCAACTCCATTCCGGTTATTTTTTCAAATCCAGTCCGGGTTTTTTTTTTTAACTCCATTCCATTTTTTTTTCAAATCCAGTCCGTTTTTTGTTTTAACTCCAGTCCATTTTTTTTTTCAAATCCAGTCCGGGTTTTCTTATCAACTCCAGTCCGGTTATTAATTCAAATCCAGTCCGGGTTTTATTTTTCAACTCCAAACCGGTTATTTTTTCAAATCCAGTCCAGGTTTTCTTATCAACTCCAGTCCAGTTATTTTTTCAGATCCAGTCCGGGTTTTATTTTTCAACTCCAGTCCGGTTATTTTTTCAAATCCAGTCTGGGTTTTATTTTTCAACTCCAGTCCATTGTTTTTTTTTCAAATCCATTTCGGGTTTTCTTATCAACTCCAGTCCGGTTATTAATTCAAATCCAGTCCGTTTTTTTTTTTAACTCCAGCCAATTTTTTTTCAAATCCAGTCCGGGTTTTCTTATCAACTCCAGTCCGGTTATTTTTTCAGATCCAGTCTGGGTTTTATTTTTCAACTCTAGTCCGGTTATTTTTTCAAATCCAGTCAGGGTTTTCTTATCAACTCCAGTCCAGTTATTTTTTCAGATCCAGTCCGGGTTTTATTTTTCAACTCCAGTCCGGTTATTTTTTTAAATCCAGTTCGGGTTTTTTTTTCAACTCCAGTCCGGTTATTTTTTCAAATACAGTCTGGGTCTTCTTATCAACTCCAGTCCGGTTATTTTTTTCAAATCCAGTCCGGGTTTTCTTATCAACTCCAGTCTGGTTATTTTTTCAAATCCAGTCCAGGTTTTCTTATCAACTCCAGTCCGGTTATTTTTTCAGATCCAGTCCGGGTTTTATTTTTCAACTCCAGTCCGGTTATTTTTTCAGATCCAGTCCGGGTTTTATTTTTCAACTCCAGTCCGGTTATTTTTTTAAATCCAGTCCGGGTTTTTTTTCAACTCCAGTCCGGTTATTTTTTCAAATCCAGTCTGGGTTTTCTTATCAACTCCAGTCCAGTTATTTTTTCAGATCCAGTCCAGGTTTTATTTTTCAACTCCAGTCCGGTTATTTTTTTAAATCCAGTTTGGGTTTTTTTTTCAACTCCAGTCCGGTTATTTTTTCAAATACAGTCTGGGTCTTCTTATCAACTCCAGTCCGGTTATTTTTTTCAAATCCAGTCCGGGTTTTCTTATCAACTCCAGTCTGGTTATTTTTTCAAATCCAGTCCAGGTTTTCTTATCAACTCCAGTCCGGTTATTTTTTCAGATCCAGTCCGGGTTTTATTTTTCAACTCCAGTCCGGTTATTTTTTCAGATCCAGTCCGGGTTTTATTTTTCAACTCCAGTCCGGTTATTTTTTTTAAATCCAGTCCGGGTTTTTTTTCAACTCCAGTCCAGTTATTTTTTCAAATACAGTCCGGGTCTTCTTATCAACTCCAGTCCGGTTATTTTTTTCAAATCCAGTCTGGGTTTTATTTTTCAACTCCAGTCCGGTTATTTTTTCAAATCCAGTCCAGGTTTTATTTTTCAACTCCAGTCCGGTTATTTTTTCAAATCCAGTCCGGGTTTTCTTATCAACTCCAGTCTGGTTATTTTTTCAGCTCCAGTCCGGGTTTTATTTTTCAACTCCAGTCCGGTTATTTTTTCAAATCCAGTCTGGGTTTTCTTATCAACTCCAGTCCAGTTATTTTTTCAGATCCAGTCCGGATTTTATTTTTCAACTCCAGTCCGGTTATTTTTTCAAATCCAGTCCGGGTTTTATTTTTCAACTCCAGTCCGGTTATTTTTTCAAATCCAGTCCGGGTTTTCTTATCAACTCCAGTCCGGTTATTTTTTTCAAATCCAGTCCGGGTTTTATTTTTCAACTCCATTCCAGTTATTTTTTCAAATCCAGTCCGGGTTTTATTTTTCAACTCCAGTCCGGTTATTTTTCAAATCCAGTCCGGGTTTTCTCATCAACTCCAGTCCAGTTATTTTTTCAGATCCAGTCCGGGTTTTATTTTTCAACTCCAGTCCGGTTATTTTTTTAAATCCAGTCCGGGTTTTATTTTTCAAATCCAGTCCGGGTCTTCTTATCAACTCCAGTCCGGTTATTTTTTCAGATCCAGTCCGGGTTTTATTTTTCAACTCCAGTCCGGTTATTTTTTCAAATCCAGTCAGGATTTTATTTTTCAACTCCAGTCCAGTTATTTTTTCAAATCCAGTCCGGGTTTTCTTATCAACTCCAGTCCGGTTATTTTTTTTAGATCCAGTCCGGGTTTTATTTTTCAACTCCAGTCCAGTTATTTTTTCAAATCCAGTCTGGGTTTTCTTATCAACTCCATTTCGGTTATTTTTTCAGATCCAGTCCGTGTTTTATTTTTCAACTCCAGTCCGGTTATTTTTTCAAATCCAGTCCGGGTTTTCTTATCAACTCCAGTCCGGTTATTTTTTCAGATCCAGTCCGGGTTTCATTTTTCAACTCCATTCCGGTTATTTTTTCAAATCCAGTCCGGGTTTTTTTTAACTCCATTCCATTTTTTTTTCAAATCCAGTCCGGGTCTTTTTTTAACACCAGTCCATTTTTTTTTCAAATCCAGTCCAGGTTTTCTTATCAACTCCAGTCCGGTTATTAATTCAAATCCAGTCCGGGTTTTTTTTAACTCCAGTCCATTTTTTTTTCAAATCCAGTCCGGGTTTTCTTATCAACTCCAGTCCATTTTTTTTTTCAGATCCAGTCCGGGTTTTTTTTCAACTCCAGTCCGGTTATTTTTTCAGATCCAGTCCAGGTTTTATTTTTCAACTCCAGTCCAGTTATTTTTTCAGATCCAGTCCGGGTTTTATTTTTCAACTCCAGTCCAGTTATTTTTTCAACTCCAGTCCGGGTTTCCTTATAAACTCCAGTCTAGTTATTAATTCAAATCCAGTCCGGGTTTTTTTATAACTCCAGTCCGGTTATTTTTTCAAATCCAGTCCGGGTTTTCTTATCAACTCCAGTCCGGTTATTTTTTCAAATCCAGTCTGGGTTTTCTTATCAACTCCAGTCCGGTTATTTTTTCAAATCCAGTCCGGGTTTTCTTATCAACTCCAGTACAGTTATATTTTCAGATCCAGTCCGGGTTTTCTTATCAACACCAGTCCAGTTTTCTTATCAACTCCAGTCCGGTTATTTTTTTAAATCCAGTCCGGGTTTTCTTATCAACTCCAGTCCGGTTATTTTTTCAGATCCAGTCCGGGTTTTATTTTTCAACTCCAGTCCGGTTATTTTTTCATATCCAGTCTGGGTTTTCTTATCAACTCCAGTCCGGTTATTTTTTCAGATCCAGTCTGGGTTTTATTTTTCAACTCCAGTCCGGTTATTTTTTCAAATCCAGTCCGGGTTTTATTTTTCAACTCCAGTCCGGTTATTTTTTCAAATCCAGTCCGGGTTTTATTTTTCAACTCCAGTCCAGTTATTTTTTCAGATCCAGTCCAGGTTTTATTTTTCAACTCCAGTCCGGTTATTTTTTTAAATCCAGTCCAGGTTTTATTTTTTCAAATCCAGTCCGGGTCTTCTTATCAACTCCAGTCCCGTTATTTTTTTTCAAATCCAGTCTGGGTTTTCTTATCAACTCCATTCCGGTTATTTTTTCAAATCCAGTCCGGGTTTTCTTATCAACTCCAGTTCGGTTATTTTTTCAGATCCAGTCCGGGTTTTATTTTTCAACTCCAGTCTGGTTATTTTTTCAACTCCAGTCCGGGTTTTCTTATCAACTCCAGTCCGGTTATTTTTTCAAATCCAGTCCGGGTTTTTTTTAACTCCAGTCCATTTTTTTTTCAAATCCAGTCCGGGTTTTCTTATCAACTCCAGTCCATTTTTTTTTTCAGATCCAGTCCGGGTTTTTTTTCAACTCCAGTCCGGTTATTTTTTCAAATCCAGTCCGGGTTTTCTTATCAACTCCAGTCCGGTTATTTTTCAAATCCAGTCTGGGTTTTCTTATCAACTCCAGTCTGGTTATTTTTTTCAAATCCAGTCGGGGTTTTCTTATCAACTCCAGTCCGGTTATTTTTTCAGATCCAGTCCAGGTTTTATTTTTCAACTCCAGTCCAGTTATTTTTTCAGATCCAGTCCGGGTTTTATTTTTCAACTCCAGTCCAGTTATTTTTTCAACTCCAGTCCGGGTTTCCTTATAAACTCCAGTCTAGTTATTAATTCAAATCCAGTCCGGGTTTTTTTTAACTCCAGTCCGGTTATTTTTTCAAATCCAGTCCGGGTTTTCTTATCAACTCCAGTCCGGTTATTTTTTCAAATCCAGTCCGGGTTTTCTTATCAACTCCAGTCCGGTTATTTTTTCAAATCCAGTCCGGGTTTTCTTATCAACTCCAGTACAGTTATATTTTCAGATCCAGTCCGGGTTTTCTTATCAACTCCAGTCCGGTTTTCTTATCAACTCCAGTCCGGTTATTTTTTTAAATCCAGTCCGGGTTTTCTTATCAACTCCAGTCCGGTTATTTTTTCAGATCCAGTCCGGGTTTTATTTTTCAACTCCAGTCCGGTTATTTTTTCAAATCCAGTCCGGGTTTTCTTATCAACTCCAGTCCGGTTATTTTTTCAAATCCAGTCCGGGTTTTATTTTTCAACTCCAGTCCGGTTAGTTTTTTCAAATCCAGTCTGGGTTTTTTATCAACTCCAGTCCGGTTATTTTTTCAGATCCAGTCCGGGTTTTATTTTTCAACTCCATTCGAGTTATTTTTTCAAATCCAGTCCGGGTTTTTTTTTTTTTAACTCCATTCCATTTTTTTTTTCAAATCCAGTCCGTTTTTTGTTTTAACTCCAGTCCATTTTTTTTTCAAATCCAGTCCGGGTTTTCTTATCAACTCCAGTCCGGTTATTAATTCAAATCCAGTCCGGGTTTTATTTTTCAACTCCAAACCGGTTATTTTTTCAAATCCAGTCCGGGTTTTCTTATCAACTCCAGTCCAGTTATTTTTTCAGATCCAGTCCGGGTTTTATTTTTCAACTCCAGTCCGGTTATTTTTTCAAATCCAGTCCGGGTTTTATTTTTCAACTCCAGTCTGGTTATTTTTTCAAATCCAGTCCGGGTTTTCTTATCAACTCCAGTCCGGTTATTTTTTCAAATCCAGTCCGGGTTTTCTTATCAACTCCAGTCTGGTTATTTTTTTAAATCCAGTCCGGGTTTTATTTTTCAACTCCAGTCCGGTTAGTTTTTTCAAATCCAGTCCGGGTTTTTTTATCAACTCCAGTCCGTTTTTTTTTCAAATCCAGTCTGGGTTTTATTTTTCAACTCCAGTCCATTGTTTTTTTTCAAATCCATTTTGGGTTTTCTTATCAACTCCAGTCCGGTTATTTTTTCAGATCCAGTCCGGGTTTTATTTTTCAACTCTAGTCCGGTTATTTTTTCAAATCCAGTCAGGGTTTTCTTATCAACTCCAGTCCAGTTATTTTTTCAGATCCAGTCCGGGTTTTATTTTTCAACTCCAGTCCGGTTATTTTTTTAAATCCAGTTCGGGTTTTTTTTTTCAACTCCAGTCCGGTTATTTTTTCAAATACAGTCTGGGTCTTCTTATCAACTCCAGTCCGGTTATTTTTTTCAAATCCAGTCCGGGTTTTCTTATCAACTCCAGTCCGGTTATTTTTTCAAATCCAGTCCAGGTTTTCTTATCAACTCCAGTCCGGTTATTTTTTCAGATCCAGTCCGAGTTTTATTTTTCAACTCCAGTCCGGTTATTTTTTCAAATCCAGTCTGGGTTTTCTTATCAACTCCAGTCCAGTTATTTTTTCAGATCCAGTCCAGATTTTATTTTTCAACTCCAGTCCGGTTATTTTTTCAAATCCAGTCCGAGTTTTATTTTTCAACTCCAGTCCGGTTATTTTTTCAAATCCAGTCCGGGTTTTCTTATCAACTCCAGTCCGGTTATTTTTTCAAATCCAGTCCGGGTTTTATTTTTCAACTCCAGTTCGGTTAGTTTTTTCAAATCCAGTCTGGGTTTTTTTATCAACTCCAGTCCGGTTATTTTTTCAGATCCAGTCCGGGTTTTATTTTTCAACTCCATTCCGGTTATTTTTTCAAATCCAGTCCGGGTTTTTTTTTTTTTAACTCCATTCCATTTTTTTTCAAATCCAGTCCGTTTTTTGTTTTAACTCCAGTCCATTTTTTTTCAAATCCAGTCCGTGTTTTCCTATCAACTCCAGTCCGGTTATTAATTCAAATCCAGTCTGGGTTTTTTTAACTCCAGTCCATTTTTTTTTCAAATCCAGCCTGGGTTTTCTTATCAACTCCAGTCCGGTTATTTTTTTCAGATCCAGTTCGGGTTTTATTTTAACACCAGTCCATTTTTTTTTCAAATCCAGTCCAGGTTTTCTTATCAACTCCAGTCCAGTTATTAATTCAAATCCAGTCTGGGTTTTTTTTAACTCCAGTCCATTTATTTTTTCAGATCCAGTCCGGGGTTTTTTTTCAACTCCAGTCCGGTTATTTTTTCAAATCCAGTCCGGGTTTTATTTTTCAACTCCAGTCCGGATATTTTTTCAAATCCAGTCCAGGTTTTATTTTTCAACTCCAGTCCGGTTATTTTTTCAAATCCAGTCCGGGTTTTCTTATCAACTCCAGTCCGGTTATTTTTTCAGATCCAGTCCGGGTTTTATTTTTCAACTCCAGTCCGGTTATTTTTTCAAATCCAGTCCGGGTTTTATTTTTCAACTCCAGTCCGGTTATTTTTTCAAATCCAGTCTGGGTTTTCTTATCAACTCCAGTCCGGTTATTTTTTCAAATCCAGTCTGGGTTTTCTTATCAACTCCAGTCTGGTTATTTTTTTAAATCCAGTCCGGGTTTTATTTTTCAACTCCAGTCCAGTTAGTTTTTTCAAATCCAGTCTGGGTTTTTTTATCAACTCCAGTCCGTTTTTTTTCAAATCCAGTCCGGTTTTATTTTTCAACTCCAGTCCATTGTTTTTTTTCAAATCCAGTCTGGGTTTTCTTATCAACTCCAGTCCGGTTATTTTTTCAAATCCAGTCCGGGTTTTATTTTTCAACTCCAGTCCGGTTATTTTTTCAAATCCAGTCTGGGTTTTCTTATCAACTCCAGTCCGGTTATTTTTTCAAATCCAGTCTGGGTTTTCTTATCAACTCCAGTCTGGTTATTTTTTTAAATCCAGTCCGGGTTTTATTTTTCAACTCCAGTCCAGTTAGTTTTTTCAAATCCAGTCCGGGTTTTTTTATCAACTCCAGTCCGTTATTTTTTCAAATCCAGTCCAGGTTTTATTTTTCAACTCCAGTCCGGTTATTTTTTCAAATCCAGTCCGGGTTTTCTTATCAACTCCAGTCTGGTTATTTTTTCAGATCCAGTCCGGGTTTTATTTTTCAACTCCAGTCCGGTTATTTTTTCAAATCCAGTCTGGGTTTTCTTATCAACTCCAGTCCAGTTATTTTTTCAGATCCAGTCCGGATTTTATTTTTCAACTCCAGTCCGGTTATTTTTTCAAATCCAGTCCGGGTTTTATTTTTCAACTCCAGTCCGGTTATTTTTTCAAATCCAGTCCGGGTTTTCTTATCAACTCCAGTCCGGTTATTTTTTCAAATCCAGTCCGGGTTTTATTTTTCAACTCCAGTCCGGTTAGTTTTTTCAAATCCAGTCTGGGTTTTTTTATCAACTCCAGTCCGGTTATTTTTTTAGATCCAGTCCGGGTTTTATTTTTCAACTCCATTCCGGTTATTTTTTCAAATCCAGTCCGGGTTTTTTTTTTTAACTCCATTCCATTTTTTTTTCAAATCCAGTCCGTTTTTTGTTTTAACTCCAGTCCATTTTTTTTTCAAATCCAGTCCGGGTTTTCTTATCAACTCCAGTCCGGTTATTAATTCAAATCCAGTCCGGGTTTTATTTTTCAACTCCAAACCGGTTATTTTTTCAAATCCAGTCCGGGTTTTATTTTTCAACTCCAGTCCGGTTATTTTTTCAAATCCAGTCCGGGTTTTATTTTTCAACTCCAGTCTGGTTATTTTTTCAAATCCAGTCCGGGTTTTCTTATCAACTCCAGTCCGGTTATTTTTTCAAATCCAGTCCGGGTTTTCTTATCAACTCCAGTCTGGTTATTTTTTTAAATCCAGTCCGGGTTTTATTTTTCAACTCCAGTCCGGTTAGTTTTTTCAAATCCAGTCCGGGTTTTTTTATCAACTCCAGTCCGTTTTTTTTTCAAATCCAGTCTGGGTTTTCTTATCAACTCCAGTCCGGTTATTTTTTCAAATCCAGTCCGGGTTTTCTTATCAACTCCAGTCTGGTTATTTTTTTAAATCCAGTCCGGGTTTTATTTTTCAACTCCAGTCCGGTTAGTTTTTTCAAATCCAGTCCGGGTTTTTTTATCAACTCCAGTCCGTTTTTTTTTCAAATCCAGTCTGGGTTTTATTTTTCAACTCCAGTCCATTGTTTTTTTTCAAATCCATTTTGGGTTTTCTTATCAACTCCAGTCCGGTTATTTTTTCAGATCCAGTCCGGGTTTTATTTTTCAACTCCAGTCCGGTTATTTTTTTAAATCCAGTTTGGGTTTTCTTATCAACTCCAGTCCGGTTATTTTTTCAAATACAGTCTGGGTCTTCTTATCAACTCCAGTCCGGTTATTTTTTTCAAATCCAGTCCGGGTTTTCTTATCAACTCCAGTCCGGTTATTTTTTCAAATCCAGTCCAGGTTTTCTTATCAACTCCAGTCCGGTTATTTTTTCAGATCCAGTCCGAGTTTTATTTTTCAACTCCAGTCCGGTTATTTTTTCAAATCCAGTCTGGGTTTTCTTATCAACTCCAGTCCAGTTATTTTTTCAGATCCAGTCCAGATTTTATTTTTCAACTCCAGTCCGGTTATTTTTTCAAATCCAGTCCGAGTTTTATTTTTCAACTCCAGTCCGGTTATTTTTTCAAATCCAGTCCGGGTTTTCTTATCAACTCCAGTCCGGTTATTTTTTCAAATCCAGTCCGGGTTTTATTTTTCAACTCCAGTTCGGTTAGTTTTTTCAAATCCAGTCTGGGTTTTTTTATCAACTCCAGTCCGGTTATTTTTTCAGATCCAGTCCGGGTTTTATTTTTCAACTCCATTCCGGTTATTTTTTCAAATCCAGTCCGGGTTTTTTTTTTTTAACTCCATTCCATTTTTTTTCAAATCCAGTCCGTTTTTTGTTTTAACTCCAGTCCATTTTTTTTTCAAATCCAGTCCGGGTTTTCGTATCAACTCCAGTCCGGTTATTAATTCAAATCCAGTCTGGGTTTTTTTAACTCCAGTCCATTTTTTTTCAAATCCAGCCTGGGTTTTATCAACTCCAGTCCGGTTATTTTTTTCAGATCCAGTTCGGGTTTTATTTTAACACCAGTCCATTTTTTTTTCAAATCCAGTCCAGGTTTTCTTATCAACTCCAGTCCAGTTATTAATTCAAATCCAGTCTGGGTTTTTTTAACTCCAGTCCATTTATTTTTTCAGATCCAGTCCGGGTTTTTTTTTCAACTCCAGTCCGGTTATTTTTTCAAATCCAGTCCGGGTTTTATTTTTCAACTCCAGTCCGGATATTTTTTCAAATCCAGTCCAGGTTTTATTTTTCAACTCCAGTCCGGTTATTTTTTCAAATCCAGTCCGGGTTTTCTTATCAACTCCAGTCCGGTTATTTTTTCAGATCCAGTCCGGGTTTTATTTTTCAACTCCAGTCCGGTTATTTTTTCAAATCCAGTCCGGGTTTTATTTTTCAAATCCAGTCCGGTTATTTTTTCAAATCCAGTCTGGGTTTTCTTATCAACTCCAGTCCGGTTATTTTTTCAAATCCAGTCTGGGTTTTCTTATCAACTCCAGTCTGGTTATTTTTTTAAATCCAGTCCGGGTTTTATTTTTCAACTCCAGTCCAGTTAGTTTTTTCAAATCCAGTCTGGGTTTTTTTATCAACTCCAGTCCGTTTTTTTTTCAAATCCAGACCGGTTTTATTTTTCAACTCCAGTCCATTGTTTTTTTTCAAATCCAGTCTGGGTTTTCTTATCAACTCCAGTCCGGTTATTTTTTCAAATCCAGTCCGGGTTTTATTTTTCAACTCCAGTCCGGTTATTTTTTCAAATCCAGTCTGGGTTTTCTTATCAACTCCAGTCCGGTTATTTTTTCAAATCCAGTCTGGGTTTTCTTATCAACTCCAGTCTGGTTATTTTTTTAAATCCAGTCCGGGTTTTATTTTTCAACTCCAGTCCAGTTAGTTTTTTCAAATCCAGTCCGGGTTTTTTTATCAACTCCAGTCCGTTATTTTTTCAAATCCAGTCCAGGTTTTATTTTTCAACTCCAGTCCGGTTATTTTTTCAAATCCAGTCCGGGTTTTCTTATCAACTCCAGTCCAGTTATTTTTTCAAATCCAGTCCGGGTTTTATTTTTCAACTCCAGTCCGGTTAGTTTTTTCAAATCCAGTCTGGTTTTTTTTATCAACTCCAGTCCGGTTATTTTTTTAGATCCAGTCCGGGTTTTATTTTTCAACTCCATTCCGGTTATTTTTTCAAATCCAGTCCGGGTTTTTTTTTTTAACTCCATTCCATTTTTTTTTCAAATCCAGTCCGTTTTTTGTTTTAACTCCAGTCCATTTTTTTTTTCAAATCCAGTCCGGGTTTTCTTATCAACTCCAGTCCGGTTATTAATTCAAATCCAGTCCGGGTTTTATTTTTCAACTCCAAACCGGTTATTTTTTCAAATCCAGTCCAGGTTTTCTTATCAACTCCAGTCCAGTTATTTTTTCAGATCCAGTCCGGGTTTTATTTTTCAACTCCAGTCCGGTTATTTTTTCAAATCCAGTCTGGGTTTTATTTTTCAACTCCAGTCCATTGTTTTTTTTTCAAATCCATTTCGGGTTTTCTTATCAACTCCAGTCCGGTTATTAATTCAAATCCAGTCCGTTTTTTTTTTTAACTCCAGCCAATTTTTTTTCAAATCCAGTCCGGGTTTTCTTATCAACTCCAGTCCGGTTATTTTTTCAGATCCAGTCTGGGTTTTATTTTTCAACTCTAGTCCGGTTATTTTTTCAAATCCAGTCAGGGTTTTCTTATCAACTCCAGTCCAGTTATTTTTTCAGATCCAGTCCGGGTTTTATTTTTCAACTCCAGTCCGGTTATTTTTTTAAATCCAGTTCGGGTTTTTTTTTCAACTCCAGTCCGGTTATTTTTTCAAATACAGTCTGGGTCTTCTTATCAACTCCAGTCCGGTTATTTTTTTCAAATCCAGTCCGGGTTTTCTTATCAACTCCAGTCTGGTTATTTTTTCAAATCCAGTCCAGGTTTTCTTATCAACTCCAGTCCGGTTATTTTTTCAGATCCAGTCCGGGTTTTATTTTTCAACTCCAGTCCGGTTATTTTTTCAGATCCAGTCCGGGTTTTATTTTTCAACTCCAGTCCGGTTATTTTTTTAAATCCAGTCCGGGTTTTTTTTCAACTCCAGTCCGGTTATTTTTTCAAATCCAGTCTGGGTTTTCTTATCAACTCCAGTCCAGTTATTTTTTCAGATCCAGTCCAGGTTTTATTTTTCAACTCCAGTCCGGTTATTTTTTTAAATCCAGTTTGGGTTTTTTTTTCAACTCCAGTCCGGTTATTTTTTCAAATACAGTCTGGGTCTTCTTATCAACTCCAGTCCGGTTATTTTTTTCAAATCCAGTCCGGGTTTTCTTATCAACTCCAGTCTGGTTATTTTTTCAAATCCAGTCCAGGTTTTCTTATCAACTCCAGTCCGGTTATTTTTTCAGATCCAGTCCGGGTTTTATTTTTCAACTCCAGTCCGGTTATTTTTTCAGATCCAGTCCGGGTTTTATTTTTCAACTCCAGTCCGGTTATTTTTTTTAAATCCAGTCCGGGTTTTTTTTCAACTCCAGTCCAGTTATTTTTTCAAATACAGTCCGGGTCTTCTTATCAACTCCAGTCCGGTTATTTTTTTCAAATCCAGTCCGGGTTTTATTTTTCAACTCCAGTCCGGTTATTTTTTCAAATCCAGTCCAGGTTTTATTTTTCAACTCCAGTCCGGTTATTTTTTCAAATCCAGTCCGGGTTTTCTTATCAACTCCAGTCTGGTTATTTTTTCAGCTCCAGTCCGGGTTTTATTTTTCAACTCCAGTCCGGTTATTTTTTCAAATCCAGTCTGGGTTTTCTTATCAACTCCAGTCCAGTTATTTTTTCAGATCCAGTCCGGATTTTATTTTTCAACTCCAGTCCGGTTATTTTTTCAAATCCAGTCCGGGTTTTATTTTTCAACTCCAGTCCGGTTATTTTTTCAAATCCAGTCCGGGTTTTCTTATCAACTCCAGTCCGGTTATTTTTTTCAAATCCAGTCCGGGTTTTATTTTTCAACTCCATTCCAGTTATTTTTTCAAATCCAGTCCGGGTTTTATTTTTCAACTCCAGTCCGGTTATTTTTCAAATCCAGTCCGGGTTTTCTCATCAACTCCAGTCCAGTTATTTTTTCAGATCCAGTCCGGGTTTTATTTTTCAACTCCAGTCCGGTTATTTTTTTAAATCCAGTCCGGGTTTTATTTTTCAAATCCAGTCCGGGTCTTCTTATCAACTCCAGTCCGGTTATTTTTTCAGATCCAGTCCGGGTTTTATTTTTCAACTCCAGTCCGGTTATTTTTTCAAATCCAGTCAGGATTTTATTTTTCAACTCCAGTCCAGTTATTTTTTCAAATCCAGTCCGGGTTTTCTTATCAACTCCAGTCCGGTTATTTTTTTTAGATCCAGTCCGGGTTTTATTTTTCAACTCCAGTCCAGTTATTTTTTCAAATCCAGTCTGGGTTTTCTTATCAACTCCATTTCGGTTATTTTTTCAGATCCAGTCCGTGTTTTATTTTTCAACTCCAGTCCGGTTATTTTTTCAAATCCAGTCCGGGTTTTCTTATCAACTCCAGTCCGGTTATTTTTTCAGATCCAGTCCGGGTTTCATTTTTCAACTCCATTCCGGTTATTTTTTCAAATCCAGTCCGGGTTTTTTTTAACTCCATTCCATTTTTTTTTCAAATCCAGTCCGGGTCTTTTTTTAACACCAGTCCATTTTTTTTTCAAATCCAGTCCAGGTTTTCTTATCAACTCCAGTCCGGTTATTAATTCAAATCCAGTCCGGGTTTTTTTTAACTCCAGTCCATTTTTTTTTCAAATCCAGTCCGGGTTTTCTTATCAACTCCAGTCCATTTTTTTTTTCAGATCCAGTCCGGGTTTTTTTTCAACTCCAGTCCGGTTATTTTTTCAGATCCAGTCCAGGTTTTATTTTTCAACTCCAGTCCAGTTATTTTTTCAGATCCAGTCCGGGTTTTATTTTTCAACTCCAGTCCAGTTATTTTTTCAACTCCAGTCCGGGTTTCCTTATAAACTCCAGTCTAGTTATTAATTCAAATCCAGTCCGGGTTTTTTTATAACTCCAGTCCGGTTATTTTTTCAAATCCAGTCCGGGTTTTCTTATCAACTCCAGTCCGGTTATTTTTTCAAATCCAGTCTGGGTTTTCTTATCAACTCCAGTCCGGTTATTTTTTCAAATCCAGTCCGGGTTTTCTTATCAACTCCAGTACAGTTATATTTTCAGATCCAGTCCGGGTTTTCTTATCAACACCAGTCCAGTTTTCTTATCAACTCCAGTCCGGTTATTTTTTTAAATCCAGTCCGGGTTTTCTTATCAACTCCAGTCCGGTTATTTTTTCAGATCCAGTCCGGGTTTTATTTTTCAACTCCAGTCCGGTTATTTTTTCATATCCAGTCTGGGTTTTCTTATCAACTCCAGTCCGGTTATTTTTTCAGATCCAGTCTGGGTTTTATTTTTCAACTCCAGTCCGGTTATTTTTTCAAATCCAGTCCGGGTTTTATTTTTCAACTCCAGTCCGGTTATTTTTTCAAATCCAGTCCGGGTTTTATTTTTCAACTCCAGTCCAGTTATTTTTTCAGATCCAGTCCAGGTTTTATTTTTCAACTCCAGTCCGGTTATTTTTTTAAATCCAGTCCAGGTTTTATTTTTTCAAATCCAGTCCGGGTCTTCTTATCAACTCCAGTCCCGTTATTTTTTTTCAAATCCAGTCTGGGTTTTCTTATCAACTCCATTCCGGTTATTTTTTCAAATCCAGTCCGGGTTTTCTTATCAACTCCAGTTCGGTTATTTTTTCAGATCCAGTCCGGGTTTTATTTTTCAACTCCAGTCTGGTTATTTTTTCAACTCCAGTCCGGGTTTTCTTATCAACTCCAGTCCGGTTATTTTTTCAAATCCAGTCCGGGTTTTTTTTAACTCCAGTCCATTTTTTTTTCAAATCCAGTCCGGGTTTTCTTATCAACTCCAGTCCATTTTTTTTTTCAGATCCAGTCCGGGTTTTTTTTCAACTCCAGTCCGGTTATTTTTTCAAATCCAGTCCGGGTTTTCTTATCAACTCCAGTCCGGTTATTTTTCAAATCCAGTCTGGGTTTTCTTATCAACTCCAGTCTGGTTATTTTTTTCAAATCCAGTCGGGGTTTTCTTATCAACTCCAGTCCGGTTATTTTTTCAGATCCAGTCCAGGTTTTATTTTTCAACTCCAGTCCAGTTATTTTTTCAGATCCAGTCCGGGTTTTATTTTTCAACTCCAGTCCAGTTATTTTTTCAACTCCAGTCCGGGTTTCCTTATAAACTCCAGTCTAGTTATTAATTCAAATCCAGTCCGGGTTTTTTTTAACTCCAGTCCGGTTATTTTTTCAAATCCAGTCCGGGTTTTCTTATCAACTCCAGTCCGGTTATTTTTTCAAATCCAGTCCGGGTTTTCTTATCAACTCCAGTCCGGTTATTTTTTCAAATCCAGTCCGGGTTTTCTTATCAACTCCAGTACAGTTATATTTTCAGATCCAGTCCGGGTTTTCTTATCAACTCCAGTCCGGTTTTCTTATCAACTCCAGTCCGGTTATTTTTTTAAATCCAGTCCGGGTTTTCTTATCAACTCCAGTCCGGTTATTTTTTCAGATCCAGTCCGGGTTTTATTTTTCAACTCCAGTCCGGTTATTTTTTCAAATCCAGTCCGGGTTTTCTTATCAACTCCAGTCCGGTTATTTTTTCAAATCCAGTCCGGGTTTTATTTTTCAACTCCAGTTCGGTTAGTTTTTTCAAATCCAGTCTGGGTTTTTTTATCAACTCCAGTCCGGTTATTTTTTCAGATCCAGTCCGGGTTTTATTTTTCAACTCCATTCCGGTTATTTTTTCAAATCCAGTCCGGGTTTTTTTTTTTTAACTCCATTCCATTTTTTTTCAAATCCAGTCCGTTTTTTGTTTTAACTCCAGTCCATTTTTTTTTCAAATCCAGTCCGGGTTTTCGTATCAACTCCAGTCCGGTTATTAATTCAAATCCAGTCTGGGTTTTTTTAACTCCAGTCCATTTTTTTTCAAATCCAGCCTGGGTTTTATCAACTCCAGTCCGGTTATTTTTTTCAGATCCAGTTCGGGTTTTATTTTAACACCAGTCCATTTTTTTTTCAAATCCAGTCCAGGTTTTCTTATCAACTCCAGTCCAGTTATTAATTCAAATCCAGTCTGGGTTTTTTTAACTCCAGTCCATTTATTTTTTCAGATCCAGTCCGGGTTTTTTTTTCAACTCCAGTCCGGTTATTTTTTCAAATCCAGTCCGGGTTTTATTTTTCAACTCCAGTCCGGATATTTTTTCAAATCCAGTCCAGGTTTTATTTTTCAACTCCAGTCCGGTTATTTTTTCAAATCCAGTCTGGGTTTTCTTATCAACTCCAGTCTGGTTATTTTTTTAAATCCAGTCCGGGTTTTATTTTTCAACTCCAGTCCAGTTAGTTTTTTCAAATCCAGTCCGGGTTTTTTTATCAACTCCAGTCCGTTATTTTTTCAAATCCAGTCCAGGTTTTATTTTTCAACTCCAGTCCGGTTATTTTTTCAAATCCAGTCCGGGTTTTCTTATCAACTCCAGTCTGGTTATTTTTTCAGATCCAGTCCGGGTTTTATTTTTCAACTCCAGTCCGGTTATTTTTTCAAATCCAGTCTGGGTTTTCTTATCAACTCCAGTCCAGTTATTTTTTCAGATCCAGTCCAGATTTTATTTTTCAACTCCAGTCCGGTTATTTTTTCAAATCCAGTCCGGGTTTTATTTTTCAACTCCAGTCCGGTTATTTTTTCAAATCCAGTCCGGGTTTTCTTATCAACTCCAGTCCGGTTATTTTTTCAAATCCAGTCCGGGTTTTATTTTTCAACTCCAGTCCGGTTAGTTTTTTCAAATCCAGTCTGGGTTTTTTTATCAACTCCAGTCCGGTTATTTTTTTAGATCCAGTCCGGGTTTTATTTTTCAACTCCATTCCGGTTATTTTTTCAAATCCAGTCCGGGTTTTTTTTTTTAACTCCATTCCATTTTTTTTTTCAAATCCAGTCCGTTTTTTGTTTTAACTCCAGTCCATTTTTTTTTTCAAATCCAGTCCGGGTTTTCTTATCAACTCCAGTCCGGTTATTAATTCAAATCCAGTCCGGGTTTTATTTTTCAACTCCAAACCGGTTATTTTTTCAAATCCAGTCCAGGTTTTCTTATCAACTCCAGTCCAGTTATTTTTTCAGATCCAGTCCGGGTTTTATTTTTCAACTCCAGTCCGGTTATTTTTTCAAATCCAGTCTGGGTTTTATTTTTCAACTCCAGTCCATTGTTTTTTTTTCAAATCCATTTCGGGTTTTCTTATCAACTCCAGTCCGGTTATTAATTCAAATCCAGTCCGTTTTTTTTTTTAACTCCAGCCAATTTTTTTTCAAATCCAGTCCGGGTTTTCTTATCAACTCCAGTCCGGTTATTTTTTCAGATCCAGTCTGGGTTTTATTTTTCAACTCTAGTCCGGTTATTTTTTCAAATCCAGTCAGGGTTTTCTTATCAACTCCAGTCCAGTTATTTTTTCAGATCAAGTCCGGGTTTTATTTTTCAACTCCAGTCCGGTTATTTTTTTAAATCCAGTTCGGGTTTTTTTTTCAACTCCAGTCCGGTTATTTTTTCAAATACAGTCTGGGTCTTCTTATCAACTCCAGTCCAGTTATTTTTTTCAAATCCAGTCCGGGTTTTCTTATCAACTCCAGTCTGGTTATTTTTTCAAATCCAGTCCAGGTTTTCTTATCAACTCCAGTCCGGTTATTTTTTCAGATCCAGTCCGGGTTTTATTTTTCAACTCCAGTCCGGTTATTTTTTCAGATCCAGTCCGGGTTTTATTTTTCAACTCCAGTCCGGTTATTTTTTTAAATCCAGTCCGGGTTTTTTTTCAACTCCAGTCCGGTTATTTTTTCAAATCCAGTCTGGGTTTTCTTATCAACTCCAGTCCAGTTATTTTTTCAGATCCAGTCCAGGTTTTATTTTTCAACTCCAGTCCGGTTATTTTTTTAAATCCAGTTTGGGTTTTTTTTTCAACTCCAGTCCGGTTATTTTTTCAAATACAGTCTGGGTCTTCTTATCAACTCCAGTCCGGTTATTTTTTTCAAATCCAGTCCGGGTTTTCTTATCAACTCCAGTCTGGTTATTTTTTCAAATCCAGTCCAGGTTTTCTTATCAACTCCAGTCCGGTTATTTTTTCAGATCCAGTCCGGGTTTTATTTTTCAACTCCAGTCCGGTTATTTTTTCAGATCCAGTCCGGGTTTTATTTTTCAACTCCAGTCCGGTTATTTTTTCAAATCCAGTCCAGGTTTTATTTTTCAACTCCAGTCCGGTTATTTTTTCAAATCCAGTCCGGGTTTTCTTATCAACTCCAGTCTGGTTATTTTTTCAAATCCAGTCTGGGTTTTCTTATCAACTCCAGTCCGGTTATTTTTTCAAATCCAGTCCGGGTTTTCTTATCAACTCCAGTCTGGTTATTTTTTCAAATCCAGTCCGGGTTTTATTTTTCAACTCCAGTCCGGTTATTTTTTCAAATCCAGTCCGGGTTTTCTTATCAACTCCAGTCCGGTTATTTTTTCAAATCCAGTCCGGGTTTTATTTTTCAACTCCAGTCCGGTTAGTTTTTTCAAATCCAGTCTGGGTTTTTTTATCAACTCCAGTCCGGTTATTTTTTTAGATCCAGTCCGGGTTTTATTTTTCAACTCCATTCCGGTTATTTTTTCAAATCCAGTCCGGGTTTTTTTTTTTAACTCCATTCCATTTTTTTTTCAACTCCAGTCCGGTTATTTTTTCAAATCCAGTCCGGGTTTTATTTTTCAACTCCAGTCCGGTTAGTTTTTTCAAATCCAGTCTGGGTTTTTTTATCAACTCCAGTCCGGTTATTTTTTTAGATCCAGTCCGGGTTTTATTTTTCAACTCCAGTCCGGTTTTTTTTTTCAAATCCAGTCCGGGTTTTCTTATCAACTCCAGTCCGGTTATTAATTCAAATCCAGTCCGGGTTTTATTTTTCAACTCCAAACCGGTTATTTTTTCAAATCCAGTCCGGGTTTTATTTTTCAACTCCAGTCCGGTTATTTTTTCAAATCCAGTCCGGGTTTTATTTTTCAACTCCAGTCTGGTTATTTTTTCAAATCCAGTCCGGGTTTTCTTATCAACTCCAGTCCGGTTATTTTTTCAAATCCAGTCCGGGTTTTCTTATCAACTCCAGTCTGGTTATTTTTTTAAATCCAGTCCGGGTTTTATTTTTCAACTCCAGTCCGGTTAGTTTTTTCAAATCCAGTCCGGGTTTTTTTATCAACTCCAGTCCGTTTTTTTTTCAAATCCAGTCTGGGTTTTATTTTTCAACTCCAGTCCATTGTTTTTTTTCAAATCCATTTTGGGTTTTCTTATCAACTCCAGTCCGGTTATTTTTTCAGATCCAGTCCGGGTTTTATTTTTCAACTGTAGTCCGGTTATTTTTTCAAATCCAGTCAGGGTTTTCTTATCAACTCCAGTCCAGTTATTTTTTTCAGATCCAGTCCGGGTTTTATTTTTCAACTCCAGTCCGGTTATTTTTTTAAATCCAGTTTGGGTTTTTTTTTTCAACTCCAGTCCGGTTATTTTTTCAAATACAGTCTGGGTCTTCTTATCAACTCCAGTCCGGTTATTTTTTTCAAATCCAGTCCGGGTTTTCTTATCAACTCCAGTCCGGTTATTTTTTCAAATCCAGTCCAGGTTTTCTTATCAACTCCAGTCCGGTTATTTTTTCAGATCCAGTCCGAGTTTTATTTTTCAACTCCAGTCCGGTTATTTTTTCAAATCCAGTCTGGGTTTTCTTATCAACTCCAGTCCAGTTATTTTTTCAGATCCAGTCCAGATTTTATTTTTCAACTCCAGTCCGGTTATTTTTTCAAATCCAGTCCGAGTTTTATTTTTCAACTCCAGTCCGGTTATTTTTTCAAATCCAGTCCGGGTTTTCTTATCAACTCCAGTCCGGTTATTTTTTCAAATCCAGTCCGGGTTTTATTTTTCAACTCCAGTTCGGTTAGTTTTTTCAAATCCAGTCTGGGTTTTTTTATCAACTCCAGTCCGGTTATTTTTTCAGATCCAGTCCGGGTTTTATTTTTCAACTCCATTCCGGTTATTTTTTCAAATCCAGTCCGGGTTTTTTTTTTTTAACTCCATTCCATTTTTTTTCAAATCCAGTCCGTTTTTTGTTTTAACTCCAGTCCATTTTTTTTTCAAATCCAGTCCGGGTTTTCGTATCAACTCCAGTCCGGTTATTAATTCAAATCCAGTCTGGGTTTTTTTAACTCCAGTCCATTTTTTTTCAAATCCAGCCTGGGTTTTATCAACTCCAGTCCGGTTATTTTTTTCAGATCCAGTTCGGGTTTTATTTTAACACCAGTCCATTTTTTTTTCAAATCCAGTCCAGGTTTTCTTATCAACTCCAGTCCAGTTATTAATTCAAATCCAGTCTGGTTTTTTTTAACTCCAGTCCATTTATTTTTTCAGATCCAGTCCGGGTTTTTTTTTCAACTCCAGTCCGGTTATTTTTTCAAATCCAGTCCGGGTTTTATCTTTCAACTCCAGTCCGGATATTTTTTCAAATCCAGTCCAGGTTTTATTTTTCAACTCCAGTCCGGTTATTTTTTCAAATCCAGTCCGGGTTTTCTTATCAACTCCAGTCCGGTTATTTTTTCAGATCCAGTCCGGGTTTTATTTTTCAACTCCAGTCCGGTTATTTTTTCAAATCCAGTCCGGGTTTTATTTTTCAAATCCAGTCCGGTTATTTTTTCAAATCCAGTCTGGGTTTTCTTATCAACTCCAGTCCGGTTATTTTTTCAAATCCAGTCTGGGTTTTCTTATCAACTCCAGTCTGGTTATTTTTTTAAATCCAGTCCGGGTTTTATTTTTCAACTCCAGTCCAGTTAGTTTTTTCAAATCCAGTCTGGGTTTTTTTATCAACTCCAGTCCGTTTTTTTTTTCAAATCCAGACCGGTTTTATTTTTCAACTCCAGTCCATTGTTTTTTTTCAAATCCAGTCTGGGTTTTATTTTTCAACTCCAGTCCGGTTATTTTTTCAAATCCAGTCTGGGTTTTCTTATCAACTCCAGTCCGGTTATTTTTTCAAATCCAGTCTGGGTTTTCTTATCAACTCCAGTCTGGTTATTTTTTTAAATCCAGTCCGGGTTTTATTTTTCAACTCCAGTCCGGTTAGTTTTTTCAAATCCAGTCTGGTTTTTTTTATCAACTCCAGTCCGGTTATTTTTTTAGATCCAGTCCGGGTTTTATTTTTCAACTCCATTCCGGTTATTTTTTCAAATCCAGTCCGGGTTTTTTTTTTTAACTCCATTCCATTTTTTTTTCAAATCCAGTCCGTTTTTTGTTTTAACTCCAGTCCATTTTTTTTTTCAAATCCAGTCCGGGTTTTCTTATCAACTCCAGTCCGGTTATTAATTCAAATCCAGTCCGGGTTTTATTTTTCAACTCCAAACCGGTTATTTTTTCAAATCCAGTCCAGGTTTTCTTATCAACTCCAGTCCAGTTATTTTTTCAGATCCAGTCCGGGTTTTATTTTTCAACTCCAGTCCGGTTATTTTTTCAAATCCAGTCTGGGTTTTATTTTTCAACTCCAGTCCATTGTTTTTTTTTCAAATCCATTTCGGGTTTTCTTATCAACTCCAGTCCGGTTATTAATTCAAATCCAGTCCGGTTTTTTTTTTAACTCCAGCCAATTTTTTTTCAAATCCAGTCCGGGTTTTATTTTTCAACTCCAGTCCAGTTAGTTTTTTCAAATCCAGTCTGGGTTTTTTTATCAACTCCAGTCCGTTTTTTTTTCAAATCCAGACCGGTTTTATTTTTCAACTCCAGTCCATTGTTTTTTTTCAAATCCAGTCTGGGTTTTCTTATCAACTCCAGTCCGGTTATTTTTTCAAATCCAGTCCGGGTTTTATTTTTCAACTCCAGTCCGGTTATTTTTTCAAATCCAGTCTGGGTTTTCTTATCAACTCCAGTCCGGTTATTTTTTCAAATCCAGTCTGGGTTTTCTTATCAACTCCAGTCTGGTTATTTTTTTAAATCCAGTCCGGGTTTTATTTTTCAACTCCAGTCCAGTTAGTTTTTTCAAATCCAGTCCGGGTTTTTTTATCAACTCCAGTCCGTTATTTTTTCAAATCCAGTCCAGGTTTTATTTTTCAACTCCAGTCCGGTTATTTTTTCAAATCCAGTCCGGGTTTTCTTATCAACTCCAGTCTGGTTATTTTTTCAGATCCAGTCCGGGTTTTATTTTTCAACTCCAGTCCGGTTATTTTTTCAAATCCAGTCTGGGTTTTCTTATCAACTCCAGTCCAGTTATTTTTTCAGATCCAGTCCAGATTTTATTTTTCAACTCCAGTCCGGTTATTTTTTCAAATCCAGTCCGGGTTTTATTTTTCAACTCCAGTCCGGTTATTTTTTCAAATCCAGTCCGGGTTTTCTTATCAACTCCAGTCCGGTTATTTTTTCAAATCCAGTCCGGGTTTTATTTTTCAACTCCAGTCCGGTTAGTTTTTTCAAATCCAGTCTGGTTTTTTTTATCAACTCCAGTCCGGTTATTTTTTTAGATCCAGTCCGGGTTTTATTTTTCAACTCCATTCCGGTTATTTTTTCAAATCCAGTCCGGGTTTTTTTTTTTAACTCCATTCCATTTTTTTTTCAAATCCAGTCCGTTTTTTGTTTTAACTCCAGTCCATTTTTTTTTTCAAATCCAGTCCGGGTTTTCTTATCAACTCCAGTCCGGTTATTAATTCAAATCCAGTCCGGGTTTTATTTTTCAACTCCAAACCGGTTATTTTTTCAAATCCAGTCCAGGTTTTCTTATCAACTCCAGTCCAGTTATTTTTTCAGATCCAGTCCGGGTTTTATTTTTCAACTCCAGTCCGGTTATTTTTTCAAATCCAGTCTGGGTTTTATTTTTCAACTCCAGTCCATTGTTTTTTTTTCAAATCCATTTCGGGTTTTCTTATCAACTCCAGTCCGGTTATTAATTCAAATCCAGTCCGGTTTTTTTTTTAACTCCAGCCAATTTTTTTTCAAATCCAGTCCGGGTTTTCTTATCAACTCCAGTCCGGTTATTTTTTCAGATCCAGTCTGGGTTTTATTTTTCAACTCTAGTCCGGTTATTTTTTCAAATCCAGTCAGGGTTTTCTTATCAACTCCAGTCCAGTTATTTTTTCAGATCCAGTCCGGGTTTTATTTTTCAACTCCAGTCCGGTTATTTTTTTAAATCCAGTTCGGGTTTTTTTTTCAACTCCAGTCCGGTTATTTTTTCAAATACAGTCTGGGTCTTCTTATCAACTCCAGTCCGGTTATTTTTTTCAAATCCAGTCCGGGTTTTCTTATCAACTCCAGTCTGGTTATTTTTTCAAATCCAGTCCAGGTTTTCTTATCAACTCCAGTCCGGTTATTTTTTCAGATCCAGTCCGGGTTTTATTTTTCAACTCCAGTCCGGTTATTTTTTCAGATCCAGTCCGGGTTTTATTTTTCAACTCCAGTCCGGTTATTTTTTTAAATCCAGTCCGGGTTTTTTTTCAACTCCAGTCCGGTTATTTTTTCAAATCCAGTCTGGGTTTTCTTATCAACTCCAGTCCAGTTATTTTTTCAGATCCAGTCCAGGTTTTATTTTTCAACTCCAGTCCGGTTATTTTTTTAAATCCAGTTTGGGTTTTTTTTTCAACTCCAGTCCGGTTATTTTTTCAAATACAGTCTGGGTCTTCTTATCAACTCCAGTCCGGTTATTTTTTTCAAATCCAGTCCGGGTTTTCTTATCAACTCCAGTCTGGTTATTTTTTCAAATCCAGTCCAGGTTTTCTTATCAACTCCAGTCCGGTTATTTTTTCAGATCCAGTCCGGGTTTTATTTTTCAACTCCAGTCCGGTTATTTTTTCAGATCCAGTCCGGGTTTTATTTTTCAACTCCAGTCCGGTTATTTTTTTTAAATCCAGTCCGGGTTTTTTTTCAACTCCAGTCCAGTTATTTTTTCAAATACAGTCCGGGTCTTCTTATCAACTCCAGTCCGGTTATTTTTTTCAAATCCAGTCCGGGTTTTATTTTTCAACTCCAGTCCGGTTATTTTTTCAAATCCAGTCCAGGTTTTATTTTTCAACTCCAGTCCGGTTATTTTTTCAAATCCAGTCCGGGTTTTCTTATCAACTCCAGTCTGGTTATTTTTTCAGCTCCAGTCCGGGTTTTATTTTTCAACTCCAGTCCGGTTATTTTTTCAAATCCAGTCTGGGTTTTCTTATCAACTCCAGTCCAGTTATTTTTTCAGATCCAGTCCGGATTTTATTTTTCAACTCCAGTCCGGTTATTTTTTCAAATCCAGTCCGGGTTTTATTTTTCAACTCCAGTCCGGTTATTTTTTCAAATCCAGTCCGGGTTTTCTTATCAACTCCAGTCCGGTTATTTTTTTCAAATCCAGTCCGGGTTTTATTTTTCAACTCCATTCCAGTTATTTTTTCAAATCCAGTCCAGGTTTTATTTTTCAACTCCAGTCCGGTTATTTTTCAAATCCAGTCCGGGTTTTCTCATCAACTCCAGTCCAGTTATTTTTTCAGATCCAGTCCGGGTTTTATTTTTCAACTCCAGTCCGGTTATTTTTTTAAATCCAGTCCGGGTTTTATTTTTCAAATCCAGTCCGGGTCTTCTTATCAACTCCAGTCCGGTTATTTTTTCAGATCCAGTCCGGGTTTTATTTTTCAACTCCAGTCCGGTTATTTTTTCAAATCCAGTCAGGATTTTATTTTTCAACTCCAGTCCAGTTATTTTTTCAAATCCAGTCCGGGTTTTCTTATCAACTCCAGTCCGGTTATTTTTTTTAGATCCAGTCCGGGTTTTATTTTTCAACTCCAGTCCAGTTATTTTTTCAAATCCAGTCTGGGTTTTCTTATCAACTCCATTTCGGTTATTTTTTCAGATCCAGTCCGTGTTTTATTTTTCAACTCCAGTCCGGTTATTTTTTCAAATCCAGTCCGGGTTTTCTTATCAACTCCAGTCCGGTTATTTTTTCAGATCCAGTCCGGGTTTCATTTTTCAACTCCATTCCGGTTATTTTTTCAAATCCAGTCCGGGTTTTTTTTAACTCCATTCCATTTTTTTTTCAAATCCAGTCCGGGTCTTTTTTTAACACCAGTCCATTTTTTTTTCAAATCCAGTCCAGGTTTTCTTATCAACTCCAGTCCGGTTATTAATTCAAATCCAGTCCGGGTTTTTTTTAACTCCAGTCCATTTTTTTTTCAAATCCAGTCCGGGTTTTCTTATCAACTCCAGTCCATTTTTTTTTTCAGATCCAGTCCGGGTTTTTTTTCAACTCCAGTCCGGTTATTTTTTCAGATCCAGTCCAGGTTTTATTTTTCAACTCCAGTCCAGTTATTTTTTCAGATCCAGTCCGGGTTTTATTTTTCAACTCCAGTCCAGTTATTTTTTCAACTCCAGTCCGGGTTTCCTTATAAACTCCAGTCTAGTTATTAATTCAAATCCAGTCCGGGTTTTTTTATAACTCCAGTCCGGTTATTTTTTCAAATCCAGTCCGGGTTTTCTTATCAACTCCAGTCCGGTTATTTTTTCAAATCCAGTCTGGGTTTTCTTATCAACTCCAGTCCGGTTATTTTTTCAAATCCAGTCCGGGTTTTCTTATCAACTCCAGTACAGTTATATTTTCAGATCCAGTCCGGGTTTTCTTATCAACACCAGTCCAGTTTTCTTATCAACTCCAGTCCGGTTATTTTTTTAAATCCAGTCCGGGTTTTCTTATCAACTCCAGTCCGGTTATTTTTTCAGATCCAGTCCGGGTTTTATTTTTCAACTCCAGTCCGGTTATTTTTTCATATCCAGTCTGGGTTTTCTTATCAACTCCAGTCCGGTTATTTTTTCAGATCCAGTCTGGGTTTTATTTTTCAACTCCAGTCCGGTTATTTTTTCAAATCCAGTCCGGGTTTTATTTTTCAACTCCAGTCCGGTTATTTTTTCAAATCCAGTCCGGGTTTTATTTTTCAACTCCAGTCCAGTTATTTTTTCAGATCCAGTCCAGGTTTTATTTTTCAACTCCAGTCCGGTTATTTTTTTAAATCCAGTCCAGGTTTTATTTTTTCAAATCCAGTCCGGGTCTTCTTATCAACTCCAGTCCCGTTATTTTTTTTCAAATCCAGTCTGGGTTTTCTTATCAACTCCATTCCGGTTATTTTTTCAAATCCAGTCCGGGTTTTCTTATCAACTCCAGTTCGGTTATTTTTTCAGATCCAGTCCGGGTTTTATTTTTCAACTCCAGTCTGGTTATTTTTTCAACTCCAGTCCGGGTTTTCTTATCAACTCCAGTCCGGTTATTTTTTCAAATCCAGTCCGGGTTTTTTTTAACTCCAGTCCATTTTTTTTTCAAATCCAGTCCGGGTTTTCTTATCAACTCCAGTCCATTTTTTTTTTCAGATCCAGTCCGGGTTTTTTTTCAACTCCAGTCCGGTTATTTTTTCAAATCCAGTCCGGGTTTTCTTATCAACTCCAGTCCGGTTATTTTTCAAATCCAGTCTGGGTTTTCTTATCAACTCCAGTCTGGTTATTTTTTTCAAATCCAGTCGGGGTTTTCTTATCAACTCCAGTCCGGTTATTTTTTCAGATCCAGTCCAGGTTTTATTTTTCAACTCCAGTCCAGTTATTTTTTCAGATCCAGTCCGGGTTTTATTTTTCAACTCCAGTCCAGTTATTTTTTCAACTCCAGTCCGGGTTTCCTTATAAACTCCAGTCTAGTTATTAATTCAAATCCAGTCCGGGTTTTTTTTAACTCCAGTCCGGTTATTTTTTCAAATCCAGTCCGGGTTTTCTTATCAACTCCAGTCCGGTTATTTTTTCAAATCCAGTCCGGGTTTTCTTATCAACTCCAGTCCGGTTATTTTTTCAAATCCAGTCCGGGTTTTCTTATCAACTCCAGTACAGTTATATTTTCAGATCCAGTCCGGGTTTTCTTATCAACTCCAGTCCGGTTTTCTTATCAACTCCAGTCCGGTTATTTTTTTAAATCCAGTCCGGGTTTTCTTATCAACTCCAGTCCGGTTATTTTTTCAGATCCAGTCCGGGTTTTATTTTTCAACTCCAGTCCGGTTATTTTTTCAAATCCAGTCCGGGTTTTCTTATCAACTCCAGTCCGGTTATTTTTTCAAATCCAGTCCGGGTTTTATTTTTCAACTCCAGTTCGGTTAGTTTTTTCAAATCCAGTCTGGGTTTTTTTATCAACTCCAGTCCGGTTATTTTTTCAGATCCAGTCCGGGTTTTATTTTTCAACTCCATTCCGGTTATTTTTTCAAATCCAGTCCGGGTTTTTTTTTTTTAACTCCATTCCATTTTTTTTCAAATCCAGTCCGTTTTTTGTTTTAACTCCAGTCCATTTTTTTTTCAAATCCAGTCCGGGTTTTCGTATCAACTCCAGTCCGGTTATTAATTCAAATCCAGTCTGGGTTTTTTTAACTCCAGTCCATTTTTTTTCAAATCCAGCCTGGGTTTTATCAACTCCAGTCCGGTTATTTTTTTCAGATCCAGTTCGGGTTTTATTTTAACACCAGTCCATTTTTTTTTCAAATCCAGTCCAGGTTTTCTTATCAACTCCAGTCCAGTTATTAATTCAAATCCAGTCTGGGTTTTTTTAACTCCAGTCCATTTATTTTTTCAGATCCAGTCCGGGTTTTTTTTTCAACTCCAGTCCGGTTATTTTTTCAAATCCAGTCCGGGTTTTATTTTTCAACTCCAGTCCGGATATTTTTTCAAATCCAGTCCAGGTTTTATTTTTCAACTCCAGTCCGGTTATTTTTTCAAATCCAGTCTGGGTTTTCTTATCAACTCCAGTCTGGTTATTTTTTTAAATCCAGTCCGGGTTTTATTTTTCAACTCCAGTCCAGTTAGTTTTTTCAAATCCAGTCCGGGTTTTTTTATCAACTCCAGTCCGTTATTTTTTCAAATCCAGTCCAGGTTTTATTTTTCAACTCCAGTCCGGTTATTTTTTCAAATCCAGTCCGGGTTTTCTTATCAACTCCAGTCTGGTTATTTTTTCAGATCCAGTCCGGGTTTTATTTTTCAACTCCAGTCCGGTTATTTTTTCAAATCCAGTCTGGGTTTTCTTATCAACTCCAGTCCAGTTATTTTTTCAGATCCAGTCCAGATTTTATTTTTCAACTCCAGTCCGGTTATTTTTTCAAATCCAGTCCGGGTTTTATTTTTCAACTCCAGTCCGGTTATTTTTTCAAATCCAGTCCGGGTTTTCTTATCAACTCCAGTCCGGTTATTTTTTCAAATCCAGTCCGGGTTTTATTTTTCAACTCCAGTCCGGTTAGTTTTTTCAAATCCAGTCTGGGTTTTTTTATCAACTCCAGTCCGGTTATTTTTTTAGATCCAGTCCGGGTTTTATTTTTCAACTCCATTCCGGTTATTTTTTCAAATCCAGTCCGGGTTTTTTTTTTTAACTCCATTCCATTTTTTTTTCAAATCCAGTCCGTTTTTTGTTTTAACTCCAGTCCATTTTTTTTTTCAAATCCAGTCCGGGTTTTCTTATCAACTCCAGTCCGGTTATTAATTCAAATCCAGTCCGGGTTTTATTTTTCAACTCCAAACCGGTTATTTTTTCAAATCCAGTCCAGGTTTTCTTATCAACTCCAGTCCAGTTATTTTTTCAGATCCAGTCCGGGTTTTATTTTTCAACTCCAGTCCGGTTATTTTTTCAAATCCAGTCTGGGTTTTATTTTTCAACTCCAGTCCATTGTTTTTTTTTCAAATCCATTTCGGGTTTTCTTATCAACTCCAGTCCGGTTATTAATTCAAATCCAGTCCGGTTTTTTTTTTAACTCCAGCCAATTTTTTTTCAAATCCAGTCCGGGTTTTCTTATCAACTCCAGTCCGGTTATTTTTTCAGATCCAGTCTGGGTTTTATTTTTCAACTCTAGTCCGGTTATTTTTTCAAATCCAGTCAGGGTTTTCTTATCAACTCCAGTCCAGTTATTTTTTCAGATCAAGTCCGGGTTTTATTTTTCAACTCCAGTCCGGTTATTTTTTTAAATCCAGTTCGGGTTTTTTTTTCAACTCCAGTCCGGTTATTTTTTCAAATACAGTCTGGGTCTTCTTATCAACTCCAGTCCAGTTATTTTTTTCAAATCCAGTCCGGGTTTTCTTATCAACTCTAGTCTGGTTATTTTTTCAAATCCAGTCCAGGTTTTCTTATCAACTCCAGTCCGGTTATTTTTTCAGATCCAGTCCGGGTTTTATTTTTCAACTCCAGTCCGGTTATTTTTTCAGATCCAGTCCGGGTTTTATTTTTCAACTCCAGTCCGGTTATTTTTTTAAATCCAGTCCGGGTTTTTTTTCAACTCCAGTCCGGTTATTTTTTCAAATCCAGTCTGGGTTTTCTTATCAACTCCAGTCCAGTTATTTTTTCAGATCCAGTCCAGGTTTTATTTTTCAACTCCAGTCCGGTTATTTTTTTAAATCCAGTTTGGGGTTTTTTTTCAACTCCAGTCCGGTTATTTTTTCAAATACAGTCTGGGTCTTCTTATCAACTCCAGTCCGGTTATTTTTTTCAAATCCAGTCCGGGTTTTCTTATCAACTCCAGTCTGGTTATTTTTTCAAATCCAGTCCAGGTTTTCTTATCAACTCCAGTCCGGTTATTTTTTCAGATCCAGTCCGGGTTTTATTTTTCAACTCCAGTCCGGTTATTTTTTCAGATCCAGTCCGGGTTTTATTTTTCAACTCCAGTCCGGTTATTTTTTCAAATCCAGTCCAGGTTTTATTTTTCAACTCCAGTCCGGTTATTTTTTCAAATCCAGTCCGGGTTTTCTTATCAACTCCAGTCTGGTTATTTTTTCAGATCCAGTCCGGGTTTTATTTTTCAACTCCAGTCCGGTTATTTTTTCAAATCCAGTCTGGGTTTTCTTATCAACTCCAGTCCGGTTATTTTTTCAAATCCAGTCCGGGTTTTCTTATCAACTCCAGTCTGGTTATTTTTTTCAGATCCAGTCCGGGTTTTATTTTTCAACTCCAGTCCGGTTATTTTTTCAAATCCAGTCTGGGTTTTCTTATCAACTCCAGTCCAGTTATTTTTTCAGATCCAGTCCGGATTTTATTTTTCAACTCCAGTCCGGTTATTTTTTCAAATCCAGTCCGGGTTTTATTTTTCAACTCCAGTCCGGTTATTTTTTCAAATCCAGTCCGGGTTTTCTTATCAACTCCAGTCCGGTTATTTTTTTCAAATCCAGTCCGGGTTTTATTTTTCAACTCCATTCCAGTTATTTTTTCAAATCCAGTCCGGGTTTTATTTTTCAACTCCAGTCCGGTTATTTTTCAAATCCAGTCCGGGTTTTCTTATCAACTCCAGTCCAGTTATTTTTTCAGATCCAGTCCGGGTTTTATTTTTCAACTCCAGTCCGGTTATTTTTTTAAATCCAGTCCGGGTTTTATTTTTCAAATCCAGTCCGGGTCTTCTTATCAACTCCAGTCCGGTTATTAATTCAAATCCAGTCCGGGTTTTATTTTTCAACTCCAAACCGGTTATTTTTTCAAATCCAGTCCAGGTTTTCTTATCAACTCCAGTCCAGTTATTTTTTCAGATCCAGTCCGGGTTTTATTTTTCAACTCCAGTCCGGTTATTTTTTCAAATCCAGTCTGGGTTTTATTTTTCAACTCCAGTCCATTGTTTTTTTTTCAAATCCATTTCGGGTTTTCTTATCAACTCCAGTCCGGTTATTAATTCAAATCCAGTCCGGTTTTTTTTTTAACTCCAGCCAATTTTTTTTCAAATCCAGTCCGGGTTTTCTTATCAACTCCAGTCCAGTTATTTTTTCAGATCCAGTCTGGGTTTTATTTTTCAACTCTAGTCCGGTTATTTTTTCAAATCCAGTCAGGGTTTTCTTATCAACTCCAGTCCAGTTATTTTTTCAGATCAAGTCCGGGTTTTATTTTTCAACTCCAGTCCGGTTATTTTTTTAAATCCAGTTCGGGTTTTTTTTTCAACTCCAGTCCGGTTATTTTTTCAAATACAGTCTGGGTCTTCTTATCAACTCCAGTCCAGTTATTTTTTTCAAATCCAGTCCGGGTTTTCTTATCAACTCCAGTCTGGTTATTTTTTCAAATCCAGTCCAGGTTTTCTTATCAACTCCAGTCCGGTTATTTTTTCAGATCCAGTCCGGGTTTTATTTTTCAACTCCAGTCCGGTTATTTTTTCAGATCCAGTCCGGGTTTTATTTTTCAACTCCAGTCCGGTTATTTTTTTAAATCCAGTCCGGGTTTTTTTTCAACTCCAGTCCGGTTATTTTTTCAAATCCAGTCTGGGTTTTCTTATCAACTCCAGTCCAGTTATTTTTTCAGATCCAGTCCAGGTTTTATTTTTCAACTCCAGTCCGGTTATTTTTTTAAATCCAGTTTGGGTTTTTTTTTCAACTCCAGTCCGGTTATTTTTTCAAATACAGTCTGGGTCTTCTTATCAACTCCAGTCCGGTTATTTTTTTCAAATCCAGTCCGGGTTTTCTTATCAACTCCAGTCTGGTTATTTTTTCAAATCCAGTCCAGGTTTTCTTATCAACTCCAGTCCGGTTATTTTTTCAGATCCAGTCCGGGTTTTATTTTTCAACTCCAGTCCGGTTATTTTTTCAGATCCAGTCCGGGTTTTATTTTTCAACTCCAGTCCGGTTATTTTTTCAAATCCAGTCCAGGTTTTATTTTTCAACTCCAGTCCGGTTATTTTTTCAAATCCAGTCCGGGTTTTCTTATCAACTCCAGTCTGGTTATTTTTTCAGATCCAGTCCGGGTTTTATTTTTCAACTCCAGTCCGGTTATTTTTTCAAATCCAGTCTGGGTTTTCTTATCAACTCCAGTCCGGTTATTTTTTCAAATCCAGTCCGGGTTTTCTTATCAACTCCAGTCTGGTTATTTTTTCAGATCCAGTCCGGGTTTTATTTTTCAACTCCAGTCCGGTTATTTTTTCAAATCCAGTCTGGGTTTTCTTATCAACTCCAGTCCAGTTATTTTTTCAGATCCAGTCCGGATTTTATTTTTCAACTCCAGTCCGGTTATTTTTTCAAATCCAGTCCGGGTTTTATTTTTCAACTCCAGTCCGGTTATTTTTTCAAATCCAGTCCGGGTTTTCTTATCAACTCCAGTCCGGTTATTTTTTTCAAATCCAGTCCGGGTTTTATTTTTCAACTCCATTCCAGTTATTTTTTCAAATCCAGTCCGGGTTTTATTTTTCAACTCCAGTCCGGTTATTTTTCAAATCCAGTCCGGGTTTTCTTATCAACTCCAGTCCAGTTATTTTTTCAGATCCAGTCCGGGTTTTATTTTTCAACTCCAGTCCGGTTATTTTTTTAAATCCAGTCCGGGTTTTATTTTTCAAATCCAGTCCGGGTCTTCTTATCAACTCCAGTCCGGTTATTTTTTCAGATCCAGTCCGGGTTTTATTTTTCAACTCCAGTCCGGTTATTTTTTCAAATCCAGTCAGGATTTTATTTTTCAACTCCAGTCCAGTTATTTTTTCAAATCCAGTCCGGGTTTTCTTATCAACTCCAGTCCGGTTATTTTTTTTAGATCCAGTCCGGGTTTTATTTTTCAACTCCAGTCCAGTTATTTTTTCAAATCCAGTCTGGGTTTTCTTATCAACTCCATTTCGGTTATTTTTTCAGATCCAGTCCGTGTTTTATTTTTCAACTCCAGTCCGGTTATTTTTTCAAATCCAGTCCGGGTTTTCTTATCAACTCCAGTCCGGTTATTTTTTCAGATCCAGTCCGGGTTTCATTTTTCAACTCCATTCCGGTTATTTTTTCAAATCCAGTCCGGGTTTTTTTTAACTCCATTCCATTTTTTTTTCAAATCCAGTCCGGGTCTTTTTTTAACACCAGTCCATTTTTTTTTCAAATCCAGTCCAGGTTTTCTTATCAACTCCAGTCCGGTTATTAATTCAAATCCAGTCCGGGTTTTTTTTAACTCCAGTCCATTTTTTTTTCAAATCCAGTCCGGGTTTTCTTATCAACTCCAGTCCATTTTTTTTTTCAGATCCAGTCCGGGTTTTTTTTCAACTCCAGTCCGGTTATTTTTTCAGATCCAGTCCAGGTTTTATTTTTCAACTCCAGTCCAGTTATTTTTTCAGATCCAGTCCGGGTTTTATTTTTCAACTCCAGTCCAGTTATTTTTTCAACTCCAGTCCGGGTTTCCTTATAAACTCCAGTCTAGTTATTAATTCAAATCCAGTCCGGGTTTTTTTATAACTCCAGTCCGGTTATTTTTTCAAATCCAGTCCGGGTTTTCTTATCAACTCCAGTCCGGTTATTTTTTCAAATCCAGTCTGGGTTTTCTTATCAACTCCAGTCCGGTTATTTTTTCAAATCCAGTCCGGGTTTTCTTATCAACTCCAGTACAGTTATATTTTCAGATCCAGTCCGGGTTTTCTTATCAACTCCAGTCCGGTTTTCTTATCAACTCCAGTCCGGTTATTTTTTTAAATCCAGTCCGGGTTTTCTTATCAACTCCAGTCCGGTTATTTTTTCAGATCCAGTCCGGGTTTTATTTTTCAACTCCAGTCCGGTTATTTTTTCATATCCAGTCTGGGTTTTCTTATCAACTCCAGTCCGGTTATTTTTTCAGATCCAGTCTGGGTTTTATTTTTCAACTCCAGTCCGGTTATTTTTTCAAATCCAGTCCGGGTTTTATTTTTCAACTCCAGTCCGGTTATTTTTTCAAATCCAGTCCGGGTTTTATTTTTCAACTCCAGTCCAGTTATTTTTTCAGATCCAGTCCAGGTTTTATTTTTCAACTCCAGTCCGGTTATTTTTTTAAATCCAGTCCAGGTTTTATTTTTTCAAATCCAGTCCGGGTCTTCTTATCAACTCCAGTCCCGTTATTTTTTTTCAAATCCAGTCTGGGTTTTCTTATCAACTCCATTCCGGTTATTTTTTCAAATCCAGTCCGGGTTTTCTTATCAACTCCAGTTCGGTTATTTTTTCAGATCCAGTCCGGGTTTTATTTTTCAACTCCAGTCTGGTTATTTTTTCAACTCCAGTCCGGGTTTTCTTATCAACTCCAGTCCGGTTATTTTTTCAAATCCAGTCCGGGTTTTTTTTAACTCCAGTCCATTTTTTTTTCAAATCCAGTCCGGGTTTTCTTATCAACTCCAGTCCATTTTTTTTTTTCAGATCCAGTCCGGGTTTTTTTTCAACTCCAGTCCGGTTATTTTTTCAAATCCAGTCCGGGTTTTCTTATCAACTCCAGTCCGGTTATTTTTCAAATCCAGTCTGGGTTTTCTTATCAACTCCAGTCTGGTTATTTTTTTCAAATCCAGTCCGGGTTTTCTTATCAACTCCAGTCCGGTTATTTTTTCAGATCCAGTCCAGGTTTTATTTTTCAACTCCAGTCCAGTTATTTTTTCAGATCCAGTCCGGGTTTTATTTTTCAACTCCAGTCCAGTTATTTTTTCAACTCCAGTCCGGGTTTCCTTATAAACTCCAGTCTAGTTATTAATTCAAATCCAGTCCGGGTTTTTTTTAACTCCAGTCCGGTTATTTTTTCAAATCCAGTCCGGGTTTTCTTATCAACTCCAGTCCGGTTATTTTTTCAAATCCAGTCCGGGTTTTCTTATCAACTCCAGTCCGGTTATTTTTTCAAATCCAGTCCGGGTTTTCTTATCAACTCCAGTACAGTTATATTTTCAGATCCAGTCCGGGTTTTCTTATCAACTCCAGTCCGGTTTTCTTATCAACTCCAGTCCGGTTATTTTTTTAAATCCAGTCCGGGTTTTCTTATCAACTCCAGTCCGGTTATTTTTTCAGATCCAGTCCGGGTTTTATTTTTCAACTCCAGTCCGGTTATTTTTTCAAATCCAGTCTGGGTTTTCTTATCAACTCCAGTCCGGTTATTTTTTCAGATCCAGTCCGGGTTTTATTTTTCAACTCCAGTCCGGTTATTTTTTCAAATCCAGTCCGGGTTTTATTTTTCAACTCCAGTCCGGTTATTTTTTCAAATCCAGTCCGGGTTTTATTTTTCAACTCCAGTCCAGTTATTTTTTCAGATCCAGTCCAGGTTTTATTTTTCAACTCCAGTCCGGTTATTTTTTTAAATCCAGTCCAGGTTTTATTTTTTCAAATCCAGTCCGGGTCTTCTTATCAACTCCAGTCCCGTTATTTTTTTCAAATCCAGTCTGGGTTTTCTTATCAACTCCATTCCGGTTATTTTTTCAAATCCAGGCCGGGTTTTCTTATCAACTCCAGTTCGGTTATTTTTTCAGATCCAGTCCGGGTTTTATTTTTCAACTCCAGTCTGGTTATTTTTTCAACTCCAGTCCGGGTTTTCTTATCAACTCCAGTCCAGTTATTTTTTCAGATCCAGTCCGGGTTTTATTTTTCAACTCCAGTCCGGTTATTTTTTCAAATCCAGTCCGGGTTTTTTTTAACTCCAGTCCATTTTTTTTCAAATCCAGTCCGGGTTTTCTTATCAACTCCAGTCCATTTTTTTTTTCAGATCCAGTCCGGGTTTTTTTTCAACTCCAGTCCGGTTATTTTTTCAAATCCAGTCCGGGTTTTCTTATCAACTCCAGTCCGGTTATTTTTCAAATCCAGTCTGGGTTTTCTTATCAACTCCAGTCTGGTTATTTTTTTCAAATCCAGTCCGGGTTTTCTTATCAACTCCAGTCTGGTTATTTTTTCAGATCCAGTCCAGGTTTTATTTTTCAACTCCAGTCCAGTTATTTTTTCAGATCCAGTCCGGGTTTTATTTTTCAACTCCAGTCCAGTTATTTTTTCAACTCCAGTCCGGGTTTCCTTATAAACTCCCGTCTAGTTATTAATTCAAATCCAGTCCGGGTTTTTTTTTAACTCCAGTCCGGTTATTTTTTCAAATCCAGTCCGGGTTTTCTTATCAACTCCAGTCCGGTTATTTTTTCAAATCCAGTCCGGGTTTTCTTATCAACTCCAGTACAGTTATATTTTCAGATCCAGTCCGGGTTTTCTTATCAACTCAGGTCCGGTTATTTTTTCAGATCCAGTCCGGGTTTTATTTTTCAACTCCAGTCCGGTTATTTTTTCAGATCCAGTCCGGGTTTTATTTTTCAACTCCAGTCTGGTTATTTTTTTAAATCCAGTCCGGGTTTTTTTTCAACTCCAGTCCGGTTATTTTTTTCAAATCCAGTCCGGGTTTTCTTATCAACTCCAGTCCGGTTATTTTTTTCAAATCCAGTCCGGGTTTTCTTATCAACTCCAGTCCGGTTATTTTTTCAAATCCAGTCCAGGTTTTCTTATCAACTCCAGTCCGGTTATTTTTTTCAGATCCAGTCCGGGTTTTATTTTTCAACTCCAGTCCGGTTATTTTTTCAAATCCAGTCTGGGTTTTCTTATCAACTCCAGGCCAGTTATTTTTTCAGATCCAGTCCGGATTTTATTTTTCAACTCCAGTCCGGTTATTTTTTCAAATCCAGTCCAGGTTTTATTTTTCAACTCCAGTCCGGTTATTTTTTCAAATCCAGTCCGGGTTTTCTTATCAACTCCAGTCCGGTTATTTTTTCAAATCCAGTCCGGGTTTTATTTTTCAACTCCAGTCCGGTTAGTTTTTTCAAATCCAGTCTGGGTTTTTTATCAACTCCAGTCCGGTTATTTTTTCAGATCCAGTCCGGGTTTTATTTTTCAACTCCATTCCAGTTATTTTTTCAAATCCAGTCCGGGTTTGTTTTTTTTAACTCCATTCCATTTTTTTTTTCAAATCCAGTCCGTTTTTTGTTTTAACTCCAGTCCATTTTTTTTTCAAATCCAGTCCGGGTTTTCTTATCAACTCCAGTCCGGTTATTAATTCAAATCCAGTCCGGGTTTTATTTTTCAACTCCAAACCGGTTATTTTTTCAAATCCAGTCCGGGTTTTCTTATCAACTCCAGTCCGGTTATTTTTTCAGATCCAGTCCGGGTTTTATTTTTCAACTCCAGTCCGGTTATTTTTTCAAATCCAGTCCGGGTTTTATTTTTCAACTCCAGTCCGGTTATTTTTTCAAATCCAGTCCGGGTTTTATTTTTCAACTCCAGTCCAGTTATTTTTTCAGATCCAGTCCAGGTTTTATTTTTCAACTCCAGTCCGGTTATTTTTTTAAATCCAGTCCAGGTTTTATTTTTTCAAATCCAGTCCGGGTCTTCTTATCAACTCCAGTCCCGTTATTTTTTTCAAATCCAGTCTGGGTTTTCTTATCAACTCCATTCCGGTTATTTTTTCAAATCCAGGCCGGGTTTTCTTATCAACTCCAGTTCGGTTATTTTTTCAGATCCAGTCCGGGTTTTATTTTTCAACTCCAGTCTGGTTATTTTTTCAACTCCAGTCCGGGTTTTCTTATCAACTCCAGTCCAGTTATTTTTTCAGATCCAGTCCGGGTTTTATTTTTCAACTCCAGTCCGGTTATTTTTTCAAATCCAGTCCGGGTTTTTTTAACTCCAGTCCATTTTTTTTCAAATCCAGTCCGGGTTTTCTTATCAACTCCAGTCCATTTTTTTTTTCAGATCCAGTCCGGGTTTTTTTTCAACTCCAGTCCGGTTATTTTTTCAAATCCAGTCCGGGTTTTCTTATCAACTCCAGTCCGGTTATTTTTCAAATCCAGTCTGGGTTTTCTTATCAACTCCAGTCTGGTTATTTTTTTCAAATCCAGTCCGGGTTTTCTTATCAACTCCAGTCCGGTTATTTTTTCAGATCCAGTCCGGGTTTTATTTTTCAACTCCAGTCCAGTTATTTTTTCAACTCCAGTCCGGGTTTCCTTATAAACTCCAGTCTAGTTATTAATTCAAATCCAGTCCGGGTTTTTTTTTAACTCCAGTCCGGTTATTTTTTCAAATCCAGTCCTATTTTTCTTATCAACTCCAGTCCGGTTATTTTTTCAAATCCAGTCCGGGTTTTCTTATCAACTCCAGTCCGGTTATTTTTTCAAATCCAGTCCGGGTTTTCTTATCAACTCCAGTACAGTTATATTTTCAGATCCAGTCCGGGTTTTCTTATCAACTCAGGTCCGGTTATTTTTTCAGATCCAGTCCGGGTTTTATTTTTCAACTCCAGTCCGGTTATTTTTTCAGATCCAGTCCGGGTTTTATTTTTCAACTCCAGTCTGGTTATTTTTTTAAATCCAGTCCGGGTTTTTTTTCAACTCCAGTCCGGTTATTTTTTTCAAATCCAGTCCGGGTTTTCTTATCAACTCCAGTCCGGTTATTTTTTTCAAATCCAGTCCGGGTTTTCTTATCAACTCCAGTCCGGTTATTTTTTCAAATCCAGTCCAGGTTTTCTTATCAACTCCAGTCCGGTTATTTTTTTCAGATCCAGTCTGGGTTTTATTTTTCAACTCCAGTCCGGTTATTTTTTCAAATCCAGTCTGGGTTTTCTTATCAACTCCAGGCCAGTTATTTTTTCAGATCCAGTCCGGATTTTATTTTTCAACTCCAGTCCGGTTATTTTTTCAAATCCAGTCCGGGTTTTATTTTTCAACTCCAGTCCGGTTATTTTTTCAAATCCAGTCCGGGTTTTCTTATCAACTCCAGTCCGGTTATTTTTTCAAATCCAGTCCGGGTTTTATTTTTCAACTCCAGTCCGGTTAGTTTTTTCAAATCCAGTCTGGGTTTTTTATCAACTCCAGTCCGGTTATTTTTTCAGATCCAGTCCGGGTTTTATTTTTCAACTCCATTCCAGTTATTTTTTCAAATCCAGTCCGGGTTTGTTTTTTTTTAACTCCATTCCATTTTTTTTTTCAAATCCAGTCCGTTTTTTGTTTTAACTCCAGTCCATTTTTTTTTCAAATCCAGTCCGGGTTTTCTTATCAACTCCAGTCCGGTTATTAATTCAAATCCAGTCCGGGTTTTATTTTTCAACTCCAAACCGGTTATTTTTTCAAATCCAGTCCGGGTTTTCTTATCAACTCCAGTCCAGTTATTTTTTCAGATCCAGTCCGGGTTTTATTTTTCAACTCCAGTCCGGTTATTTTTTCAAATCCAGTCCGGGTTTTATTTTTCAACTCCAGTCTGGTTATTTTTTCAAATCCAGTCCGGGTTTTCTTATCAACTCCAGTCCGGTTATTTTTTCAAATCCAGTCCGGGTTTTCTTATCAACTCCAGTCTGGTTATTTTTTTAAATCCAGTCCGGGTTTTATTTTTCAACTCCAGTCCGGTTAGTTTTTTCAAATCCAGTCCGGGTTTTTTTATCAACTCCAGTCCGTTTTTTTTTCAAATCCAGTCTGGGTTTTATTTTTCAACTCCAGTCCATTGTTTTTTTTCAAATCCATTTTGGGTTTTCTTATCAACTCCAGTCCGGTTATTTTTTCAGATCCAGTCCGGGTTTTATTTTTCAACTCTAGTCCGGTTATTTTTTCAAATCCAGTCAGGGTTTTCTTATCAACTCCAGTCCAGTTATTTTTTCAGATCCAGTCCGGGTTTTATTTTTCAACTCCAGTCCGGTTATTTTTTTAAATCCAGTTCGGGTTTTTTTTTCAACTCCAGTCCGGTTATTTTTTCAAATACAGTCTGGGTCTTCTTATCAACTCCAGTCCGGTTATTTTTTTCAAATCCAGTCCGGGTTTTCTTATCAACTCCAGTCCGGTTATTTTTTCAAATCCAGTCCAGGTTTTCTTATCAACTCCAGTCCGGTTATTTTTTCAGATCCAGTCCGAGTTTTATTTTTCAACTCCAGTCCGGTTATTTTTTCAAATCCAGTCTGGGTTTTCTTATCAACTCCAGTCCAGTTATTTTTTCAGATCCAGTCCAGATTTTATTTTTCAACTCCAGTCCGGTTATTTTTTCAAATCCAGTCCGAGTTTTATTTTTCAACTCCAGTCCGGTTATTTTTTCAAATCCAGTCCGGGTTTTCTTATCAACTCCAGTCCGGTTATTTTTTCAAATCCAGTCCGGGTTTTATTTTTCAACTCCAGTTCGGTTAGTTTTTTCAAATCCAGTCTGGGTTTTTTTATCAACTCCAGTCCGGTTATTTTTTCAGATCCAGTCCGGGTTTTATTTTTCAACTCCATTCCGGTTATTTTTTCAAATCCAGTCCGGGTTTTTTTTTTTTTAACTCCATTCCATTTTTTTTCAAATCCAGTCCGTTTTTTGTTTTAACTCCAGTCCATTTTTTTTTCAAATCCAGTCCGGGTTTTCGTATCAACTCCAGTCCGGTTATTAATTCAAATCCAGTCTGGGTTTTTTTAACTCCAGTCCATTTTTTTTTCAAATCCAGCCTGGGTTTTCTTATCAACTCCAGTCCGGTTATTTTTTTCAGATCCAGTTCGGGTTTTATTTTAACACCAGTCCATTTTTTTTTCAAATCCAGTCCAGGTTTTCTTATCAACTCCAGTCCAGTTATTAATTCAAATCCAGTCTGGGTTTTTTTTAACTCCAGTCCATTTATTTTTTCAGATCCAGTCCGGGGTTTTTTTTCAACTCCAGTCCGGTTATTTTTTCAAATCCAGTCCGGGTTTTATTTTTCAACTCCAGTCCGGATATTTTTTCAAATCCAGTCCAGGTTTTATTTTTCAACTCCAGTCCGGTTATTTTTTCAAATCCAGTCCGGGTTTTCTTATCAACTCCAGTCTGGTTATTTTTTCAGATCCAGTCCGGGTTTTATTTTTCAACTCCAGTCCGGTTATTTTTTCAAATCCAGTCCGGGTTTTATTTTTCAACTCCAGTCCGGTTATTTTTTCAAATCCAGTCTGGGTTTTCTTATCAACTCCAGTCCGGTTATTTTTTCAAATCCAGTCTGGGTTTTCTTATCAACTCCAGTCTGGTTATTTTTTTAAATCCAGTCCGGGTTTTATTTTTCAACTCCAGTCCAGTTAGTTTTTTCAAATCCAGTCTGGGTTTTTTTATCAACTCCAGTCCGTTTTTTTTCAAATCCAGTCCGGTTTTATTTTTCAACTCCAGTCCATTGTTTTTTTTCAAATCCAGTCTGGGTTTTCTTATCAACTCCAGTCCGGTTATTTTTTCAAATCCAGTCCGGGTTTTATTTTTCAACTCCAGTCTGGTTATTTTTTCAAATCCAGTCTGGGTTTTCTTATCAACTCCAGTCCGGTTATTTTTTCAAATCCAGTCTGGGTTTTCTTATCAACTCCAGTCTGGTTATTTTTTTAAATCCAGTCCGGGTTTTATTTTTCAACTCCAGTCCAGTTAGTTTTTTCAAATCCAGTCCGGGTTTTTTTATCAACTCCAGTCCGTTATTTTTTCAAATCCAGTCCAGGTTTTATTTTTCAACTCCAGTCCGGTTATTTTTTCAAATCCAGTCCGGGTTTTCTTATCAACTCCAGTCTGGTTATTTTTTCAGATCCAGTCCGGGTTTTATTTTTCAACTCCAGTCCGGTTATTTTTTCAAATCCAGTCTGGGTTTTCTTATCAACTCCAGTCCAGTTATTTTTTCAGATCCAGTCCGGATTTTATTTTTCAACTCCAGTCCGGTTATTTTTTCAAATCCAGTCCGGGTTTTATTTTTCAACTCCAGTCCGGTTATTTTTTCAAATCCAGTCCGGGTTTTCTTATCAACTCCAGTCCGGTTATTTTTTCAAATCCAGTCCGGGTTTTATTTTTCAACTCCAGTCCGGTTAGTTTTTTCAAATCCAGTCTGGGTTTTTTTATCAACTCCAGTCCGGTTATTTTTTTAGATCCAGTCCGGGTTTTATTTTTCAACTCCATTCCGGTTATTTTTTCAAATCCAGTCCGGGTTTTTTTTTTTAACTCCATTCCATTTTTTTTTCAAATCCAGTCCGTTTTTTGTTTTAACTCCAGTCCATTTTTTTTTTCAAATCCAGTCCGGGTTTTCTTATCAACTCCAGTCCGGTTATTAATTCAAATCCAGTCCGGGTTTTATTTTTCAACTCCAAACCGGTTATTTTTTCAAATCCAGTCCAGGTTTTCTTATCAACTCCAGTCCGGTTATTTTTTCAGATCCAGTCCGGGTTTTATTTTTCAACTCCATTCCAGTTATTTTTTCAAATCCAGTCCGGGTTTGTTTTTTTTAACTCCATTCCATTTTTTTTTTCAAATCCAGTCCGTTTTTTGTTTTAACTCCAGTCCATTTTTTTTTCAAATCCAGTCCGGGTTTTCTTATCAACTCCAGTCCGGTTATTAATTCAAATCCAGTCCGGGTTTTATTTTTCAACTCCAAACCGGTTATTTTTTCAAATCCAGTCCGGGTTTTCTTATCAACTCCAGTCCAGTTATTTTTTCAGATCCAGTCCGGGTTTTATTTTTCAACTCCAGTCCGGTTATTTTTTCAAATCCAGTCCGGGTTTTATTTTTCAACTCCAGTCTGGTTATTTTTTCAAATCCAGTCCGGGTTTTCTTATCAACTCCAGTCCGGTTATTTTTTCAAATCCAGTCCGGGTTTTCTTATCAACTCCAGTCTGGTTATTTTTTTAAATCCAGTCCGGGTTTTATTTTTCAACTCCAGTCCGGTTAGTTTTTTCAAATCCAGTCCGGGTTTTTTTATCAACTCCAGTCCGTTTTTTTTTCAAATCCAGTCTGGGTTTTATTTTTCAACTCCAGTCCATTGTTTTTTTTCAAATCCATTTTGGGTTTTCTTATCAACTCCAGTCCGGTTATTTTTTCAGATCCAGTCCGGGTTTTATTTTTCAACTCTAGTCCGGTTATTTTTTCAAATCCAGTCAGGGTTTTCTTATCAACTCCAGTCCAGTTATTTTTTTCAGATCCAGTCCGGGTTTTATTTTTCAACTCCAGTCCGGTTATTTTTTTAAATCCAGTTCGGGTTTTTTTTTTCAACTCCAGTCCGGTTATTTTTTCAAATACAGTCTGGGTCTTCTTATCAACTCCAGTCCGGTTATTTTTTTCAAATCCAGTCCGGGTTTTCTTATCAACTCCAGTCCGGTTATTTTTTCAAATCCAGTCCAGGTTTTCTTATCAACTCCAGTCCGGTTATTTTTTCAGATCCAGTCCGAGTTTTATTTTTCAACTCCAGTCCGGTTATTTTTTCAAATCCAGTCTGGGTTTTCTTATCAACTCCAGTCCAGTTATTTTTTCAGATCCAGTCCAGATTTTATTTTTCAACTCCAGTCCGGTTATTTTTTCAAATCCAGTCCGAGTTTTATTTTTCAACTCCAGTCCGGTTATTTTTTCAAATCCAGTCCGGGTTTTCTTATCAACTCCAGTCCGGTTATTTTTTCAAATCCAGTCCGGGTTTTATTTTTCAACTCCAGTTCGGTTAGTTTTTTCAAATCCAGTCTGGGTTTTTTTATCAACTCCAGTCCGGTTATTTTTTCAGATCCAGTCCGGGTTTTATTTTTCAACTCCATTCCGGTTATTTTTTCAAATCCAGTCCGGTTTTTTTTTTTTTTAACTCCATTCCATTTTTTTTCAAATCCAGTCCGTTTTTTGTTTTAACTCCAGTCCATTTTTTTTTCAAATCCAGTCCGGGTTTTCGTATCAACTCCAGTCCGGTTATTAATTCAAATCCAGTCTGGGTTTTTTTAACTCCAGTCCATTTTTTTTTCAAATCCAGCCTGGGTTTTCTTATCAACTCCAGTCCGGTTATTTTTTTCAGATCCAGTTCGGGTTTTATTTTAACACCAGTCCATTTTTTTTTCAAATCCAGTCCAGGTTTTCTTATCAACTCCAGTCCGGTTATTTTTTCAGATCCAGTCCGGGTTTTATTTTTCAACTCCATTCCAGTTATTTTTTCAAATCCAGTCCGGGTTTGTTTTTTTTAACTCCATTCCATTTTTTTTTTCAAATCCAGTCCGTTTTTTGTTTTAACTCCAGTCCATTTTTTTTTCAAATCCAGTCCGGGTTTTCTTATCAACTCCAGTCCGGTTATTAATTCAAATCCAGTCCGGGTTTTATTTTTCAACTCCAGTCCGGTTATTTTTTCAAATCCAGTCCGGGTTTTATTTTTCAACTCCAGTCTGGTTATTTTTTCAAATCCAGTCCGGGTTTTCTTATCAACTCCAGTCCGGTTATTTTTTCAAATCCAGTCCGGGTTTTCTTATCAACTCCAGTCTGGTTATTTTTTTAAATCCAGTCCGGGTTTTATTTTTCAACTCCAGTCCGGTTAGTTTTTTCAAATCCAGTCCGGGTTTTTTTATCAACTCCAGTCCGTTTTTTTTTCAAATCCAGTCTGGGTTTTATTTTTCAACTCCAGTCCATTGTTTTTTTTCAAATCCATTTTGGGTTTTCTTATCAACTCCAGTCCGGTTATTTTTTCAGATCCAGTCCGGGTTTTATTTTTCAACTCTAGTCCGGTTATTTTTTCAAATCCAGTCAGGGTTTTCTTATCAACTCCAGTCCAGTTATTTTTTTCAGATCCAGTCCGGGTTTTATTTTTCAACTCCAGTCCGGTTATTTTTTTAAATCCAGTTCGGGTTTTTTTTTTCAACTCCAGTCCGGTTATTTTTTCAAATACAGTCTGGGTCTTCTTATCAACTCCAGTCCGGTTATTTTTTTCAAATCCAGTCCGGGTTTTCTTATCAACTCCAGTCCGGTTATTTTTTCAAATCCAGTCCAGGTTTTCTTATCAACTCCAGTCCGGTTATTTTTTCAGATCCAGTCCGAGTTTTATTTTTCAACTCCAGTCCGGTTATTTTTTCAAATCCAGTCTGGGTTTTCTTATCAACTCCAGTCCAGTTATTTTTTCAGATCCAGTCCAGATTTTATTTTTCAACTCCAGTCCGGTTATTTTTTCAAATCCAGTCCGAGTTTTATTTTTCAACTCCAGTCCGGTTATTTTTTCAAATCCAGTCCGGGTTTTCTTATCAACTCCAGTCCGGTTATTTTTTCAAATCCAGTCCGGGTTTTATTTTTCAACTCCAGTTCGGTTAGTTTTTTCAAATCCAGTCTGGGTTTTTTTATCAACTCCAGTCCGGTTATTTTTTCAGATCCAGTCCGGGTTTTATTTTTCAACTCCATTCCGGTTATTTTTTCAAATCCAGTCCGGTTTTTTTTTTTTTTAACTCCATTCCATTTTTTTTCAAATCCAGTCCGTTTTTTGTTTTAACTCCAGTCCATTTTTTTTTCAAATCCAGTCCGGGTTTTCGTATCAACTCCAGTCCGGTTATTAATTCAAATCCAGTCTGGGTTTTTTTAACTCCAGTCCATTTTTTTTTCAAATCCAGCCTGGGTTTTCTTATCAACTCCAGTCCGGTTATTTTTTTCAGATCCAGTTCGGGTTTTATTTTAACACCAGTCCATTTTTTTTTCAAATCCAGTCCAGGTTTTCTTATCAACTCCAGTCCAGTTATTAATTCAAATCCAGTCTGGGTTTTTTTTAACTCCAGTCCATTTATTTTTTCAGATCCAGTCCGGGGTTTTTTTTCAACTCCAGTCCGGTTATTTTTTCAAATCCAGTCCGGGTTTTATTTTTCAACTCCAGTCCGGATATTTTTTCAAATCCAGTCCAGGTTTTATTTTTCAACTCCAGTCCGGTTATTTTTTCAAATCCAGTCCGGGTTTTCTTATCAACTCCAGTCCGGTTATTTTTTCAGATCCAGTCCGGGTTTTATTTTTCAACTCCAGTCCGGTTATTTTTTCAAATCCAGTCCGGGTTTTATTTTTCAACTCCAGTCCGGTTATTTTTTCAAATCCAGTCTGGGTTTTCTTATCAACTCCAGTCCGGTTATTTTTTCAAATCCAGTCTGGGTTTTCTTATCAACTCCAGTCTGGTTATTTTTTTAAATCCAGTCCGGGTTTTATTTTTCAACTCCAGTCCAGTTAGTTTTTTCAAATCCAGTCTGGGTTTTTTTATCAACTCCAGTCCGTTTTTTTTCAAATCCAGTCCGGTTTTATTTTTCAACTCCAGTCCATTGTTTTTTTTCAAATCCAGTCTGGGTTTTCTTATCAACTCCAGTCCGGTTATTTTTTCAAATCCAGTCCGGGTTTTATTTTTCAACTCCAGTCCGGTTATTTTTTCAAATCCAGTCTGGGTTTTCTTATCAACTCCAGTCCGTTATTTTTTCAAATCCAGTCCAGGTTTTATTTTTCAACTCCAGTCCGGTTATTTTTTCAAATCCAGTCCGGGTTTTCTTATCAACTCCAGTCTGGTTATTTTTTCAGATCCAGTCCGGGTTTTATTTTTCAACTCCAGTCCGGTTATTTTTTCAAATCCAGTCTGGGTTTTCTTATCAACTCCAGTCCAGTTATTTTTTCAGATCCAGTCCGGATTTTATTTTTCAACTCCAGTCCGGTTATTTTTTCAAATCCAGTCCGGGTTTTATTTTTCAACTCCAGTCCGGTTATTTTTTCAAATCCAGTCCGGGTTTTCTTATCAACTCCAGTCCGGTTATTTTTTCAAATCCAGTCCGGGTTTTATTTTTCAACTCCAGTCCGGTTAGTTTTTTCAAATCCAGTCTGGGTTTTTTTATCAACTCCAGTCCGGTTATTTTTTTAGATCCAGTCCGGGTTTTATTTTTCAACTCCATTCCGGTTATTTTTTCAAATCCAGTCCGGGTTTTTTTTTTTAACTCCATTCCATTTTTTTTTCAAATCCAGTCCGTTTTTTGTTTTAACTCCAGTCCATTTTTTTTTTCAAATCCAGTCCGGGTTTTCTTATCAACTCCAGTCCGGTTATTAATTCAAATCCAGTCCGGGTTTTATTTTTCAACTCCAAACCGGTTATTTTTTCAAATCCAGTCCAGGTTTTCTTATCAACTCCAGTCCGGTTATTTTTTCAGATCCAGTCCGGGTTTTATTTTTCAACTCCATTCCAGTTATTTTTTCAAATCCAGTCCGGGTTTGTTTTTTTTAACTCCATTCCATTTTTTTTTTCAAATCCAGTCCGTTTTTTGTTTTAACTCCAGTCCATTTTTTTTTCAAATCCAGTCCGGGTTTTCTTATCAACTCCAGTCCGGTTATTAATTCAAATCCAGTCCGGGTTTTATTTTTCAACTCCAAACCGGTTATTTTTTCAAATCCAGTCCGGGTTTTCTTATCAACTCCAGTCCAGTTATTTTTTCAGATCCAGTCCGGGTTTTATTTTTCAACTCCAGTCCGGTTATTTTTTCAAATCCAGTCCGGGTTTTATTTTTCAACTCCAGTCTGGTTATTTTTTCAAATCCAGTCCGGGTTTTCTTATCAACTCCAGTCCGGTTATTTTTTCAAATCCAGTCCGGGTTTTCTTATCAACTCCAGTCTGGTTATTTTTTTAAATCCAGTCCGGGTTTTATTTTTCAACTCCAGTCCGGTTAGTTTTTTCAAATCCAGTCCGGGTTTTTTTATCAACTCCAGTCCGTTTTTTTTTCAAATCCAGTCTGGGTTTTATTTTTCAACTCCAGTCCATTGTTTTTTTTCAAATCCATTTTGGGTTTTCTTATCAACTCCAGTCCGGTTATTTTTTCAGATCCAGTCCGGGTTTTATTTTTCAACTCTAGTCCGGTTATTTTTTCAAATCCAGTCAGGGTTTTCTTATCAACTCCAGTCCAGTTATTTTTTTCAGATCCAGTCCGGGTTTTATTTTTCAACTCCAGTCCGGTTATTTTTTTAAATCCAGTTCGGGTTTTTTTTTCAACTCCAGTCCGGTTATTTTTTCAAATACAGTCTGGGTCTTCTTATCAACTCCAGTCCGGTTATTTTTTTCAAATCCAGTCCGGGTTTTCTTATCAACTCCAGTCCGGTTATTTTTTCAAATCCAGTCCAGGTTTTCTTATCAACTCCAGTCCGGTTATTTTTTCAGATCCAGTCCGAGTTTTATTTTTCAACTCCAGTCCGGTTATTTTTTCAAATCCAGTCTGGGTTTTCTTATCAACTCCAGTCCAGATATTTTTTCAGATCCAGTCCAGATTTTATTTTTCAACTCCAGTCCGGTTATTTTTTCAAATCCAGTCCGAGTTTTATTTTTCAACTCCAGTCCGGTTATTTTTTCAAATCCAGTCCGGGTTTTCTTATCAACTCCAGTCCGGTTATTTTTTCAAATCCAGTCCGGGTTTTATTTTTCAACTCCAGTTCGGTTAGTTTTTTCAAATCCAGTCTGGGTTTTTTTATCAACTCCAGTCCGGTTATTTTTTCAGATCCAGTCCGGGTTTTATTTTTCAACTCCATTCCGGTTATTTTTTCAAATCCAGTCCGGGTTTTTTTTTTTTTAACTCCATTCCATTTTTTTTCAAATCCAGTCCGTTTTTTGTTTTAACTCCAGTCCATTTTTTTTTCAAATCCAGTCCGGGTTTTCGTATCAACTCCAGTCCGGTTATTAATTCAAATCCAGTCTGGGTTTTTTTAACTCCAGTCCATTTTTTTTCAAATCCAGCCTGGGTTTTATCAACTCCAGTCCGGTTATTTTTTTCAGATCCAGTTCGGGTTTTATTTTAACACCAGTCCATTTTTTTTTCAAATCCAGTCCAGGTTTTCTTATCAACTCCAGTCCAGTTATTAATTCAAATCCAGTCTGGGTTTTTTTTAACTCCAGTCCATTTATTTTTTCAGATCCAGTCCGGGTTTTTTTTTCAACTCCAGTCCGGTTATTTTTTCAAATCCAGTCCGGGTTTTATTTTTCAACTCCAGTCCGGTTATTTTTTCAAATCCAGTCTGGGTTTTCTTATCAACTCCAGTCCGGTTATTTTTTCAAATCCAGTCTGGGTTTTCTTATCAACTCCAGTCTGGTTATTTTTTTAAATCCAGTCCGGGTTTTATTTTTCAACTCCAGTCCAGTTAGTTTTTTCAAATCCAGTCTGGGTTTTTTTATCAACTCCAGTCCGTTTTTTTTTCAAATCCAGTCCGGTTTTATTTTTCAACTCCAGTCCATTGTTTTTTTTCAAATCCAGTCTGGGTTTTCTTATCAACTCCAGTCCGGTTATTTTTTCAAATCCAGTCCGGGTTTTATTTTTCAACTCCAGTCCGGTTATTTTTTCAAATCCAGTCTGGGTTTTCTTATCAACTCCAGTCCGGTTATTTTTTCAAATCCAGTCTGGGTTTTCTTATCAACTCCAGTCTGGTTATTTTTTTAAATCCAGTCCGGGTTTTATTTTTCAACTCCAGTCCAGTTAGTTTTTTCAAATCCAGTCCGGGTTTTTTTATCAACTCCAGTCCGTTATTTTTTCAAATCCAGTCCAGGTTTTATTTTTCAACTCCAGTCCGGTTATTTTTTCAAATCCAGTCCGGGTTTTCTTATCAACTCCAGTCTGGTTATTTTTTCAGATCCAGTCCGGGTTTTATTTTTCAACTCCAGTCCGGTTATTTTTTCAAATCCAGTCTGGGTTTTCTTATCAACTCCAGTCCAGTTATTTTTTCAGATCCAGTCCAGATTTTATTTTTCAACTCCAGTCCGGTTATTTTTTCAAATCCAGTCCGGGTTTTATTTTTCAACTCCAGTCCGGTTATTTTTTCAAATCCAGTCCGGGTTTTCTTATCAACTCCAGTCCGGTTATTTTTTCAAATCCAGTCCGGGTTTTATTTTTCAACTCCAGTCCGGTTAGTTTTTTCAAATCCAGTCTGGGTTTTTTTATCAACTCCAGTCCGGTTATTTTTTTAGATCCAGTCTGGGTTTTATTTTTCAACTCCATTCCGGTTATTTTTTCAAATCCAGTCCGGGTTTTTTTTTTTAACTCCATTCCATTTTTTTTTCAAATCCAGTCCGTTTTTTGTTTTAACTCCAGTCCATTTTTTTTTTCAAATCCAGTCCGGGTTTTCTTATCATCTCCAGTCCGGTTATTAATTCAAATCCAGTCCGGGTTTTATTTTTCAACTCCAAACCGGTTATTTTTTCAAATCCAGTCCAGGTTTTCTTATCAACTCCAGTCCAGTTATTTTTTCAGATCCAGTCCGGGTTTTATTTTTCAACTCCAGTCCGGTTATTTTTTCAAATCCAGTCTGGGTTTTATTTTTCAACTCCAGTCCATTGTTTTTTTTTCAAATCCATTTCGGGTTTTCTTATCAACTCCAGTCCGGTTATTAATTCAAATCCAGTCCGGTTTTTTTTTTAACTCCAGCCAATTTTTTTTCAAATCCAGTCCGGGTTTTCTTATCAACTCCAGTCCGGTTATTTTTTCAGATCCAGTCTGGGTTTTATTTTTCAACTCTAGTCCGGTTATTTTTTCAAATCCAGTCAGGGTTTTCTTATCAACTCCAGTCCAGTTATTTTTTCAGATCCAGTCCGGGTTTTATTTTTCAACTCCAGTCCGGTTATTTTTTTAAATCCAGTTCGGGTTTTTTTTTCAACTCCAGTCCGGTTATTTTTTCAAATACAGTCTGGGTCTTCTTATCAACTCCAGTCCGGTTATTTTTTTCAAATCCAGTCCGGGTTTTCTTATCAACTCCAGTCTGGTTATTTTTTCAAATCCAGTCCAGGTTTTCTTATCAACTCCAGTCCGGTTATTTTTTCAGATCCAGTCCGGGTTTTATTTTTCAACTCCAGTCCGGTTATTTTTTCAGATCCAGTCCGGGTTTTATTTTTCAACTCCAGTCCGGTTATTTTTTTAAATCCAGTCCGGGTTTTTTTTCAACTCCAGTCCGGTTATTTTTTCAAATCCAGTCTGGGTTTTCTTATCAACTCCAGTCCAGTTATTTTTTCAGATCCAGTCCGGGTTTTATTTTTCAACTCCAGTCCGGTTATTTTTTTAAATCCAGTTCGGGTTTTTTTTTCAACTCCAGTCCGGTTATTTTTTCAAATACAGTCTGGGTCTTCTTATCAACTCCAGTCCGGTTATTTTTTTCAAATCCAGTCCGGGTTTTCTTATCAACTCCAGTCTGGTTATTTTTTCAAATCCAGTCCAGGTTTTCTTATCAACTCCAGTCCGGTTATTTTTTCAGATCCAGTCCGGGTTTTATTTTTCAACTCCAGTCCGGTTATTTTTTCAGATCCAGTCCGGGTTTTATTTTTCAACTCCAGTCCGGTTATTTTTTTTAAATCCAGTCCGGGTTTTTTTTCAACTCCAGTCCAGTTATTTTTTCAAATACAGTCCGGGTCTTCTTATCAACTCCAGTCCGGTTATTTTTTCAAATCCAGTCCAGGTTTTATTTTTCAACTCCAGTCCGGTTATTTTTTCAAATCCAGTCCGGGTTTTCTTATCAACTCCAGTCTGGTTATTTTTTCAGATCCAGTCCGGGTTTTATTTTTCAACTCCAGTCCGGTTATTTTTTCAAATCCAGTCTGGGTTTTCTTATCAACTCCAGTCCAGTTATTTTTTCAGATCCAGTCTGGATTTTATTTTTCAACTCCAGTCCGGTTATTTTTTCAAATCCAGTCCGGGTTTTATTTTTCAACTCCAGTCCGGTTATTTTTTCAAATCCAGTCCGGGTTTTCTTATCAACTCCAGTCCGGTTATTTTTTTCAAATCCAGTCCGGGTTTTATTTTTCAACTCCATTCCAGTTATTTTTTCAAATCCAGTCCGGGTTTTATTTTTCAACTCCAGTCCGGTTATTTTTCAAATCCAGTCCGGGTTTTCTTATCAACTCCAGTCCAGTTATTTTTTCAGATCCAGTCCGGGTTTTATTTTTCAACTCCAGTCCGGTTATTTTTTTAAATCCAGTCCGGGTTTTATTTTTCAAATCCAGTCCGGGTCTTCTTATCAACTCCAGTCCGGTTATTTTTTCAGATCCAGTCCGGGTTTTATTTTTCAACTCCAGTCCGGTTATTTTTTCAAATCCAGTCAGGATTTTATTTTTCAACTCCAGTCCAGTTATTTTTTCAAATCCAGTCCGGGTTTTCTTATCAACTCCAGTCCGGTTATTTTTTTTAGATCCAGTCCGGGTTTTATTTTTCAACTCCAGTCCAGTTATTTTTTCAAATCCAGTCTGGGTTTTCTTATCAACTCCATTTCGGTTATTTTTTCAGATCCAGTCCGTGTTTTATTTTTCAACTCCAGTCCGGTTATTTTTTCAAATCCAGTCCGGGTTTTCTTATCAACTCCAGTCCGGTTATTTTTTCAGATCCAGTCCGGGTTTCATTTTTCAACTCCATTCCGGTTATTTTTTCAAATCCAGTCCGGGTTTTTTTTAACTCCATTCCATTTTTTTTTCAAATCCAGTCCGGGTCTTTTTTTAACACCAGTCCATTTTTTTTTCAAATCCAGTCCAGGTTTTCTTATCAACTCCAGTCCGGTTATTAATTCAAATCCAGTCTGGGTTTTTTTTAACTCCAGTCCATTTTTTTTTCAAATCCAGTCCGGGTTTTCTTATCAACTCCAGTCCATTTTTTTTTTCAGATCCAGTCCGGGTTTTTTTTCAACTCCAGTCCGGTTATTTTTTCAGATCCAGTCCAGGTTTTATTTTTCAACTCCAGTCCAGTTATTTTTTCAGATCCAGTCCGGGTTTTATTTTTCAACTCCAGTCCAGTTATTTTTTCAACTCCAGTCCGGGTTTCCTTATAAACTCCAGTCTAGTTATTAATTCAAATCCAGTCCGGGTTTTTTTATAACTCCAGTCCGGTTATTTTTTCAAATCCAGTCCGGGTTTTCTTATCAACTCCAGTCCGGTTATTTTTTCAAATCCAGTCTGGGTTTTCTTATCAACTCCAGTCCGGTTATTTTTTCAAATCCAGTCCGGGTTTTCTTATCAACTCCAGTACAGTTATATTTTCAGATCCAGTCCGGGTTTTCTTATCAACTCCAGTCCGGGTTTTCTTATCAACTCCAGTCCGGTTATTTTTTCAGATCCAGTCCGGGTTTTTTTTCAACTCCAGTCCGGTTATTTTTTCAAATCCAGTCCGGGTTTTCTTATCAACTCCAGTCCGGTTATTTTTTCAGATCCAGTCCGGGTTTTATTTTTCAACTCCAGTCCGGTTATTTTTTCATATCCAGTCTGGGTTTTCTTATCAACTCCAGTCCGGTTATTTTTTCAGATCCAGTCTGGGTTTTATTTTTCAACTCCAGTCCGGTTATTTTTTCAAATCCAGTCCGGGTTTTATTTTTCAACTCCAGTCCGGTTATTTTTTCAAATCCAGTCCGGGTTTTATTTTTCAACTCCAGTCCAGTTATTTTTTCAGATCCAGTCCAGGTTTTATTTTTCAACTCCAGTCCGGTTATTTTTTTAAATCCAGTCCAGGTTTTATTTTTTCAAATCCAGTCCGGGTCTTCTTATCAACTCCAGTCCCGTTATTTTTTTTCAAATCCAGTCTGGGTTTTCTTATCAACTCCATTCCGGTTATTTTTTCAAATCCAGTCCGGGTTTTCTTATCAACTCCAGTTCGGTTATTTTTTCAGATCCAGTCCGGGTTTTATTTTTCAACTCCAGTCTGGTTATTTTTTCAACTCCAGTCCGGGTTTTCTTATCAACTCCAGTCCGGTTATTTTTTCAAATCCAGTCCGGGTTTTTTTTAACTCCAGTCCATTTTTTTTTCAAATCCAGTCCGGGTTTTCTTATCAACTCCAGTCCATTTTTTTTTTCAGATCCAGTCCGGGGTTTTTTTCAACTCCAGTCCGGTTATTTTTTCAAATCCAGTCCGGGTTTTCTTATCAACTCCAGTCCGGTTATTTTTCAAATCCAGTCTGGGTTTTCTTATCAACTCCAGTCTGGTTATTTTTTTCAAATCCAGTCCGGGTTTTCTTATCAACTCCAGTCCGGTTATTTTTTCAGATCCAGTCCAGGTTTTATTTTTCAACTCCAGTCCAGTTATTTTTTCAGATCCAGTCCGGGTTTTATTTTTCAACTCCAGTCCAGTTATTTTTTCAACTCCAGTCCGGGTTTCCTTATAAACTCCAGTCTAGTTATTAATTCAAATCCAGTCCGGGTTTTTTTTAACTCCAGTCCGGTTATTTTTTCAAATCCAGTCCGGGTTTTCTTATCAACTCCAGTCCGGTTATTTTTTCAAATCCAGTCCGGGTTTTCTTATCAACTCCAGTCCGGTTATTTTTTCAAATCCAGTCCGGGTTTTCTTATCAACTCCAGTACAGTTATATTTTCAGATCCAGTCCGGGTTTTCTTATCAACTCCAGTCCGGTTTTCTTATCAACTCCAGTCCGGTTATTTTTTTAAATCCAGTCTGGGTTTTCTTATCAACTCCAGTCCGGTTATTTTTTCAGATCCAGTCCGGGTTTTATTTTTCAACTCCAGTCCGGTTATTTTTTCAAATCCAGTCTGGGTTTTCTTATCAACTCCAGTCCGGTTATTTTTTCAGATCCAGTCCGGGTTTTATTTTTCAACTCCAGTCCGGTTATTTTTTCAAATCCAGTCCGGGTTTTATTTTTCAACTCCAGTCCGGTTATTTTTTCAAATCCAGTCCGGGTTTTATTTTTCAACTCCAGTCCAGTTATTTTTTCAGATCCAGTCCAGGTTTTATTTTTCAACTCCAGTCCGGTTATTTTTTTAAATCCAGTCCAGGTTTTATTTTTTCAAATCCAGTCTGGGTCTTCTTATCAACTCCAGTCCCGTTATTTTTTTCAAATCCAGTCTGGGTTTTCTTATCAACTCCATTCCGGTTATTTTTTCAAATCCAGGCCGGGTTTTCTTATCAACTCCAGTTCGGTTATTTTTTCAGATCCAGTCCGGGTTTTATTTTTCAACTCCAGTCTGGTTATTTTTTCAACTCCAGTCCGGGTTTTCTTATCAACTCCAGTCCAGTTATTTTTTCAGATCCAGTCCGGGTTTTATTTTTCAACTCCAGTCCGGTTATTTTTTCAAATCCAGTCCGGGTTTTTTTTAACTCCAGTCCATTTTTTTTCAAATCCAGTCCGGGTTTTCTTATCAACTCCAGTCCATTTTTTTTTTCAGATCCAGTCCGGGTTTTTTTTCAACTCCAGTCCGGTTATTTTTTCAAATCCAGTCCGGGTTTTCTTATCAACTCCAGTCCGGTTATTTTTCAAATCCAGTCTGGGTTTTCTTATCAACTCCAGTCTGGTTATTTTTTTCAAATCCAGTCCGGGTTTTCTTATCAACTCCAGTCCGGTTATTTTTTCAGATCCAGTCCAGGTTTTATTTTTCAACTCCAGTCCAGTTATTTTTTCAGATCCAGTCCGGGTTTTATTTTTCAACTCCAGTCCAGTTATTTTTTCAACTCCAGTCCGGGTTTCCTTATAAACTCCAGTCTAGTTATTAATTCAAATCCAGTCCGGGTTTTTTTTTAACTCCAGTCCGGTTATTTTTTCAAATCCAGTCCTATTTTTCTTATCAACTCCAGTCCGGTTATTTTTTCAAATCCAGTCCGGGTTTTCTTATCAACTCCAGTCCGGTTATTTTTTCAAATCCAGTCCGGGTTTTCTTATCAACTCCAGTACAGTTATATTTTCAGATCCAGTCCGGGTTTTCTTATCAACTCCAGTCCGGTTTTCTTATCAACTCCAGTCCGGTTATTTTTTTAAATCCAGTCCGGGTTTTCTTATCAACTCCAGTCCGGTTATTTTTTCAGATCCAGTCCGGGTTTTATTTTTCAACTCCAGTCCGGTTATTTTTTCAAATCCAGTCTGGGTTTTCTTATCAACTCCAGTCCGGTTATTTTTTCAGATCCAGTCCGGGTTTTATTTTTCAACTCCAGTCCGGTTATTTTTTCAAATCCAGTCCGGGTTTTATTTTTCAACTCCAGTCCGGTTATTTTTTCAGATCCAGTCCAGGTTTTATTTTTCAACTCCAGTCCGGTTATTTTTTTAAATCCAGTCCAGGTTTTATTTTTTCAAATCCAGTCCGGGTCTTCTTATCAACTCCAGTCCCGTTATTTTTTTCAAATCCAGTCTGGGTTTTCTTATCAACTCCATTCTGGATATTTTTTCAAATCCAGTCCGGGTTTTCTTATCAACTCCAGTTCGTTTTTTTTTTCAGATCCAGTCCGGGTTTTATTTTTCAACTCCAGTCTGGTTATTTTTTCAACTCCAGTCCGGGTTTTCTTATCAACTCCAGTCCAGTTATTTTTTCAGATCCAGTCCGGGTTTTATTTTTCAACTCCAGTCCGGTTATTTTTTCAAATCCAGTCCGGGTTTTCTTATCAACTCCAGTCCAGTTATTTTTTCAGATCCAGTCCGGGTTTTATTTTTCAACTCCAGTCCGGTTATTTTTTCAAATCCAGTCCGGGTTTTATTTTTCAACTCCAGTCCGGTTATTTTTTCAAATCCAGTCCGGGTTTTCTTATCAACTCCAGTCCGGTTATTTTTTCACATCCAGTCCGGGTTTTATTTTTCAACTCCAGTCCGGTTATTTTTTCAAATCCAGTCTGGGTTTTCTTATCAACTTCAGTCCGGTTATTTTTTCAGATCCAGTCCGGGTTTTATTTTTCAACTCCAGTCCGGTTATTTTTTCAAATCCAGTCCGGGTTTTATTTTTCAACTCCAGTCCGGTTATTTTTTCAAATCCAGTCCGGGTTTTCTTATCAACTCCAGTCCGGTTATTTTTACAGATCCAGTCCGGGTTTTATTTTTCAACTCCATTCCTGTTATTTTTTCAAATCCAGTCCGGGTTTTTTTTTTAACTCCATTCCATTTTTTTTTCAAATCCAGTCCGGTTTTTTTTTTAGCTCCAGTCCATTTTTTTCAAATCCTGTCTGGGTTTTCTTATCAACTCCAGTCCGGTTATTAATTCAAATCCAGTCCATTTTTTTTTTCAAATCCAGTCCGGTTTTTCTTATCAACTCCAGTCCGGTTATTTTGTCAGATCCAGTCCAAGTTTTATTTTTCAACTCCAGTCCGGTTATTTTTTCAAATCCAGTCTGGGTTTTATCAACTCCAGTCCGGTTATTTTTTCAGATCCAGTCCGGGATTTATTTTTCACCTCCAGTCCAGGTTTTTTTTCCAAATCCAGTCCGGGTTTTATTTTTCAACTCCAGTCCATTTTTTTTTTCAAATCCATTTTGGGTTTTCTTATCAACTCCAGTCCAGTTATTAATTCAAATCCAGTCCGGGTTTTTTTTAACTCCAGTCCATTTTTTTTTCAAATCCAGTCCGGGTTTTCTTATCAACTCCAGTCCGGTTATTTTTTCAGATCCAGTCCGGGTTTTATTTTTCAACTCCAGTCCGGTTATTTTTTCAAATCCAGTCCGGGTTTTCTTATCAACTCCAGTCCAGTTATTTTTTCAAATCCAGTCCGGGTTTTATTTTTAAACTCCAGTCCGGTTATTTTTTAAATCCAGTCCGGGTTTTATTTTTAAACTCCAGTCCGGTTATTTTTCAGATCCAGTCCGGGTTTTTTTTTAACTCCAGTCCATTTTTTTTTCAAATCCAGTCCGGGTTTTCTTATCAACTCCAGTCCGGTTATTAATTCAAATCCAGTCCGGGTTTTTTTTTTAACTCCAGTCCATTATTTTTTTCAAATCCAGTCCGGGTTTTCTTATCAACTCCAGTCCGGTTATTTTGTCAGATCCAGTCCAAGTTTTATTTTTCAACTCCAGTCCGGTTATTTTTTAAATCCAGTCCGGGTTTTATTTTTCAACTCCAGTCTGGTTATTTTTTCAAATCCAGTCCGGGTTTTCTTATCAACTCCAGTCCGGGTTTTCTTATCAACTCCAGTCTGGTTATTTTTTCAGATCCAGTCCGGGTTTTATTTTTCAACTCCAGTCCGGTTATTTTTTCAAATCCAGTCAGGGTTTTATTTTTCAACTCCAGTCCGGTTATTGTTTCAAATCCAGTCCAGGTTTTCTTATCAACTCCAGTCCGGTTATTTTTTTTAGATCCAGTCCGGGTTTTATTTTTCAACTCCAGTCCGGTTATTTTTTCAAATCCAGTCCGGGTTTTCTTATCAACTCCATTTCGGTTATTTTTTCAGATCCAGTCCGGGTTTCATTTTTCAACTCCATTCCGGTTATTTTTTCAAATCCAGTTTTTTTTTTTTTTTTTTTTAACTCCATTCCATTTTTTTTCAAATCCAGTCCGGGTTTTTTTTAACACCAGTCCATTTTTTTTTTCAAATCCAGTCAGGGTTTTATTTTTCAACTCCAGTCCGGTTATTGTTTCAAATCCAGTCCAGGTTTTCTTATCAACTCCAGTCCATTTTTTTTTCCAGATCCAGTCCGGGTTTTTTTTCAACTCCAGTCTGGTTATTTTTTCAAATCCAGTCCGGGTTTTCTTATCAACTCCAGTCCGGTTATTTTTTCAAATCCAGTCCGGGTTTTATTTTTCAACTCCAGTCCGGTTATTTTTTCAAATCCAGTCCGGGTTTTCTTATCAACTCCAGTCCGGTTATTTTTTTCAGATCCAGTCCGGGTTTTATTTTTCAACTCCAGTCCGGTTATTTTTTCAAATCCAGTCCGGGTTTTCTTATCAACTCCAGTCCAGTTATTTTTTCAGATCCAGTCCGGGTTTTATTTTTCAACTCCAGTCCGGTTATTTTTTTAAATCCAGTCCGGGTTTTATTTTTCAACTCCAGTCCGGTTATTTTTTCAAATCCAGTCCGGGTTTTATTTTTCAACTCCAGTCCGGTTATTTTTTTCAGATCCAGTCCGGGTTTTATTTTTCAACTCCAGTCCGGTTATTTTTTCAAATCCAGTCTGGGTTTTCTTATCAACTCCAGTCCAGTTATTTTTTCAGATCCAGTCCGGGTTTTATTTTTCAACTCCAGTCCGGTTATTTTTTTCAGATCCAGTCCGGGTTTTATTTTTCAACTCCAGTCCGGTTATTTTTTCAAATCCAGTCCGGGTTTTCTTATCAACTCCAGTCCAGTTATTTTTTCAGATCCAGTCCGGGTTTTATTTTTCAACTCCAGTCCGGTTATTTTTTCAAATCCAGTCAGGATTTTATTTTTCAACTCCAGTCCAGTTATTTTTTCAAATCCAGTCCGGGTTTTCTTATCAACTCCAGTCCGGTTATTTTTTTTAGATCCAGTCCGGGTTTTATTTTTCAACTCCAGTCCAGTTATTTTTTCAAATCCAGTCTGGGTTTTCTTGTCAACTTCATTTCGGTTATTTTTTCAGATCCAGTCCGGGTTTTATTTTTCAACTCCAGTCTGGTTATTTTTTCAAATCCAGTCCGGGTTTTCTTATCAACTCCAGTCCGGTTATTTTTTCAGATCCAGTCCGTGTTTCATTTTTCAACTCCATTCCGGTTATTTTTTCAGATCCAGTCCGGGTTTTATTTTTCAACTCCAGTCCGGTTCTTTTTTCAGATCCAGTCCGTGTTTTTTTTTTCAACTCCAGTCCGGTTATTTTTTGAAATCCAGTCCGGGTTTTCTTATCAACTCCAGTCCGGTTATGTTTTTCAAATCCAGTCCGGGTTTCTTTTAACTCCAGTCCGTTTTTTTTAATCCAGTCCGGGTTTTTATTAAAAATAAATTATTGATTAAAAAAAATATTTTTTTTTATTTTTTTTATTTGTTTATTTAATTTTTTCATGCCTAAGCCTATTTCTGATATTTGATATTTACAAGATACTTCAAATATATATTGGGCTTTTTATTGCCTTCTATGTCCCTGCTGGGGAGATTCACAATCTCATGCCGCGTACACACGATCATTATTCACGGCGGTTATAAAAACGCCGTGAATAATGTCATTAAAAATGAGGGAACGGCTTGTTCCCCACACACGGTCGTTTTTCACGTCGTTTTTTCTCTTGTCGAGAAAAACGACCATCTGTGGGCTCCGCGGCAGTGTTTCCCTATGGGAAAACTGCCACGGAAAAAATGTCGGACAAAAACGACGAGAAAAATTAGAACATGTTCTAATTTTTCTCGTCGTTTTTAATGCCGTTTTTCTCGTCGAGAAAAACGACATAAAGCCCACAGACGATCGTTTTTCTCGTCGAAAGGAAAAAAATTTGTTTTTCTCGATGAGAATGAAATGTTAGGGGACATTTTAGAAAGTTGAGTTGTGGGCTAGAACAGAGAAGGGACCTATTGGTGGAAAAGACATAGCCCCCTCTTTTCACATGTGTTTACCTTCATTTTTTGAATAAACCCTTTGATAATATACTTTCCGTATTAGGTGTCCGTTTAATAAACCGTGATAAGCCGAGATCATGATGATCACCGCTTATCTCAGAGCATTGCCGGTTTAATAAGCTGAGATAAGGAGCAGAGAACATGTTCTGCGCTTCTCAATAGAGCACATGATCGTTTCATCACAAACGGACAGTTTAATAAAGTGTGATCTGAAGATCTCACAGCCCTTCCACTGAAATATCTCCCTTCCAGATTCACCAGCTCAGAGGTGGAGAATCTGGGAGAGAAGCTGGTGCGATTAGAGGAAGAAGGCTTATTTCTTCCTAATATCAGCACCAGTGGGTTAAAAATGAATATTAATGAGGTGCACATGGATGGCCGCCTGAGCACAGAGCTCCGCTCCAGCTCAGCGCACCGGCACCCATACCGGCCCTCACGGCAACCTGAAAATTATAAAAACAAGCAGGCAGACTGCCTATCATCTCAGGAACACTCCCCATTAGGCCCCTTTCACACTTATACGACTTGTCCCACGATTTGTGATGGCAAAAGTAGCATGACAAGTCGTTTGCCATGATTTCCAATGACAAGCATTCATATTAGTACGACTTCAAGTTGTTCCGACTTCAAAGTAGTCCCTGCACTACTTTGGTCCGATTTTGATGCCACTTACACAGGCATTCCATAAAATCACGTCAAAATCGCGGCAAAATCACGGTAAAATCGTGCGACTTTGAAGTCGTAGTAGTGTGAAAGGGGCCTTAGCCAGAATTTAATTTAAAGGGACGCCGGACCTTAATTTGAGATCGTGACTTCTGAGGAGAAATCCAAGATGGCCTCCGCTATGCAGAATACAGCCTCCAGTGCCCTCTGCCTCACAGAGCAAATGCAGGTATTCTCCTCAGAGACAGTGACATTTACTTCTGGGCTACAGACAGGCCACCCACAGTTACTCATCCCTCCACCAGCATATACTGAGCCCCCTACTTGTCATATACTATCTGACCTTGCCATTATTCCCTCAGGACATAATTTTGCCGCTCAGTCTGGTGCAATCCCTTCAGAGGCTCTCTCCAGGGAACAGACATTTATAATATCGGACCTATTTAAAAAAAAATCAGAACTACTCGATAGAGGACTAGCTCATACAGCGGCTAAAATCACTGGGGACCTGAAAGCTGACTTCCAAAACCCGGGAACAAGAATTGACACCATAGATCAAAAGTTGGAAGATACAGGGGGTGATATACTAAAGACCTCTGCCTGTGGTGCAGTGAAGAAATTGGAGCAATTGCACAAAAAACGGGACTCAAAACATTTATCAAAAATGATGGTGCACTTATATGCACCAAACCATATTTACATAGGTCGCACCTACCATTAGCAAGCGCAGCCAATGTAATCTTCAACATTTTTGTCTGAATACTGTAGATAACTTTACTAGTTTACCATCTTCTGTTACCAGGCTAAAAAGTATGTTTATAATATTGTTTAAATGCACAAATTCTGTCCAGAACATGTAGATCTGTCTTACAACTACTCAAGCCTTTTTACACCATTCTTTCAGCTTACTCAACTGCACATGTGCACTGACAAAGCACACCATTTTATGCTCGCCTGTCAGGGTGCACACGCTTTAGCTTGTTAAATACGTGTGTTGCACACGAACGCATCTGCGTTCTCCAGAGTGCACAACTGCTTATACACAGGGCCGTTTGAAGGAATTTGGGGGCCCCAAGCAGATTGAGAATTTGGGGCCCCCAAGCGGGGGGGGGGCTACTGATTTTTTTTTGAGAAGCGGGGGGGGGGGTTTGGGCTGCTACACAATTTTTTTAGATTTTGTTTTTTAATTCAGAAGCGGAGGGGTGTTACTGAGATTTCTAATGATTTTTGGTTTTAATTTAGAAGGGGGTGCTAACGCGCTACGCCGGACATCGATCGCGGGAGGAGGGGCCGCCGTTCACGGGAGGGGGACCACCGATCGGGGGGGCCTGCCGATCGCGGGGGGGGCCGCCAATCGCGGGTGGGGGGGCCACCGATCGCGGGAGGGGGGCCACGGATCGCGGGAGGGGGGCGCCAATCGTCGCGGGAGGGGGGCCGCCAATCGCGGGAGGGGGGCGCCAATCGCGGGTGGGGGGGCCTCCGATCGTGGGTGGGGGGGGCGCCGGGGGGGGAAATCCTCCCATTTCTCTAAACAATTAATTTCCCCATACACTGTCCAATCTGATTGGATGACATCTAAATCGACTAATTTCTCTGAGCAACCAATCTAATTGGATGACATTTAAATCCACCCATTTCTCTAAACAATTAATTTCCCCATACACTGTCCAATCTGATTGGATGACATTTAAATCCACTCATTTCTTTTTTTTCAACTCCAGTCCATTTTTTTTTCAAATCCAGTCCGGGTTTTCTTATCAACTCCAGTCCGGTTATTTTTTTAAATCCAGTCCGGGTTTTTTTTTTCAACTCCAGTCCATTTTTTTTTCAAATCCAGTCCGTGTTTTATTATCAACTCCAGTCCATTTTTTTTTCAAATCCAGTCCGGGTTTTTTTTTAACTCGAGTCCTTTTTTTTTTTTAAATCCAGTCCGTGTTTTATTATCAACTCCAGTCCATTTTTTTTTCAAATCCAGTCCGGGTTTTTTTTTAACTCGAGTCCATTTTTTTTTCAAATCCAGTCCGGGTTTTCTTATCAACTCCATTCCCGTTATTTTTTCAAATCCAGCCCTGTTTTTTTTCAACTCCAGTCCATTTTTTTTAAATCCAGTCCGGGTTTTCTTATCAACTACAATCAATTTTTTTTCAATTCCAAATTGGATGACATCTAAATCCACCCATTTCTCTAAACAATTAATTTCCCCATACACTGTCCAATCTGATTGGATGACATCTAAATCCACTCATTTCTCTAAACAATGAATTTCCCCATACACTGTCCAATCTGATTGGATGACATCTAAATCGACGTATTTCTCTGAGCAACCAATCTGATTGGATGACATTTAAATCCACCCATTTCTCTAAACAATTAATTTCCCCATACACTGTCCAATCTGATTGGATGACATCTAAATCGACTAATTTCTCTGAGCAACCAATCTGATTGGATGACATTTAAATCCACCCATTTCTCTAAACAATTAATTTCCCCATACACTGTCCAATCTGATTGGATGACATCTAAATCGACTAATTTCTCTGAGCAACCAATCTGATTGGATAACATCTGCAGCTATCGCACTACACATAAGTGAAATCAATGTTTCTATTGAGCAAATCAGTGGTTATCAACCCAGTCCTCAGGACCCACTAACAGGCCAGGTTTTATGTATTACCTCAGGGGAGATGCAGACTAGAATACGGCAATCACTGAGCAGCAAATAATATCACCTGTAGAGTTGAGCGGACACCTGGATGTTCGGGTTCGACGGGTTCGGCCGAACTTCGGAAAAAAGTTTGGGTTCGGGACCGAACTTTAACCTGAACCCGGACCCGAACCCGAACCCCATTGAAGTCAATGGGGACCCGGACTTCTAAGGACTAAAAAGGCTCTAAAAAAGTAATGGAAAGGGCTAGAGGGCTGCAAATGGCAGCAAAATGTTGTTAAGAGTATGGCAAATGCTCTGCAAACAAATGTGGATAGGGAAATAACTTAAAATAACAAAAAAAAAAAAAATATATATAAAAATATGCTGGAGGCTCCCTTTTCAGCAGAAGAGGTACGGGAAGTCATTAAGAACCTCAGAAACTCAATGGCACAATGCCACACATATGGTGGGAATGCCCCAGAATACGCCCTTTCTGGAATAAATTATTCAATTTAATGGATAAGCTAGGGGGAAAATAAAATACTTTGAAATAAAAATGTAGCGGGGTGCTAAATTTAAGGGAAGTGTTTGAGTGGTAAATAGGCTCAAACACCCTAATTCTGTAGGATTCATGGACCATTTTGTCCTCGGGGACAGTATTGGTGTGCAGTTCCCTGCGGCCTACAGGTGGCGCTGCCATGGTAGGCTAGGGTTGAACCGCCGATACAGTGCTGTGCCTTTTGTGTCCCCTCTTGGCAGTAGTACAGCAGGGCGGGGAACCTGCTGTGCATGCCGGGAGAGCATATAAAAGGGGCAGACCTTTGGTCTGGGGGCTGATGTCCAGTAGGGTCCACGCCCAGGTGCCTTCGGCCTGGGTGCATGTGTTCCTGTTCCATCTCGGGTACCTTTAGCCCGGGGTGAGGTACTATCCTGGAGTTCCTGCTGCCCTGGGTATGGAGGCCTAGGTGCAGGAGTAAAGCCTGGAGTCCAGAGCCTTCGTCTGGAGTCAGCTAAGGGTCGAGGAGTCTTAGGGTGCCGCCTCGTGTAGGGGACCATGTTCCAGGGAAGGGAAGATCATTCTGATGGACCGATGCGGGAGTCACAGTGAAGGAAGGGTCTGTTGACTCCCTGGAGAGATGTCTTCCCCTTGATATGGGCTAGGTTCGTAGAAGGAGAAGCTCAAGGTCATCTTGACTGTATCAGAGGCCTTATTCACCCGGCCCGTGGCAGGGGCCTTATACACCCTGGTCTGTGGCAGAGACCAAAGTTCTCCAGGTCCGTGGCAGGGGCCTTGTACACCCGGTCTGTGGCAGTGACCAACCTCAAGGTCTGTGGCAGAGACCGTGCACCTAAAACTGTTTGAGAAACCTAAGCAGTGAAGTGAATGTGCTACGTTTGTGCCTGGACCTCCTCCACACCTTAAGCTGTCCTGTTTCTTTGCTCTAACCTTTTCTATCCGAGTAGAGTTTATTTTGCCATGAGAAAATAAGAGTTGTAATTTCAGCTGGTGTGGACATTGACTTTACTGGGAATTAAAGGACTTGCCTCTACCTACAGTAGAGGTGAGAATCATCCTCTGGAGGAGTTTTGACTCTGGCTGTGGACACTGCCCGTCAAGTACACCGCTCAACCTCTTTATATAGGAGGGTACGGGCTGGTAGTGCGGTGTGCCTTTCTCCCTCCTGCGAGGAGCCAACAACATAAAGGCAGGTAAGGGGGAAAGGATCTGTGCGCTACAAAAAAATAAAATAAAAATTATAATCTTGACCTAGGAGGACGAGGTCCATATGGAGTAGGAGGTTGAGGTGGCGGTGGATGTGGCTGTGTAGGTGGAAGCGGCGGTGGAGGAGGACGAGGTAGCCAACACTGGTTCAAAAATACAACAATGGCTGGGTAAGGCCGGTGATATGTCAAATTCTGTCCCCCGTCAAATAGTGTCCACCCTGTACTGCGCTTGCTCAGTATGTAGGACAAGGGGATTTCGAAAATCTCCCAAGACGAACGGCGCCTGCGTGGTGAGTTCAGGTGAAGGCCACACCATCCGTGGTTCAAGCCGAGCCAAGTGAGGCCGTGCCCGAAGCGTGGCGATCGAACCGAGCCCGTGAGGGGCCCTGTTACTATGTGCTACCGTATGTCCACTTGGATGGTGGGGCTTGAACCTGCACTCACAGCGCAGGCGCCGTTCATCTTCAGAGATTTTGTGAATCTCCTTGTCCTCTGTACTGCGCAAGCGCTGCGCCTTCACAGTATGGGCCGGACACAATCCGATGGCCGGACAGTTTTTGTCACAACACCGGTATACATGTGTATTCTGCACAAGGTACGGACAAGTCCTGTGGGATCCATGCCTGGTTCATTTTAATGAACGTGAGCTTGTCCACATTGGCTCTGGACAGGCGGCTGCGCTTGTCTGTGATAACGCCCCCTGCCGTGCTAAATACACGTTCAGATAATACACTGGCTGCAGGGCAGGCCAGCACCTCCAAGGCATAAACGGCAAGCTCAGGCCATGTGCCCAATTTGGAGACCCAGAAGTTAAAGGGGGCAGACCCGTCATCCAGTACGTGTAGGCCTGTGGACACATACTGCTCAACCATGTTGGTGAAATGCTGCCTCCTGCTAAGACGTTTTCCATCTCAGCTGGTGGTGCTGGTTGTTGTGGCGTGCTGACAAAGCTTTTCCACATTTCAGCCATGCTAACCCTGCCTTCTGAGGTGCTGCCGGTGCCCCGGCTGCGTTGGCGACCTCTTCCTCCTCCTCTGCCTTCGCCTTGTGCTTCCACCGTATGCCCGCTGTCAGGTGGGAATGCCACCAGCAGCGCGTCTACCAGCGTGCGCTTGTACTCGCGCATCTTACGATCCCGGTCCAGTGAGGGAATTAAGGACGGTACGTTGTCCTTGTAACGGGGATCCAGCAGGGTAGCCACCCAGTAATCAGCACCAGTTAAAATGTGGGCAACTCGGCGGTCATTGCGGAAACACTGCAGCATGTAATCGCTCATGTGTGCCAGGCTGCCCAGAGGCAAAGAAAAGCTGTCCTCTGTGGGAGGTGTATCGTCTGTGTCCTCTGTATCCCCCCAGCCACGCACCAGTGATGGCCACGAGCTGGTCTGGGTGCCACCCTGCTGTGAAAATGGCTCCTCCTCCTCCTCCTCCTCCTCCATCTCCTCCTCCACCTCGTCATCCTCCAGAACTGTGCCCTTTCTGCCGGACAATTGTGTACCTGGCGTTTGTTGGTGCAGGAACCCACCCTCGTAGCCACTTGTGAAAGACTGCCCTGAAAGCCTTTGAAATGATCCCGCTTCCTCCTCCTCCTCCTCATCCTCCTGTGCCACATCCTCTTCCATCATCGCCCGAAGCGTTTTTTCAAGGAGGCATAGAACTGGGATAGTAACGCTAAGAACGGCGTCATTGGCACTGGACATGTTGGTGGAGTACTCGAAACAGCGCAACAAGGCACACAGGTCTCGCATGGAGGCCCAGTTATTGGTGGTGAAGTGGTGCTGTTCCGCAGAGTGACTCACGCGTGATTGCTGCAGCTGAAACTCCACTATCGCCTGCTGCTGCTCGCACAGTCTGGCCAGCATGTGCAAGGTGGAGTTCCACCTTGTGGGCACGTCACATATGAGGCAGTGAGCGGGAAGGCCGAAGTTACGCTGCAGCGCTGACAGGCGAGCAGCAGCAGGGTGAGAATGCCGAAAGTGCACACACACAGCCCACACTTTCTGCAGCAGCTCTGGCATATTGGGGTAATTTTTAACCACTTGCTTACTGGGCACATAAACCCCCTTCCTGCCCAGGCGAAATTTCAGCTTTCGGCACTGCGTCGCTTTGAATCACAATTGCACGGTCGTGCGACGTGGCTCCCAAACAAAATTGACGTCCTTTTTTTCCCACAAATAGAGCTTTCTTTTGGTGGTATTTGATCACCTCTGCGGTTTTTATTTTTTGCGCTATAAACAAAAAAACAGCGACGATTTTGAAAAAAAAACACAATATTTATTACTTTTTGCTATAATAAATATCCCAATTTTTTTTAAAAAAAGTTTTTTTTTCTCAGTTTAGTCCGATACGTATTCTTCTACATATTTTTGGTCAAAAAAAATCGCAATAAGAGTTTATTGATTGGTTTGCGCAAAAGTTATAGCGTCTACAAAATAGGGGATAGTTTTATAGCATTTTTATTAATATTTTTTTTACTAGTAATGGCGGCGATCAGCGATTTTTATCGTGACTGCGACATTATGGCGGACACATCGGACACTTTTGACACCATTTTGGGACCATTCACATTTATACAGCGAACAGTGCTATAAAAATGCACTGATTACTGTATAAATGTGACTGGCAGGGAAGGGGTTAACACTAGGGGGCGAGGAAGGGGTTAACTATGTTCCCTATTTGTGATTCTTACTGTGGGGGGAGGGGACTGACTGGGGGAGGAGACCGATCTGTGTCCCTATGTACAAGGGACACACCATCGGTCTCCTCTCTCCCTGACAGGACATGGATCTCTGTGTTTACACACAGAGATCCACGTCCTGCTTCTGTAACTGCCGATCGAATGTACCTGGCGGACATCGCGGCCGCCAGGCACGCTCCTCGGCATCACGTGATGCGCGCCGCACAGCTTTTCCCCACCGCGCGCCCTCGGCGGCGCGCGGCGGGATGTAAACAGAGAAGGACGTCCTGGGGACGTCCTCTCGGCACTTGAGAGCCGCGCTGCAGCCGTCTTTCGGCTATAGCGTGGGTCTCAAGTGGTTAAGGAACCTCTGGACCACCAAGTTCAGCACATGCGCCAGGCAAGGGATGTGCATCAAACCGGCTAGGCCCAGAGCTGCTACGAGATTTCGCCCATTATCGCACACCACCAGGCCGGGCTTGAGGCTCACTGACAGCAACCACTCATTGGTCTGTTGTTCCATGTCCCTCCACAACTCCTGCGCGGTGTGGGTTTTTTCCCCCAAACAGGAAAGTTTTAAAACTGCCTGCTGTCGTTTACCCCTGGCTGTGCTGAAGTTGGTGGTGAAGGTGTTACGCTGACCGGATGAGGAGGTGGTAGAGGATGAGGAAGCGGAGTAGGAGGAGTTAGCAACAGGAGGCAAACTGAAGCGCCCTGCAATCCTCGGTGGTGGAAGGACATGCGCCAAACTGCTATCTGCCTCAGGCCCAGCCGCCACTGCATTTACCCAGTGTGCTGTTAGGGAGATATAACGTCCCTGACCGTGCTTACTGGTCCACGCATCCGTAGTTAGGTGGACCTTGCCACAGATGGCGTTGCGCAGTGCACACCTGATTTTGTCCCCCACTTGGTTGTGCAGGGAAGGGATAGCTCGCCTGGAAAAATAGTGGCGGCTGGGCACGACGTACTGTGGGACAGCCAATGCCATCAGGCTTTTAAAACTCTGCGTCTCCACCATACGGAATGACAGCATTTCAAAGGCCAGGAGTTTTGAAACGCTGGCATTCAGGGCCAGGGATCGCGGGTGGCTAGGGGGTACTTCCTCTTCCGCTCCAATGTTTGGGAGATAGAGAGCTGAACGCTTCCATGGGACATTGTGGAGATGGTTGGTGACTAGTGTTGAGCGGACCCGAACTGTAAAGTTCGGGTCCGTACCGAATTTTGGCGTTTTCCCGACCCCGGACCCGGACCCGGATTTTGCGCTAAAGTCCGGGTTCGGGTCCGGATTCGGGAATTTAATGGCGCAGTTAGAAATGCTTCAGGGGCCAGCCAATCACCATTTGATTAGCTGGTGTGCCCTTAGAAGCCATCATAGCCATGCCTACTAATGGCATGGCTGTGATTGGTCAGTGCAACATGTGACCCAGCATGTGACCAGCTTCTATATAAGAAAGAGGCACACAGCACAGATCGTCACTCTGCTTTTAGACAGTGTAGGGAAAGGATCCTGGCTGCTGTTGCTGTGAGGGAGAGAATTATATGATAGGAGTTAGTCCTGATTCTGCAATCTACTGATAGAAAAGATAGGGAGACAGTGTAGTGTAGTGTAGGGGCAGGATCCTGTTTGTGCTTTCAGGGAGAGAGATTTAGATAGGAGTCCAGATTGAGAGATATAATAGCTCAGCGATCTGCATAGGTTTATCTGTTTGTGTTGCAAGCTCAGTGCACCAGCACTGCATTACGTTGAGTGATACACCTATTCCATACTGTGGCTGTATTGTGCTCTTGCTAAAAGACCTATTTCGGTCAGAAAAAAAAAAAAAAAAAAAAAAGGCACTTTATTGTGCTTTTGCTAAAAAGACCCATTTTTGGGCCCCAAAAAAAAAAAAAGGCACTTTATTGTGCTGTTGCAAAAAAAAAAAGGCACTTTGTTGTGCGCAAAAAAGACCTATTTTTGGGCAAAAAAAATATTTTGCAGTGTATATCTCTAGTTGTGTGAAATAACCAATTTCTATATATTTTTCTTGTACTATGCTATACTAAAAAAAAAAAAAAAACTTTTTTTTGAATAGCATTCTCTGCAGCTGTGCGATTCAGCGGTTATATACTGTGGTTGTGTTGTGCTCTTCCAAAAAACGCCATTTAGGGCCACAGAAAATATTTTGCAGTGTGAAATACACATGTGGAGGTGTGTAAAATAAACAATTTCTATATATTGTACAGTGCTATACTAAAAAAAAACAATTTTTTTTTTTTGAATAGCATTCTCTGCACTTCTATAGCTGTGCGATTCAGTGGTTAAATACTGTGGTTGTGTTGTGCTCTTGCAAAAAACGCCATTTAGGGCCACAGAAAATATTTTGCAGTGTGAAATACACATGTGGAGGTGTGTAAAATAAACAATTTCTATATATTGTACAGTGCTATACTAAAAAAAACAACATTTTTTTTGAATAGCATTCTCTGCACTTCTATAGCTGTGCGATTCAGTGGTTAAATACTGTGGTTGTGTTGTGCTCTTGCAAAAAACGCCATTTAGGGCCACAGAAAATATTTTGCAGTGTGAAATACACATGTGGAGGTGTGTAAAATAAACAATTTCTATATATTGTACAGTGCTATACTAAAAAAAACAACATTTTTTTTGAATAGCATTCTCTGCACTTCTATAGCTGTGCGATTCAGTGGTTAAATACTGTGGTTGTATTGTGCTCTTGCAAAAAACGCCATTTAGGGCCACAGAAAATAAATTGCAGTGTGAAATACACATGTGGAGGTGTGTAAAATAAACAATTTCTATATATTGTACAGTGCTATACTAAAAAAAAACATTTTTTTTGAATAGCATTCTCTGCACTTCTATAGCTGTGCGATTCAGTGGTTAAATACTGTGGTTGTGTTGTGCGCTTGCAAAAAACGCCATTTAGGGCCACAGAAAATATTTTGCAGTGTGAAATACACATGTGGAGGTGTGTAAAATAAACAATTTCTATATATTGTACAGTGCTATACTAAAAAAAACAACATTTTTTTTGAATAGCATTCTCTGCACTTCTATAGCTGTGCGATTCAGTGGTTAAATACTGTGGTTGTGCTCTTGCAAAAAACGCCATTTAGGGCCACAGAAAATATTTTGCAGTGTGAAATACACATGTGGAGGTGTGTAAAATAAACAATTTCTATATATTGTACAGTGCTATACTAAAAAAAACAACATTTTTTTTGAATAGCATTCTCTGCACTTCTATAGCTGTGCGATTCAGTGGTTAAATACTGTGGTTGTGTTGTGCTCTTGCAAAAAACGCCATTTAGGGCCACAGAAAATATTTTGCAGTGTGAAATACACATGTGGAGGTGTGTAAAATAAACAATTTCTATATATTGTACAGTGCTATACTAAAAAAAAAACATTTTTTTTGAATAGCATTCTCTGCACTTCTATAGCTGTGCGATTCAGTGGTTAAATACTGTGGTTGTGTTGTGCTCTTGCAAAAAACGCCATTTAGGGCCACAGAAAATATTTTGCAGTGTGAAATACACATGTGGAGGTGTGTAAAATAAACAATTTCTATATATTTTCCTTGTACTGTGCTATACTAAAAAAAACAACCTTTTTTTTTTAATAGCATTTTCCGTAGCTGTGCGATTCAGCGGTTACGTGCTGTGGGTGTGTTGTGGTCTGGCAAAAAACGCCATTTAGGGCCACAGAAAATATTTTGCAGTGTGAAATACACATCTGGAGGTGTGTGTCAAAAAACAATTTCTATATATTTTCCTTGTACTGTGCTATACTAAAAAAAACAACCTTTTTTTTTGAATAGCATTTTCTGTAGCTGTGCGATTCAGTGGTTAAATACTGTGGTTGTGTTGTGCTCTTGCAAAAAAACGCCATTTAGGGCCACAGAAAATATTTTGCAGTGTGAAATACACATCTGGAGGTGTGTGTAAAAAAACAATTTCTATATATTTTCCTTGTACTGTGCTATACTAAAAAAAACAACCTTTTTTTTTGAATAGCATTTTCTGTAGCTGTGCGATTCAGCGGTTACGTGCTGTGGGTGTGTTGTGGTCTGGCAAAAAACGCCATTTAGGGCCACAGAAAATATTTTGCAGTGTGAAATACACATCTGGAGGTGTGTGTAAAAAAACAATTTCTATATATTTTCCTTGTACTGTGCTATACTAAAAAACAACCTTTTTTTTTGAATAGCATTTTCTGCAGTTCTGTAGCTGTGCGTTTCAGCCATTATGTACTGTGGGTGTGTTGTGGTCTTCCAAAAAACGCCATTTAGGGCAAGATCCTAAATTTGGAAAATATGAGGGGAAGGTCAAAGGGACGTGGTGGCCCCGGTCGTGGTGCTGCTGGTGGAGCTCCTGTTGCAGGGAGAGGACGTGGTGGATCTGTGCCAGCTACACGCACAAGTGAAACACCTTCCTCAGGTGCGAGTAGGCGACCGAGCCTGCGGCGGTATTTTGTCGCGCCTAATGAGGCTGTACCAATTGTGACAGCAGGAAGGTAAAGTCACCTGGTTGCATCCAGGGGGGTAGATATATTTTGCCCAGATTCAGGCTTTACGCCGACTTATACAACTAGGTGGAGAGTTGTATAAGCCCAGCTGAGGCTAGTGGGCTCATGGATGACTCATACCTCTAGGGAGAGTGTGGGGCGTCGTGCAGACAGGGAGTTGATGAGACCAGCTGAAGCTTGTCAGCTCATTTAGGCCTCTATAAGAACTCCCAGCTTCATTAGATGTGAGCTCATGCCTGGAACCAGACCTGTGTGGACTGTCTAGGGAGAGTGAACCCCTGTGCGGTGAGACAAAGCCTGTGTGGCTATTTGCTTGGACATTTAAAACCAGGGACTTAGGGACTAGGACAGCACTAGGCTGATCCCAGTTGTTAGTTAGGAAACCTGTATGTTTAGTCAGAGGTCAAGTTGACCAGGATTTATTTTGTTTGTTTCTTTTGCTTTGCTGTGTTTTGTCACTGTAAATAGAAAATAAACCACACCTTTTTGATTTTGAAAACCACAACCTCCGTTTGCTGGGCCTGTTTTTGTGTGGGGAGCCCATCTCGGGGGTCACACACACCCGCTGCCGAGCTAACCCCCTCACACAATGTTTAGGCCAGGACAAGTACAGGCGATAGTAGATTGGGTTGCTGACAGTGCCTCGGGTTCCTTCACATTGTCTCCCACCCACTCTTCTGCTGAAAGATCAGAGTTGGCACCTGAAGCCCATGTCCATCAGTCTTTCACCTCACCCCCTTGCAAATCAGCCAAGCAGTCTGAGCCCCAAATCATGCAGCAGTCTCTTCTGCTTTTCGATGACTCTGTTAGCAGGGTTTCCCAGGGCCATCCACCTAGCCCTGCCCCAGAAGTGGAAGAGATTGAGTGCACCGATGCCCAACCACTTATGTTTCATGATGGGTACATGGGAGGACCATCGCAGCACGTCTCGGATGATGACGAAACACAGGTGCCAACTGCTGCTGCTTTCGCAATTGTGCAGACAGACATGGAGGGCAGGGGTGAAGACTGGGTGGAAGATGATGTGGAGGACGATGAGGTCCTCGACCCCACATGGAATCAACGTTATGCAGGTGACCAGTGTAGTTCGGAGGAAGAGGCGGTGGTCGCACAGAGCCACCAGCACAGCAGAAGAGGGAGCAGGGTGCAAAAACGGAGCATTCGTCCCCTAGACAGTACATCTGCTACTGCCCAACGCAGCAAGGGACCGAGCACACCAAAGCCAGGTCCAAGGACTTCCCTAGCGTGGCAGTTCTTCACACAGTGTGTTGATGACAAGACACGAGTGGTTTGCACGCTGTGCAATCAGAGCCTGAAGCGAGGCATAAACGTTCTCAACCTGAGCACAAGCTGCATGACCAGGCATCTAAGTGCAAAGCACGAGCTGCAGTGGAGTAGACACCTCAGAAACCAAGAAACGTCTCTGGCTCCTCCTGCTTCCTCTTCTGCTGCAGTCTCGGCCTCTTCATCCACCTCTGTAGTGACAGTGGCACCTGTCACCCCGCAAACAGAGGATCTGCCAGCAACACTACCACCTGGGTCACCGACCATCTCCACAATGTCCCATGGAAGCGTTCAGCTCTCTATCTCCCAAACATTGGAGCGGAAGAGGACGTACCCCCCTAGCCACCCGCGATCCCTGGCCCTGAATGCCAGCATTTCAAAATTCCTGGCCTTTGAAATGCTGTCATTCCGTCTGGTGGAGATGCAGAGTTTTAAAAGCCTGATGGCATTGGCTGTCCCGCAGTACGTCGTGCCCAGCCGCCACTACTTTTCCAGGCGAGCCATCCCTTCCCTGCACAACCAGGTGGGGGACAAAATCAGGTGTGCACTGTGCAACGCCATCTGTGGCAAGGTCCACCTAACTACGGATGCGTGGACCAGTAAGCACGGTCAGGGACGTTATATCTCCCTAACAGCACACTGGGTAAATGCAGTGGCTGCTGGGCCTGAGGCAGATAGCGGTTTGGCGCATGTCCTTCCACCACCGAGGATTGCAGGGCGCTTCAGTTTGCCTCCTGTTGCTAACTCCTCCTTCTCCGCTTCCTCATCCTCTACCGCCTCCTCATCCATTCAGCGTAACACCTTCACCACCAACTTCAGCACAGCCAGGGGTAAACGACAGCAGGCAGTTTTAAAACTTTCCTGTTTGGGGGAAAATCCCCACACCGCGCAGGAGTTGTGGAGGGACATGGAACAACAGACCGATGAGTGGTTGCTGTCAGTGAGCCTCAAGCCTGGCCTGGTGGTGTGCGATAATGGGCGAAATCTCGTAGCAGCTCTGGGTCTAGCCGGTTTGACGCACATCCCTTGCCTGGCGCATGTGCTGAACTTGGTGGTCCAGAGGTTCCTTAAAAATTACCCCAATATGCCAGAGCTGCTGCAGAAAGTGCGGGCTGTCTGTGCGCACTTTCGGCGTTCTCACCCTGCTGCTGCTCGCCTGTCAGCGCTGCAGCGTAACTTCGGCCTTCCAGCTCACCGCCTCATATGTGACGTGCCCACAAGGTGGAACTCCACCTTGCACATGCTGGCCAGACTGTGCGAGCAGCAGCAGGCAATAGTGGAGTTTCAGCTGCAGCAATCACGCGTGAGTCGCTCTGCGGAACAGCACCACTTCACCACCAATAACTGGGCCTCCATGCGAGACCTGTGTGCCTTGTTGCGCTGTTTCGAGTACTCCACCAACATGGCCAGTGCCAATGACGCCGTTCTCAGCGTTACTATCCCAGTTCTATGCCTCCTTGAAAAAACGCTTCGTGCGATGATGGAAGAGGATGTGGCACAGGAGGATGAGGAGGAGGAGGAGGAAGCGGGATCATTTCAAAGGCTTTCAGGGCAGTCTTTCACAAGTGGCTAGAGGGTGGGTTCCTGCACCAACAAACGCCAGGTACACAATTGTCCGGCAGAAAGGGCACAGTTCTGGAGGATGACGAGGTGGAGGAGGAGGTGGAGGAGGAGATGGAGGAGGAGGAGGAGGAGCCATGTTCACAGCAGGGTGGCACTCAGACCAGCTCGTGGCCATTACTGGTGCGTGGCTGGGGGGATACAGAGGACACAGACGATACACCTCCCACAGAGGACAGCTTTTCTTTGCCTCTGGGCAGCCTGGCACACATGAGCGATTACATGCTGCAGTGTTTCCGCAACGACAGCCGAGTTGCCCACATTTTAACTGGTGCTGATTACTGGGTGGCCACCCTGCTGGATCCCCGTTACAAGGACAACGTACCGTCCTTAATTCCCTCACTGGACCGGGATCGTAAGATGCGCGAGTACAAGCGCACGCTGGTAGACGCGCTGCTGGTGGCATTCCCACCTGACAGTGGGCGTACGGTGGAAGCACAAGGCGAAGGCAGAGGATGAGGAAGAGGTCGCCAATGCAGCCGGGGCACCGGCAGCACCTCAGAAGGCAGGGTTAGCATGGCCGAAATGTGGAAAAGCTTTGTCAGCACGCCACAACAACCAGCACCACCAGCTGAGATGGAACGTCTTAGCAGGAGGCAGCATTTCACCAACATGGTTGAGCAGTATGTGTCCACAGGCCTACATGTACTGGATGACGGGTCTGCCCCCTTTAACTTCTGGGTCTCCAAATTGGGCACATGGCCTGAGCTTGCCGTTTATGCCTTGGAGGTGCTGGCCTGCCCTGCAGCCAGTGTATTATCTGAACGTGTATTTAGCACGGCAGGGGGCGTTATCACAGACAAGCGCAGCCGCCTGTCCAGAGCCAATGTGGACAAGCTCACGTTCATTAAAATGAACCAGGCATGGATCCCACAGGACTTGTCCGTACCTTGTGCAGAATAGACATGTATACCGGTGTTGTGACAAAAACTGTCCGGCCATCGGATTGTGCCCGGCCCGTACTGCGCAGGCGCAGCGCTTGCGCAGTACAGAGGACAAGGAGATTCACAAAATCTCCGAAGATGAACGGCGCCTGCGCTGTGAGTGCAGGTTCAAGCCCCACCATCCAAGAGGACATACGGTAGCACATAGTAACAGGGCCCCTCACGGGCTCGCTTCGATCGCGGCCTTGCTTGGCTCGGCTTGAACCACGGATGGTGTGGCCTTCACCTGAACTCAACACGCAGGCGCCGTTAGTCTTGGGAGATTTTTGAAATCCCCTTGTCCTACATACTCAGCAAGCGCAGTACAGGGCGGACACTATTCGACAGGGGACAGAATTCGACACATCACCGGCCTTACCCAGCCATTGTTGTATTTTTGAACCAGTGTTGGCTACCTCGTCCTCCTCCACCGCCGCTTCCACCTACACAGCCACATCCACCGCCACCTCAACCTCCTACTCCATATGGACCTCGTCCTGCTAGGCCAAGATTAAAAATTTTATTTTATTTTTTTGTAGCGCACAGATCCTTTCCCCCTTACCTGCCTTTATGTTGTTGGCTCTTCGCAGGAGGGAGAAAGGCACACCGCACTACCAGCCCATATCCTCCTATATAAAGAGGTTGAGCGGTGTACTTGACGGGCCGTGTCCACAGCCGGAGTCAAAACTCCTCCAGAGGATGATTCTCACCTCTACTGTAGGTAGAGGCAAGTCCTTTAATTGCCAGTAAAGTCAATGTCCACACCAGCTGAAACTCCAACTCTTATTCTCTCATGGCAAAATAAACTATACTCAGATAGAAAAGGTTAGAGCAAAGAAACAGGACAGCTTAAGGTGTGGAGGAGGTCCAGGCACAAACGTAGCACATTCACTTCACTGCTTAGGTTTCTCAAACAGTTTTTGGCGCACGGTCTCTGCCACAGACATTGAGGTTGGTCTCTGCCACAGACCGGGTGTACAAGGCCCCTGCCACGGGCCTGGAGAACTTTGGTCTCAGCCACAGACCAGGGTGTATAAGGCCCCTGCCACGGGCCGGTTGAATAAGGCCTCTGATACAGCCAAGGTGACCTTGAGCTTCTCCTTCTACGAACCTAGCCCATATCAAGGGGAAGACATCTCTCCAGGGAGTCAACAGACCATTCCTTCACCGTGACTCCCGCATCGGTCCATCAGAATGATCCTCCCTTCCCTGGAACAGGGTCCCCTACACGAGGCGGCTCTGGACTCCAGGCTTTACTCCTGCCCCTAGGCCTCCATACCCAGGGCAGCAAGAACTCCAGGATAGTACCTCACCCCGGGCTAAAGGTGCCCGAGATGGAACAGGAACACATGCACCCAGGCCGAAGGCACCTGGGCGCGGACCCCACTGGACATCAGCCCCCAGGCCAAAGGTCTGCCCCTTTTATATGCTCTCCCGGCATGCACAGCAGGTTCCCCGCCCCGCTGTACTACTGCCAAGAGGGGACACAAAAGGCGCCACCTGTAGGCCGCAGGGAACTGCACACCAATACTGTCCCCCGAGGACAAAATGGTCCATGAATCCTACAGAATTAGGGTATTTGAGCCTATTTACCACTCAAACACTTTCCTTAAATTTAGCACCCCGCTACATTTTTATTTCAAAGTATTTTATTTTCCCACTAGCTTATCCATTAAATTAAATAATTTATTCCAGAAAGGGCGTATTCTGGGGCATTCCCACCATATGTGTGGCATCGTGCCGTTGAGTTTCTGAGGTTCTTAATGACTTCCTGTACCTCTTCTGCTGAAAAGGGGACCTCCAGCATATTTGTTTATTTTTTATTTTTTTTATGTTCTTTTAAGTTATTTCCTATCCACATTTGTTTGCAGAGCACTTGCCATGTTCTTAACAACATTTTGCTGCCATTTGCAGCCCTCTAGCCCTTTCCATTACTTTTTTAGAGCCTTTTTAGTCGTCAGAAGTCCGGGTCCCCATTGACTTCAATGGGGTCCGGGTCCGGGTTCGGGTTAAAGTTCGGTCCCGAATCCGAACTTTTTTCCAAAGTTCGGCCGAACCCGCCGGACCCGAATATCCAGCTACCCGCTCAACTCTATTGGTGACCCAGGTGGTAGTGTTGCTGGCAGATCCTCTGTTTGCGGGGTGGCAGGTGCCACTGTCACTACAGAGGTGGATGAAGAGGCCGAGACTGCAGCAGAAGAGGAAGCAGGAGGAGCCAGAGACCTTTCTTGGTTTTTGAGGTGTCTACTCCACTGCAGCTCGTGCTTTGCACTTAGATGCCTGGTCATGCAGGTTGTGCTCAGGTTGAGAACGTTTATGCCTCGCTTCAGCCTCTGATTGCACAGCCTGCAAACCACTTGTGTCTTGTCATCAGCACATTGTGTGAAGAACTGCCACGCTAGGGAACTCCTTGGACCTGGCTTTGGTGTGCTCGGTCCCTTGCTGCGTTGGGCAGTAGCAGACATACTGTCTAGCTGACAGACGCTCCGCTTTTGCACCCTGCTCCCTCTTCTGCTGTGCTGGTGGCTCTGTGCGACCACCGCCTCTTCCTCCAAACGACACTGGTCACCTGCATAACGTTGATTCCATGTGGGGTCGAGGACCTCATCGTCCTCCACATCATCTTCCACCCAGTCTTCACCCCTGCCCTCCTTGTCTGTCTGCACAATTGCGAAAGCAGCAGCAGTTGGCACCTGTGTTTCGCCATCATCCGAGACGTGCTGCGATGGTCCTCCCATGTACTCATCATGAAACATAAGTGGTTGGGCATCGGTGCACTCAATCTCTTCCACTTCTGGGGCAGGGCTAGGTGGATGGCCCTGGGAAACCCTGCTAACAGAGTCATCGAAAAGCAGAAGAGACTGCTGCATGATTTGGGGCTCAGACTGCTTGGCTGATTTGCAAGGGGGTGAGGTGAAAGACTGATGGACATGGGTTTCAGGTGCCAACTCTGATCTTTCATCAGAAGAGTGGGTGGGAGACAATGTGAAGGAACCCAAAGCACTGTCAGCAACCCAATCTACTATCGCCTGTACTTGTCCTGGCCTAAACATTCGTACAGCCTCATTAGGCGCGCCAAAATACTGCCGCAGGCTCGGTCGCCTACTCGCACCTGAGGAAGGTGTTTCACTTGTGCGTGTATCTGGCACAGATCCACCACGTCCTCTCCCTGCAACAGGAGCTCCACCAGCAGCACCACGACCGGGGCCACCACGTCCCTTTGACCTTCTCCTCATATTTTCCAAATTTAGGATGTTGCCCTAAATGGATGTTTTTGGAAGAGCAGAACACACCCACAGTACGTAACCGCTGAATCGCACAGCTACAGAACTGCAGAAAATGCTATTCAAAAAAAATTTTGTTTTTTTAGTATAGCACAGTAGAAGAAAACTATTTAGAAATTGTTTATTTCACACACCTCCAAATATGTATAACACACTGCAAACTATTTTTTGTGCCCCTAAACGGCGTTTTTTGGAAGAGCAGAACACACCCACAGTACGTAACCGCTGAATCGCACAGCTACAGAACTGCAGAAAATGCTATTCAAAAAAAATGTTATTTTTTTGCACGAGCAAAATAAAATGCAATTTTTTTTTTTGCCCTATGGGTCTTTTGGAAAAGAGCACAATAAAGTGCCTTTTTTTTCCCCTAAAAGTTATATTTTCTCTGACGCTGGGCTCATGGCAGTGTAAAAAGACTGTGCACTGCAACACAATCAGGTAAACCTATGCAGATCGCTGATTTTAATCTCTGAATCTGGACTCCTATATAATATTCTCTCTCCCTGAAAGCACCAACAGGAACCTGGCCCTACACTACACTATCTCTCTATCTTTTCCCTCAGATTGCAGAATCAGGACTACCTCATGTATTTTACAATCTCTCCCTATTAGCAACAGCAGCAGCCAAGATCCTCTCCCTATCTATTCTGAAGCAGAGTGACGTGTGTGCTGTGTGCCTCTAGCTTATATAGAAGCTGGGTCACATGTTGCACTGACCAATCACAGCCATGCCATTAGTAGGCATGGCTATGATGGCCTCTAAGGGCACACCAGCTAATCAAAAGGTGATTGGCTGGCCCCTGAAGCATTTCTAAATGCGTAATTAGATTGCCGAACCCGAACGCGAACCCGGACTTTTGCGCAAAGTCCGGGTTCGGGTTCGGGAGAAAGCTAAAGTTCGGTACGGACCCGAACTTTACAGTTCGGGTTCGCTCAACACTAATCACCTGTGATGTATTTCAGTTATCTTGCAAACCTGGCCTGACAGGGTTGATGAGCACTGAATAGGGAGAACAGACTCTTGTGCTCATTGTAATGCATGTTAATGAGCTTTTCCTTATCACATGGAGAATATTGCTTCCACTTTTATTCCTTTCATTCACTTATTTTTAAAACAACTCAATATTCATTCTAGAGATCTTCCTCCTATCAACAACTATGCAGATGTTTCCTGGACTTGTAATTGTGCATTTTATGGTGATAGTCTATAATCATTGGTGGAGCCAAAACTTCCATGAAAACATCTTCTCAACACATGTCTGTGTATTGTGCATTCTGGACAATTCTTTCCCCATACACTGTGCAATCTGATTGGATGACATTTTAAATCAGCTATCTGAGCAGCTAAGTTCCCTAAATTAAGTTATTTTAAGTTCGTTTTTTTTTTTAAATCTAGTCCGGTTTTTCTTATCAACTCCAGTCCGTTTTTTTTTTTCAAATCCAGTCCGGGTTTTATTTTTCCAACTCCAGTCCATTTTTTTTTCAAATCCAGTCCGGGTTTTCTTATCAACTCCAGTCCGGTTATTCAAATCCAGTCCGGATTTTTTTTTAACTCCAGTCCATTTTTTTTTTAAATCCAGTCCAGGTTTTCTTATCAACTCCAGTCCGGTTATTTTTTCAACTCCAGTCTGGGTTTCCTTATAAACTCCAGTCTAGTTATTAATTCAAATCCAGTCCGGGTTTTTTTTTAACTCCAGTCCATTTTTTTTTCAAATCCAGTCCGGGTTTTCTTATCAACTCCAGTCCGGTTATTTTTTTAAATCCAGTCCGGGTTTTATTTTTCAACTCCAGTCTGGTTATTTTTTCAAATCCAGTCCGGGTTTTCTTATCAACTCCAGTACAGTTATATTTTCAGATCCAGTCCGGGTTTTCTTATCAACTCCAGTCCGGTTATTTTTTCAGATCCAGCCCGGGTTTTATTTTTCAACTCCAGTCCGGTTATTTTTTCAAATCCAGTCCGGGTTTTCTTATCAACTCCAGTCCGGTTATTTTTTCAGATCCAGCCCGGGTTTTCTTATCAACTCCAGTCTGGTTATTTTTTCAAATCCAGTCCGGGTTTTCTTATCAACTCCAGTCCAGTTATTTTTTCAGATCCAGTCCGGGTTTTATTTTTCAACTCCAGTCCGGTTATTTTTTCAAATCCAGTCCGAGTTTTATTTTTCAACTCCAGTCTGGGTTTTCTTATCAACTCCAGTCCGGTTATTTTTTCAGATCCAGTCCGGGTTTTATTTTTCAACTCCAGTCCGGTTATTTTTTCAAATCCAGTCCGGGTTTTTTTTTTTAACTCCATTCCATTTTTTTTTCAAATCCAGTCCGTTTTTTTTTTTAGCTCCAGTCCATTTTTTTCAAATCCTGTCCGGATTTTCTTATCAACTCCAGTCCGGTTATTAATTCAAATCCAGTCCATTTTTTTTCAAATCCAGTCCGGTTTTTCTTATCAACTCCAGTCCGGTTATTTTGTCAGATCCAGTCCAAGTTTTATTTTTCAACTCCAGTCCGGTTATTTTTTCAAATCCAGTCTGGGTTTTTTTTAACTCCAGTCCATTTTTTTTCAAATCCAGTCTGGGTTTTCTTATCAACTCCAGTCCGGTTATTTTTTCAGATCCAGTCCGGGTTTTATTTTTCAACTCCAGTCCGGTTATTTTTTTCAAATCCAGTCCGGGTTTTCTTATCAACTCCAGTCCATTTTTTTTCAGATCCAGTCCGGGTTTTTTTTCAACTCCAGTCCGGTTATTTTTTCAAATCCAATCCAGGTTTTCTTATCAACTCCAGTCCGGTTATTTTTTAAAATCCAGTCCGGGTTTTCTTATCAACTCCAGTCCAGTTATTTTTTCAGATCCAGTCCGGGTTTTATTTTTCAACTCCAGTCCAGTTATTTTTTTAAATCCAGTCCGGGTTTTATTTTTCAACTCCAGTCCGGTTATTTTTTCAAATCCAGTCCGGGTCTTATCAACTCCAGTCCGGTTATTTTTTCAAATCCAGTCAGGGTTTTATTTTTCAACTCCAGTCCGGTTATTAATTCAAATCCAGTCCGGGTTTTTTTTAACTCCAGTCCATTTTTTTTTCAGATCCAGTCCAGGTTTTTTTTTCAACTCCAGTCTGGTTATTTTTTCAGATCCAGTCCGGGTTTTATTTTTCAACTCCAGTCCGGTTATTTTTTCAGACCCAGTCCGGGTTTTATTTTTCAACTCCAGTCTGGTTATTTTTTCAGATCCAGTCCGGGTTTTATTTTTCAACTCCAGTCCGGTTATTTTTTCAGATCCAGTCTGGGTTTTATTTTTCAACTCCAGTCCGGTTATTTTTTCAAATCCAGTCCAGGTTTTTTTTTAACTCCAGTCCATTTTTTTTTCAAATCCAGTCCGGGTTTTCTTATCAACTCCAGTCCGGTTATTAATTCAAATCCAGTCCGTTTTTTTTTTCACATCCAGTCCGGGTTTTCTTATCAACTCCAGTCCAGTTATTTTTTCAGATCCAGCATGGGTTTTATTTTTCAACTCCAGTCCGGTTATTTTTTCAAATCCAGTCCGGGTTTTATTTTTCAACTCCAGTCCGGTTATTTTTTCAAATCCAGTCCCGGTCTTCTTATCAACTCCAGTCCGGTTATTTTTTCAGATCCAGTCCGGGTTTTATTTTTCAACTCCAGTCCGGTTATTTTTTCAAATCCAGTCTGGGTTTTATTTTTCAACTCCAGTCCGGTTATTTTTTCAGATCCAGTCCAGATTTTATTTTTCAACTCCAGTCCGGTTATTTTTTCAAATCCAGTCTGGGTTTTATTTTTCAACTCCAGTCCGGTTATTTTTTCAAATCCAGTCCGGGTTTTCTTATCAACTCCAGTCCGGTTATTTTTTCAGATCCAGTCCGGGTTTTATTTTTCAAATCCAGTCCGGTTATTTTTTCAAATCCAGTCCGGGTTTTATTTTTCAACTCCAGTCCGGTTATTTTTTCAAATCCAGTCCGGGTTTTATTTTTCAACTCTAGTCCGGTTATTTTTTCAAATCCAGTCCGGGCTTTCTTATCAACTCCAGTCCGGTTATTTTTTCAGATCCAGTCCGGGTTTTATTTTTCAACTCCAGTCGGGTTATTTTTTCAGATCCAGTCCGGGTTTTATTTTTCAACTCCAGTCCGGTTATTTTTTCAAATCCAGTCCGGGTTTTCTTATCAACTCCAGTCCGGTTATTTTTTCAAATCCAGTCAGGGTTTTCTTATCAACTCCAGTCTGGTTATTTTTTCAAATCCAGTCCGGGTTTTCTTATCATCTCCAGTCTGGTTATTTTTTCAGATCCAGTCCGGGTTTTATTTTTCAACTCCAGTCCGGTTCTTTTTTCAGATCCAGTCCGTGTTTTTTTTTTTTCAACTCCAGTCCGGTTATTTTTTGAAATCCAGTCCGGGTTTTCTTATCAACTCCAGTCCGGTTATGTTTTTCAAATCCAGTCCGGGTTTCTTTTAACTCCAGTCCGTTTTTTTTAATCCAGTCCGGGTTTTTATTAAAAATAAATTATTGATTAAAAAAAATATTTTTTTTATTTGTTTATTTAATTTTTTCATGCCTAAGCCTATTTCTGATATTTGATATTTACAAGATACTTCAAATATATATTGGGCTTTTTATTGCCTTCTATGTCCCTGCTGGGGAGATTCACAATCTCATGCCGCGTACACACGATCATTATTCACGGCGGTTAAAAAACCGCCGTGAATAATGTCATTAAAAATGAGGGAACGGCTTGTTCCCCACACACGGTCGTTTTTCACGTCGTTTTTTCTCTTGTCGAGAAAAACGACCATCTGTGGGCTCCGCGGCAGTGTTTCCCTATGGGAAAACTGCCACGGAAAAAATGTCGGACAAAAACGACGAGAAAAATTAGAACATGTTCTAATTTTTCTCGTCGTTTTTAATGCCGTTTTTCTCGTCGAGAAAAACGACATAAAGCCCACAGATGATCGTTTTTCTCGTCGAAAGGAAAAAAAATTGTTTTTCTCGATGAGAATGAAATGTTAGGGGACATTTTAGAAAGTTGAGTTGTGGGCTAGAACAGAGAAGGGACCTATTGGTGGAAAAGACATAGCCCCCTCTTTTCACATTTGTTTACCTTCGTTTTTTGAATAAACCCTTTGATAATATACTTTCCGTATTAGGTGTCCGTTTAATAAACCGTGATAAGCCGAGATCATGATGATCACCGCTTATCTCAGAGCATTGCCGGTTTAATAAGCTGAGATAAGGAGCAGAGAACATGTTCTGCGCTTCTCAATAGAGCACATGATCGTTTCATCACAAACGGACAGTTTAATAAAGTGTGATCTGAAGATCTCACAGCCCTTCCACTGAAATATCTCCCTTCCAGATTCACCAGCTCAGAGGTGGAGAATCTGGGAGAGAAGCTGGTGCGATTAGAGGAAGAAGGCTTATTTCTTCCTAATATCAGCACCAGTGGGTTAAAAATGAATATTAATGAGGTGCACATGGATGGCCGCCTGAGCACAGAGCTCCGCTCCAGCTCAGCGCACCGGCACCCATACCGGCCCTCACGGCAACCTGAAAATTATAAAAACAAGCAGGCAGACTGCCTATCATCTCAGGAACACTCCCCATTAGGCCCCTTTCACACTTATACGACTTGTCCCACGATTTGTGATGGCAAAAGTAGCATGACAAGTCGTTTGCCATGATTTCCAATGACAAGCATTCATATTAGTACGACTTCAAGTTGTTCCGACTTCAAAGTAGTCCCTGCACTACTTTGGTCCGATTTTGATGCCACTTACACAGGCATTCCATAAAATCGCGTCAAAATCGCGGCCGTGAATCGCGGCAAAATCACGGTAAAATCTTGCGACTTTGAAGTCGTAGTAGTGTGAAAGGGGCCTTAGCCAGAATTTAATTTAAAGGGACGCCGGACCTTAATTTGAGATCGTGACTTCTGAGGAGAAATCCAAGATGGCCTCCGCTATGCAGAATACAGCCTCCAGTGCCCTCTGCCTCACAGAGCAAACGCAGGTATTCTCCTCAGAGACAGTGACATTTACTTCTGGGCTACAGACAGGCCACCCACAGTTACTCATCCCTCCACCAGCATATACTGAGCCCCCTACTTGTCATATACTATCTGACCTTGCCATTATTCCCTCAGGACATAATTTTGCCGCTCAGTCTGGTGCAATCCCTTCAGAGGCTCTCTCCAGGGAACAGACATTTATAATATCGGACCTATTTAAAAAAAATCAGAACTACTCGATAGAGGACTAGCTCATACAGCGGCTAAAATCACTGGGGACCTGAAAGCTGACTTCCAAAACCCGGGAACAAGAATTGACACCATAGATCAAAAGTTGGAAGATACAGGGGGTGATATACTAAAGACCTCTGCCTGTGGTGCAGTGAAGAAATTGGAGCAATTGCACAAAAAACGGGACTCAAAACATTTATCAAAAATGATGGTGCACTTATATGCACCAAACCATATTTACATAGGTCGCACCTACCATTAGCAAGCGCAGCCAATGTAATCTTCAACATTTTTGTCTGAATACTGTAGATAACTTTACTAGTTTACCATCTTCTGTTACCAGGCTAAAAAGTATGTTTATAATATTGTTTAAATGCACAAATTCTGTCCAGAACATGTAGATCTGTCTTACAACTACTCAAGCCTTTTTACACCATTCTTTCAGCTTACTCAACTGCACATGTGCACTGACAAAGCACACCATTTTATGCTCGCCTGTCAGGGTGCACACGCTTTAGCTTGTTAAATACGTGTGTTGCACACGAACGCATCTGCGTTCTCCAGAGTGCACAACTGCTTATACACAGGGCCGTTTGAAGGAATTTGGGGGCCCCAAGCAGATTGAGAATTTGGGGCCCCCAAGCGGGGGGGGCTACTGATTTTTTTTTTGAGAAGCGGGGGGGGTTTGGGCTGCTACACAATTTTTTTAGATTTTGTTTTTTAATTCAGAAGCGGAGGGGTGTTACTGAGATATCTAATGATTTTTGGTTTTAATTTAGAAGGGGGGTGCTAACGCGTTACGCCGGACATCGATCGCGGGAGGAGGGGCCGCCGTTCACGGGAGGGGGACCACCGATCGGGGGGGCCTGCCGATCGTGGGGGGGGCCGCCAATCGCGGGTGGGGGGGCCGCCGATCGCGGGAGGGGGGCCACCGATCGCGGGAGGGGGGTCGCCAATCATCGCGGGAGGGGGGCCGCCAATCGCGGGTGGGGGGGCCGCCGATCGCGGGTGGGGGGGCGCCGGGGGGGGGGGAAATCCTCCCATTTCTCTAAACAATTAATTTCCCCATACACTGTCCAATCTGATTGGATGACATCTAAATCGACTAATTTCTCTGAGCAACCAATCTAATTGGATGACATTTAAATCCACCCATTTCTCTAAACAATTAATTTCCCCATACACTGTCCAATCTGATTGGATGACATTTAAATCCACTCATTTCTTTTTTTTCAACTCCAGTCCATTTTTTTTCAAATCCAGTCCGTGTTTTATTATCAACTCCAGTCCATTTTTTTTTTCAAATCCTGTCCGGGTTTTTTTTTAACTCTAGTCCATTTTTTTTTCAAATCCAGTCCGGGTTTTCTTATCAACTCCATTCCCGTTATTTTTTCAAATCCAGCCCTGTTTTTTTTCAACTCCAGTCCATTTTTTTTAAATCCAGTCCGGGTTTTCTTATCAACTACAATCAATTTTTTTTCAATTCCAAATTGGATGACATCTAAATCCACCCATTTCTCTAAACAATTAATTTCCCCATACACTGTCCAATCTGATTGGATGACATCTAAATCCACTCATTTCTCTAAACAATTAATTTCCCCATACACTGTCCAATCTGATTGGATGACATCTAAATCGACTAATTTCTCTGAGCAACCAATCTGATTGGATGACATTTAAATCCACCCATTTCTCTAAACAATTAATTTCCCCATACACTGTCCAATCTGATTGGATGACATCTAAATCGACTAATTTCTCTGAGCAACCAATCTGATTGGATGACATTTAAATCCACCCATTTCTCTAAACAATTAATTTCCCCATACACTGTCCAATCTGATTGGATGACATCTAAATCGACTAATATCTCTGAGCAACCAATCTGATTGGATAACATCTGCAGCTATCGCACTACACATAAGTGAAATCAATGTTTCTATTGAGCAAATCAGTGGATATCAACCCAGTCCTCAGGACCCACTAACAGGCCAGGTTTTATGTATTACCTCAGGGGAGATGCAGACTAGAATACGGCAATCACTGAGCAGCAAATAATATCACCTGTAGAGTTGAGCGGACACCTGGATGTTCGGGTTCGACGGGTTCGGCCGAACTTCGGAAAAAAGTTTGGGTTCGGGACCGAACTTTAACCCGAACCCAGACCCGAACCCCATTGAAGTCAATGGGGACCCGGACTTCTAAGGACTAAAAAGGCTCTAAAAAAGTAATGGAAAGGGCTAGAGGGCTGCAAATGGCAGCAAAATGTTGTTAAGAGTATGGCAAATGCTCTGCAAACAAATGTGGAAAGGGAAATAACTTAAAATAACATAAAAAAAATAAAAAAATAAAAAAATATGCTGGAGGCCCCCTTTTCAGCAGAAGAGGTACGGGAAGTCATTAAGAACCTCAGAAACTCAACGGCACAATGCCACACATATGGTGGGAATGCCCCAGAATACGCCCTTTCTGGAATAAATTATTCAATTTAATGGATAAGCTAGGGGGAAAATAAAATACTTTGAAATAAAAATGTAGCGGGGTGCTAAATTTAAGGGAAGTGTTTGAGTGGTAAATAGGCTCAAACACCCTAATTCTGTAGGATTCATGGACCATTTTGTCCTCGGGGGACAGTATTGGTGTGCAGTTCCCTGCGGCCTACAGGTGGCGCTGCCATGGTAGGCTAGGGTTGAACCGCCGATACAGTGCTGTGCCTTTTGTGTCCCCTCTTGGCAGTAGTACAGCAGGGCGGGGAACCTGCTGTGCATGCCGGGAGAGCATATAAAAGGGGCAGACCTTTGGCCTGGGGGCTGATGTCCAGTAGGGTCCACGCCCAGGTGCCTTCGGCCTGGGTGCATGTGTTCCTGTTCCATCTCGGGTACCTTTAGCCCGGGGTGAGGTACTATCCTGGAGTTCCTGCTGCCCTGGGTATGGAGGCCTAGGTGCAGGAGTAAAGCCTGGAGTCCAGAGCCTTCGTCTGGAGTCAGCCAAGGGTCGAGGAGTCTTAGGGTGCCGCCTCGTGTAGGGGACCATGTTCCAGGGAAGGGAAGATCATTCTGATGGACCGATGCGGAGTCACGGTGAAGGAAGGGTCTGTTGACTCCCTGGAGAGATGTCTTCCCCTTGATATGGGCTAGGTTCGTAGAAGGAGAAGCTCAAGGTCATCTTGACTGTATCAGAGGCCTTATTCACCCGGCCCGTGGCAGGGGCCTTATACACCCTGGTCTGTGGCAGAGACCAAAGTTCTCCAGGTCCGTGGCAGGGGCCTTGTACACCCAGTCTGTGGCAGTGACCAACCTCAAGGTCTGTGGCAGAGACCGTGCACCTAAAACTGTTTGAGAAACCTAAGCAGTGAAGTGAATGTGCTACGTTTGTGCCTGGACCTCCTCCACACCTTAAGCTGTCCTGTTTCTTTGCTCTAACCTTTTCTATCCGAGTAGAGTTTATTTTGCCATGAGAGAATAAGAGTTGTAATTTCAGCTGGTGTGGACATTGACTTTACTGGGAATTAAAGGACTTGCCTCTACCTACAGTAGAGGTGAGAATCATCCTCTGGAGGAGTTTTGACTCCGGCTGTGGACACTGCCCGTCAAGTACACCGCTCAACCTCTTTATATAGGAGGGTACGGGCTGGTAGTGCGGTGTGCCTTTCTCCCTCCTGCGAGGAGCCAACAACATAAAGGCAGGTAAGGGGGAAAGGATCTGTGCGCTACAAAAAAATAAAATAAAAATTATAATCTTGACCTAGGAGGACGAGGACCATATGGAGTAGGAGGTTGAGGTGGCGGTGGATGTGGCTGTGTAGGTGGAAGCGGCGGTGGAGGAGGACGAGGTAGCCAACACTGGTTCAAAAATACAACAATGGCTGGGTAAGGCCGGTGATATGTCAAATTCTGTCCCCCGTCAAATAGTGTCCACCCTGTACTGCGCTTGCTCAGTATGTAGGACAAGGGGATTTCGAAAATCTCCCAAGACGAACGGCGCCTGCGTGGTGAGTTCAGGTGAAGGCCACACCATCCGTGGTTCAAGCCGAGCCAAGTGAGGCCGTGCCCGAAGCGTGGCGATCGAACCGAGCCCGTGAGGGGCCCTGTTACTATGTGCTACCGTATGTCCACTTGGATGGTGGGGCTTGAACCTGCACTCACAGCGCAGGCGCCGTTCATCTTCAGAGATTTTGTGAATCTCCTTGTCCTCTGTACTGCGCAAGCGCTGCGCCTTCACAGTATGGGCCGGACACAATCCGATGGCCGGACAGTTTTTGTCACAACACCGGTATACATGTGTATTCTGCACAAGGTACGGACAAGTCCTGTGGGATCCATGCCTGGTTCATTTTAATGAACATGAGCTTGTCCACATTGGCTCTGGACAGGCGGCTGCGCTTGTCTGTGATAACGCCCCCTGCCGTGCTAAATACACGTTCAGATAATACACTGGCTGCAGGGCAGGCCAGCACCTCCAAGGCATAAAGGGCAAGCTCAGGCCATGTGCCCAATTTGGAGACCCAGAAGTTAAAGGGGGGAGACCCGTCATCCAGTACGTGTAGGCCTGTGGACACATACTGCTCAACCATGTTGGTGAAATGCTGCCTCCTGCTAAGACGTTTTCCATCTCAGCTGGTGGTGCTGGTTGTTGTGGCGTGCTGACAAAGCTTTTCCACATTTCAGCCATGCTAACCCTGCCTTCTGAGGTGCTGCCGGTGCCCCGGCTGCATTGGCGACCTCTTCCTCCTCCTCTGCCTTCGCCTTGTGCTTCCACCGTATGCCCGCTGTCAGGTGGGAATGCCACCAGCAGCGCGTCTACCAGCGTGCGCTTGTACTCGCGCATCTTACGATCCCGGTCCAGTGAGGGAATTAAGGACGGTACGTTGTCCTTGTAACGGGGATCCAGCAGGGTGGCCACCCAGTAATCAGCACCAGTTAAAATGTGGGCAACTCGGCGGTCATTGCGGAAACACTGCAGCATGTAATCGCTCATGTGTGCCAGGCTGCCCAGAGGCAAAGAAAAGCTGTCCTCTGTGGGAGGTGTATCGTCTGTGTCCTCTGTATCCCCCCAGCCACGCACCAGTGATGGCCACGAGCTGGTCTGGGTGCCACCCTGCTGTGAAAATGGCTCCTCCTCCTCCTCCTCCTCCTCCTCCTCCTCCATCTCCTCCTCCACCTCGTCATCCTCCAGAACTGTGCCCTTTCTGCCGGACAATTGTGTACCTGGCGTTTGTTGGTGCAGGAACCCACCCTCGTAGCCACTTGTGAAAGACTGCCCTGAAAGCCTTTGAAATGATCCCGCTTCCTCCTCCTCCTCCTCATCCTCCTGTGCCACATCCTCTTCCATCATCGCCCGAAGCGTTTTTTCAAGGAGGCATAGAACTGGGATAGTAACGCTAAGAACGGCGTCATTGGCACTGGACATGTTGGTGGAGTACTCGAAACAGCGCAACAAGGCACACAGGTCTCGCATGGAGGCCCAGTTATTGGTGGTGAAGTGGTGCTGTTCCGCAGAGTGACTCACGCGTGATTGCTGCAGCTGAAACTCCACTATCGCCTGCTGCTGCTCGCACAGTCTGGCCAGCATGTGCAAGGTGGAGTTCCACCTTGTGGGCACGTCACATATGAGGCGGTGAGCGGGAAGGCCGAAGTTACGCTGCAGCGCTGACAGGCGAGCAGCAGCAGGGTGAGAACGCCGAAAGTGCGCACACACAGCCCGCACTTTCTGCAGCAGCTCTGGCATATTGGGGTCATTTTTAAGGAACCTCTGGACCACCAAGTTCAGCACATGCGCCAGGCAAGGGATGTGCGTCAAACCGGCTAGGCCCAGAGCTGCTACGAGATTTCGCCCATTATCGCACACCACCAGGCCGGGCTTGAGGCTCACTGACAGCAACCACTCATTGGTCTGTTGTTCCATGTCCCTCCACAACTCCTGCGCGCTTCCATGGGACATTGTGGAGATGGTTGGTGACCCAGGTGGTAGTGTTGCTGGCAGATCCTCTGTTTGCGGGGTGGCAGGTGCCACTGTCACTACAGAGGTGGATGAAGAGGCCGAGACTGCAGCAGAAGAGGAAGCAGGAGGAGCCAGAGACCTTTCTTGGTTTTTGAGGTGTCTACTCCACTGCAGCTCGTGCTTTGCACTTAGATGCCTGGTCATGCAGGTTGTGCTCAGGTTGAGAACGTTTATACCTCGCTTCAGCCTCTGATTGCACAGCCTGCAAACCACTCGTGTCTTGTCATCAGCACATTGTGTGAAGAACTGCCACGCTAGGGAACTCCTTGGACCTGGCTTTGGTGTGCTCGGTCCCTTGCTGCGTTGGGCAGTAGCAGACATACTGTCTAGGGGACGGACGCTCCGCTTTTGCACCCTGCTCCCTCTTCTGCTGTGCTGGTGGCTCTGTGCGACCACCGCCTCTTCCTCCAAACGACACTGGTCACCTGCATAACGTTGATTCCATGTGGGGTCGAGGACCTCATCGTCCTCCACATCATCTTCCACCCAGTCTTCACCCCTGCCCTCCTTGTCTGTCTGCACAATTGCGAAAGCAGCAGCAGTTGGCACCTGTGTTTCGTCATCATCCGAGACGTGCTGCGATGGTCCTCCCATGTACTCATCATGAAACATAAGTGGTTGGGCATCGGTGCACTCAATCTCTTCCACTTCTGGGGCAGGGCTAGGTGGATGGCCCTGGGAAACCCTGCTAACAGAGTCATCGAAAAGCAGAAGAGACTGCTGCATGATTTGGGGCTCAGACTGCTTGGCTGATTTGCAAGGGGGTGAGGTGAAAGACTGATGGACACGGGTTTCAGGTGCCAACTCTGATCTTTCATCAGAAGAGTGGGTGGGAGACAATGTGAAGGAACCCGAAGCACTGTCAGCAACCCAATCTACTATCGCCTGTACTTGTCCTGGCCTAAACATTCGTACAGCCTCATTAGGCGCGCCAAAATACCGCCGCAGGCTCGGTCGCCTACTCGCACCTGAGGAAGGTGTTTCACTTGTGCGTGTATCTGGCACAGATCCACCACGTCCTCTCCCTGCAACAGGAGCTCCACCAGCAGCACCACGACCGGGGCCACCACGTCCCTTTGACCTTCTCCTCATATTTTCCAAATTTAGGATGTTGCCCTAAATGGATGTTTTTGGAAGAGCAGAACACACCCACAGTACGTAACCGCTGAATCGCACAGCTACAGAACTGCAGAAAATACTATTCAAAAAAAATTTTGTTTTTTTAGTATAGCACAGTAGAAGAAAACTATTTAGAAATTGTTTATTTCACACACCTCCAAATATGTATAACACACTGCAAACTATTTTTTGTGCCCCTAAACGGCGTTTTTTGGAAGAGCAGAACACACCCACAGTACGTAACCACTGAATCGCACAGCTACAGAACTGCAGAAAATGCTATTCAAAAAAAATGTTGTTTTTTTAGTATAGCACAGTAGAAGAAAACTATTTAGAAATTGTTTATTTCACACACCTCCAAATATGTATAACACACTGCAAACTATTTTTTGTGCCCCATAACAGCGTTTTTTGGAAGAGCAGAACACACCCACAGTACGTAACCGCTGAATCGCACAGCTACAGAACTGCAGAAAATGCTATTCAAAATTTTTTTTATTTTTTTGCACGAGCAAAATAAAATGCAATTTTTTTTTTTGCCCTATGGGTCTTTTGGAAAAGAGCACAATAAAGTGCCTTTTTTTCCCCCTAAAAGTTAGATTTTCTCTGACACTGGGCTCATGGCAGTGTAAAAAGACTGCACTGCAACACAAACAGGTAAACCTATGCAGATCGCTGATTTTAATCTCTGAATCTGGACTCCTATATAATATTCTCTCTCCCTGAAAGCACCAACAGGAACCTGGCCCTACACTACACTATCTCTCTATCTTTTCCCTCAGATTGCAGAATCAGGACTACCTCATGTATTTTACAATCTCTCCCTATTAGCAACAGCAGCAGCCAAGATCCCCTCCCTATCTATTCTGAAGCAGAGTGACGTGTGTGCTGTGTGCCTCTAGCTTATATAGAAGCTGGGTCACATGTTGCACTGACCAATCACAGCCATGCCATTAGTAGGCATGGCTATGATGGCCTCTAAGGGCACACCAGCTAATCAAAAGGTGATTGGCTGGCCCCTGAAGCATTTCTAAATGCGTAATTAGATTTCCGAACCCGAACGCGAACCCGGACTTTTGCGCAAAGTCCGGGTTCGGGTTCGGGAGAAAGCTAAAGTTCGGTACGGACCCGAACTTTACAGTTCGGGTTCGCTCAACACTAATCACCTGTGATGTATTTCAGTTATCTTGCAAACCTGGCCTGACAGGGTTGATGAGCACTGAATAGGGAGAACAGACTCTTGTGCTCATTGTAATGCATGTTAATGAGCTTTTCCTTATCACATGGAGAATATTCCTCCCACTTTTATTCCTTTCATTCATTTATTTTTGAAACAACTCAATATTCATTCTAGAGATCTTCCTCCTATCAACAACTATGCAGATGTTTCCTGGACTTGTAATTGTGCATTTTATGGTGATAGTCTATAATCACTGGTGGAGCCAAAACTTCCATGAAAACATCTTCTCAACACATGTCTGTGTATTGTGCATTCTGGACAATTCTTTCCCCATACACTGTGCAATCTGATTGGATGACATTTTAAATCAGCTATCTGAGCAGCTAAGTTTCCTAAATTAAGTTATTTTTAGTTCGTTTTTTTTTTCAAATCTTGTCCGGGTTTTCTTATCAACTCCAGTCCGTTTTTTTTTTCAAATCCAGTCCGGGTTTTATTTTTCAACTCCAGTCCATTTTTTTTTCAAATCTATTTTGGGTTTTCTTATCAACTCCAGTCCGGTTAATAATTCAAATCCAGTCCGGGTTTTTTTTTTAACTCCAGTCCATTTTTTTTTCAAATCCAGTCCGGGTTTTCTTATCAACTCCAGTCCGGTTATTTTTTCAAATCCAGTCCGGGTTTTATTTTTCACTCTAGTCCGGTTATTTTTTCAAATCCAGTCCGGGTTTTCTTATCAACTCCAGTCCAGTTATTTTTTAAGATCCAGTCCGGGTTTTATTTTTCAACTCCAGTCCGGTTATTTTTTTAAATCCAGTCCGGGTTTTATTTTTCAACTCCAGTCCGGTTATTTTTTCAAATACAGTCCGGGTCTTCTTATCAACTCCAGTCCGGTTATTTTTTTTCAAATCCAGTCCGGGTTTTCTTATCAACTCCAGTCCGGTTATTTTTTCAAATCCAGTCCAGGTTTTCTTATCAACTCCAGTCCGGTTATTTTTTCAGATCCAGTCCGGGTTTTATTTTTCAACTCCAGTCCGGTTATTTTTTCAAATCCAGTCTGGGTTTTCTTATCAACTCCAGTCCAGTTATTTTTTCAGATCCAGTCCGGATTTTATTTTTCAACTCCAGTCTGGTTATTTTTTCAAATCCAGTCCGGGTTTTATTTTTCAACTCCAGTCCGGTTATTTTTTCAAATCCAGTCCGGGTTTTCTTATCAACTCCAGTCCCGTTATTTTTTCAAATCCAGCCCTGTTTTTTTCAACTCCAGTCCATTTTTTTAAAATCCAGTCCGGGTTTTCTTATCAACTACAATCAATTTTTTTTCAATTCCAAATTGGATGACATCTAAATCCACCCATTTCTCTAAACAATTAATTTCCCCATACACTGTCCAATCTGATTGGATGACATCTAAATCCACTCATTTCTCTAAACAATGAATTTCCCCATACACTGTCCAATCTGATTGGATGACATCTAAATCGACGAATTTCTCTGAGCAACCAATCTGATTGGATGACATTTAAATCCACCCATTTCTCTAAACAATTAATTTCCCCATACACTGTCCAATCTGATTGGATGACACCTAAATCGACTAATTTCTCTGAGCAACCAATCTGATTGGATAACATCTGCAGCTATCGCACTACACATAAGTGAAATCAATGTTTCTATTGAGCAAATCAGTGGTTATCAACCCAGTCCTCAGGACCCACTAACAGGCCAGGTTTTATGTATTACCTCAGGGGAGATGCAGACTAGAATACGGCAATCACTGAGCAGCAAATAATATCACCTGTAGAGTTGAGCGGACACCTGGATGTTCGGGTTCGACGGGTTCGGCCGAACTTCGGAAAAAAGTTCGGGTTCGGGACCGAACTTTAACCCGAACCCAGACCCGAACCCCATTGAAGTCAATGGGGACCCGGACTTCTAAGGACTAAAAAGGCTCTAAAAAAGTAATGGAAAGGGCTAGAGGGCTGCAAATGGCAGCAAAATGTTGTTAAGAGTATGGCAAATGCTCTGCAAACAAATGTGGATAGGGAAATAACTTAAAATAACATAAAAAAAATAAAAAAATTAAAAAATATGCTGGAGGCCCCCTTTTCAGCAGAAGAGGTACGGGAAGTCATTAAGAACCTCAGAAACTCAACGGCACAATGCCACACATATGGTGGGAATGCCCCAGAATACGCCCTTTCTGGAATAAATTATTCAATTTAATGGATAAGCTAGGGGGAAAATAAAATACTTTGAAATAAAAATGTAGCGGGGTGCTAAATTTAAGGGAAGTGTTTGAGTGGTAAATAGGCTCAAACACCCTAATTCTGTAGGATTCATGGACCATTTTGTCCTCGGGGGACAGTATTGGTGTGCAGTTCCCTGCGGCCTACAGGTGGCGCTGCCATGGTAGGCTAGGGTTGAACCGCCGATACAGTGCTGTGCCTTTTGTGTCCCCTCTTGGCAGTAGTACAGCGGGGCGGGGAACCTGCTGTGCATGCCGGGAGAGCATATAAAAGGGGCAGACCTTTGGCCTGGGGGCTGATGTCCAGTAGGGTCCACGCCCAGGTGCCTTCGGCCTGGGTGCATGTGTTCCTGTTCCATCTCGGGTACCTTTAGCCCGGGGTGAGGTACTATCCTGGAGTTCCTGCTGCCCTGGGTATGGAGGCCTAGGTGCGGGAGTAAAGCCTGGAGTCCAGAGCCTTTGTCTGGAGTCAGCTAAGGGTCGAGGAGTCTTAGGGTGCCGCCTCGTGTAGGGGACCATGTTCCAGGGAAGGGAAGATCATTCTGATGGACTGATGCGGGAATCACGGTGAAGGAAGGGTCTGTTGACTCCCTGGAGAGATGTCTTCCCCTTGATATGGGCTAGGTTCGTAGAAGGAGAAGCTCAAGGTCATCTTGACTGTATCAGAGGCCTTATTCACCCAGCCCGTGGCAGGGGCCTTATACACCCTGGTCTGTGGCAGAGACCAAAGTTCTCCAGGTCCGTGGCAGGGGCCTTGTACACCCGGTCTGTGGCAGTGACCAACCTCAAGGTCTGTGGCAGAGACCGTGCACCTAAAACTGTTTGAGAAACCTAAGCAGTGAAGTGAATGTGCTACGTTTGTGCCTGGACCTCCTCCACACCTTAAGCTGTCCTGTTTCTTTGCTCTAACCTTTTCTATCCGAGTAGAGTTTATTTTGCCATGAGAGAATAAGAGTTGTAATTTCAGCTGGTGTGGACATTGACTTTACTGGGAATTAAAGGACTTGCCTCTACCTACAGTAGAGGTGAGAATCATCCTCTGGAGGAGTTTTGACTCCGGCTGTGGACACTGCCCGTCAAGTACACCGCTCAACCTCTTTATATAGGAGGGTACGGGCTGGTAGTGCGGTGTGCCTTTCTCCCTCCTGCGAGGAGCCAACAACATAAAGGCAGGTAAGGGGGAAAGGATCTGTGCGCTTCAAAAAATAAAATAAAAATTATAATCTTGACCTAGGAGGACGAGGTCCATATGGAGTAGGAGGTTGAGGTGGGGGTGGATGTGGCTGTGTAGGTGGAAGCGGCGGTGGAGGAGGACGAGGTAGCCAACACTGGTTCAAAAATACAACAATGGCTGGGTAAGGCCGGTGATATGTCAAATTCTGTCCCCCGTCAAATAGTGTCCACCCTGTACTGCGCTTGCTCAGTATGTAGGACAAGGGGATTTCGAAAATCTCCCAAGACGAACGGCGCCTGCGTCGTGAGTTCAGGTGAAGGCCACACCATCCGTGGTTCAAGCCGAGCCAAGTGAGGCTGTGCCCGAAGCGTGGCGATCGAACTGAGCCCGTGAGGGGCCCTGTTACTATGTGCTACCGTATGTCCACTTGGATGGTGGGGCTTGAACCTGCACTCACAGCGCAGGCGCCATTCATCTTCGGAGATTTTGTGAATCTCCTTGTCCTCTGTACTGCGTAAGCGCTGCGCCTTCGCAGTATGGGCCGGACACAATCCGATGACCGGACAGTTTTTGTCACAACACCGGTATACATGTGTATTCTGCACAAGGTACGGACAAGTCCTGTGGGATCCATGCCTGGTTCATTTTAATGAACGTGAGCTTGTCCACATTGGCTCTGGACAGGCGGCTGCGCTTGTCTGTGATAACGCCCCCTGCCGTGCTAAATACACGTTCAGATAATACACTGGCTGCAGGGCAGGCCAGCACCTCCCAGGCATAAAGGGCAAGCTCAGGCCATGTGCCCAATATGGAGACCCAGAAGTTAAAGGGGGGAGACCCGTCATCCAGTACGTGTAGGCCTGTGGACACATACTGCTCAACCATGTTGGTGAAATGCTGCCTCCTGCTAAGACGTTTTCCATCTCAGCTGGTGGTACTGGTTGTTGTGGCGTGCTGACAAAGCTTTTCCACATTTCAGCCATGCTAACCCTGCCTTCTGAGGTGCTGCCGGTGCCCCGGCTGCGTTGGCGACCTCTTCCTCCTCCTCTGCCTTCGCCTTGTGCTTCCACCGTACGCCCGCTGTCAGGTGGGAATGCCACCAGCAGCGCGTCTACCAGCGTGCGCTTGTACTCGCGCATCTTACGATCCCGGTCCAGTGAGGGAATTAAGGACGGTACGTTGTCCTTGTAACGGGGATCCAGCAGGGTGGCCACCCAGTAATCAGCACCAGTTAAAATGTGGGCAACTCGGCGGTCATTGCGGAAACACTGCAGCATGTAATCGCTCATGTGTGCCAGGCTGCCCAGAGGCAAAGAAAAGCTGTCCTCTGTGGGAGGTGTATCGTCTGTGTCCTCTGTATCCCCCCAACCACGCACCAGTGATGGCCACGAGCTGGTCTGGGTGCCACCCTGCTGTGAAAATGGCTCCTCCTCCTCCTCCTCCATCTCCTCCTCCACCTCGTCATCCTCCAGAACTGTGCCCTTTCTGCCGGACAATTGTGTACCTGGCGTTTGTTGGTGCAGGAACCCACCCTCGTAGCCACTTGTGAAAGACTGCCCTGAAAGCCTTTGAAATGATCCCGCTTCCTCCTCCTCCTCCTCATCCTCCTGTGCCACATCCTCTTCCATCATCGCCCGAAGCGTTTTTTCAAGGAGGCATAGAACTGGGATAGTAACGCTAAGAACGGCGTCATTGGCACTGGACATGTTGGTGGAGTACTCGAAACAGCGCAACAAGGCACACAGGTCTCGCATGGAGGCCCAGTTATTGGTGGTGAAGTGGTGCTGTTCCGCAGAGTGACTCACGCGTGTTTGCTGCAGCTGAATCTCCACTATCACCTGCTGCTGCTCGCACAGTCTGGCCAGCATGTGCAAGGTGGAGTTCCACCTTGTGGGCACGTCACATATGAGGCGGTGAGCGGGAAGGCCGAAGTTACGCTGCAGCGCTGACAGGCGAGCAGGGTGAGAACGCCGAAAGTGCGCACACACAGCCCGCACTTTCTGCAGCAGCTCTGGCATATTGGGGTCATTTTTAACCACTTGCTTACTGGGCACATAAACCCCCTTCCTGCCCAGGCAAAATTTCAGCTTTCGGCACTGCGTCGCTTTGAATCACAATTGCACGGTCGTGCGACGTGGCTCCCAAACAAAATTGACGTCCTTTTTTTCCCACAAATAGCGCTTTCTTTTGGTGGTATTTGATCACCTCTGCGGTTTTTATTTTTTGCGCTATAAACAAAAAAAGAGCGACGATTTTGAAAAAAAAACCACAATATTTATTACTTTTTGCTATAATAAATATCCCAATTTTTTTAAAAAAAAGTTTTTTTTTCTCAGTTTAGTCCGATACGTATTCTTCTACATATTTTTGGTCAAAAAAAATCGCAATAAGAGTTTATTGATTGGTTTGCGCAAAAGTTATAGCGTCTACAAAATAGGGGATAGTTTTATAGCATTTTTATTAATATTTTTTTTACTAGTAATGGCGGCGATCAGCGATTTTTATCGTGACTGCGACATTATGGCGGACACATCGGACACTTTTGACACCATTTTGGGACCATTCACATTTATACAGCGAACAGTGCTATAAAAATGCACTGATTACTGTATAAATGTGACTGGCAGGGAAGGGGTTAACACTAGGGGGCGAGGAAGGGGTTAACTATGTTCCCTATTTGTGATTCTTACTGTGGGGGGAGGGGACTGACTGGGGGAGGAGACCGATCTGTGTCCCTATGTACAAGGGACACACCATCGGTCTCCTCTCTCCCTGACAGGACATGGATCTCTGTGTTTACACACAGAGATCCACGTCCTGCTTCTGTAACTGACGATCGAATGTACCTGGCGGACATCGCGGCCGCCAGGCACGCTCCTCGGCATCACGTGATGCGCGCCGCACAGCTGTTCCCCGCCGCGCGCCCTCGGCGGCGCGCGGCGGGATGTAAACAGAGAAGGACGTCCTGGGGACGTCCTCTCGGCACTTGAGAGCCGCGCTGCAGCCGTTTTTCGGCTATAGCGCGGGTCTCAAGTGGTTAAGGAACCTCTGGACCACCAAGTTCAGCACATGCGCCAGGCAAGGGATGTGCGTCAAACCGGCTAGGCTCAGAGCTGCTACGAGATTTCGCCCATTATCGCACACCACCAGGCCGGGCTTGAGGCTCACTGACAGCAACCACTCATTGGTCTGTTGTTCCATGTCCCTCCACAACTCCTGCGGGGTGTGGGTTTTTTCCCCCAAACAGGAAAGTTTTAAAACTGCCTGCTGTCGTTTACCCCTGGCTGTGCTGAAGTTGGTGGTGAAGGTGTTACGCTGACCGGATGAGGAGGTGGTAGAGGATGAGGAAGCGGAGTAGGAGGAGTTAGCAACAGGAGGCAAACTGAAGCGCCCTGCAATCCTCGGTGGTGGAAGGACATGCGCCAAACTGCTATCTGCCTCAGGCCCAGCCGCCACTACATTTACCCAGTGTGCTGTTAGGGAGATATAACGTCCCTGACCGTGCTTACTGGTCCACGCATCCGTAGTTAGGTGGACCTTGCCACAGATGGCGTTGCGCAGTGCACACCTGATTTTGTCCCCCACTTGGTTGTGCAGGGAAGGGATAGCTCGCCTGGAAAAATAGTGGCGGCTGAGCACGACGTACTGTGGGACAGCCAATGCCATCAGGCTTTTAAAACTCTGCGTCTCCACCATACGGAATGACAGCATTTCAAAGGCCAGGAGTTTTGAAACGCTGGCATTCAGGGCCAGGGATCGCAGGTGGCTAGGGGGTACTTCCTCTTCCGCTCCAATGTTTGGGAGATAGAGAGCTGAACGCTTCCATGGGACATTGTGGAGATGGTTGGTGACCCAGGTGATAGTGTTGCTGGCAGATCCTCTGTTTGTGGGGTGGCAGGTGCCACTGTCACTACAGAGGTGGATGAAGAGGCCGAGACTGCAGCAGAAGAGGAAGCAGGAGGAGCCAGAGACCTTTCTTGGTTTTTGAGGTGTCTACTCCACTGCAGCTCGTGCTTTGCACTTGGATGCCTGGTCATGCAGGTTGTGCTCAGGTTGAGAACGTTTATGCCTCGCTTCAGCCTCTGATTGCACAGCCTGCAAACCACTCGTGTCTTGTCATCAGCACATTGTGTGAAGAACTGCCACGCTAGGGAACTCCTTGGACCTGGCTTTGGTGTGCTCGGTCCCTTGCTGCGTTGGGCAGTAGCAGACATACTATCTAGGGGACGGACGCTCTGCTTTTGCACCCTGCTCCCTCTTCTGCTGTGCTGGTGGCTCTGTGCGACCACCGCCTCTTCCTCCAAATGACACTGGTCACCTGCATAACGTTGATTCCATGTGGGGTCGAGGACCTCATCGTCCTCCACATCATCTTCCACCCAGTCTTCACCCCTGCCCTCCTTGTCTGTCTGCACAATTGCGAAAGCAGCAGCAGTTGGCACCTGTGTTTCGTCATCATCCGAGACGTGCTGCGATGGTCCTCCCATGTACTCATCATGAAATATAAGTGGTTGGGCATCGGTGCACTCAATCTCTTCCACTTCTGGGGCAGGGCTAGGTGGATGGCCCTGGGAAACCCTGCTAACAGAGTCATCGAAAAGCAGAAGAGACTGCTGCATGATTTGGGGCTCAGACTGCTTGGCTGATTTGCAAGGGGGTGAGGTGAAAGACTGATGGACATGGGTTTCAGGTGCCAACTCTGATCTTTCATCAGAAGAGTGGGTGGGAGACAATGTGAAGGAACCCGAAGCACTGTCAGCAACCCAATCTACTATCGCCTGTACTTGTCCTGGCCTAAACATTCGTACAGCCTCATTAGGCGCGCCAAAATACCGCCGCAGGCTCGGTCGCCTACTCGCACCTGAGGAAGGTGTTTCACTTGTGCGTGTATCTGGCACAGATCCACCACGTCCTCTCCCTGCAACAGGAGCTCCACCAGCAGCACCACGACCGGGGCCACCACGTCCCTTTGACCTTCTCCTCATATTTTCCAAATTTAGGATGTTGCCCTAAATGGATGTTTTTGGAAGAGCAGAACACACCCACAGTACGTAACCGCTGAATCGCACAGCTACAGAACTGCAGAAAATGCTATTCAAAAAAAATTTTGTTTTTTTAGTATAGCACAGTAGAAGAAAACTATTTAGAAATTGTTTATTTCACACACCTCCAAATATGTATAACACCCTGCAAACTATTTTTTGTGCCCCTAAACAGCATTTTTTGGAAGAGCAGAACACACCCACAGTACGTAACCGCTGAATCGCACAGCTACAGAACTGCAGAAAATGCTATTCAAAAATTTTTTTATTTTTTTGCACGAGCAAAATAAAATGCAATTTTTTTTTTTTTTGCCCTATGGGTCTTTTGGAAAAGAGCACAATAAAGTGCCTTTTTTTCCCCTAAAAGTTATATTTTCTCTGACACTGGGCTCATGGCAGTGTAAAAAGACTGTGCACTGCAACACAATCAGGTAAACCTATGCAGATCGCTGATTTTAATCTCTGAATCTGGACTCCTATATAATATTCTCTCTCCCTGAAAGCACCAACAGGAACCTGGCCCTACACTACACTATCTCTCTATCTTTTCCCTCAGATTGCAGAATCAGGACTACCTCATGTATTTTACAATCTCTCCCTATTAGCAACAGCAGCAGCCAAGATCCTCTCCCTATCTATTCTGAAGCAGAGTGACGTGTGTGCTGTGTGCCTCTAGCTTATATAGAAGCTGGGTCACATGTTGCACTGACCAATCACAGCCATGCCATTAGTAGGCATGGCTATGATGGCCTCTAAGGGCACACCAGCTAATCAAAAGGTGATTGGCTGGCCCCTGAAGCATTTCTAAATGCGTAATTAGATTGCCGAACCCGAACGCGAACCCGGACTTTTGCGCAAAGTCCGGGTTCGGGTTCGGGAGAAAGCTAAAGTTCGGTACGGACCCGAACTTTACAGTTCGGGTTCGCTCAACACTAATCACCTGTGATGTATTTCAGTTATCTTGCAAACCTGGCCTGACAGGGTTGATGAGCACTGAATAGGGAGAACAGACTCTTGTGCTCATTGTAATGCATGTTAATGAGCTTTTCCTTATCACATGGAGATTTCTTATCAACTCCAGTCCGGGTATTTTTTAAAATCCAGTCCGGGTTTTATTTTTCAACTCCAGTCCGGTTATTTTTTCAGATCCAGTCCGGGTTTTATTTTTCAACTTCAGTCCGGTTATTTTTTCAAATCCAGTCCGGGTTTTCTTATCAACTCCAGTCCGGTTATTTTTTTCAGATCCAGTCCGGGTTTTATTTTTCAACTCCAGTCCGGTTATTTTTTCAAATCCAGTCCGGGTTTTATTTTTCAACTCCGGTCCGGTTATTTTTTCAGATCCAGTCCGGGTTTTATTTTTCAACTCCAGTCCGGTTATTTTTTCAAATCCAGTCCGGGTTTTCTTATCAACTCCAGTCCGGTTATTTTATTTAGATCCAGTCCGGGTTTTATTTTTCAACTCCAGTCCGGTTATTTTTTTAAATCCAGTCCGGGTTTTATTTTTCAACTCCAGTCCGGTTATTTTTTCAGATCCAGTCCGGGTTTTATTTTTCAACTCCAGTCCGGTTATTTTTTCAAATCCAGTCAGAGTTTTATTTTTCAACTCCAGTCCGGTTATTTTTTCAAATCCAGTCCGGGTTTTCTTATCAACTCCAGTCCGGTTATTTATTTTAGATCCAGTCCGGGTTTTATTTTTCAACTCCAGTCCGGTTATTTTTTCAAATCCAGCCCGGGTTTTCTTATCAACTCCAGTCGGTTATTTTTTCATATCCAGTCCGTGTTTTATTTTTCAACTCCAGTCCGGTTATTTTTTCAAATCCAGTCCGGGTTTTCTTATCAACTCCAGTCCGGGTTTTATTTTTCAACTCCAGTTCAGTTATTTTTTCAGATCCAGTCCGGGTTTTCTTATCAACTCCAGTCCGGTTATTTTTTCAGATCCAGTCCGGGTTTTATTTTTCATCTCCAGTCCGGTTATTTTTTCAAATCCAGTCCGGGTTTTATTTTTCAACTCCAGTCCGGTTATTTTTTTAAATCCAGTCCGGGTTTTCTTATCAACTCCAGTCCGGTAATTTTTTAGATCCAGTCCGGGTTTTCATTTTTCAACTCCATTCTGGTTATTTTTTCAAATCCAGTCCGGGTTTTTTTTAACTCCAGTCCATTTTTTTTCAAATCCAGTCCGGGTTTTCTTATCAACTCCAGTCCGGTTATTAATTCAAATCCAGTCCGGGTTTTTTTAACTCCAGTCCATTTTTTTTTCAAATCCAGTCCAGGTTTTCTTATCAACTCCAGTCCTGTTATTTTTTCAGATCCAGTCCGGGTTTTATTTTTCAACTCCAGTCCGGTTATTTTTTCAAATCGAGTCCGGGTTTTCTTATCAACTTCAGTCCGGTTATTTTTTTAAATCCAGTCCGGGTTTTTTATTTGACTCCAGTCCATTTTTTTTTCAAATCCAGTCCGGGTTTTTTTTAACTCCAGTCCATTTTTTTTTCAAATCCAGTCCCGGTTTTCTTATCAACTCCAGTCCCGTTATTTTTTCAAATCCAGCCCTGTTTTTTTTCAACTCCAGTCCATTTTTTTATATCCAGTCCGGGTTTTCTTATCAACTACAATCAATTTTATTTCAATTCCAAATTGGATGATATCTAAATCCTCTCATTTCTCTAAACAATTAATTTCCCCATACACTGTCCAATCTGATTGGATGACCATCTAAATCGACTAATTTCTCTGAGCAACCAATCTGATTGGATAACATTTAAATCCACCCATTTCTCTAAACAATTAATTTCCCCATACACTGTCCAATCTGATTGGATGACCATCTAAATCGACTAATTTCTCTGAGCAACCAATCTGATTGGATAACATTTAAATCCACCCATTTCTCTAAACAATTAATTTCCCCATACACTGTCCAATCTGATTGGATGACATCTAAATCCACTCATTTCTCTAAACAATGAATTTCCCCATACACTGTCCAATCTGATTGGATGACATCTAAATCGACTAATTGCTCTGAGCAACCAATCTGATTGGATGACATTTAAATCCACCCATTTCTCTGAACAATTAATTTCCCCATACACTGTCCAATCTGATTGGATGACATCTAAATCCACCCATTTCTCTAAACAATTAATTTCCCCATACACTGTCCAATCTGATTGGATGACATCTAAATCGACTAATTTCTCTGAGCAAACAATATGATTGGATAACATCTGCAGCTATCGCACTACACATAAGTGAAATCAATGTTTCTATTGAGCAAATCAGTGGTTATCAACCCAGTCCTCAGGACCCACTAACAGGCCAGGTTTTATGTATTACCTCAGGGGAGATGCAGACTAGAATACGGCAATCACTGAGCAGCAAATAATATCACCTGTGATGTATTTCAGTTATCTTGCAAACCTGGCCTGACAGGGTTGATGAGCACTGAATAGGGAGAACAGACTCTTGTGCTCATTGTAATGCATGTTAATGAGCTTTTCCTTATCACATGGAGAATATTCCTCCCACTTTTATTCCTTTCATTCATTTATTTTTGAAACAACTCAATAATCATTCTAGAGATCTTCCTCCTATCAACAACTATGCAGATGTTTCCTGGACTTGTAATTGTGCATTTTATGGTGATAGTCTATAATCATTGGTGGAGCCAAAACTTCCATGAAAACATCTTCTCAACACATGTCTGTGTATTGTGCATTCTGGACAATTCTTTCCCCATACACTGTGCAATCTGATTGGATGACATTTTAAATCAGCTATCTGAGCAGCTAAGTTTCCTAAATTAAGTTATTTTTAGTTCGTTTTTTTTTCAAATCTTGTCCGGGTTTTCTTATCAACTCCAGTCCGTTTTTTTTTCAAATCCAGTCCGGGTTTTATTTTTCAACTCCAGTCCATTTTTTTTTCAAATCTATTTTGGGTTTTCTTATCAACTCCAGTCCGGTTAATAATTCAAATCCAGTCCGGGTTTTTTTTTAACTCCAGTCCATTTTTTTTTCATATCCAGTCCGGGTCTTCTTATCAACTCCAGTCCGGTTATTTTTTTCAAATCCAGTCCGGGTTTTCTTATCAACTCCAGTCCGGTTATTTTTTCAAATCCAGGCCGGGTCTTCTTATCAACTCCAGTCCGGTTATTTTTTCAGATCCAGTCCGGGTTTTATTTTTCAACTCCAGTCCGGTTATATTTTCAAATCCAGTCCGGGTTTTATTTTTTAACTCCAGTCCGGTTATTTTTTCAGATCCAGTCCGGGTTTTATTTTTCAACTCCAGTCCGGTTATTTTTTCAAATCCAGTCCAGGTTTTATTTTTCAACTCCAGTCCGGTTATTTTTTCAAATCCAATCCCGGTTTTCAAATCAACTCCAGTCTGGTTATTTTTTCAAATCCAGTCCGGGTTTTATTTTTCAACTCCAGTCCATTTTTTTTTCAAATCCATTTTGGGTTTTCTTATCAACTCCAGTCCGGTTATTAATTAAAATCCAGTCCGGGTTTTTTTTTAACTCCAGTCCATTTTTTTTTTCAAATCCAGTCCGGGTTTTCTTATCAACTCCAGTCCAGTTATTTTTTCAGATCCAGTCCGGGTTTTATTTTTCAACTCTAGTCCAGTTATTTTTTCAAATCCAGTCAGGGTTTTCTTATCAACTCCAGTCCAGTTATTTTTTCAGATCCAGTCCGGGTTTTATTTTTCAACTCCAGTCCGGTTATTTTTTTAAATCCAGTCCGGGTTTTTTTTTCAACTCCAGTCCGGTTATTTTTTCAAATCCAGTCTGGGTTTTTTTTTAACTCCATTCCATTTTTTTTTTCAAATCCAGTCCGGGTTTTCTTATCAACTCCAGTCCGGTTATTTTTTTCAGATCCAGTTCGGGTTTTATTTTTCAACTCCAAACCGGTTATTTTTTCAAATCCAGTCCGGGTTTTCTTATCAACTCCAGTCCAGTTATTTTTTCAGATCCAGTCCGGGTTTTATTTTTCAACTCCAGACCGGTTATTTTTTTAAATCCAGTCCGGGTTTTATTTTTCAACTCCAGTCTGGTTATTTTTTCAAATCCAGTCCGGGTCTTCTTATCAACTCCAGTCCGGTTATTTTTTCAGATCCAGTCCGAGTTTTATTTTTCAACTCCAGTCCGGTTATTTTTTCAAATCCAGTCCGGGTTTTCTTATCAACTCCAGTCCGGTTATTTTTTCAGATCCTGTCCGGGTTTTATTTTTCAACTCCAGTCCGGTTATTTTTTCAAAACCAGTCCGGGTTTTCTTATCAACTCCAGTCCGGTTATTTTTTCAAATCCAGTCCGGGTTTTCTTAACTCCGGTTCGGTTATTTTTTCAAATCCAGTCCGGGTTTTATTTTTCGACTCCAGTCCGGTTATTTTTTCAAATCCAGTCCGGGTTTTCTTATCAACTCCAGTCCAGTTATCTTTTTAAATCCAGTCCGGGTTTTCTTATCAACTCCAGTCCATTATTATTTTTTTCAAATCCAGTCCGGGTTTTTTTTAAATCCAGTCCGTTTTTTTTTTAATCCAGTCCAGGTTTTTATTAAAAATAAATTATTGATTAAAAAAAGATTATTTTTTTATTTTTTTTATTTGTTTATAAAAAAAAATCATGCCTAAGCCTATTTCTGATATTTGATGTTTACAAGATACTTCAAATATATATTTATATATTGGGCTTTTTATTGCCTTCTATGTCCCTGCTGGGGAGATTCACAATCTCATGCCGCATACACACAATCATTATTCACGGCGGTTAAAAAACCGCCGTGAATAATGTCATTAAAAATGAGGGAACGGCTTGTTCCCCACACACGGTCGTTTTTCACGTCGTTTTTTCTGTTGTTGAGAAAAACGACCGTCTGTGGGCTCCGCGGCAGTGTTTCCCTATGGGAAAACTACCACTGAAAAAACGCCGGACAAAAACGACGAGAAAAATTAGAACATGTTCTAATTTTTCTTGTCGTTTTTAATGCCGTTTTTCTCGTCTAGAAAAACGACATAAAGCCCACAGACGATCGTTTTTCTCGTCGAAAGGAAAACATTTTGTTTTTCTCGATGAGAATGAAATGTTAGGGGACATTTTAGAAAGTTGAGTTGTGGGCTAGAACAGAGAAGGGACCTATTGGTGGAAAAGACATAGCCCCCTCTTTCTCCTGAATAGGGAGAACAGACTCTTGTGCTCATTGTAATGCATGTTAATGAGCTTTTCCTTATCACATGGAGAATATTCCTCCCACTTTTATTCCTTTCATTCATTTATTTTTGAAACAACTCAATAATCATTCTAGAGATCTTCCTCCTATCAACAACTATGCAGATGTTCCCTGGACTTGTAATTGTGCATTTTATGGTAATAGTCTATAATCATTGGTGGAGCCAAAACTTCCATGAAAACATCTTCTCAACACATGTCTGTGTATTGTGCATTCTGGACAATTCTTTCCCCATACACTGTGCAATCTGATTGGATGACATTTTAAATCAGCTATCTGAGCAGCTAAGTTTCCTAAATTAAGTTATTTTTAGTTCGTTTTTTTTTTCAAATCTTGTCCGGGTTTTCTTATCAACTCCAGCCCGTTTTTTTTTTCAAATCCAGTGCGGTTTCTATTTTTCAACTCCAGTCCATTATTTTTCAAATCCATTTCGGGTTTTCTTATCAACTCCAGTCCGGTTATTAATTCAAATCCAGTCTGTTTTTTTTTTAACTCCAGTCCATTTTTTTTCCAATTCCAGTCTGGGTTTTCTTATCAACTCCAGTCCAGTTATTTTTTCAGATCCAGTCCGGGTTTTATTTTTCAACTCCAAACCGGTTATTTTTTCAAATCCAGTCCGGGTTTTATTTTTCAACTCCAGTCCGGTTATTTTTTCAAATCCAGCCCGGGTTTTAATTTTCAACTCCAGTCTGGTTATTTTTTCAAATCCAGTCCGGGTTTTCTTATCAACTCCAGTCCAGTTATTTTTTCAGATCCAGTCCGGGTTTTCTTATCAACTCCAGTCCGGTTATTTTTTCAGATCCAGCCCGGGTTTTATTTTTCAACTCCAGTCCGGTTATTTTTTCAAATCCAGTCCGGGTTTTCTTATCAACTCCAGTCCAGTTATTTTTTCAGATCCAGTCCGGATTTTATTTTTCAACTCTAGTCCAGTTATTTTTTCAAATCCAGTCAGGGTTTTCTTATCAACTCCAGTCCAGTTATTTTTTCAGATCCAGTCCGGGTTTTATTTTTCAACTCTAGTCCAGTTATTTTTTCAAATCCAGTCAGGGTTTTCTTATCAACTCCAGTCCAGTTATTTTTTCAGATCCAGTCCGGGTTTTATTTTTCAACTCCAGTCCGGTTATTTTTTTAAATCCAGTCCGGGTTTTTTTTTCAACTCCAGTCCGGTTATTTTTTCAAATCCAGTCTGGGTTTTTTTTTTTTAACTCCATTCCATTTTTTTTTTCAAATCCAGTCCGGGTTTTCTTATCAACTCCAGTCCGGTTATTTTTTTCAGATCCAGTTCGGGTTTTATTTTTCAACTCCAAACCGGTTATTTTTTCAAATCCAGTCCGGGTTTTCTTATCAACTCCAGTCCAGTTATTTTTTCAGATCCAGTCCGGGTTTTATTTTTCAACTCCAGACCGGTTATTTTTTTTAAATCCAGTCCGGGTTTTATTTTTCAACTCCAGTCTGGTTATTTTTTCAAATCCAGTCCGGGTCTTCTTATCAACTCCAGTCCGGTTATTTTTTCAGATCCAGTCCGAGTTTTATTTTTCAACTCCAGTCCGGTTATTTTTTCAAATCCAGTCCGGGTTTTCTTATCAACTCCAGTCCGGTTATTTTTTCAGATCCTGTCCGGGTTTTATTTTTCAACTCCAGTCCGGTTATTTTTTCAAAACCAGTCCGGGTTTTCTTATCAACTCCAGTCCGGTTATTTTTTCAAATCCAGTCCGGGTTTTCTTAACTCCGGTTCGGTTATTTTTTCAAATCCAGTCGGGGTTTTATTTTTCGACTCCAGTCCGGTTATTTTTTCAAATCCAGTCCGGGTTTTCTTATCAACTCCAGTCCAGTTATCTTTTTAAATCCAGTCCGGGTTTTCTTATCAACTCCAGTCCATTATTATTTTTTTCAAATCCAGTCCGGGTTTTTTTTAAATCCAGTCCGTTTTTTTTTTAATCCAGTCCAGGTTTTTATTAAAAATAAATTATTGATTAAAAAAAGATTATTTTTTTATTTTTTTTATTTGTTTATAAAAAAAAATCATGCCTAAGCCTATTTCTGATATTTGATGTTTACAAGATACTTCAAATATATATTTATATATTGGGCTTTTTATTGCCTTCTATGTCCCTGCTGGGGAGATTCACAATCTCATGCCGCATACACACAATCATTATTCACGGCGGTTAAAAAACCGCCGTGAATAATGTCATTAAAAATGAGGGAACGGCTTGTTCCCCACACACGGTCGTTTTTCACGTCGTTTTTTCTGTTGTTGAGAAAAACGACCGTCTGTGGGCTCCGCGGCAGTGTTTCCCTATGGGAAAACTACCACTGAAAAAACGCCGGACAAAAACGACGAGAAAAATTAGAACATGTTCTAATTTTTCTTGTCGTTTTTAATGCCGTTTTTCTCGTCTAGAAAAACGACATAAAGCCCACAGACGATCGTTTTTCTCGTCGAAAGGAAAACATTTTGTTTTTCTCGATGAGAATGAAATGTTAGGGGACATTTTAGAAAGTTGAGTTGTGGGCTAGAACAGAGAAGGGACCTATTGGTGGAAAAGACATAGCCCCCTCTTTCTCCTGAATAGGGAGAACAGACTCTTGTGCTCATTGTAATGCATGTTAATGAGCTTTTCCTTATCACATGGAGAATATTCCTCCCACTTTTATTCCTTTCATTCATTTATTTTTGAAACAACTCAATAATCATTCTAGAGATCTTCCTCCTATCAACAACTATGCAGATGTTCCCTGGACTTGTAATTGTGCATTTTATGGTAATAGTCTATAATCATTGGTGGAGCCAAAACTTCCATGAAAACATCTTCTCAACACATGTCTGTGTATTGTGCATTCTGGACAATTCTTTCCCCATACACTGTGCAATCTGATTGGATGACATTTTAAATCAGCTATCTGAGCAGCTAAGTTTCCTAAATTAAGTTATTTTTAGTTCGTTTTTTTTTTCAAATCTTGTCCGGGTTTTCTTATCAACTCCAGCCCGTTTTTTTTTTCAAATCCAGTGCGGTTTCTATTTTTCAACTCCAGTCCATTATTTTTCAAATCCATTTCGGGTTTTCTTATCAACTCCAGTCCGGTTATTAATTCAAATCCAGTCTGTTTTTTTTTTAACTCCAGTCCATTTTTTTTCCAATTCCAGTCTGGGTTTTCTTATCAACTCCAGTCCAGTTATTTTTTCAGATCCAGTCCGGGTTTTATTTTTCAACTCCAAACCGGTTATTTTTTCAAATCCAGTCCGGGTTTTATTTTTCAACTCCAGTCCGGTTATTTTTTCAAATCCAGCCCGGGTTTTAATTTTCAACTCCAGTCTGGTTATTTTTTCAAATCCAGTCCGGGTTTTCTTATCAACTCCAGTCCAGTTATTTTTTCAGATCCAGTCCGGGTTTTCTTATCAACTCCAGTCCGGTTATTTTTTCAGATCCAGCCCGGGTTTTATTTTTCAACTCCAGTCCGGTTATTTTTTCAAATCCAGTCCGGGTTTTCTTATCAACTCCAGTCCAGTTATTTTTTCAGATCCAGTCCGGATTTTATTTTTCAACTCTAGTCCAGTTATTTTTTCAAATCCAGTCAGGGTTTTCTTATCAACTCCAGTCCAGTTATTTTTTCAGATCCAGTCCGGGTTTTATTTTTCAACTCTAGTCCAGTTATTTTTTCAAATCCAGTCAGGGTTTTCTTATCAACTCCAGTCCAGTTATTTTTTCAGATCCAGTCCGGGTTTTATTTTTCAACTCCAGTCCGGTTATTTTTTTAAATCCAGTCCGGGTTTTTTTTTCAACTCCAGTCCGGTTATTTTTTCAAATCCAGTCTGGGTTTTTTTTTTTAACTCCATTCCATTTTTTTTTTCAAATCCAGTCCGGGTTTTCTTATCAACTCCAGTCCAGTTATTTTTTCAGATCCAGTCCGGGTTTTATTTTTCAACTCCAGACCGGTTATTTTTTCAAATCCAGTCCGGGTTTTCTTATCAACTCCAGTCCAGTTATTTTTTCAGATCCAGTCCGGGTTTTATTTTTCAACTCCAGTCTGGTTATTTTTTCAAATCCAGTCCGGGTTTTATTTTTCAACTCCAGTCCGGTTATTTTTTCAAATCCAGTCCGGGTTTTCTTATCAACTCCAGTCCGGTTATTTTTTCAGATCCAGTCCGGGTTTTATTTTTCAACTCCAGTCCGGTTATTTTTTCAAATCCAGTCCGGGTTTTCTTATCAACTCCAGTCCGGTTATTTTTTCAGATCCAGTCCGGGTTTTATTTTTCAACTCCAGTCCGGTTATTTTTTTAAATCCAGTCTGGGTTTTATTTTTCAATTCCAGTCCGGTTATTTTTTCAGATCCAGTCCGGGTCTTCTTATCAACTCCAGTCCGGTTATTTTTTCAGATCCTGTCCGGGTTTTATTTTTCAACTCCAGTCCGGTTATTTTTTCAAAACCAGTCCGGGTTTTCTTATCAACTCCAGTCCGGTTATTTTTTCAAATCCAGTCCGGGTTTTCTTAACTCCGGTTCGGTTATTTTTTCAAATCCAGTCGGGGTTTTATTTTTCGACTCCAGTCCGGTTATTTTTTCAAATCCAGTCCGGGTTTTCTTATCAACTCCAGTCCAGTTATCTTTTTAAATCCAGTCCGGGTTTTCTTATCAACTCCAGTCCATTATTATTTTTTTCAAATCCAGTCCGGGTTTTTTTTAAATCCAGTCCGTTTTTTTTTTAATCCAGTCCAGGTTTTTATTAAAAATAAATTATTGATTAAAAAAAGATTATTTTTTTATTTTTTTTATTTGTTTATAAAAAAAAATCATGCCTAAGCCTATTTCTGATATTTGATGTTTACAAGATACTTCAAATATATATTTATATATTGGGCTTTTTATTGCCTTCTATGTCCCTGCTGGGGAGATTCACAATCTCATGCCGCATACACACAATCATTATTCACGGCGGTTAAAAAACCGCCGTGAATAATGTCATTAAAAATGAGGGAACGGCTTGTTCCCCACACACGGTCGTTTTTCACGTCGTTTTTTCTGTTGTTGAGAAAAACGACCGTCTGTGGGCTCCGCGGCAGTGTTTCCCTATGGGAAAACTACCACTGAAAAAACGCCGGACAAAAACGACGAGAAAAATTAGAACATGTTCTAATTTTTCTTGTCGTTTTTAATGCCGTTTTTCTCGTCTAGAAAAACGACATAAAGCCCACAGACGATCGTTTTTCTCGTCGAAAGGAAAACATTTTGTTTTTCTCGATGAGAATGAAATGTTAGGGGACATTTTAGAAAGTTGAGTTGTGGGCTAGAACAGAGAAGGGACCTATTGGTGGAAAAGACATAGCCCCCTCTTTCTCCTGAATAGGGAGAACAGACTCTTGTGCTCATTGTAATGCATGTTAATGAGCTTTTCCTTATCACATGGAGAATATTCCTCCCACTTTTATTCCTTTCATTCATTTATTTTTGAAACAACTCAATAATCATTCTAGAGATCTTCCTCCTATCAACAACTATGCAGATGTTCCCTGGACTTGTAATTGTGCATTTTATGGTAATAGTCTATAATCATTGGTGGAGCCAAAACTTCCATGAAAACATCTTCTCAACACATGTCTGTGTATTGTGCATTCTGGACAATTCTTTCCCCATACACTGTGCAATCTGATTGGATGACATTTTAAATCAGCTATCTGAGCAGCTAAGTTTCCTAAATTAAGTTATTTTTAGTTCGTTTTTTTTTTCAAATCTTGTCCGGGTTTTCTTATCAACTCCAGCCCGTTTTTTTTTTCAAATCCAGTGCGGTTTCTATTTTTCAACTCCAGTCCATTATTTTTCAAATCCATTTCGGGTTTTCTTATCAACTCCAGTCCGGTTATTAATTCAAATCCAGTCTGTTTTTTTTTTAACTCCAGTCCATTTTTTTTCCAATTCCAGTCTGGGTTTTCTTATCAACTCCAGTCCAGTTATTTTTTCAGATCCAGTCCGGGTTTTATTTTTCAACTCCAAACCGGTTATTTTTTCAAATCCAGTCCGGGTTTTATTTTTCAACTCCAGTCCGGTTATTTTTTCAAATCCAGCCCGGGTTTTAATTTTCAACTCCAGTCTGGTTATTTTTTCAAATCCAGTCCGGGTTTTCTTATCAACTCCAGTCCAGTTATTTTTTCAGATCCAGTCCGGGTTTTCTTATCAACTCCAGTCCGGTTATTTTTTCAGATCCAGCCCGGGTTTTATTTTTCAACTCCAGTCCGGTTATTTTTTCAAATCCAGTCCGGGTTTTCTTATCAACTCCAGTCCAGTTATTTTTTCAGATCCAGTCCGGATTTTATTTTTCAACTCTAGTCCAGTTATTTTTTCAAATCCAGTCAGGGTTTTCTTATCAACTCCAGTCCAGTTATTTTTTCAGATCCAGTCCGGGTTTTATTTTTCAACTCCAAACCGGTTATTTTTTCAAATCCAGTCCGGGTTTTATTTTTCAACTCCAGTCCGGTTATTTTTTCAAATCCAGCCCGGGTTTTAATTTTCAACTCCAGTCTGGTTATTTTTTCAAATCCAGTCCGGGTTTTCTTATCAACTCCAGTCCAGTTATTTTTTCAGATCCAGTCCGGGTTTTCTTATCAACTCCAGTCCGGTTATTTTTTCAGATCCAGCCCGGGTTTTATTTTTCAACTCCAGTCCGGTTATTTTTTCAAATCCAGTCCGGGTTTTCTTATCAACTCCAGTCCAGTTATTTTTTCAGATCCAGTCCGGATTTTATTTTTCAACTCTAGTCCAGTTATTTTTTCAAATCCAGTCAGGGTTTTCTTATCAACTCCAGTCCAGTTATTTTTTCAGATCCAGTCCGGGTTTTATTTTTCAACTCTAGTCCAGTTATTTTTTCAAATCCAGTCAGGGTTTTCTTATCAACTCCAGTCCAGTTATTTTTTCAGATCCAGTCCGGGTTTTATTTTTCAACTCCAGTCCGGTTATTTTTTTAAATCCAGTCCGGGTTTTTTTTTCAACTCCAGTCCGGTTATTTTTTCAAATCCAGTCTGGGTTTTTTTTTTTAACTCCATTCCATTTTTTTTTTCAAATCCAGTCCGGGTTTTCTTATCAACTCCAGTCCGGTTATTTTTTTCAGATCCAGTTCGGGTTTTATTTTTCAACTTAAAACCGGTTATTTTTTCAAATCCAGTCCGGGTTTTCTTATCAACTCCAGTCCAGTTATTTTTTCAGATCCAGTCCGGGTTTTATTTTTCAACTCCAGACCGGTTATTTTTTCAAATCCAGTCCGGGTTTTCTTATCAACTCCAGTCCAGTTATTTTTTCAGATCCAGTCCGGGTTTTATTTTTCAACTCCAGTCTGGTTATTTTTTCAAATCCAGTCCGGGTTTTATTTTTCAACTCCAGTCCGGTTATTTTTTCAAATCCAGTCCGGGTTTTCTTATCAACTCCAGTCCGGTTATTTTTTCAGATCCAGTCCGGGTTTTATTTTTCAACTCCAGTCCGGTTATTTTTTCAAATCCAGTCCGGGTTTTCTTATCAACTCCAGTCCGGTTATTTTTTCAGATCCAGTCCGGGTTTTATTTTTCAACTCCAGTCCGGTTATTTTTTTAAATCCAGTCTGGGTTTTATTTTTCAATTCCAGTCCGGTTATTTTTTCAGATCCAGTCCGGGTCTTCTTATCAACTCCAGTCCGGTTATTTTTTTCAAATCCAGTCCGGGTTTTCTTATCAACTCCAGTCCGGTTATTTTTTCAGATCCAGTCCAGGTTTTATTTTTCAACTCCAGTCTGGTTATTTTTTCAAATCCAGTCCGGGTTTTATTTTTCAACTCCAGTCCAGTTATTTTTTCAGATCCAGTCCGGGTTTTATTTTTCAACTCCAGTCCGGTTATTTTTTCAACTCCAGTCCGGGTTTCCTTATAAACTCCAGTCTGGTTATTAATTCAAATCCAGTCCGGGTTTTTTTTAACTCCAGTCCATTTTTTTTCAAATCCAGTCCGGGTTTTCTTATCAACTCCAGTCCGGTTATTTTTTTCAGATCCAGTTCGGGTTTTATTTTTCAACTTAAAACCGGTTATTTTTTCAAATCCAGTCCGGGTTTTCTTATCAACTCCAGTCCAGTTATTTTTTCAGATCCAGTCCGGGTTTTATTTTTCAACTCCAGACCGGTTATTTTTTCAAATCCAGTCCGGGTTTTCTTATCAACTCCAGTCCAGTTATTTTTTCAGATCCAGTCCGGGTTTTATTTTTCAACTCCAGTCTGGTTATTTTTTCAAATCCAGTCCGGGTTTTATTTTTCAACTCCAGTCCGGTTATTTTTTCAAATCCAGTCCGGGTTTTCTTATCAACTCCAGTCCGGTTATTTTTTCAGATCCAGTCCGGGTTTTATTTTTCAACTCCAGTCCGGTTATTTTTTCAAATCCAGTCCGGGTTTTCTTATCAACTCCAGTCCGGTTATTTTTTCAGATCCAGTCCGGGTTTTATTTTTCAACTCCAGTCCGGTTATTTTTTTAAATCCAGTCTGGGTTTTATTTTTCAATTCCAGTCCGGTTATTTTTTCAGATCCAGTCCGGGTCTTCTTATCAACTCCAGTCCGGTTATTTTTTTCAAATCCAGTCCGGGTTTTCTTATCAACTCCAGTCCGGTTATTTTTTCAGATCCAGTCCAGGTTTTATTTTTCAACTCCAGTCTGGTTATTTTTTCAAATCCAGTCCGGGTTTTATTTTTCAACTCCAGTCCAGTTATTTTTTCAGATCCAGTCCGGGTTTTATTTTTCAACTCCAGTCCGGTTATTTTTTCAACTCCAGTCCGGGTTTCCTTATAAACTCCAGTCTGGTTATTAATTCAAATCCAGTCCGGGTTTTTTTTAACTCCAGTCCATTTTTTTTCAAATCCAGTCCGGGTTTTCTTATCAACTCCAGACCAGTTATTTTTTCAGATCCAGTCCGGGTTTTATTTTTCAACTCCAAACCGGTTATTTTTTCAAATCCAGTCCGGGTTTTATTTTTCAACTCCAGTCCGGTTATTGTTTTTAAATCCAGTCCGGGTTTTAATTTTCAACTCCAGTCTGGTTATTTTTTCAAATCCAGTCCGGGTTTTCTTATCAACTCCAGTCCAGTTATTTTTTTAGATCCAGTCCGGGTTTTCTTATCAACTCCAGTCCGGTTATTTTTTCAGATCCAGCCCGGGTTTTATTTTTCAACTCCAGTCCGGTTATTTTTTCAAATCCAGTCCGGGTTTTCTTATCAACTCCAGTCCAGTTATTTTTTCAGATCCAGTCCGGGTTTTATTTTTCAACTCCAGTCTAGTTATTTTTTCAAATCCAGTCCGGGTTTTCTTATCAACTCCAGTCCGGTTATTTTTTCAGATCCAGTCCGGGTTTTATTTTTCAACTCCAGTCCGGTTATTTTTTCAAATCCAGTCCGGGTTTTCTTATCAACTCCAGTCCGGTTATTTTTTCAGATCCAGTCCGGGTTTTATTTTTCAAATCCAGTTCGGTTATTTTTTCAAATCCAGTCCGGGTTTTATTTTTCGACTCCAGTCCGGTTATTTTTTTCAGATCCAGTTCAGGTTTTATTTTTCAACTCCAAACCGGTTATTTTTTCAAATCCAGTCCGGGTTTTCTTATCAACTCCAGTCCAGTTATTTTTTCAGATCCAGTCCAGGTTTTATTTTTCAACTCCAGTCCGGTTATTTTTTTAAATCCAGTCCGGGTTTTATTTTTCAACTCCAGTCCGGTTATTTTTTCAAATCCAGTCCGGGTCTTCTTATCAACTCCAGTCCGGTTATTTTTTCAGATCCAGTCTGGGTTTTATTTTTCAACTCCAGTCCGGTTATTTTTTCAAATCCAGTCCGGGTTTTCTTATCAACTCCAGTCCGTTTTTTTTTTCAAATCCAGTCCGGGTTTTATTTTTCAACTCCAGTCCATTTTTTTTTCAAATCCATTTCGGGTTTTCTTATCAACTCCAGTCCGGTTATTAATTCAAATCCAGTCCAGGTTTTTTTTTTAACTCCAGTCCGGGTTTTCTTATCAACTCCAGTCCGGTTATTTTTTCAGATCCAGTCCGGGTTTTATTTTTCAACTCTAGTCCGGTTATTTTTTTCAAATCCAGTCAGGGTTTTCTTATCAACTCCAGTCCAGTTATTTTTTCAGATCCAGTCCGGGTTTTATTTTTCAACTCCAGTCCGGTTATTTTTTTAAATCCAGTCCGGGTTTTATTTTTCAACTCCAGTCCGGTTATTTTTTCAAATCCAGTCCGGGTTTTATTTTTCAACTCCAGTCCGTTTTTTTTTTAAATACAGTCCGGGTCTTCTTATCAACTCCAGTCCGGTTATTGTTTTCAAATCCAGTCCGGGTTTTCTTATCAACTCCAGTCCGGTTATTTTTTCAAATCTAGTCCAGGTTTTCTTATCAACTCCAGTCCGGTTATTTTTTCAAATCCAGTCCGGGTTTTATTTTTCAACTCCAGTCCGGTTATTGTTTTTAAATCCAGTCCGGGTTTTATTTTTTAACTCCAGTCTGGTTATTTTTTCAGATCCAGTCCGGGTTTTATTTTTCAACTCCAGTCCAGTTATTTTTTTAGATCCAGTCCGGGTTTTCTTATCAACTCCAGTCCGGTTATTTTTTCAGATCCAGCCCGGGTTTTATTTTTCAACTCCAGTCTGGTTATTTTTTCAAATCCAGTCCGGGTTTTATTTTTCAACTCCAGTCCATTTTTTTTTTCAAATCCATTTCGGGTTTTCTTATCAACTCCAGTCCGGTTATTACTTAAAATCCAGTCCGGGTTTTTTTTTAACTCCAGTCCATTTTTTTTTTCAAATCCAGTCCGGGTTTTCTTATCAACTCCAGTCCGGTTATTTTTTCAGATCCAGTCCGGGTTTTATTTTTCAACTCTAGTCCAGTTATTTTTTCAAATCCAGTCAGGGTTTTCTTATCAACTCCAGTCCAGTTATTTTTTCAGATCCAGTCCGGGTTTTATTTTTCAACTCCAGTCCGGTTATTTTTTTAAATCCAGTCCGGGTTTTTTTTTCAACTCCAGTCCGGTTATTTTTTCAAATCCAGTCTGGGTTTTTTTTTTTTAACTCCATTCCATTTTTTTTTTCAAATCCAGTCCGGGTTTTCTTATCAACTCCAGTCCGGTTATTTTTTTCAGATCCAGTTCGGGTTTTATTTTTCAACTCCAAACCGGTTATTTTTTCAAATCCAGTCTGGGTTTTTTTTTTTTTAACTCCATTCCATTTTTTTTTCAAATCCAGTCCGGGTTTTCTTATCAACTCCAGTCCGTTTTTTTTTTCAAATCCAGTCCGGGTTTTATTTTTCAACTCCAGTCCATTTTTTTTTTCAAATCCATTCCGGGTTTTCTTATCAACTCCAGTCCGGTTATTAATTCAAATCCAGTCCAGGTTTTTTTTTTAACTCCAGTCCGGGTTTTCTTATCAACTCCAGTCCGGTTATTTTTTCAGATCCAGTCCGGGTTTTATTTTTCAACTCTAGTCCGGTTATTTTTTTCAAATCCAGTCAGGGTTTTCTTATCAACTCCAGTCCAGTTATTTTTTCAGATCCAGTCCGGGTTTTATTTTTCAACTCCAGTCCGGTTATTTTTTTAAATCCAGTCCGGGTTTTATTTTTCAACTCCAGTCCGGTTATTTTTTCAAATCCAGTCCGGGTTTTATTTTTCAACTCCAGTCCGTTGTTTTTTTTAAATACAGTCCGGGTCTTCTTATCAACTCCAGTCCGGTTATTGTTTTCAAATCCAGTCCGGGTTTTCTTATCAACTCCAGTCCGGTTATTTTTTCAAATCTAGTCCAGGTTTTCTTATCAACTCCAGTCCGGTTATTTTTTCAAATCCAGTCCAGGTTTTATTTTTCAACTCCAGTCCGGTTATTGTTTTTAAATCCAGTCCGGGTTTTAATTTTCAACTCCAGTCTGGTTATTTTTTCAAATCCAGTCCGGGTTTTCTTATCAACTCCAGTCCAGTTATTTTTTTAGATCCAGTCCGGGTTTTCTTATCAACTCCAGTCCGGTTATTTTTTCAGATCCAGCCCGGGTTTTATTTTTCAACTCCAGTCCGGTTATTTTTTCAAATCCAGTCCGGGTTTTCTTATCAACTCCAGTCCAGTTATTTTTTCAGATCCAGTCCGGGTTTTATTTTTCAACTCCAGTCTAGTTATTTTTTCAAATCCAGTCCGGGTTTTCTTATCAACTCCAGTCCGGTTATTTTTTCAGATCCAGTCCGGGTTTTATTTTTCAACTCCAGTCCGGTTATTTTTTCAAATCCAGTCCGGGTTTTCTTATCAACTCCAGTCCGGTTATTTTTTCAGATCCAGTCCGGGTTTTATTTTTCAAATCCAGTTCGGTTATTTTTTCAAATCCAGTCCGGGTTTTATTTTTCGACTCCAGTCCGGTTATTTTTTTCAGATCCAGTTCAGGTTTTATTTTTCAACTCCAAACCGGTTATTTTTTCAAATCCAGTCCGGGTTTTCTTATCAACTCCAGTCCGGTTATTTTTTCAGATCCTGTCCGGGTTTTATTTTTCAACTCCAGTCCGGTTATTTTTTCAAAACCAGTCCGGGTTTTCTTATCAACTCCAGTCCGGTTATTTTTTCAAATCCAGTCCGGGTTTTCTTAACTCCAGTTCGGTTATTTTTTCAAATCCAGTCTGGGTTTTATTTTTCGACTCCAGTCCGGTTATTTTTTCAAATCCAGTCCGGGTTTTCATATCAACTCCAGTCCAGTTATCTTTTTAAATCCAGTCCGGGTTTTCTTATCAACTCCAGTCCATTATTATTTTTTTTTTAAATCCAGTCCGGGTTTTTTTTAAATCCAGTCCGTTTTTTTTTTAATCCAGTCCAGGTTTTTATTAAAAATAAATTATTGATTAAAAAAAGATTATTTTTTTATTTTTTTTATTTGTTTATAAAAAAAAATCATGCCTAAGCCTATTTCTGATATTTGATGTTTACAAGATACTTCAAATATATATTTATATATTGGGCTTTTTATTGCCTTCTATGTCCCTGCTGGGGAGATTCACAATCTCATGCCGCATACACACAATCATTATTCACGGCGGTTAAAAAACCGCCGTGAATAATGTCATTAAAAATGAGGGAACGGCTTGTTCCCCACACACGGTCGTTTTTCACGTCGTTTTTTCTGTTGTTGAGAAAAACGACCGTCTGTGGGCTCCGCGGCAGTGTTTCCCTATGGGAAAACTACCACTGAAAAAACGCCGGACAAAAACGACGAGAAAAATTAGAACATGTTCTAATTTTTCTTGTCGTTTTTAATGCCGTTTTTCTCGTCTAGAAAAACGACATAAAGCCCACAGACGATCGTTTTTCTCGTCGAAAGGAAAACATTTTGTTTTTCTCGATGAGAATGAAATGTTAGGGGACATTTTAGAAAGTTGAGTTGTGGGCTAGAACAGAGAAGGGACCTATTGGTGGAAAAGACATAGCCCCCTCTTTCTCCTGAATAGGGAGAACAGACTCTTGTGCTCATTGTAATGCATGTTAATGAGCTTTTCCTTATCACATGGAGAATATTCCTCCCACTTTTATTCCTTTCATTCATTTATTTTTGAAACAACTCAATAATCATTCTAGAGATCTTCCTCCTATCAACAACTATGCAGATGTTCCCTGGACTTGTAATTGTGCATTTTATGGTAATAGTCTATAATCATTGGTGGAGCCAAAACTTCCATGAAAACATCTTCTCAACACATGTCTGTGTATTGTGCATTCTGGACAATTCTTTCCCCATACACTGTGCAATCTGATTGGATGACATTTTAAATCAGCTATCTGAGCAGCTAAGTTTCCTAAATTAAGTTATTTTTAGTTCGTTTTTTTTTCAAATCTTGTCCGGGTTTTCTTATCAACTCCAGCCCGTTTTTTTTTTCAAATCCAGTGCGGTTTCTATTTTTCAACTCCAGTCCATTATTTTTCAAATCCATTTCGGGTTTTCTTATCAACTCCAGTCCGGTTATTAATTCAAATCCAGTCTGTTTTTTTTTTAACTCCAGTCCATTTTTTTTCAAATCCAGTCCGGGTTTTCTTATCAACTCCAGTCCAGTTATTTTTTCAGATCCAGTCCGGGTTTTATTTTTCAACTCCAAACCGGTTATTTTTTCAAATCCAGTCCGGGTTTTATTTTTCAACTCCAGTCCGGTTATTTTTTCAAATCCAGCCCGGGTTTTAATTTTCAACTCCAGTCTGGTTATTTTTTCAAATCCAGTCCGGGTTTTCTTATCAACTCCAGTCCAGTTATTTTTTCAGATCCAGTCCGGGTTTTCTTATCAACTCCAGTCCGGTTATTTTTTCAGATCCAGCCCGGGTTTTATTTTTCAACTCCAGTCCGGTTATTTTTTCAAATCCAGTCCGGGTTTTCTTATCAACTCCAGTCCAGTTATTTTTTCAGATCCAGTCCGGGTTTTATTTTTCAACTCCAGTCTAGTTATTTTTTCAAATCCAGTCCGGGTTTTCTTATCAACTCCAGTCCGGTTATTTTTTCAGATCCAGTCCGGGTTTTATTTTTCAACTCCAGTCCGGTTATTTTTTCAAATCCAGTCCGGGTTTTCTTATCAACTCCAGTCCAGTTATTTTTTCAGATCCAGTCCGGGTTTTATTTTTCAACTCCAGTCTGGTTATTTTTTCAAATCCAGTCCGGGTTTTATTTTTCAACTCCAGTCCGGTTATTTTTTCAAATCCAGTCCGGGTTTTCTTATCAACTCCAGTCCGGTTATTTTTTCAGATCCAGTCCGGGTTTTATTTTTCAACTCCAGTCCGGTTATTTTTTCAAATCCAGTCCGGGTTTTCTTATCAACTCCAGTCCGGTTATTTTTTCAGATCCAGTCCGGGTTTTATTTTTCAACTCCAGTCCGGTTATTTTTTCAAATCCAGTCCGTTTTTTTTTTAGCTCCAGTCCATTTTTTTTTTCAACTCCAGTCCGGGTTTCCTTATAAACTCCAGTCCGGTTATTAATTCAAATCCAGTCCGGTTTTTTTTTAACTCCAGGAAAAAAAAATTTCAAATCCAGTCCGGGTTTTCTTATCAACTCCAGTCCGGTTATTTTTTCAGATCCAGTCCGGGTTTTATTTTTCAACTCCAGTCCGGTTATTTTTTTAAATCCAGTCTGGGTTTTATTTTTCAATTCCAGTCCGGTTATTTTTTCAGATCCAGTCCGGGTCTTCTTATCAACTCCAGTCCGGTTATTTTTTTCAAATCCAGTCCGGGTTTTCTTATCAACTCCAGTCCGGTTATTTTTTCAGATCCAGTCCAGGTTTTATTTTCAACTCCAGTCTGGTTATTTTTTCAAATCCAGTCCGGGTTTTATTTTTCAACTCCAGTCCAGTTATTTTTTCAGATCCAGTCCGGGTTTTATTTTTCAACTCCAGTCCGGTTATTTTTTCAACTCCAGTCCGGGTTTCCTTATAAACTCCAGTCTGGTTATTAATTCAAATCCAGTCCGGGTTTTTTTTAACTCCAGTCCATTTTTTTTTCAAATCCAGTCCGGGTTTTCTTATCAACTCCAGACCAGTTATTTTTTCAGATCCAGTCCGGGTTTTATTTTTCAACTCCAAACCGGTTATTTTTTCAAATCCAGTCCGGGTTTTATTTTTCAACTCCAGTCCGGTTATTGTTTTTAAATCCAGTCCGGGTTTTAATTTTCAACTCCAGTCTGGTTATTTTTTCAAATCCAGTCCGGGTTTTCTTATCAACTCCAGTCCAGTTATTTTTTCAGATCCAGTCCGGGTTTTCTTATCAACTCCAGTCCGGTTATTTTTTCAGATCCAGCCCGGGTTTTATTTTTCAACTCCAGTCCGGTTATTTTTTCAAATCCAGTCCGGGTTTTCTTATCAACTCCAGTCCAGTTATTTTTTCAGATCCAGTCCGGGTTTTATTTTTCAACTCCAGTCTAGTTATTTTTTCAAATCCAGTCCGGGTTTTCTTATCAACTCCAGTCCGGTTATTTTTTCAGATCCAGTCCGGGTTTTATTTTTCAAATCCAGTTCGGTTATTTTTTCAAATCCAGTCCGGGTTTTATTTTTCGACTCCAGTCCGGTTATTTTTTTCAGATCCAGTTCAGGTTTTATTTTTCAACTCCAAACCGGTTATTTTTTCAAATCCAGTCCGGGTTTTCTTATCAACTCCAGTCCAGTTATTTTTTCAGATCCAGTCCAGGTTTTATTTTTCAACTCCAGTCCGGTTATTTTTTTAAATCCAGTCCGGGTTTTATTTTTCAACTCCAGTCCGGTTATTTTTTCAAATCCAGTCCGGGTCTTCTTATCAACTCCAGTCAAGTTATTTTTTCAGATCCAGTCTGGGTTTTATTTTTCAACTCCAGTCCGGTTATTTTTTCAAATCCAGTCCGGGTTTTCTTATCAACTCCAGTCCGTTTTTTTTTTCAAATCCAGTCCGGGTTTTATTTTTCAACTCCAGTCCATTTTTTTTTTCAAATCCATTTCGGGTTTTCTTATCAACTCCAGTCCGGTTATTAATTCAAATCCAGTCCAGGTTTTTTTTTTAACTCCAGTCCGGGTTTTCTTATCAACTCCAGTCCGGTTATTTTTTCAGATCCAGTCCGGGTTTTATTTTTCAACTCCAGTCTAGTTATTTTTTCAAATCCAGTCCGGGTTTTCTTATCAACTCCAGTCCGGTTATTTTTTCAGATCCAGTCCGGGTTTTATTTTTCAACTCCAGTCCGGTTATTTTTTCAAATCCAGTCCGGGTTTTCTTATCAACTCCAGTCCGGTTATTTTTTCAGATCCAGTCCGGGTTTTATTTTTCAAATCCAGTTCGGTTATTTTTTCAAATCCAGTCCGGGTTTTATTTTTCGACTCCAGTCCGGTTATTTTTTTCAGATCCAGTTCAGGTTTTATTTTTCAACTCCAAACCGGTTATTTTTTCAAATCCAGTCCGGGTTTTCTTATCAACTCCAGTCCAGTTATTTTTTCAGATCCAGTCCAGGTTTTATTTTTCAACTCCAGTCCGGTTATTTTTTCAAATCCAGTCCGGGTTTTCTTATCAACTCCAGTCCGGTTATTTTTTCAGATCCTGTCCGGGTTTTATTTTTCAACTCCAGTCCGGTTATTTTTTCAAAACCAGTCCGGGTTTTCTTATCAACTCCAGTCCGGTTATTTTTTCAAATCCAGTCCGGGTTTTCTTAACTCCAGTTCGGTTATTTTTTCAAATCCAGTCCGGGTTTTATTTTTCGACTCCAGTCCGGTTATTTTTTCAAATCCAGTCCGGGTTTTCTTATCAACTCCAGTCCAGTTATCTTTTTAAATCCAGTCCGGGTTTTCTTATCAACTCCAGTCCATTATTATTTTTTTCAAATCCAGTCCGGGTTTTTTTTAAATCCAGTCCGTTTTTTTTTTAATCCAGTCCAGGTTTTTATTAAAAATAAATTATTGATTAAAAAAAGATTATTTTTTTATTTTTTTTATTTGTTTATAAAAAAAAATCATGCCTAAGCCTATTTCTGATATTTGATGTTTACAAGATACTTCAAATATATATTTATATATTGGGCTTTTTATTGCCTTCTATGTCCCTGCTGGGGAGATTCACAATCTCATGCCGCATACACACAATCATTATTCACGGCGGTTAAAAAACCGCCGTGAATAATGTCATTAAAAATGAGGGAACGGCTTGTTCCCCACACACGGTCGTTTTTCACGTCGTTTTTTCTGTTGTTGAGAAAAACGACCGTCTGTGGGCTCCGCGGCAGTGTTTCCCTATGGGAAAACTACCACTGAAAAAACGCCGGACAAAAACGACGAGAAAAATTAGAACATGTTCTAATTTTTCTTGTCGTTTTTAATGCCGTTTTTCTCGTCTAGAAAAACGACATAAAGCCCACAGACGATCGTTTTTCTCGTCGAAAGGAAAACATTTTGTTTTTCTCGATGAGAATGAAATGTTAGGGGACATTTTAGAAAGTTGAGTTGTGGGCTAGAACAGAGAAGGGACCTATTGGTGGAAAAGACATAGCCCCCTCTTTCTCCTGAATAGGGAGAACAGACTCTTGTGCTCATTGTAATGCATGTTAATGAGCTTTTCCTTATCACATGGAGAATATTCCTCCCACTTTTATTCCTTTCATTCATTTATTTTTGAAACAACTCAATAATCATTCTAGAGATCTTCCTCCTATCAACAACTATGCAGATGTTCCCTGGACTTGTAATTGTGCATTTTATGGTAATAGTCTATAATCATTGGTGGAGCCAAAACTTCCATGAAAACATCTTCTCAACACATGTCTGTGTATTGTGCATTCTGGACAATTCTTTCCCCATACACTGTGCAATCTGATTGGATGACATTTTAAATCAGCTATCTGAGCAGCTAAGTTTCCTAAATTAAGTTATTTTTAGTTCGTTTTTTTTTCAAATCTTGTCCGGGTTTTCTTATCAACTCCAGCCCGTTTTTTTTTTCAAATCCAGTGCGGTTTCTATTTTTCAACTCCAGTCCATTATTTTTCAAATCCATTTCGGGTTTTCTTATCAACTCCAGTCCGGTTATTAATTCAAATCCAGTCTGGTTTTTTTTTAACTCCAGTCCATTTTTTTTCAAATCCAGTCCGGGTTTTCTTATCAACTCCAGTCCAGTTATTTTTTCAGATCCAGTCCGGGTTTTATTTTTCAACTCCAAACCGGTTATTTTTTCAAATCCAGTCCGGGTTTTATTTTTCAACTCCAGTCCGGTTATTTTTTCAAATCCAGCCCGGGTTTTAATTTTCAACTCCAGTCTGGTTATTTTTTCAAATCCAGTCCGGGTTTTCTTATCAACTCCAGTCCAGTTATTTTTTCAGATCCAGCCCGGGTTTTATTTTTCAACTCCAGTCCGGTTATTTTTTCAAATCCAGTCCGGGTTTTCTTATCAACTCCAGTCCAGTTATTTTTTCAGATCCAGTCCGGGTTTTATTTTTCAACTCCAGTCTAGTTATTTTTTCAAATCCAGTCCGGGTTTTCTTATCAACTCCAGTCCGGTTATTTTTTCAGATCCAGTCCGGGTTTTATTTTTCAACTCCAGTCCGGTTATTTTTTCAAATCCAGTCTGGGTTTTCTTATCAACTCCAGTCCAGTTATTTTTTCAGATCCAGTCCGGGTTTTATTTTTCAACTCCAGTCTGGTTATTTTTTCAAATCCAGTCCGGGTTTTATTTTTCAACTCCAGTCCGGTTATTTTTTCAAATCCAGTCCGGGTTTTCTTATCAACTCCAGTCCGGTTATTTTTTCAGATCCAGTCCGGGTTTTATTTTTCAACTCCAGTCCGGTTATTTTTTCAAATCCAGTCCGGGTTTTCTTATCAACTCCAGTCCGGTTATTTTTTCAGATCCAGTCCGGGTTTTATTTTTCAACTCCAGTCCGGTTATTTTTTCAAATCCAGTCCGTTTTTTTTTTAGCTCCAGTCCATTTTTTTTTTCAACTCCAGTCCGGGTTTCCTTATAAACTCCAGTCCGGTTATTAATTCAAATCCAGTCCGGTTTTTTTTTAACTCCAGGAAAAAAAATTTTCAAATCCAGTCCGGGTTTTCTTATCAACTCCAGTCCGGTTATTTTTTCAGATCCAGTCCGGGTTTTATTTTTCAACTCCAGTCCGGTTATTTTTTTAAATCCAGTCTGGGTTTTATTTTTCAATTCCAGTCCGGTTATTTTTTCAGATCCAGTCCGGGTCTTCTTATCAACTCCAGTCCGGTTATTTTTTTCAAATCCAGTCCGGGTTTTCTTATCAACTCCAGTCCGGTTATTTTTTCAGATCCAGTCCAGGTTTTATTTTCAACTCCAGTCTGGTTATTTTTTCAAATCCAGTCCGGGTTTTATTTTTCAACTCCAGTCCAGTTATTTTTTCAGATCCAGTCCGGGTTTTATTTTTCAACTCCAGTCCGGTTATTTTTTCAACTCCAGTCCGGGTTTCCTTATAAACTCCAGTCTGGTTATTAATTCAAATCCAGTCCGGGTTTTTTTTAACTCCAGTCCATTTTTTTTTCAAATCCAGTCCGGGTTTTCTTATCAACTCCAGACCAGTTATTTTTTCAGATCCAGTCCGGGTTTTATTTTTCAACTCCAAACCGGTTATTTTTTCAAATCCAGTCCGGGTTTTATTTTTCAACTCCAGTCCGGTTATTGTTTTTAAATCCAGTCCGGGTTTTAATTTTCAACTCCAGTCTGGTTATTTTTTCAAATCCAGTCCGGGTTTTCTTATCAACTCCAGTCCAGTTATTTTTTCAGATCCAGTCCGGGTTTTCTTATCAACTCCAGTCCGGTTATTTTTTCAGATCCAGCCCGGGTTTTATTTTTCAACTCCAGTCCGGTTATTTTTTCAAATCCAGTCCGGGTTTTCTTATCAACTCCAGTCCAGTTATTTTTTCAGATCCAGTCCGGGTTTTATTTTTCAACTCCAGTCTAGTTATTTTTTCAAATCCAGTCCGGGTTTTCTTATCAACTCCAGTCCGGTTATTTTTTCAGATCCAGTCCGGGTTTTATTTTTCAACTCCAGTCCGGTTATTTTTTCAAATCCAGTCCGGGTTTTCTTATCAACTCCAGTCCGGTTATTTTTTCAGATCCAGTCCGGGTTTTATTTTTCAAATCCAGTTCGGTTATTTTTTCAAATCCAGTCCGGGTTTTATTTTTCGACTCCAGTCCGGTTATTTTTTTCAGATCCAGTTCAGGTTTTATTTTTCAACTCCAAACCGGTTATTTTTTCAAATCCAGTCCGGGTTTTCTTATCAACTCCAGTCCAGTTATTTTTTCAGATCCAGTCCAGGTTTTATTTTTCAACTCCAGTCCGGTTATTTTTTTAAATCCAGTCCGGGTTTTATTTTTCAACTCCAGTCCGGTTATTTTTTCAAATCCAGTCCGGGTCTTCTTATCAACTCCAGTCCGGTTATTTTTTCAGATCCAGTCTGGGTTTTATTTTTCAACTCCAGTCCGGTTATTTTTTCAAATCCAGTCCGGGTTTTCTTATCAACTCCAGTCCGTTTTTTTTTTCAAATCCAGTCCGGGTTTTATTTTTCAACTCCAGTCCATTTTTTTTTTCAAATCCATTTCGGGTTTTCTTATCAACTCCAGTCCGGTTATTAATTCAAATCCAGTCCAGGTTTTTTTTTTAACTCCAGTCCGGGTTTTCTTATCAACTCCAGTCCGGTTATTTTTTCAGATCCAGTCCGGGTTTTATTTTTCAACTCTAGTCCGGTTATTTTTTTCAAATCCAGTCAGGGTTTTCTTATCAACTCCAGTCCAGTTATTTTTTCAGATCCAGTCCGGGTTTTATTTTTCAACTCCAGTCCGGTTATTTTTTTAAATCCAGTCCGGGTTTTATTTTTCAATTCCAGTCCGGTTATTTTTTCAGATCCAGTCCGGGTCTTCTTATCAACTCCAGTCCGGTTATTTTTTTCAAATCCAGTCCGGGTTTTCTTATCAACTCCAGTCCGGTTATTTTTTCAGATCCAGTCCAGGTTTTATTTTTCAACTCCAGTCTGGTTATTTTTTCAAATCCAGTCCGGGTTTTATTTTTCAACTCCAGTCCAGTTATTTTTTCAGATCCAGTCCGGGTTTTATTTTTCAACTCCAGTCCGGTTATTTTTTTAACTCCAGTCCGGGTTTCCTTATAAACTCCAGTCTGGTTATTAATTCAAATCCAGTCCGGGTTTTTTTTAACTCCAGTCCATTTTTTTTTCAAATCCAGTCCGGGTTTTCTTATCAACTCCAGTCCGTTTTTTTTTTCAAATCCAGTCCGGGTTTTATTTTTCAACTCCAGTCCATTTTTTTTTTCAAATCCATTTCGGGTTTTCTTATCAACTCCAGTCCGGTTATTAATTCAAATCCAGTCCAGGTTTTTTTTTTAACTCCAGTCCGGGTTTTCTTATCAACTCCAGTCCGGTTATTTTTTCAGATCCAGTCCGGGTTTTATTTTTCAACTCCAGTCTAGTTATTTTTTCAAATCCAGTCCGGGTTTTCTTATCAACTCCAGTCCGGTTATTTTTTCAGATCCAGTCCGGGTTTTATTTTTCAACTCCAGTCCGGTTATTTTTTCAAATCCAGTCCGGGTTTTCTTATCAACTCCAGTCCGGTTATTTTTTCAGATCCAGTCCGGGTTTTATTTTTCAAATCCAGTTCGGTTATTTTTTCAAATCCAGTCCGGGTTTTATTTTTCGACTCCAGTCCGGTTATTTTTTTCAGATCCAGTTCAGGTTTTATTTTTCAACTCCAAACCGGTTATTTTTTCAAATCCAGTCCGGGTTTTCTTATCAACTCCAGTCCAGTTATTTTTTCAGATCCAGTCCAGGTTTTATTTTTCAACTCCAGTCTGGTTATTTTTTCAAATCCAGTCCGGGTTTTCTTATCAACTCCAGTCCGGTTATTTTTTCAGATCCTGTCCGGGTTTTATTTTTCAACTCCAGTCCGGTTATTTTTTCAAAACCAGTCCGGGTTTTCTTATCAACTCCAGTCCGGTTATTTTTTCAAATCCAGTCCGGGTTTTCTTAACTCCAGTTCGGTTATTTTTTCAAATCCAGTCCGGGTTTTATTTTTCGACTCCAGTCCGGTTATTTTTTCAAATCCAGTCCGGGTTTTCTTATCAACTCCAGTCCAGTTATCTTTTTAAATCCAGTCCGGGTTTTCTTATCAACTCCAGTCCATTATTATTTTTTTCAAATCCAGTCCGGGTTTTTTTTAAATCCAGTCCGTTTTTTTTTTAATCCAGTCCAGGTTTTTATTAAAAATAAATTATTGATTAAAAAAAGATTATTTTTTTATTTTTTTTATTTGTTTATAAAAAAAAATCATGCCTAAGCCTATTTCTGATATTTGATGTTTACAAGATACTTCAAATATATATTTATATATTGGGCTTTTTATTGCCTTCTATGTCCCTGCTGGGGAGATTCACAATCTCATGCCGCATACACACAATCATTATTCACGGCGGTTAAAAAACCGCCGTGAATAATGTCATTAAAAATGAGGGAACGGCTTGTTCCCCACACACGGTCGTTTTTCACGTCGTTTTTTCTGTTGTTGAGAAAAACGACCGTCTGTGGGCTCCGCGGCAGTGTTTCCCTATGGGAAAACTACCACTGAAAAAACGCCGGACAAAAACGACGAGAAAAATTAGAACATGTTCTAATTTTTCTTGTCGTTTTTAATGCCGTTTTTCTCATCTAGAAAAACGACATAAAGCCCACAGACGATCGTTTTTCTCGTCGAAAGGAAAACATTTTGTTTTTCTCGATGAGAATGAAATGTTAGGGGACATTTTAGAAAGTTGAGTTGTGGGCTAGAACAGAGAAGGGACCTATTGGTGGAAAAGACATAGCCCCCTCTTTCTCCTGAATAGGGAGAACAGACTCTTGTGCTCATTGTAATGCATGTTAATGAGCTTTTCCTTATCACATGGAGAATATTCCTCCCACTTTTATTCCTTTCATTCATTTATTTTTGAAACAACTCAATAATCATTCTAGAGATCTTCCTCCTATCAACAACTATGCAGATGTTCCCTGGACTTGTAATTGTGCATTTTATGGTAATAGTCTATAATCATTGGTGGAGCCAAAACTTCCATGAAAACATCTTCTCAACACATGTCTGTGTATTGTGCATTCTGGACAATTCTTTCCCCATACACTGTGCAATCTGATTGGATGACATTTTAAATCAGCTATCTGAGCAGCTAAGTTTCCTAAATTAAGTTATTTTTAGTTCGTTTTTTTTTCAAATCTTGTCCGGGTTTTCTTATCAACTCCAGCCCGTTTTTTTTTTCAAATCCAGTGCGGTTTCTATTTTTCAACTCCAGTCCATTATTTTTCAAATCCATTTCGGGTTTTCTTATCAACTCCAGTCCGGTTATTAATTCAAATCCAGTCTGTTTTTTTTTTAACTCCAGTCCATTTTTTTTCAAATCCAGTCCGGGTTTTCTTATCAACTCCAGTCCAGTTATTTTTTCAGATCCAGTCCGGGTTTTATTTTTCAACTCCAAACCGGTTATTTTTTCAAATCCAGTCTGGGTTTTATTTTTCAACTCCAGTCCGGTTATTTTTTCAAATCCAGCCCGGGTTTTAATTTTCAACTCCAGTCTGGTTATTTTTTCAAATCCAGTCCGGGTTTTCTTATCAACTCCAGTCCAGTTATTTTTTCAGATCCAGTCCGGGTTTTCTTATCAACTCCAGTCCGGTTATTTTTTCAGATCCAGCCCGGGTTTTATTTTTCAACTCCAGTCCGGTTATTTTTTCAAATCCAGTCCGGGTTTTCTTATCAACTCCAGTCCAGTTATTTTTTCAGATCCAGTCCGGGTTTTATTTTTCAACTCCAGTCTAGTTATTTTTTCAAATCCAGTCCGGGTTTTCTTATCAACTCCAGTCCGGTTATTTTTTCAGATCCAGTCCGGGTTTTATTTTTCAACTCCAGTCCGGTTATTTTTTCAAATCCAGTCTGGGTTTTCTTATCAACTCCAGTCCAGTTATTTTTTCAGATCCAGTCCGGGTTTTATTTTTCAACTCCAGTCTGGTTATTTTTTCAAATCCAGTCCGGGTTTTATTTTTCAACTCCAGTCCGGTTATTTTTTCAAATCCAGTCCGGGTTTTCTTATCAACTCCAGTCCGGTTATTTTTTCAGATCCAGTCCGGGTTTTATTTTTCAACTCCAGTCCGGTTATTTTTTCAAATCCAGTCCGGGTTTTCTTATCAACTCCAGTCCGGTTATTTTTTCAGATCCAGTCCGGGTTTTATTTTTCAACTCCAGTCCGGTTATTTTTTCAAATCCAGTCCGTTTTTTTTTTAGCTCCAGTCCATTTTTTTTTTCAACTCCAGTCCGGGTTTCCTTATAAACTCCAGTCCGGTTATTAATTCAAATCCAGTCCGGTTTTTTTTTAACTCCAGGAAAAAAAAATTTCAAATCCAGTCCGGGTTTTCTTATCAACTCCAGTCCGGTTATTTTTTCAGATCCAGTCCGGGTTTTATTTTTCAACTCCAGTCCGGTTATTTTTTTAAATCCAGTCTGGGTTTTATTTTTCAATTCCAGTCCGGTTATTTTTTCAGATCCAGTCCGGGTCTTCTTATCAACTCCAGTCCGGTTATTTTTTTCAAATCCAGTCCGGGTTTTCTTATCAACTCCAGTCCGGTTATTTTTTCAGATCCAGTCCAGGTTTTATTTTCAACTCCAGTCTGGTTATTTTTTCAAATCCAGTCCGGGTTTTATTTTTCAACTCCAGTCCAGTTATTTTTTCAGATCCAGTCCGGGTTTTATTTTTCAACTCCAGTCCGGTTATTTTTTCAACTCCAGTCCGGGTTTCCTTATAAACTCCAGTCTGGTTATTAATTCAAATCCAGTCCGGGTTTTTTTTAACTCCAGTCCATTTTTTTTTCAAATCCAGTCCGGGTTTTCTTATCAACTCCAGACCAGTTATTTTTTCAGATCCAGTCCGGGTTTTATTTTTCAACTCCAAACCGGTTATTTTTTCAAATCCAGTCCGGGTTTTATTTTTCAACTCCAGTCCGGTTATTGTTTTTAAATCCAGTCCGGGTTTTAATTTTCAACTCCAGTCTGGTTATTTTTTCAAATCCAGTCCGGGTTTTCTTATCAACTCCAGTCCAGTTATTTTTTCAGATCCAGTCCGGGTTTTCTTATCAACTCCAGTCCGGTTATTTTTTCAGATCCAGCCCGGGTTTTATTTTTCAACTCCAGTCCGGTTATTTTTTCAAATCCAGTCCGGGTTTTCTTATCAACTCCAGTCCAGTTATTTTTTCAGATCCAGTCCGGGTTTTATTTTTCAACTCCAGTCTAGTTATTTTTTCAAATCCAGTCCGGGTTTTCTTATCAACTCCAGTCCGGTTATTTTTTCAGATCCAGTCCGGGTTTTATTTTTCAACTCCAGTCCGGTTATTTTTTCAAATCCAGTCCGGGTTTTCTTATCAACTCCAGTCCGGTTATTTTTTCAGATCCAGTCCGGGTTTTATTTTTCAAATCCAGTTCGGTTATTTTTTCAAATCCAGTCCGGGTTTTATTTTTCGACTCCAGTCCGGTTATTTTTTTCAGATCCAGTTCAGGTTTTATTTTTCAACTCCAAACCGGTTATTTTTTCAAATCCAGTCCGGGTTTTCTTATCAACTCCAGTCCAGTTATTTTTTCAGATCCAGTCCAGGTTTTATTTTTCAACTCCAGTCCGGTTATTTTTTTAAATCCAGTCCGGGTTTTATTTTTCAACTCCAGTCCGGTTATTTTTTCAAATCCAGTCCGGGTCTTCTTATCAACTCCAGTCCGGTTATTTTTTCAGATCCAGTCTGGGTTTTATTTTTCAACTCCAGTCCGGTTATTTTTTCAAATCCAGTCCGGGTTTTCTTATCAACTCCAGTCCGTTTTTTTTTTCAAATCCAGTCCGGGTTTTATTTTTCAACTCCAGTCCATTTTTTTTTTCAAATCCATTTCGGGTTTTCTTATCAACTCCAGTCCGGTTATTAATTCAAATCCAGTCCAGGTTTTTTTTTTAACTCCAGTCCGGGTTTTCTTATCAACTCCAGTCCGGTTATTTTTTCAGATCCAGTCCGGGTTTTATTTTTCAACTCTAGTCCGGTTATTTTTTTCAAATCCAGTCAGGGTTTTCTTATCAACTCCAGTCCAGTTATTTTTTCAGATCCAGTCCGGGTTTTATTTTTCAACTCCAGTCCGGTTATTTTTTTAAATCCAGTCCGGGTTTTATTTTTCAATTCCAGTCCGGTTATTTTTTCAGATCCAGTCCGGGTCTTCTTATCAACTCCAGTCCGGTTATTTTTTTCAAATCCAGTCCGGGTTTTCTTATCAACTCCAGTCCGGTTATTTTTTCAGATCCAGTCCAGGTTTTATTTTTCAACTCCAGTCTGGTTATTTTTTCAAATCCAGTCCGGGTTTTATTTTTCAACTCCAGTCCAGTTATTTTTTCAGATCCAGTCCGGGTTTTATTTTTCAACTCCAGTCCGGTTATTTTTTTAACTCCAGTCCGGGTTTCCTTATAAACTCCAGTCTGGTTATTAATTCAAATCCAGTCCGGGTTTTTTTTAACTCCAGTCCATTTTTTTTTCAAATCCAGTCCGGGTTTTCTTATCAACTCCAGACCAGTTATTTTTTCAGATCCAGTCCGGGTTTTATTTTTCAACTCCAAACCGGTTATTTTTTCAAATCCAGTCCGGGTTTTATTTTTCAACTCCAGTCCGGTTATTGTTTTTAAATCCAGTCCGGGTTTTAATTTTCAACTCCAGTCTGGTTATTTTTTCAAATCCAGTCCGGGTTTTCTTATCAACTCCAGTCCAGTTATTTTTTCAGATCCAGTCCGGGTTTTCTTATCAACTCCAGTCCGGTTATTTTTTCAGATCCAGCCCGGGTTTTATTTTTCAACTCCAGTCCGGTTATTTTTTCAAATCCAGTCCGGGTTTTATCAACTCCAGTCCAGTTATTTTTTCAGATCCAGTCCGGGTTTTATTTTTCAACTCCAGTCTAGTTATTTTTTCAAATCCAGTCCGGGTTTTCTTATCAACTCCAGTCCGGTTATTTTTTCAGATCCAGTCCGGGTTTTATTTTTCAACTCCAGTCCGGTTATTTTTTCAAATCCAGTCCGGGTTTTCTTATCAACTCCAGTCCGGTTATTTTTTCAGATCCAGTCCGGGTTTTATTTTTCAAATCCAGTTCGGTTATTTTTTCAAATCCAGTCCGGGTTTTATTTTTCGACTCCAGTCCGGTTATTTTTTTCAGATCCAGTTCAGGTTTTATTTTTCAACTCCAAACCGGTTATTTTTTCAAATCCAGTCCGGGTTTTCTTATCAACTCCAGTCCAGTTATTTTTTCAGATCCAGTCCAGGTTTTATTTTTCAACTCCAGTCCGGTTTTTTTTTTAACTCCAGTCCGGGTTTTCTTATCAACTCCAGTCCGGTTATTTTTTCAGATCCAGTCCGGGTTTTATTTTTCAACTCTAGTCCGGTTATTTTTTTCAAATCCAGTCAGGGTTTTCTTATCAACTCCAGTCCAGTTATTTTTTCAGATCCAGTCCGGGTTTTATTTTTCAACTCCAGTCCGGTTATTTTTTTAAATCCAGTCCGGGTTTTATTTTTCAATTCCAGTCCGGTTATTTTTTCAGATCCAGTCCGGGTCTTCTTATCAACTCCAGTCCGGTTATTTTTTTCAAATCCAGTCCGGGTTTTCTTATCAACTCCAGTCCGGTTATTTTTTCAGATCCAGTCCAGGTTTTATTTTTCAACTCCAGTCTGGTTATTTTTTCAAATCCAGTCCGGGTTTTATTTTTCAACTCCAGTCCAGTTATTTTTTCAGATCCAGTCCGGGTTTTATTTTTCAACTCCAGTCCGGTTATTTTTTCAACTCCAGTCCGGGTTTCCTTATAAACTCCAGTCTGGTTATTAATTCAAATCCAGTCCGGGTTTTTTTTAACTCCAGTCCATTTTTTTTTTCAAATCCAGTCCGGGTTTTCTTATCAACTCCAGACCAGTTATTTTTTCAGATCCAGTCCGGGTTTTATTTTTCAACTCCAAACCGGTTATTTTTTCAAATCCAGTCCGGGTTTTATTTTTCAACTCCAGTCCGGTTATTGTTTTTAAATCCAGTCCGGGTTTTAATTTTCAACTCCAGTCTGGTTATTTTTTCAAATCCAGTCCGGGTTTTCTTATCAACTCCAGTCCAGTTATTTTTTCAGATCCAGTCCGGGTTTTCTTATCAACTCCAGTCCGGTTATTTTTTCAGATCCAGCCCGGGTTTTATTTTTCAACTCCAGTCCGGTTATTTTTTCAAATCCAGTCCGGGTTTTCTTATCAACTCCAGTCCAGTTATTTTTTCAGATCCAGTCCGGGTTTTATTTTTCAACTCCAGTCTAGTTATTTTTTCAAATCCAGTCCGGGTTTTCTTATCAACTCCAGTCTGGTTATTTTTTCAGATCCAGTCCGGGTTTTATTTTTCAACTCCAGTCCGGTTATTTTTTCAAATCCAGTCCGGGTTTTCTTATCAACTCCAGTCCGGTTATTTTTTCAGATCCAGTCCGGGTTTTATTTTTCAAATCCAGTTCGGTTATTTTTTCAAATCCAGTCCGGGTTTTATTTTTCGACTCCAGTCCGGTTATTTTTTTCAGATCCAGTTCAGGTTTTATTTTTCAACTCCAAACCGGTTATTTTTTCAAATCCAGTCCGGGTTTTCTTATCAACTCCAGTCCAGTTATTTTTTCAGATCCAGTCCAGGTTTTATTTTTCAACTCCAGTCCGGTTTTTTTTTTAACTCCAGTCCGGGTTTTCTTATCAACTCCAGTCCGGTTATTTTTTCAGATCCAGTCCGGGTTTTATTTTTCAACTCTAGTCCGGTTATTTTTTTCAAATCCAGTCAGGGTTTTCTTATCAACTCCAGTCCAGTTATTTTTTCAGATCCAGTCCGGGTTTTATTTTTCAACTCCAGTCCGGTTATTTTTTTAAATCCAGTCCGGGTTTTATTTTTCAACTCCAGTCCGGTTATTTTTTCAAATCCAGTCCGGGTTTTATTTTTCAACTCCAGTCCGTTTTTTTTTTAAATACAGTCCGGGTCTTCTTATCAACTCCAGTCCGGTTATTGTTTTCAAATCCAGTCCGGGTTTTCTTATCAACTCCAGTCCGGTTATTTTTTCAAATCTAGTCCAGGTTTTCTTATCAACTCCAGTCCGGTTATTTTTTCAGATCCAGTCCGGTTTTATTTTTCAACTCCAGTCCGGTTATATTTTCAAATCCAGTCCGGGTTTTATTTTTTTACCCAAGTCCGGTTATTTTTTCAGATCCAGTCCGGGTTTTATTTTTCAACTCCAGTCCGGTTATTTTTTCAAATCCAGTCCAGGTTTTATTTTTCAACTCCAGTCCGGTTATTTTTTCAAATCCAGTCCCGGTTTTCTTATCAACTCCAGTCTGGTTATTTTTTCAAATCCAGTCCGGGTTTTATTTTTCAACTCCAGTCCATTTTTTTTTCAAATCCATTTCGGGTTTTCTTATCAACTCCAGTCCGGTTATTAATTAAAATCCAGTCCGGGTTTTTTTTAACTCCAGTCCATTTTTTTTTTCAAATCCAGTCCGGGTTTTCTTATCAACTCCAGTCCGGTTATTTTTTCAGATCCAGTCCGGGTTTTATTTTTCAACTCTAGTCCAGTTATTTTTTCAAATCCAGTCAGGGTTTTCTTATCAACTCCAGTCCAGTTATTTTTTCAGATCCAGTCCGGGTTTTATTTTTCAACTCCAGTCCGGTTATTTTTTTAAATCCAGTCCGGGTTTTTTTTTCAACTCCAGTCCGGTTATTTTTTCAAATCCAGTCTGGGTTTTTTTTTTAACTCCATTCCATTTTTTTTTTCAAATCCAGTCCGGGTTTTCTTATCAACTCCAGTCCGGTTATTTTTTTCAGATCCAGTTCGGGTTTTATTTTTCAACTCCAAACCGGTTATTTTTTCAAATCCAGTCCGGGTTTTCTTATCAACTCCAGTCCAGTTATTTTTTCAGATCCAGTCCGGGTTTTATTTTTCAACTCCAGACCGGTTATTTTTTTAAATCCAGTCCGGGTTTTATTTTTCAACTCCAGTCTGGTTATTTTTTCAAATCCAGTCCGGGTCTTCTTATCAACTCCAGTCCGGTTATTTTTTCAGATCCAGTCCGAGTTTTATTTTTCAACTCCAGTCCGGTTATTTTTTCAGATCCAGTCCGAGTTTTATTTTTCAACTCCAGTCCGGTTATTTTTTCAGATCCTGTCCGGGTTTTATTTTTCAACTCCAGTCCGGTTATTTTTTCAAAACCAGTCCGGGTTTTCTTATCAACTCCAGTCCGGTTATTTTTTCAAATCCAGTCCGGGTTTTCTTAACTCCAGTTCGGTTATTTTTTCAAATCCAGTCCGGGTTTTATTTTTCGACTCCAGTCCGGTTATTTTTTCAAATCCAGTCCGGGTTTTCTTATCAACTCCAGTCCAGTTATCTTTTTAAATCCAGTCCGGGTTTTCTTATCAACTCCAGTCCATTATTATTTTTTTCAAATCCAGTCCGGGTTTTTTTTAAATCCAGTACGTTTTTTTTTTTAATCCAGTCCAGGTTTTTATTAAAAATAAATTATTGATTAAAAAAAGATTATTTTTTTATTTTTTTTATTTGTTTATAAAAAAAAATCATGCCTAAGCCTACTTCTGATATTTGATGTTTACAAGATACTTCAAATATATATTTATATATTGGGCTTTTTATTGCCTTCTATGTCCCTGCTGGGGAGATTCACAATCTCATGCCGCATACACACAATCATTATTCACGGCGGTTAAAAAACCGCCGTGAATAATGTCATTAAAAATGAGGGAACGGCTTGTTCCCCACACATGGTCGTTTTTCACGTCGTTTTTTCTGTTGTTAAGAAAAACGACCGTCTGTGGGCTCCGCGGCAGTGTTTCCCTATGGGAAAACTACCACTGAAAAAACGCCGGACAAAAACGACGAGAAAAATTAGAACATGTTCTAATTTTTCTTGTCATTTTTAATGCCGTTTTTCTCGTCTAGAAAAACGACATAAAGCCCACAGACGATCGTTTTTCTCGTCGAAAGGAAAACATTTTGTTTTTCTCGATGAGAATGAAATGTTAGGGGACATTTTAGAAAGTTGAGTTGTGGGCTAGAACAGAGAAGGGACCTATTGGTGGAAAAGACATAGCCCCCTCTTTCTCCTGAATATGGAGAACAGACTCTTGTGCTCATTGTAATGCATGTTAATGAGCTTTTCCTTATCACATGGAGAATATTCCTCCCACTTTTATTCCTTTCATTCATTTATTTTTGAAACAACTCAATAATCATTCTAGAGATCTTCCTCCTATCAACAACTATGCAGATGTTCCCTGGACTTGTAATTGTGCATTTTATGGTAATAGTCTATAATCATTGGTGGAGCCAAAACTTCCATGAAAACATCTTCTCAACACATGTCTGTGTATTGTGCATTCTGGACAATTCTTTCCCCATACACTGTGCAATCTGATTGGATGACATTTTAAATCAGCTATCTGAGCAGCTAAGTTTCCTAAATTAAGTTATTTTTAGTTCGTTTTTTTTTCAAATCTTGTCCGGGTTTTCTTATCAACTCCAGCCCGTTTTTTTTTCAAATCCAGTGCGGTTTCTATTTTTCAACTCCAGTCCATTATTTTTCAAATCCATTTCGGGTTTTCTTATCAACTCCAGTCCGGTTATTAATTCAAATCCAGTCTGTTTTTTTTTTAACTCCAGTCCATTTTTTTTCAAATCCAGTCCGGGTTTTCTTATCAACTCCAGTCCAGTTATTTTTTCAGATCCAGTCCGGGTTTTATTTTTCAACTCCAAACCGGTTATTTTTTCAAATCCAGTCCGGGTTTTATTTTTCAACTCCAGTCCGGTTATTTTTTCAAATCCAGCCCGGGTTTTAATTTTCAACTCCAGTCTGGTTATTTTTTCAAATCCAGTCCGGGTTTTCTTATCAACTCCAGTCCAGTTATTTTTTCAGATCCAGTCCGGGTTTTCTTATCAACTCCAGTCCGGTTATTTTTTCAGATCCAGCCCGGGTTTTATTTTTCAACTCCAGTCCGGTTATTTTTTCAAATCCAGTCCGGGTTTTCTTATCAACTCCAGTCCAGTTATTTTTTCAGATCCAGTCCGGGTTTTATTTTTCAACTCCAGTCTAGTTATTTTTTCAAATCCAGTCCGGGTTTTCTTATCAACTCCAGTCCGGTTATTTTTTCAGATCCAGTCCGGGTTTTATTTTTCAACTCCAGTCCGGTTATTTTTTCAAATCCAGTCCGGGTTTTCTTATCAACTCCAGTCCAGTTATTTTTTCAGATCCAGTCCGGGTTTTATTTTTCAACTCCAGTCTGGTTATTTTTTCAAATCCAGTCCGGGTTTTATTTTTCAACTCCAGTCCGGTTATTTTTTCAAATCCAGTCCGGGTTTTCTTATCAACTCCAGTCCGGTTATTTTTTCAGATCCAGTCCGGGTTTTATTTTTCAACTCCAGTCCGGTTATTTTTTCAAATCCAGTCCGGGTTTTCTTATCAACTCCAGTCCGGTTATTTTTTCAGATCCAGTCCGGGTTTTATTTTTCAACTCCAGTCCGGTTATTTTTTCAAATCCAGTCCGTTTTTTTTTTAGCTCCAGTCCATTTTTTTTTTCAACTCCAGTCCGGGTTTCCTTATAAACTCCAGTCCGGTTATTAATTCAAATCCAGTCCGGTTTTTTTTTAACTCCAGGAAAAAAAAAATTCAAATCCAGTCCGGGTTTTCTTATCAACTCCAGTCCGGTTATTTTTTCAGATCCAGTCCGGGTTTTATTTTTCAACTCCAGTCCGGTTATTTTTTTAAATCCAGTCTGGGTTTTATTTTTCAATTCCAGTCCGGTTATTTTTTCAGATCCAGTCCGGGTCTTCTTATCAACTCCAGTCCGGTTATTTTTTTCAAATCCAGTCCGGGTTTTCTTATCAACTCCAGTCCGGTTATTTTTTCAGATCCAGTCCAGGTTTTATTTTTCAACTCCAGTCTGGTTATTTTTTCAAATCCAGTCCGGGTTTTATTTTTCAACTCCAGTCCAGTTATTTTTTCAGATCCAGTCCGGGTTTTATTTTTCAACTCCAGTCCGGTTATTTTTTCAACTCCAGTCCGAGTTTCCTTATAAACTCCAGTCTGGTTATTAATTCAAATCCAGTCCGGGTTTTTTTAACTCCAGTCCATTTTTTTTTCAAATCCAGTCCGGGTTTTCTTATCAACTCCAGACCAGTTATTTTTCAGATCCAGTCCGGGTTTTATTTTTCAACTCCAAACCGGTTATTTTTTCAAATCCAGTCCGGGTTTTATTTTTCAACTCCAGTCCGGTTATTGTTTTTAAATCCAGTCCGGGTTTTAATTTTCAACTCCAGTCTGGTTATTTTTTCAAATCCAGTCCGGGTTTTCTTATCAACTCCAGTCCAGTTATTTTTTCAGATCCAGTCCGGGTTTTCTTATCAACTCCAGTCCGGTTATTTTTTCAGATCCAGCCCGGGTTTTATTTTTCAACTCCAGTCCGGTTATTTTTTCAAATCCAGTCCGGGTTTTCTTATCAACTCCAGTCCAGTTATTTTTTCAGATCCAGTCCGGGTTTTATTTTTCAACTCCAGTCTAGTTATTTTTTCAAATCCAGTCCGGGTTTTCTTATCAACTCCAGTCCGGTTATTTTTTCAGATCCAGTCCGGGTTTTATTTTTCAACTCCAGTCCGGTTATTTTTTCAAATCCAGTCCGGGTTTTCTTATCAACTCCAGTCCGGTTATTTTTTCAGATCCAGTCCGGGTTTTATTTTTCAAATCCAGTTCGGTTATTTTTTCAAATCCAGTCCGGGTTTTATTTTTCGACTCCAGTCCGGTTATTTTTTTCAGATCCAGTTCAGGTTTTATTTTTCAACTCCAAACCGGTTATTTTTTCAAATCCAGTCCGGGTTTTCTTATCAACTCCAGTCCAGTTATTTTTTCAGATCCAGTCCAGGTTTTATTTTTCAACTCCAGTCCGGTTTTTTTTTTAACTCCAGTCCGGGTTTTCTTATCAACTCCAGTCCGGTTATTTTTTCAGATCCAGTCCGGGTTTTATTTTTCAACTCTAGTCCGGTTATTTTTTTCAAATCCAGTCAGGGTTTTCTTATCAACTCCAGTCCAGTTATTTTTTCAGATCCAGTCCGGGTTTTATTTTTCAACTCCAGTCCGGTTATTTTTTTAAATCCAGTCCGGGTTTTATTTTTCAACTCCAGTCCGGTTATTTTTTCAAATCCAGTCCGGGTTTTATTTTTCAACTCCAGTCCGTTTTTTTTTTCAAATCCAGTCCGGGTTTTCTTATCAACTCCAGTCCGGTTATTTTTTTCAGATCCAGTTCGGGTTTTATTTTTCAACTCCAAACCGGTTATTTTTTCAAATCCAGTCCGGGTTTTCTTATCAACTCCAGTCCAGTTATTTTTTCAGATCCAGTCCGGGTTTTATTTTTCAACTCCAGACCGGTTATTTTTTTAAATCCAGTCCGGGTTTTATTTTTCAACTCCAGTCTGGTTATTTTTTCAAATCCAGTCCGGGTCTTCTTATCAACTCCAGTCCGGTTATTTTTTCAGATCCAGTCCGAGTTTTATTTTTCAACTCCAGTCCGGTTATTTTTTCAGATCCAGTCCGAGTTTTATTTTTCAACTCCAGTCCGGTTATTTTTTCAGATCCTGTCCGGGTTTTATTTTTCAACTCCAGTCCGGTTATTTTTTCAAAACCAGTCCGGGTTTTCTTATCAACTCCAGTCCGGTTATTTTTTCAAATCCAGTCCGGGTTTTCTTAACTCCAGTTCGGTTATTTTTTTCAAATCCAGTCAGGGTTTTCTTATCAACTCCAGTCCAGTTATTTTTTCAGATCCAGTCCGGGTTTTATTTTTCAACTCCAGTCCGGTTATTTTTTTAAATCCAGTCCGGGTTTTATTTTTCAACTCCAGTCCGGTTATTTTTTCAAATCCAGTCCGGGTTTTCTTATCAACTCCAGTCCAGTTATCTTTTTAAATCCAGTCCGGGTTTTCTTATCAACTCCAGTCCATTATTATTTTTTTCAAATCCAGTCCGGGTTTTTTTTAAATCCAGTACGTTTTTTTTTTTAATCCAGTCCAGGTTTTTATTAAAAATAAATTATTGATTAAAAAAAGATTATTTTTTTATTTTTTTTATTTGTTTATAAAAAAAAATCATGCCTAAGCCTACTTCTGATATTTGATGTTTACAAGATACTTCAAATATATATTTATATATTGGGCTTTTTATTGCCTTCTATGTCCCTGCTGGGGAGATTCACAATCTCATGCCGCATACACACAATCATTATTCACGGCGGTTAAAAAACCGCCGTGAATAATGTCATTAAAAATGAGGGAACGGCTTGTTCCCCACACATGGTCGTTTTTCACGTCGTTTTTTCTGTTGTTAAGAAAAACGACCGTCTGTGGGCTCCGCGGCAGTGTTTCCCTATGGGAAAACTACCACTGAAAAAACGCCGGACAAAAACGACGAGAAAAATTAGAACATGTTCTAATTTTTCTTGTCATTTTTAATGCCGTTTTTCTCGTCTAGAAAAACGACATAAAGCCCACAGACGATCGTTTTTCTCGTCGAAAGGAAAACATTTTGTTTTTCTCGATGAGAATGAAATGTTAGGGGACATTTTAGAAAGTTGAGTTGTGGGCTAGAACAGAGAAGGGACCTATTGGTGGAAAAGACATAGCCCCCTCTTTCTCCTGAATATGGAGAACAGACTCTTGTGCTCATTGTAATGCATGTTAATGAGCTTTTCCTTATCACATGGAGAATATTCCTCCCACTTTTATTCCTTTCATTCATTTATTTTTGAAACAACTCAATAATCATTCTAGAGATCTTCCTCCTATCAACAACTATGCAGATGTTCCCTGGACTTGTAATTGTGCATTTTATGGTAATAGTCTATAATCATTGGTGGAGCCAAAACTTCCATGAAAACATCTTCTCAACACATGTCTGTGTATTGTGCATTCTGGACAATTCTTTCCCCATACACTGTGCAATCTGATTGGATGACATTTTAAATCAGCTATCTGAGCAGCTAAGTTTCCTAAATTAAGTTATTTTTAGTTCGTTTTTTTTTCAAATCTTGTCCGGGTTTTCTTATCAACTCCAGCCCGTTTTTTTTTCAAATCCAGTGCGGTTTCTATTTTTCAACTCCAGTCCATTATTTTTCAAATCCATTTCGGGTTTTCTTATCAACTCCAGTCCGGTTATTAATTCAAATCCAGTCTGTTTTTTTTTTAACTCCAGTCCATTTTTTTTCAAATCCAGTCCGGGTTTTCTTATCAACTCCAGTCCAGTTATTTTTTCAGATCCAGTCCGGGTTTTATTTTTCAACTCCAAACCGGTTATTTTTTCAAATCCAGTCCGGGTTTTATTTTTCAACTCCAGTCCGGTTATTTTTTCAAATCCAGCCCGGGTTTTAATTTTCAACTCCAGTCTGGTTATTTTTTCAAATCCAGTCCGGGTTTTCTTATCAACTCCAGTCCAGTTATTTTTTCAGATCCAGTCCGGGTTTTCTTATCAACTCCAGTCCGGTTATTTTTTCAGATCCAGCCCGGGTTTTATTTTTCAACTCCAGTCCGGTTATTTTTTCAAATCCAGTCCGGGTTTTCTTATCAACTCCAGTCCAGTTATTTTTTCAGATCCAGTCCGGGTTTTATTTTTCAACTCCAGTCTAGTTATTTTTTCAAATCCAGTCCGGGTTTTCTTATCAACTCCAGTCCGGTTATTTTTTCAGATCCAGTCCGGGTTTTATTTTTCAACTCCAGTCCGGTTATTTTTTCAAATCCAGTCCGGGTTTTCTTATCAACTCCAGTCCAGTTATTTTTTCAGATCCAGTCCGGGTTTTATTTTTCAACTCCAGTCTGGTTATTTTTTCAAATCCAGTCCGGGTTTTATTTTTCAACTCCAGTCCGGTTATTTTTTCAAATCCAGTCCGGGTTTTCTTATCAACTCCAGTCCGGTTATTTTTTCAGATCCAGTCCGGGTTTTATTTTTCAACTCCAGTCCGGTTATTTTTTCAAATCCAGTCCGGGTTTTCTTATCAACTCCAGTCCGGTTATTTTTTCAGATCCAGTCCGGGTTTTATTTTTCAACTCCAGTCCGGTTATTTTTTCAAATCCAGTCCGTTTTTTTTTTAGCTCCAGTCCATTTTTTTTTTCAACTCCAGTCCGGGTTTCCTTATAAACTCCAGTCCGGTTATTAATTCAAATCCAGTCCGGTTTTTTTTTAACTCCAGGAAAAAAAAAATTCAAATCCAGTCCGGGTTTTCTTATCAACTCCAGTCCGGTTATTTTTTCAGATCCAGTCCGGGTTTTATTTTTCAACTCCAGTCCGGTTATTTTTTTAAATCCAGTCTGGGTTTTATTTTTCAATTCCAGTCCGGTTATTTTTTCAGATCCAGTCCGGGTCTTCTTATCAACTCCAGTCCGGTTATTTTTTTCAAATCCAGTCCGGGTTTTCTTATCAACTCCAGTCCGGTTATTTTTTCAGATCCAGTCCAGGTTTTATTTTTCAACTCCAGTCTGGTTATTTTTTCAAATCCAGTCCGGGTTTTATTTTTCAACTCCAGTCCAGTTATTTTTTCAGATCCAGTCCGGGTTTTATTTTTCAACTCCAGTCCGGTTATTTTTTCAACTCCAGTCCGAGTTTCCTTATAAACTCCAGTCTGGTTATTAATTCAAATCCAGTCCGGGTTTTTTTAACTCCAGTCCATTTTTTTTTCAAATCCAGTCCGGGTTTTCTTATCAACTCCAGACCAGTTATTTTTCAGATCCAGTCCGGGTTTTATTTTTCAACTCCAAACCGGTTATTTTTTCAAATCCAGTCCGGGTTTTATTTTTCAACTCCAGTCCGGTTATTGTTTTTAAATCCAGTCCGGGTTTTAATTTTCAACTCCAGTCTGGTTATTTTTTCAAATCCAGTCCGGGTTTTCTTATCAACTCCAGTCCAGTTATTTTTTCAGATCCAGTCCGGGTTTTCTTATCAACTCCAGTCCGGTTATTTTTTCAGATCCAGCCCGGGTTTTATTTTTCAACTCCAGTCCGGTTATTTTTTCAAATCCAGTCCGGGTTTTCTTATCAACTCCAGTCCAGTTATTTTTTCAGATCCAGTCCGGGTTTTATTTTTCAACTCCAGTCTAGTTATTTTTTCAAATCCAGTCCGGGTTTTCTTATCAACTCCAGTCCGGTTATTTTTTCAGATCCAGTCCGGGTTTTATTTTTCAACTCCAGTCCGGTTATTTTTTCAAATCCAGTCCGGGTTTTCTTATCAACTCCAGTCCGGTTATTTTTTCAGATCCAGTCCGGGTTTTATTTTTCAAATCCAGTCCGGGTTTTATTTTTCGACTCCAGTCCGGTTATTTTTTCAAATCCAGTCCGGGTTTTCTTATCAACTCCAGTCCAGTTATCTTTTAAATCCAGTCCGGGTTTTCTTATCAACTCCAGTCCATTATTATTTTTTTCAAATCCAGTCCAGGTTTCTTTTAACTCCAGTCCGTTTTTTTTAATCCAGTCTGGGTTTTTATTAAAAATAAATTATTGATTAAAAAAAGATTATTTTTTTATTTTTTTTATTTGTTTATAAAAAAAATTCATGCCTAAACCTATTTCTGATATTTGATGTTTACAAGATACTTCAAATATATATTTATATATTGGGCTTTTTATTGTCTTCTATGTCCCTGCTGGGGAGATTCACAATCTCATGCCGCGTGCACACAATCATTATTCACGGCGGTTAAAAAACCGCCGTGAATAATGTCATTAAAAACGAGGGAACGGCTTGTTCCCCACACACGGTCGTTTTTTCACGTCGTTTTTTCTGTTGTCGAGAAAAACGACCGTCTGTGGGCTCCGCGGCAGTGTTTCCCTATGGGAAAAAAAATGCCGGACAAAAACGACGAGAAAAATTAGAACATGTTCTAATTTTTCTTGTCGTTTTTAATGCCGTTTTTCTCGTCTAGAAAAACGACATAAAGCCCACAGACAATCGTTTTTCTCGTCGAAAGGAAAACATTTTGTTTTTCTCGATGAGAATGAAATGTTAGGGGACATTTTAGAAAGTTGAGTTGTGGGCTAGAACAGAGAAGGGACCTATTGGTGGAAAAGACATAGCCCCCTCTTTCTCCTGAATAGGGAGAACAGACTCTTGTGCTCATTGTAATGCATGTTAATGAGCTTTTCCTTATCACATGGAAAATATTCCTCCCACTTTTATTCCTTTCATTCATTTATTTTTGAAACAACTCAATAATCATTCTAGAGATCTTCCTCCTATCAACAACTATGCAGATGTTTCCTGGACTTGTAATTGTGCATTTTATGGTAATAGTCTATAATCATTGGTGGAGCCAAAACTTCCATGAAAACATCTTCTCAACACATGTCTGTGTATTGTGCATTCTGGACAATTCTTTCCCCATACACTGTGCAATCTGATTGGATGACATTTTAAATCAGCTATCTGAGCAGCTAAGTTTCCTAAATTAAGTTATTTTTAGTTCGCTTTTTTTTCAAATCTTGTCCGGGTTTTCTTATCAACTCCAGCCCGTTTTTTTTTTCAAATCCAGTCCGGGTTCTATTTTTCAACTCCAGTCCATTTTTTTTTCAAATCCATTTCGGGTTTTCTTATCAACTCCAGTCCGGTTATTAATTCAAATCCAGTCTGGGTTTTTTTTAATACCAGTCCATTTTTTTTTCAAATCCAGTCCGGGTTTTCTTATCAACTCCAGTCCGGTTATTTTTTCAGATCCAGTCCGGGTTTTATTTTTCAACTCCAGTCCGGTTATTTTTTCAAATCCAGTCCGGGTTTTCTTATCAACTCCAGTCCGGTTATTTTTTCAAATCCAGTCCGGGTTTTCTTATCAACTCCAGTCCAGTTATTTTTTCAGATCCAGTCCGGGTTTTATTTTTCAACTCCAGTCCGGTTATTTTTTTAAATCCAGTCTGGGTTTTATTTTTCAACTCCAGTCCGGTTATTTTTCAAATCCAGTCCGGGTCTTCTTATCAACTCCAGTCCGGTTATTAATTCAAATCCAGTCCGGGGTTTTTTTTTAACTCCAGTCCATTTTTTTTTCAAATCCACTCCGGGTTTTCTTATCAACTCCAGTCCGGTTATTTTTTTAGATCCAGTCCGGGTTTTATTTTTCAACTCCAGTCCGGTTATTTGTTCAAATCCAGTCCGGGTTTTCTTATCAACTCCAGTCCAGTTATTTTTTTCAGATCCAGTCCGGGTTTTATTTTTCAACTCCAAACCGGTTATTTTTTCAAATCCAGTCCGGGTTTTATTTTTCAACTCCAGTCCAGTTATTTTTTCAAATCCAGTCCGGGTTTTATTTTTCAACTCCAGTCCGGTTATTTTTTTAAATCCAGTCCGGGTTTTAATTTTCAACTCCAGTCTGGTTATTTTTTCAAATCCAGTCCGGGTTTTCTTATCAACTCCAGTCCAGTTATTTTTTCAGATCCAGTCCGGGTTTTATTTTTCAACTCCTGTCCGGTTATTTTTTCAAATCCAGTCCGGGTTTTATTTTTCAACTCCAGTCCGGTTATTTTTTCAAATCCAGTCCGGGTTTTCTTATCAACTCCAGTCCGGTTATTTTTTCAGATCCAGTCCGGGTTTTATTTTTCAACTCCAGTCCGGTTATTTTTTCAAATCCAGTCCGGGTTTTCTTATCAACTCCAGTCCGGTTATTTTTTCAGATCCAGTCCGGGTTTTATTTTTCAACTCCAGTCCGGTTATTTTTTCAAATCCAGTCCGTTTTTTTTAGCTCCAGTCCATTTTTTTTTTCAACTCCAGTCCAGGTTTCCTTATAAACTCCAGTCCGGTTATTAATTCAAATCCAGTCCGGTTTTTTTTTAACTCCAGGAAAAAAAAAATTCAAATCCAGTCCGGGTTTTCTTATCAACTCCAGTCCAGTTATTTTTTCAGATCCAGTCCGGGTTTTATTTTTCAACTCCAGTCCGGTTATTTTTTTAACTCCAGTCCGGGTTTTATTTTTCAACTCCAGTCCGGTTATTTTTTCAAATCCAGTCTGGGTCTTATCAACTCCAGTCGGTTATTTTTTTCAAATACAGTCCGGGTTTTCTTATCAACTCCTGTCCGGTTATTTTTTCAGATCCAGTCCGGGTTTTATTTTTCAACTCCAGTCCATTTTTTTTTCAAATCCAGTCCGGGTTTTCTTATCAACTCCAGTCCGGTTATTTTTTCAGATCCAATCCGGGTTTTCTTATCAACTCCAGTCCGGTTATTTTTTCAGATCCAGTCCGGGTTTTATTTTTCAACTCCAGTCCGGTTATTTTTTCAGATCCTGTCCGGGTTTTATTTTAAACTCCAGTCCATTTTTTTTAAATCCAGTCCGGTTTTTTTTAACTCCGGTCCGTAATGTTTTCAAATCCAGTCCGGGTTTTATTTTTCAACTCCAGTCCATTTTTTTTTTAATTCCAGTCCGGGGTTTTTTTTAAACTCCAGTCCATTTTTTTTTTAAATCCAGTCCGTTTTTTTTTTAACTTCGATCCATAATTTTTTCAAATCCAGTCCGGGTTTTCTTATCAACTCCAGTCCGGTTATTTTTTCAGATCCAGTCCGGGTTTTATTTTTCAACTCCAGTCCGGTTACTTTTTTTAAATCCAGTCCGGGTTTTATTTTTCAACTCCAGTCCGGTTATTTTTTCAAATCCAGTCCGGGTCTTCTTATCAACTCCAGTCCGGTTATTTTTTTCAAATCCAGTCTGGGTTTTATTTTTCAACTCCAGTCCGGTTATTTTTTCAAATCCAGTCTGGGTTTTCTTATCAACTCCAGTCCGGTTATTTTTTCAGATCCAGTCCGGGTTTTATTTTCCAACTCCAGTCCGGTTATTTTTTCAGATCCAGTCCGGGTTTTATTTTTCAACTCCAGTCCGGTTATTTTTTCAGATCCAGTCCAGGTTTTTTTTTCAACTCCAGTCCGGTTATTTTTTCAAATCCAGTCCGGGTTTTCTTATCAACTCCAGTCCGGTTATTTTTTCAGATCCAGTCCGGGTTTTATTTTTCAACTCCAGTACGGTTATTTTTTCAAATCCAGTCTGGGTTTTATTTTTCAACTCCAGTCCGGTTATTTTTTCAAATCCAGTCCGGGTTTTCTTATCAACTCCAGTCCGGTTATTTTTTCAAATCCAGTCCGGGTTTTTTTTAAATTCCATTCCATTTTTTTTTCAAATCCAGTCCGTTTTTTTTTTTAGCTCCAGTCCATTTTTTTTTCAACTCCAGTCCGGGTTTCCTTATAAACTCCAGTCCGGTTATTAATTCAAATCCAGTCCGGTTTTTTTTTAACTCCAGGAAATTTTTTTTTCAAATCCAGTCCGGGTTTTCTTATCAACTCCAGTCCGGTTATTTTTTCAGATCCAGTCCGGGTTTTATTTTTCAACTCCAGTCCGGTTATTTTTTCAAATCCAGTCCGGGTTTTCTTATCAACTCCTGTCCAGTTATTTTTTCAGATCCAGTCCGGGTTTTATTTTTCAACTCCAGTCCGGTTATTTTTTTAACTCCAGTCCGGGTTTTATTTTTCAACTCCAGTCCGGTTATTTTTTCAAATCCAGTCCGGGTCTTATCAACTCCAGTCGGTTATTTTTTTCAAATCCAGTCCGGGTTTTATTTTTCAACTCCAGTCCGGTTATTTTTTCAAATCCAGTCCGGGTTTTCTTATCAACTCCTGTCCGGTTATTTTTTCAGATCCAGTCCGGATTTTTTTTTCAAATCCAGTCCGGGTTTTCTTATCAACTCCAGTCCGGTTATTTTCTTGTTCATACATCACGGGACACAGAGCAGCATAGTCATTACTATGTGGGTTATATAGAATTACCTTCAGGTGCTGGCACTGGCAACCTCCAAAACAGGAAGTACCCTCCCCTATATAAGCCCCTCCCATCCGGGAGTACCTCAGTTTTTTGCCAGTGTCTAAGGTGTTGGCCAAGGTTAACATGTATTCATCTGGGCTTGTGTACAGGTTCTCTGGGCCTTAGCAAGCTGTTCCGGATCCGACCAAAAAAGCTTCATAGCTAAACGGTCGGTACCCGGGCCTTGCAGAGAAGAGCAAGGTTTTGCCTGTAATGCCTCTCTTAGGAGGGCTGGACCCTGGGATCCAGAGCTCTGGTCATACCCAAAACCAAGAGGCTATCTGTGCAGGGTGCTATACAGGTCCAGGGGAGTGGAATCCTTGGGAACCCGGTCCCTGAAGGTCTAGTACAATGCCTGCCATGAAAGGTGAAGTTTGGGCTTCTGTGTACCAAACAAAGTCCTGCGGCGGGGAAAAGGTAAGTGGGGGCCCCTCAGGAACTTGGTTCTATTGAGGGGACCCCCAAGCCTAATATGTCTTTCTGCCTGTTACCTAAAAGGTATTCCCGCTAATAGCTGTATATGCCTAAGAAATCCTAGAAATGTTTTTTCATAAAGGAAGTTTTAAAAACTGTAAACCTGGAAATGTTTTTCATAAAGGAGGTTTTAAAAAAAAAAAGACAAAAGTGCGGTACCTGTGTTTGTCCACTAGAGGCCGCTGTGGAACGTCTTTTTTTCTTGGGACTATTCCTTCCATGGTGAAAGTCCAGGCAGATGAGTGAGCTCTCTATCAGGGAAGCTGCATTCCTCTGTCATGCTGCCAAGTAGTTTCCTTCCATCCCCGAGTCCTGGTGAAACAGGGACCCTGGCTCCTCTCCCTACAGGGCGCCAAGAGCGCACACGTGCACGCGCGCACGCGCACACACACGCTTTCTTTTTATAGATTTAGCTTCAAAAAGTGGGCGGAGCCTGGCGGATGACGCGCTCTGTGCGCCCAGCGCTTCTGCGCATGTGCGGGCGTCCCAGCAAGATAAAAGGACTCAGTCCACGCTGCTTGCTATGGACACAGAGCATGAAAAGGAGCTGGTAGCATGGTATAGGGGCTTACAGCGGGCGGTTGATACAGGCATCCCCAGAAAGACGCATTAGTAGACACCCACTGATGTACATAGCAGCAGATTGCATTAGACTATTTCAGTAAGGGGTGTATTGCGGCTGAAATACCTCAGCTTTGAACTAAGGAATATGCCGCCTAAAAAACTCCGAGATATACCTCTCAGGAAGTGTAGGGGGTCTCCATCGGGCTCTGAGGATCTGCAGCAGTCATCTGCACCCTCCTCCCCTGAGAAATCAGAGGTTAATACCCATAAGGAACCCCCGGGAGTGCCAGGTACTGCGGCTGTCCTCAGTCCACCTGCTCCTGCATAGTGATGAGCCGAACACCCCCGGGTTCGGTTCGCACCAGAACCCGCGAACGGACCGAAAGTTCGAACGAACATTAGAACCCTATTAAATACAATGGATGCGAACGTTCGAATTCTAAAGTGCTAATTATAACAACTATTATGCATGTTATTGTCATAAATAGGGTTTGGGAACCCGGGTTGTGCACCAGGGGACATGTATCAATGCAAAAAGAAGTTTTAAAAACGGTCGTTTTTCGGGAGCAGTCATTTTAATGATGCATAAAGTGAAAAAAAAAAAGTCAAATATTCCTTTAAATATCGTACCTGGGGGGTGTCTAAAGTATGCCTGTGAAGTGCCACGTGTTTCCCGTGTTTAGAACTGTCCCTGCACAAAATGACACTTCTAAAGGAAAAAAAAGCCATTTAAAACTGCTTGCGGCTTTAATGTAATGTCTGGTCCCGGTAATATGGATGAAATTCTTTAAGAAAAATGGCATAGCTACCCCATGACCCCCCCCCCTACCCCAGCCCATTACCAGCCCCTTTGGGTCTTGTATGGATATTAAGGGGAACCCCGCACATAAAATAAAAAAGGCCCTATATACTCTGAACAGCCGTATACAGGCGGTGCATACAAGACAGGGACTGTAGGTTTGTTCTTATGTAGAATGTGTTTGTAATTTTGAACAGGTACATTGTTGAAGTGTAGCTCCAGCCCAAAAATCTATTTTTAAACTTTTTGGGAAACATAGGTAAGGGTTATCACCCCTGTAACATTTGTTTTGCTGTCTGTGCCCCTGTTCAGAACATTTCACCTCACTTTCCGTCCCAATGACAACTGTTTTTGAAATGTGGTGTTTTTCTTGAAACAAGGATTGCTGATAAAGCATCAGTACAGATGAGACCCCTTTCTCCCATATTTATTCTTACAGGAGAGAATTTTCCTTTCTAGGGGTAGATTTCCTCTCACTTCCTGTTGTCTTCTTTCGTTTGCAAGTAGGAGTCGTTTGTAAGTTGGATGTTTGAAAGTAGGGACCTGCCGTATATACTCTGCAGAAATAGGCCCCTTAGTTGTTGGTGTTGGCACAACACTGTAAGCACTCAGTTACTCTTGGTTGGTGCTGGAACGCCCTGCTGTCAACTATTATATCAGGAATTTTAATTACATATAATTGTTGAACAGTGGTAGTAAAAATTGGGGCTTTGATGGTGGTGCTGGTGCCACAACACTGTAAGCCCTGACAGTTACTCTTGGTGGGTGCAGCAATGGGCCCTGCTGTGAATTATTAGATCAAGAATTGTAATTACATGCCCCTTTTGAACAGGGGCTGAAAAATTGGGCCTTTCGTGGTGGTGGTGGTGGTGGCGTTGCCACAAGACTGTAAGCCCTCAGAGTTACTCTTGGTGGGTGCAGCAATGGACCCTGCTGTGAATTATTAGATCAAGAATTGTAATTGCATGCCCCTGTTGAACAGGGGCTGAAAAATTGGGCCTTAGGCACTGGTGGCACAACACTACAACCCCTCACAGATACTGTACTTGGAGCACAGCAATGAGCCCTGTTGCAAAGTATTGCTTCAAAAATTGTAATGACACGCCCCTGTTAAACAGGGGCTGAAAAATTGGGCCTTAGGCACTGGTGCCACAACACTCCAACCCCTCACAGATACTGTACTTGGAGCACAGCAATGAGCCCTATGGCAAATTATTGCTAAAAAAATTGTAATTACACGCCCCTGTAAAACAGGGGCTGAAAAATTGGGCCTTAGCCACTGGTGGCGGCACCCATAAACAAAAATGATCTTCCAAGCTATCATCATCAATCGTATCATTGAGGACTCGGAGGAGGAGGATAGCCAGTCAACATAACAGCACAGGCACTCAGCATCAGCATCAGTCTTGAAGGGATGTGACATGTTAAAATCAATTAGTCTGTTATATCAGCATCAGGTGTGTGGTAGCTGGTGGTGATCCAAGACTGGTTCATCTTGATGAAAGTCAGTCGATCAACCGAGTCGGTGGACAGGCGCACCCTGTGATCCGTGACAAATCCTCCAGCAGCACTGAATGTGCGTTCCGAAAGAACGCTGGATGCAGGACAGGCCAGTAGCTCAATTGCATACTGTGCAAGCTCTGGCCAGTGATCCATCCTCAAGACCCAGTAAGCCAGAGGATTTTCGGTGGGAAAGGTGTCCAAGTCTGAGCTTGCCCCTAGATATTCCTGCACCATGTTTATCAGACGCTGGCGATGGTTGCTGGAACCGATCATACTTTGGGGCTGCGGACTAAAGAATTGTCTGAACGCATCGGTCAGACGGCCACCTTCCCCACCGCTCCTTCTTTGACTGGCCGAAGCCTCAGCAACTCGTTGTCCAGGACCAGGTGTTTGTAACCTCCCAGTCTCTGGGAACGCGTTGCACAGACCTTTCTGCAAGGCCTCCCGGAGTTGTCTCATCCTCTGCTCCCTCTGCGACGGTAACATAAGGTCCGCAACCTTACCCTTGTACCGTGGATCAAGGAGAGTGGCCAGCCAGTAATGGTCCCTCTCCTTGATCCGAAGAATACGAGGATCCTTCCGCAGACTTTGCAGGATCAGGGAGGCCATGCAGCGTAGGTTTGCTGAGGCATTCGCTCCGGAGTCCTCTGGGTCACTAAGGACGACATGATCCGCAGCCACCTCCTCCCAGCCACGTACAAGTCCACTGGTTTCTTGGGACTGTAAATCATCCCTAAAAGACTGCTGCTGATGATGCTGAGTGCCAGCCTCCACCTCCATGCTGACACAATCCTCCTCCTCCTCCTCCTCCTCCTCCTCCTCTTCCTGTGCGATGGGTGGGACAGAAGGAACACTGTCTGGGTAAAGGGGGCCTTGAGAGGCAAGGAAGTCCTCCTCTTCCTGCCTCTGTTCTGCCTCAAGTGCCCTGTCCATTATTCCACGCAGCGTGTGCTCCAACAGGTGGACAAGAGGTACAGTGTCACTGATGCATGCACTGTCACTGCTCACCATCCTCGTGGCCTCCTCAAATGGTGCCAGGACAGTGCATGCATCCCTGATCATGCCCCACTGGCGTGGAGAAAAAAAACCAAGCTCCCCTGACCCTGTCCTGGTGCCGTAGTCGCACAGGTACTCATTGATGGCCCTCTGCTGCGTGTGCAGCCGCTGCAGCATGGCCAACGTTGAGTTCCACCTGGTGGGCATGTCACATATAAGGCGGTTCTTGGGCAGGTTCAACTCCTTTTGCAGCTCAGCCAGGCGAGCACTGGCATTATAAGATCTGCGGAAATGCACACAGACTTTCCTGGCCTGCCTCAGGACATCCTGTAAGCCCGGGTACCTGCCCAAGAACCGCTGCACCACCAGGTTAAGGACGTGAGCCACACAGGGCACATGGGTCAGTTGTCCCTGTCGGAGGGCGGAGAGGAGGTTGGTGCCATTGTCGCAAACCACCATTCCTGGCTTAAGCTGGCGTGGCGTCAACCACCTCTCGGCCTGGCCCTGCAGAGCAGACAGGACCTCTGCCCCAGTGTGGCTTCTGTCCCCCAAACACACCAGCGCAAGCACGGCATGGCATCTTTTTGCCTGCGTACTTGCGTAGCCCCGTGAACGGCTACGGAGTACCGCTGGTTCATAGGACAAACCACAGGAAGAGGCCATGGAGGAAGAAGAAGAGGAGGGGGTGGAGGAGAGAGGTGTGTCACAACCAGTAGTAGCATTTTGGAGGCGTGGCGGTGGGACAACCTCCAACACTACTGCACCTTGTCCTGCATCCTTCCCAGCTGCCAAAAGAGTGACCCAATGGGCCGTGAAAGAAAGGTAACGTCCCTGTCCATGCCTGCTGGACCATGAGTCAGCGGTAATATGCACCTTACCGCTGACCGCCCTGTCCAGCGAGGCCAAGACATTGCCTTCCACATGCCGGTAGAGAGCCGGAATAGCCTTCCGTGAGAAAAAGTGGCGTTTGGGAACCTGCCACTGAGGAACCGCACATTGCACAAACTCACGGAAGGGGGCCGAGTCTACCAACTGAAAAGGCAGCAGTTGAAGCGCTAGCAATTTAGCCAAGCTAGCATTCAACCGCTGGGCATGTGGATGGCTGGGAGTGAACTTCTTTCGACGGTCCAGCAGCTGGGGCAGGGAAATTTGCCTGCTAGAATCGGACGTCGGTGTACTGCTAGCAGAGTGGCCGCAAGTACTTGGCTGTGACACACCTAATTCTACACCTTCATTCCTCTCAGTGCATGTTTCAGAGAGGACTGAAGTTATAGTGGGGTTGGAGATCCCAGCTGATGCGGTGCAAGGAGAGGTCCGCTTTGTTCTTTGGTGTGGGTCTTTGAGGTAGGCTTGCCAACGAGCTGCATGGCAGGTCAACATATGTCTGGTCAGGCATGTGGTACCCAAGCGGCTGATGTTTTGGCCACGCGATATACGCTTGAGACATATGTTGCAAACAGCAGCTGTGCGATCTGATGCACTAGCCTCAAAAAAGGCCCACACCAAAGAACTTTTTGAATGACGGGCAGAGGCAGCGCCCTGCACAGGCGGAGCTCTGCGGTGTGATTCCGTCGGTGTACTGCCCTTACGCTGGCCACCAAAGGGCATCCTGCCTCGTTGGAGATGTGCCTCCTCCTCATCCTCCTCCTCCTCCTCTCTCCTATTAGGCACCCACGTGGAGTCAGTGACCTCATCATCCCCTCCCTCCTCATCACTGGAGCCAATCTGGCAGTATGCTGCAGCTGCTGGAACATGACTGCCAGATTGGTGTCCTTCTTGAGCATCCCCTCTGTCTGCTCTCACGCTACTGCCTTCCTCTAGCTGGGTTTCATCATCAGACCCTTCGAAACGCTGGGCATCCTCCTGGAGCATGTACCCAACACTGTGCTGAAACAGTTCGGGGGACTCCTCAGGAGGAGGACATGGTGGGTCTAGGGAAGGAGTGACTGATGATTTGTCTGACATTGATACCAGGGAAGACGACGCTTTGGCAGCTGCTTTTCCAGTACCCTGAGCCTGGGTGAGAGAGGATGAGGAGGAGGAGGAGGGCTTGGTCATCCACTCTACCAAGTCTTCGACATGATGTGGCTCAACATGTCCAGCTGCCGAAAAGAAGGACAAGCGTGTCCCATGGCCATGTGCTGATGACAATGCACCGCGTCCACGACCAGCACTGTTGCCCCCAGACACAGAGCCTGCTTGCCCTCTTTTATTGCCTCCTGACTGTCTGCCTCTCCTTGTTTGCCTTCCAGACATTCTAATAGATGGCCTGCAGGGAGATGGGAAAAAAGCAATAAGGGCTACCTTCAGGTGTCCTTCTCTGTCCCTTGAAACAAGGACTTTCACAGTGAAAGAAACTGACACTCTCCCTACCTACAGTTTTCTGTCCCTAGAATAAATGTTTTTTTTAAGCACAATATAGCACAAGGACAATTCACTCACTGTCCTTCCAGGTCCCTGGAAACAAGGACTTGCAGAGTGAAAGAAAAAAAACACTCTCCCTACCTACAGTTTTCTGTCCCTAGAATTAATGTTTTTTTTAAGCACAATATAGCACAAGGAGAATTCACTCACTGTCCTTCCAGGTCCCTGGAAACAAGGACTTGCAGAGTGAAATAAACTGACACTCTCCCTACCTACAGTTTTCTGTCCCTAGAATAAATGTTTTTTTTAAGCACAATATAGCACAAGGACAATTCACTCACTGTCCTTACAGGTCCCTGGAAACAAGGACTTGCAGAGTGAAAGAAAAAAAACACTCTCCCTACCTACAGTTTTCTGTCCCTAGAAAAAATGTTTTTTTTAATCACAATATAGCACAAGGACAATTCACTCACTGTCCTTACAGGTCCCTGGAAACAAGGACTTGCAGAGTGAAATAAACTGACACTCTCCCTACCTACAGTTTTCTGTCCCTAGAATAAATGTTTTTTTTAATCACAATATAGCACAAGGACAATTCACTCACTGTCCTTACAGGTCCCTGGAAACAAGGACTTGCAGAGTGAAAGAAAATAAACACTCTCCCTACCTACAGTTTTCTGTCCCTAGAATAAATGTTTTTTTAAGCACAATATAGCACAAGGACAATTCACTCACTGTCCTTACAGGTCCCTGGAAACAAGGACTTGCAGAGTGAAATAAACTGACACTCTCCCTACCTACAGTTTTCTGTCCCTAGAATTAATGTTTTTTTTAAGCACAATATAGCACAAGGACAATTCACTCACTGTCCTTCCAGGTCCCTGGAAACAAGGACTTGCAGAGTGAAAGAAAAAAAACACTCTCCCTACCTACAGTTTTCTGTCCCTAGAATTAATGTTTTTTTTAAGCACAATATAGCACAAGGAGAATTCACTCACTGTCCTTCCAGGTCCCTGGAAACAAGGACTTGCAGAGTGAAATAAACTGACACTCTCCCTACCTACAGTTTTCTGTCCCTAGAATAAATGTTTTTTTTAAGCACAATATAGCACAAGGACAATTCACTCACTGTCCTTACAGGTCCCTGGAAACAAGGACTTGCAGAGTGAAAGAAAAAAAACACTCTCCCTACCTACAGTTTTCTGTCCCTAGAAAAAATGTTTTTTTTAATCACAATATAGCACAAGGACAATTCACTCACTGTCCTTACAGGTCCCTGGAAACAAGGACTTGCAGAGTGAAATAAACTGACACTCTCCCTACCTACAGTTTTCTGTCCCTAGAATAAATGTTTTTTTTAATCACAATATAGCACAAGGACAATTCACTCACTGTCCTTACAGGTCCCTGGAAACAAGGACTTGCAGAGTGAAAGAAAATAAACACTCTCCCTACCTACAGTTTTCTGTCCCTAGAATAAATGTTTTTTTAAGCACAATATAGCACAAGGACAATTCACTCACTGTCCTTACAGGTCCCTGGAAACAAGGACTTGCAGAGTGAAATAAACTGACACTCTCCCTACCTACAGTTTTCTGTCCCTAGAATTAATGTTTTTTTTAAGCACAATATAGCACAAGGAGAATTCACTCACTGTCCTTCCAGGTCCCTGGAAACAAGGACTTGCAGAGTGAAAGAAAAAAAACACTCTCCCTACCTACAGTTTTCTGTCCCTAGAAAAAATGTTTTTTTTAATCACAATATAGCACAAGGACAATTCACTCACTGTCCTTACAGGTCCCTGGAAACAAGGACTTGCAGAGTGAAATAAACTGACACTCTCCCTACCTACAGTTTTCTGTCCCTAGAATAAATGTTTTTTTTAAGCACAATATAGCACAAGGACAATTCACTCACTGTCCTTCCAGGTCCCTGGAAACAAGGACTTGCAGAGTGAAAGAAAAAAAACACTCTCCCTACCTACAGTTTTCTGTCCCTAGAAAAAATGTTTTTTTTAATCACAATATAGCACAAGGACAATTCACTCACTGTCCTTACAGGTCCCTGGAAACAAGGACTTGCAGAGTGAAAGAAAAAAAACACTCTCCCTACCTACAGTTTTCTGTCCCTAGAAAAAATGTTTTTTTTAATCACAATATAGCACAAGGACAATTCACTCACTGTCCTTACAGGTCCCTGGAAACAAGGACTTGCAGAGTGAAATAAACTGACACTCTCCCTACCTACAGTTTTCTGTCCCTAGAATAAATGTTTTTTTTAAGCACAATATAGCACAAGGACAATTCACTCACTGTCCTTACAGGTTCCTGGAAACAAGGACTTGCAGAGTGAAAGAAAAAAAACACTCTCCCTACCTACAGTTTTCTGTCCCTAGAAAAAATGTTTTTTTTAATCACAATATAGCACAAGGACAATTCACTCACTGTCCTTACAGGTCCCTGGAAACAAGGACTTGCAGAGTGAAATAAACTGACACTCTCCCTACCTACAGTTTTCTGTCCCTAGAATAAATGTTTTTTTTAAGCACAATATAGCACAAGGACAATTCACTCACTGTCCTTCCAGGTCCCTGGAAACAAGGACTTGCAGAGTGAAAGAAAAAAAACACTCTCCCTACCTACAGTTTTCTGTCCCTAGAATAAATGTTTTTTTTAATCACAATATAGCACAAGGACAATTCACTCACTGTCCTTACAGGTCCCTGGAAACAAGGACTTGCAGAGTGAAATAAACTGACACTCTCCCTACCTACAGTTTTCTGTCCCTAGAATAAATGTTTTTTTTAAGCACAATATAGCACAAGGACAATTCACTCACTGTCCTTCCAGGTCCCTGGAAACAAGGACTTGCAGAGTGAAAGAAAAAAAACACTCTCCCTACCTACAGTTTTCTGTCCCTAGAAAAAATGTTTTTTTTAATCACAATATAGCACAAGGACAATTCACTCACTGTCCTTACAGGTCCCTGGAAACAAGGACTTGCAGAGTGAAAGAAAAAAAACACTCTCCCTACCTACAGTTTTCTGTCCCTAGAAAAAATGTTTTTTTTAATCACAATATAGCACAAGGACAATTCACTCACTGTCCTTACAGGTCCCTGGAAACAAGGACTTGCAGAGTGAAATAAACTGACACTCTCCCTACCTACAGTTTTCTGTCCCTAGAATAAATGTTTTTTTTAAGCACAATATAGCACAAGGACAATTCACTCACTGTCCTTACAGGTCCCTGGAAACAAGGACTTGCAGAGTGAAAGAAAAAAAACACTCTCCCTACCTACAGTTTTCTGTCCCTAGAAAAAATGTTTTTTTTAATCACAATATAGCACAAGGACAATTCACTCACTGTCCTTACAGGTCCCTGGAAACAAGGACTTGCAGAGTGAAATAAACTGACACTCTCCCTACCTACAGTTTTCTGTCCCTAGAATAAATGTTTTTTTTAAGCACAATATAGCACAAGGACAATTCACTCACTGTCCTTCCAGGTCCCTGGAAACAAGGACTTGCAGAGTGAAAGAAAAAAAACACTCTCCCTACCTACAGTTTTCTGTCCCTAGAAAAAATGTTTTTTTTAATCACAATATAGCACAAGGACAATTCACTCACTGTCCTTACAGGTCCCTGGAAACAAGGACTTGCAGAGTGAAAGAAAAAAAACACTCTCCCTACCTACAGTTTTCTGTCCCTAGAAAAAATGTTTTTTTTAATCACAATATAGCACAAGGACAATTCACTCACTGTCCTTACAGGTCCCTGGAAACAAGGACTTGCAGAGTGAAATAAACTGACACTCTCCCTACCTACAGTTTTCTGTCCCTAGAATAAATGTTTTTTTTAAGCACAATATAGCACAAGGACAATTCACTCACTGTCCTTCCAGGTCCCTGGAAACAAGGACTTGCAGAGTGAAAGAAAAAAAACACTCTCCCTACCTACAGTTTTCTGTCCCTAGAATAAATGTTTTTTTTAATCACAATATAGCACAAGGACAATTCACTCACTGTCCTTACAGGTCCCTGGAAACAAGGACTTGCAGAGTGAAATAAACTGACACTCTCCCTACCTACAGTTTTCTGTCCCTAGAATAAATGTTTTTTTTAAGCACAATATAGCACAAGGACAATTCACTCACTGTCCTTCCAGGTCCCTGGAAACAAGGACTTGCAGAGTGAAAGAAAAAAAACACTCTCCCTACCTACAGTTTTCTGTCCCTAGAAAAAATGTTTTTTTTAATCACAATATAGCACAAGGACAATTCACTCACTGTCCTTACAGGTCCCTGGAAACAAGGACTTGCAGAGTGAAAGAAAAAAAACACTCTCCCTACCTACAGTTTTCTGTCCCTAGAAAAAATGTTTTTTTTAATCACAATATAGCACAAGGACAATTCACTCACTGTCCTTACAGGTCCCTGGAAACAAGGACTTGCAGAGTGAAATAAACTGACACTCTCCCTACCTACAGTTTTCTGTCCCTAGAATAAATGTTTTTTTTAAGCACAATATAGCACAAGGACAATTCACTCACTGTCCTTCCAGGTCCCTGGAAACAAGGACTTGCAGAGTGAAAGAAAAAAAACACTCTCCCTACCTACAGTTTTCTGTCCCTAGAATTAATGTTTTTTTTAAGCACAATATAGCACAAGGAGAATTCACTCACTGTCCTTCCAGGTCCCTGGAAACAAGGACTTGCAGAGTGAAAGAAAAAAAACACTCTCCCTACCTACAGTTTTCTGTCCCTAGAAAAAATGTTTTTTTTAATCACAATATAGCACAAGGACAATTCACTCACTGTCCTTACAGGTCCCTGGAAACAAGGACTTGCAGAGTGAAATAAACTGACACTCTCCCTACCTACAGTTTTCTGTCCCTAGAATAAATGTTTTTTTTAAGCACAATATAGCACAAGGACAATTCACTCACTGTCCTTCCAGGTCCCTGGAAACAAGGACTTGCAGAGTGAAAGAAAAAAAACACTCTCCCTACCTACAGTTTTCTGTCCCTAGAAAAAATGTTTTTTTTTAATCACAATATAGCACAAGGACAATTCACTCACTGTCCTTACAGGTCCTTGGAAACAAGGACTTGCAGAGTGAAAGAAACTGACACTCTCCCTACCTACAGTTTTCTGTCCCTAGAATAAATGTTTTTTTAAGCACAATATAGCACAAGGACAATTCACTCACTGTCCTTCCAGGTCCCTGGAAACAAGGACTTGCAGAGTGAAAGAAACTGACACTGTCCCTACCTACAGTTTTCTGTCCCTAGAATAAATGTTTTTTTTAAGCACACTATAGCACAAGCACAAAACACACTGACACTCTCCCTACCTATCCTTCTCTTTCCCTAAACTAAAGGAATCCAGGTTAAGCAAGAAAGAAATAACAGTCACTGTCCCTGCCTATGCTGCTCTATCCCTGCTCCGGAACACACTACACTAGGCCGCCGTGCTGGCGGCCTTTTATAGTGTGGGGCGTGTACTAAACACCCTCAGCAATAATTGGCCACAGGCATCCTGCCTGTGGCCAATCATTGCTCTCCTCGCTGCCGGCGCTGTGATTGGCCAAGCATGCGGGGTCACAGTGCATGCTTGGCCAATCACAGCGCCTGGATGACACTGCGATGGCGTAGTGCATTGTGGGCCGTTCGCGTCACTCGAATTTGGCGCGAACGGCCCAAATCGTTCGATCTTCGTCGAACGATCGAACAGCCGATGTTCGAGTCGAACGTATGTTCGACTCGAACACGAAGCTCATCCCTACTCCTGCATATATAACAGAGGAGGTTTTTTCCTCAACTCTGGAGGGATTGGAGCAGAGATTGGCAGCATTGATCGCTTCTTCTCTACAGGAAAGAAAGCGCGCCAGATCTCCATCACCTCCATTAGAGTGCCTGTTGGCAGAGCAACAGTCCCAGGAAGGGACCGACCTACCTGAAGGGGATCAGGAGGAGGTTAACTCTGTTTTTGAGGAATCGACAGTAGATGAACCATTTTCAGCATCACAGACTGAAAGATTGTGGGTCCAGACCCTAACTGACATGGTTCGATCTGCATTTAAAATGCCTCTTGTTGAACCATCAACTACTGCTGTCTCCTCATTGGGGTCGCTAAAAGCTCCCCAGGTTAATTGCTCCTTTCCAATACATCCATTATTGGAAGGACTTATATACCAGGACTGGGAACATCCTGATAAACTATTTGTTCCGCCTAAGAAATTTCCAGTGATCTATCCCATGGAGGAAAAGTTCACCCAGAGATGGAATGTTCCTACGGTGGATGCAGCCATCTCTTCTGTGAACAAATCACTGACATGTCCAGTGGATAATGTTCAAATGTTCAAAGATCCAGTAGATAAAAAATTGGAATCTTTATTAAAATCTGCTTTTTCCACAGCAGGGGCTGTTACACAGCCAGCAGTGGCAGCTATTGGGGTCTGCCAAGCTTTAAAGGATCAAATGAAAATGGTCCTGAGGGATTTGCCAGACCAGCAGGCCCAGGCTCTGGCTGATCTGCCTAGAGCATTATGCTTTGTGGTTGACGCCATCAAGGATTCTATCCATCAGGCCTCCCGCCTCACGCTGTCTTTGGTACATATGCGTAGGCTTCTGTGGCTCAAAAACTGGTCTGCTGAAGCTCCCTGTAAGAAGCTCTTAGTTAGCTTCCCATTTCATGGGGAACGCCTTTTTGGCGAGGACCTGGATAAGTATATCCAGAAGATTTCCAGTGGTAAAAGTACTCTCTTACCGAGTAAGAAGAGGTCTAGGGGTCCATCTTTTAAGAGGACTACCTCTCCTATCCCTGCGACGTCTGCTACTAAGCAGTTCCGACGGCCTCCTCGGTCAAACTCAGGGGGTAAAAATCAGGGACAGTCACAGGGTAATAAGAAACCCTGGATCCGAAGGGGTACTAAACCAGCCTCCAAGTCAAGCCTATGAAGGGCTGCCCCCACTCAAACGGGTGGGGGGAAGACTTCAGTTGTTCGCAGAGACCTGGCGGGAGACGATCAAAGACAGATGGGTGCTCTCCGCAGTAACTCTGGGATACAAGTTGGAGTTAAAAGAGTCTCCTCCTTCCCATTTTATGTGGTCAGGCATGCCAAGAGACCCTCTGAAAAGAGGGTCTCTCCTATTGGCGTTAGAACAACTATTGCTCCAAGGAGTAATTATGGAGGTTCCTATGGAAGAGTGGGGGTTGGGTTTCTACTCAAACCTTTTCACAGTCCCGAAGCCAAACGGGGACATAAGACCCATATTGGACCTAAAGAGTCTAAACAAATTTCTAAACGTCCGGTCTTTCCGGATGGAGTCGATCCGATCGGTCACCGCTGCCCTACAAGGGGAGGAATGGTTAGCCTCGATCGACATCAAAGATGCTTACTTGCATGTTCCCATCTTTCCAGGTCATCAAAAATTTCTACGCTTTGCAGTAGAAGGGCGCCATTTTCAGTTCAGAGCCTTACCATTCGGTCTGGCCACAGCACCACGAGTGTTCACAAAAATTCTGGCCCCACTGTTGGCCGATCTAAGAACACGAGGTGTAACGATAATGGCATACCTAGACGACCTGTTGTTGATGGACCACTCAGTTGCCAAGCTAGAAGTGGTAATTGTCGATACAATCAAGTATCACCTGGACAAGTCAGCCCTACAGCCAGTGAAAAACCTGGTATATCTAGGGCTACGGCTGGATTCAGACCAGAGGAAGATTTTCTTACCTCTAGACAAGGTATCCTCTTTGAGGGGCTTGGTCCGTCTGCTTTGTGCAAAAAGACAGCCGTCCATACGCCTGTGCATGAGGCTGCTAGGAAAGATGGTAGCATCATTCGAAGCTGTGCCATACGCCCAATTCCACTCAAGGAATTTACAGAGGGCCATATTGTCAGCCTGGAACGGAAAAATTCAGGCTCTAGACTTCCCGATGGCTTTGTCCCCTTCCGTTCGGAAGAGTCTCTGCTGGTGGTTGATCCCCCAGAATCTCCAGAAGGGAAAACCCTTCAGTCCGATATCTTGGAAGGTGGTCACTACAGATGCCAGCCTTATAGGCTGGGGGCAGTACTGGAGCAATGGTCTCTCCAGGGCAGATGGTCAAATGTAGTAAAAACCCTGCCCATCAATCTCTTAGAGATACGAGCAGCCCGGTATGCCCTAGTAGCCTGGACATCCAGACTCCAAGGGTCCCCTGTCAGAATTCAATCAGACAATGCCACAGCAGTGGCATATATCAATCATCAGGGAGGCACCAGGAGTCGTGCAGCCCAGAGGGAAGTAAGTCACATCCTGGAATGGGCAGAAAAGCATGTCCCATGTATATCAGCTGTCTTCATTCCAGGGGTAGAGAATTGGAAGGCGGACTTTCTGAGTCGCCAACAGTTATGCCCAGGGGAATGGTCCCTTCATCCCGAGGTCTTCCGAGCAATATGTCAGCGGTGGGGAACACCGGATGTAGATCTGCTAGCATCCAGATTCAACGCAAAGGTGGACAGATTTGTCTCCCGGACAAGGGATCCCCTCGCTTGCGGCTCGGATGCTCTGGTGTTCCCTTGGGATCAGTTCAGACTGATATATGCATTCCCTCCGCTACAATTGTTGCCTCGACTCCTTCGCAGAGTCAGGTTGGAGAAGAAGCCGGTGATCCTGGTGGCTCCAACGTGGCCCCGAAGGGCCTGGTACGCGGAGATCATCAAAATGTCTGTGGGGAGTCCTTGGACCCTTCCACGTCGTCCGGACCTGCTTTCGCAAGGACCGATATACCACCCTTCCTTACTAACTCTAAGTTTAACGGCCTGGCTATTGAATCCCACATCCTAAAGAAGAGAGGTCTCTCTAACTCTGTGGTATCAACTATAATCAATGCCAGGAAGCCTGTATCCAGGCAGATCTACTATAGAGTTTGGAAGGCGTACATCACTTGGTGCGAGGCCAGAAAATGGCATCCACGTAAGTACGTTATAGGCAGAATTCTGGACTTCCTGCAGTGGGCTGTAGACAGGAAGTTTGCCTTAAGTACTATCAAGGGCCAGGTTTCGGCCTTATCAATACTATTTCAAAGGCCCCTGGCTATGCATTCACTTGTCAAATCCTTTATGCAAGGGGTGACTCGTATTATTCCACCGATTAAAGCTCCCATATGCCCATGGTATCTAAATTTGGTTCTGTCGGTTCTGCAGAAGCAGCCGTTTGAAACTTTGTGGCACATTTCCTTGGTTCTACTCACCAGAAAATTGATATTTTTAGTAGCCATATGCTCGGCTACAAGAGTGTCGGAATTAGCCGCCATGTCCCGTAAAGAGCCATATCTGGTTATCCATAAGGACAGAGTAGTATTACGCCCTCACCCAGCCTTTCTTCCTAAGGTGGTATCGAGGTTTCACTTGAACCAGGATGTGGTTCTTCCTTCTTTTTTCCCCAAACCAAGCTCGGTAGAGGAAAAGTTATTGCATTCTTTGGATGTAGTAAGAGCAGTTAAAGCTTATCTAAAAGCCACTGCTCAGATTCGTAGAACGGATTCTTTGTTTGTTCTGCCGGAAGGCCCCAGAAAGGGTCAGGCAGCATCAAAATCTACTTTAGCCAAGTGGATTCGACAGGTCATAATACAAGCCTATGGCTTGAGAAGTAGACCGCCTCCGTTCAAAGTTAGGGCGCACTCCACGAGAGCAGTTGGAACTTCATGGGCAGTGCATCACCAGGCCTCCCTGGCTCAAATTTGTAAGGCCGCAACATGGTCTTCAGTACACACGTTTACTAGGTTCTACCAGGTGGACGTTAGAAGTCAGGAGGATGTCGCCTTTGGGCGCAGTGTGTTGCAGGCCGCAAAAGATCCTCATGCCTGATGGCGCCCAGCTTATGTATGGTGTATCCCCCCCTCATTTGGCATTGCTTTGGGACGTCCCACATAGTAATGACTATGCTGCTCTGTGTCCCGTGATGTATGAACAAGAAAGTAGGATTTTTAAAACAGCTTACCTGTAAAATCCTTTTCTTGGAGTACATCACGGGACACAGAGCTCCCACCCCTCTTTTGGGGACACGTATTGCTTTGCTACAAAACTGAGGTACTCCCGGATGGGAGGGGCTTATATAGGGGAGGGTACTTCCTGTTTTGGAAGTTGCCAGTGCCAGCACCTGAAGGTAATTCTATATAACCCACATAGTAATGACTATGCTGCTCTGTGTCACGTGATGTACTCCAAGAAAAGGATTTTACAGGTAAGCTGTTTTAAAAATCCTACTTTTTCAGATCCAGTCCGGGTTTTATTTTTCAACTCCAGTCCGGTTATTTTTTCAGATCCTGTCCGGGTTTTATTTTAAACTCCAGTCCATTTTTTTTAAATCCAGTCTGTTTTTTTTAACTCTGGTCTGTAATTTTTTCAAATCCAGTCCGGGTTTTATTTTTCAACTCCAGTCCATTTTTTTTTAATTCCAGTCCGGGTTTTTTTTTAAACTCCAGTCCATTTTTTTTTTAAATCCAGTCCGTTTTTTTTTTTAACTCCGATCCATAATTTTTTCAAATCCAGTCCGGGTTTTCTTATCAACTCCAGTCCGGTTATTTTTTCAGATCCAGTCCGGGTTTTATTTTTCAACTCCAGTCCGGTTATTTTTTCAGATCCAGTCCGGGTTTTATTTTTCAACTCCAGTCCGGTTATTTTTTCAGATCCAGTCCAGTTATTTTTTCAACTCCAGTCCGGTTATTTTTTCAAATCCAGTCCGGGTTTTCTTATCAACTCCAGTCCGGTTATTTTTTCAAATCCAGTCCGGGTTTTCTTATCAACTCCAGTCCGGTTATTTTTTCACATCCAGTCCGGGTTTTATTTTTTGACTCCAGTCCGGTTATTTTTTCAAATCGAGTCCGGGTTTTCTTATCATCTCCAGTCCGGTTATTTTTTCAGATCCAGTCCGGGTTTTCTTATCAACTCCAGTCCGGTTATTTTTTCAAATCCAGTCCGGGTTTTATTTTTCAACTCCTGTCCGGTTATTTTTTCAGATCCAGTCCGGGTTTTATTTTTCAACTCCAGTCCGGGTTTCCTTATAAACTCCAGTCTGGTTATTAATTCAAATCCAGTCCGTTTTTTTTTAACTCCAGGAATTTTTTTTTTCAAATCCAGTCCGGGTTTTCTTATCAACTCCAGTCCGGTTATTTTTTCAGATCCAGTCCGGGTTTTATTTTTCAACTCCAGTCCGGTTATTTTTTCAAATCCAGTCCGGGTTTTCTTATCAACTCCTGCCCAGTTATTTTTTCAGATCTTGTCCGGGTTTTATTTTTCAACTCCAGTCCGGTTATTTTTTTAACTCCAGTCCGGGTTTTATTTTTCAACTCCAGTCCGGTTATTTTTTTCAAATCCAGTCCGGGTTTTATTTTTCAACTCCAGTCCGGTTATTTTTTCAAATCCAGTCCGGGTTTTCTTATCAACTCCTGTCCGGTTATTTTTTCAGATCCAGTCCGGGTTTTATTTTTCAACTCCAGTCCATTTTTTTTTCAAATCCAGTCCGGGTTTTCTTATCAACTCCAGTCCAGTTATTTTTTCAGATCCAATCCGGGTTTTCTTATCAACTCCAGTCCGGTTATTTTTTCAGATCCAGTCCGGGTTTTATTTTTCAACTCCAGTCCGGTTATTTTTTCAGATCCTGTCCGGGTTTTATTTTAAACTCCAGTCCATTTTTTTTAAATCCAGTCTGTTTTTTTTTTAACTCCGGTCCGTAATTTTTTCAAATCCAGTCCAGGTTTTATTTTTCAACTCCAGTCCATTTTTGTTTTAATTCCAGTCCGGGGTTTTTTTTAAACTCCAGTCCGGGTTTTATTTTTCAACTCCTGTCCGGTTATTTTTTCAGATCCAGTCCGGGTTTTATTTTTCAACTCCAGTCCGGGTTTCCTTATAAACTCCAGTCCGGTTATTAATTCAAATCCAGTCCTTTTTTTTAACTCCAGGAATTTTTTTTTTCAAATCCAGTCCGGGTTTTCTTATCAACTCCAGTCCAGTTATTTTTTCAGATCCAGTCCGGGTTTTATTTTTCAACTCCAGTCCGGTTATTTTTTCAAATCCAGTCCGGGTTTTCTTATCAACTCCTGTCCAGTTATTTTTTCAGATCTTGCCCGGGTTTTATTTTTCAACTCCAGTCCGGTTATTTTTTTAACTCCAGTCCGGGTTTTATTTTTCAACTCCAGTCCGGTTATTTTTTCAAATCCAGTCCGGGTCTTATCAACTCCAGTCGGTTATTTTTTTCAAATCCAGTCCGGGTTTTATTTTTCAACTCCAGTCCGGTTATTTTTTCAAATCCAGTCCGGGTTTTCTTATCAACTCCAGTCCGGTTATTTTTTCAGATCCTGTCCGGGTTTTATTTTAAACTCCAGTCCATTTTTTTTAAATCCAGTCTGTTTTTTTTAACTCTGGTCTGTAATTTTTTCAAATCCAGTCCGGGTTTTATTTTTCAACTCCAGTCCATTTTTTTTTAATTCCAGTCCGGGTTTTTTTTTAAACTCCAGTCCATTTTTTTTTAAAATCCAGTCCGTTTTTTTTTTTAACTCCGATCCATAATTTTTTCAAATCCAGTCCGGGTTTTCTTATCAACTCCAGTCCGGTTATTTTTTCAGATCCAGTCCGGGTTTTATTTTTCAACTCCAGTCCGGTTATTTTTTCAGATCCAGTCCGGGTTTTATTTTTCAACTCCAGTCCGGTTATTTTTTCAGATCCAGTCCAGTTATTTTTTCAACTCCAGTCCGGTTATTTTTTCAAATCCAGTCCGGGTTTTCTTATCAACTCCAGTCCGGTTATTTTTTCAAATCCAGTCCGGGTTTTCTTATCAACTCCAGTCCGGTTATTTTTTCACATCCAGTCCGGGTTTTATTTTTTGACTCCAGTCCGGTTATTTTTTCAAATCGAGTCCGGGTTTTCTTATCATCTCCAGTCCGGTTATTTTTTCAGATCCAGTCCGGGTTTTCTTATCAACTCCAGTCCGGTTATTTTTTCAAATCCAGTCCGGGTTTTATTTTTCAACTCCTGTCCGGTTATTTTTTCAGATCCAGTCCGGGTTTTATTTTTCAACTCCAGTCCGGGTTTCCTTATAAACTCCAGTCTGGTTATTAATTCAAATCCAGTCCGTTTTTTTTTAACTCCAGGAATTTTTTTTTTCAAATCCAGTCCGGGTTTTCTTATCAACTCCAGTCCGGTTATTTTTTCAGATCCAGTCCGGGTTTTATTTTTCAACTCCAGTCCGGTTATTTTTTCAAATCCAGTCCGGGTTTTCTTATCAACTCCTGCCCAGTTATTTTTTCAGATCTTGTCCGGGTTTTATTTTTCAACTCCAGTCCGGTTATTTTTTTAACTCCAGTCCGGGTTTTATTTTTCAACTCCAGTCCGGTTATTTTTTTCAAATCCAGTCCGGGTTTTATTTTTCAACTCCAGTCCGGTTATTTTTTCAAATCCAGTCCGGGTTTTCTTATCAACTCCTGTCCGGTTATTTTTTCAGATCCAGTCCGGGTTTTATTTTTCAACTCCAGTCCATTTTTTTTTCAAATCCAGTCCGGGTTTTCTTATCAACTCCAGTCCAGTTATTTTTTCAGATCCAATCCGGGTTTTCTTATCAACTCCAGTCCGGTTATTTTTTCAGATCCAGTCCGGGTTTTATTTTTCAACTCCAGTCCGGTTATTTTTTCAGATCCTGTCCGGGTTTTATTTTAAACTCCAGTCCATTTTTTTTAAATCCAGTCTGTTTTTTTTTTAACTCCGGTCCGTAATTTTTTCAAATCCAGTCCAGGTTTTATTTTTCAACTCCAGTCCATTTTTGTTTTAATTCCAGTCCGGGGTTTTTTTTAAACTCCAGTCCGGGTTTTATTTTTCAACTCCTGTCCGGTTATTTTTTCAGATCCAGTCCGGGTTTTATTTTTCAACTCCAGTCCGGGTTTCCTTATAAACTCCAGTCCGGTTATTAATTCAAATCCAGTCCTTTTTTTTAACTCCAGGAATTTTTTTTTTCAAATCCAGTCCGGGTTTTCTTATCAACTCCAGTCCAGTTATTTTTTCAGATCCAGTCCGGGTTTTATTTTTCAACTCCAGTCCGGTTATTTTTTCAAATCCAGTCCGGGTTTTCTTATCAACTCCTGTCCAGTTATTTTTTCAGATCTTGCCCGGGTTTTATTTTTCAACTCCAGTCCGGTTATTTTTTTAACTCCAGTCCGGGTTTTATTTTTCAACTCCAGTCCGGTTATTTTTTCAAATCCAGTCCGGGTCTTATCAACTCCAGTCGGTTATTTTTTTCAAATCCAGTCCGGGTTTTATTTTTCAACTCCAGTCCGGTTATTTTTTCAAATCCAGTCCGGGTTTTCTTATCAACTCCTGTCCGGTTATTTTTTCAGATCCAGTCCGGGTTTTATTTTTCAACTCCAGTCCATTTTTTTTTCAAATCCAGTCCGGGTTTTCTTATCAACTCCAGTCCGGTTATTTTTTCAGATCCAATCCGGGTTTTCTTGTCAACTCCAGTCCGGTTATTTTTTCAGATCCAGTCCGGGTTTTATTTTTCAACTCCAGTCCGGTTATTTTTTCAGATCCTGTCCGGGTTTTATTTTAAACTCCAGTCCATTTTTTTTAAATCCAGTCCGTTTTTTTTTTAACTCCGGTCCGTAATTTTTTCAAATCCAGTCCGGGTTTTATTTTTCAACTCCAGTCCATTTTTTTTTTAATTCCAGTCCGTTTTTTTTTTTACTCCGATCCATAATTTTTTCAAATCCAGTCCGGGTTTTCTTATCAACTTCAGTCCGGTTTTTTTTCAGATCCAGTCCGGGTTTTATTTTTCAACTCCAGTCCAGTTATTTTTTTAAATCCAGTCCGGGTTTTATTTTTCAACTCCAGTCCGGTTATTTTTTCAAATCCAGTCCGGGTTTTCTTATCAACTCCAGTCCGGTTATTTTTTCAGATCCAGTCCGGGTTTTATTTTTCAACTCCAGTCCGGTTATTTTTTCAAATCCAGTCCGGGTTTTCTTATCAACTCCTGTCCAGTTACTTTTTCAGATCTTGTCCGGGTTTTATTTTTCAACTCCAGTCTGGTTATGTTTTTAACTCTAGTCCAGGTTTTATTTTTCAACTCCAGTCCGGTTATTTTTTTCAAATCCAGTCCGGGTTTTATTTTTCAACTCCAGTCCGGTTATTTTTTCAAATCCAGTCCGGGTTTTCTTATCAACTCCAGTCCGGTTATTTTTTCAAATCCAGTCCGGGTTTTATTTTTTGACTCCAGTCCGGTTATTTTTTCAAATCGAGTCCGGGTTTTCTTATCATCTCCAGTCCGGTTATTTTTTCAGATCAAGTCGGGTTTTCTTATCAACTCCAGTTTGGTTATTTTTTCAAATCCAGTCCGGGTTTTATTTTTCAACTCCAGTCCGGTTATTTTTTCAGATCCAGTCCGGGTTTTATTTTTCAACTCCAGTCCGGTTATTTTTTCAGATCCAGTCCGGGTTTTATTTTTCAACTCCAGTCCGGTTATTTTTTCAGATCCAGTCCAGTTATTTTTTCAACTCCAGTCCGGTTATTTTTTCAAATCCAGTCCGGGTTTTCTTATCAACTCCAGTCCGGTTATTTTTTCAAATCCAGTCCGGGTTTTCTTATCAACTCCAGTCCGGTTATTTTTTCACATCCAGTCCGGGTTTTATTTTTTGACTCCAGTCCGGTTATTTTTTCAAATCGAGTCCGGGTTTTCTTATCATCTCCAGTCCGGTTATTTTTTCAGATCCAGTCCGGGTTTTCTTATCAACTCCAGTCCGGTTATTTTTTCAAATCCAGTCCGGGTTTTATTTTTCAACTCCTGTCCGGTTATTTTTTCAGATCCAGTCCGGGTTTTATTTTTCAACTCCAGTCCGGGTTTCCTTATAAACTCCAGTCTGGTTATTAATTCAAATCCAGTCCGTTTTTTTTTAACTCCAGGAATTTTTTTTTTCAAATCCAGTCCGGGTTTTCTTATCAACTCCAGTCCGGTTATTTTTTCAGATCCAGTCCGGGTTTTATTTTTCAACTCCAGTCCGGTTATTTTTTCAAATCCAGTCCGGGTTTTCTTATCAACTCCTGTCCAGTTATTTTTTCAGATCTTGTCCGGGTTTTATTTTTCAACTCCAGTCCGGTTATTTTTTTAACTCCAGTCCGGGTTTTATTTTTCAACTCCAGTCCGGTTATTTTTTTCAAATCCAGTCCGGGTTTTATTTTTCAACTCCAGTCCGGTTATTTTTTCAAATCCAGTCCGGGTTTTCTTATCAACTCCTGTCCGGTTATTTTTTCAGATCCAGTCCGGGTTTTATTTTTCAACTCCAGTCCATTTTTTTTTCAAATCCAGTCCGGGTTTTCTTATCAACTCCAGTCCAGTTATTTTTTCAGATCCAATCCGGGTTTTCTTATCAACTCCAGTCCGGTTATTTTTTCAGATCCAGTCCGGGTTTTATTTTTCAACTCCAGTCCGGTTATTTTTTCAGATCCTGTCCGGGTTTTATTTTAAACTCCAGTCCATTTTTTTTAAATCCAGTCTGTTTTTTTTTTTAACTCCGGTCCGTAATTTTTTCAAATCCAGTCCAGGTTTTATTTTTCAACTCCAGTCCATTTTTGTTTTAATTCCAGTCCGGGGTTTTTTTTAAACTCCAGTCCGGGTTTTATTTTTCAACTCCTGTCCGGTTATTTTTTCAGATCCAGTCCGGGTTTTATTTTTCAACTCCAGTCCGGGTTTCCTTATAAACTCCAGTCCGGTTATTAATTCAAATCCAGTCCGTTTTTTTTAACTCCAGGAATTTTTTTTTTCAAATCCAGTCCGGGTTTTCTTATCAACTCCAGTCCGGTTATTTTTTCAGATCCAGTCCGGGTTTTATTTTTCAACTCCAGTCCGGTTATTTTTTCAAATCCAGTCCGGGTTTTCTTATCAACTCCTGTCCAGTTATTTTTTCAGATCTTGCCCGGGTTTTATTTTTCAACTCCAGTCCGGTTATTTTTTTAACTCCAGTCCGGGTTTTATTTTTCAACTCCAGTCCGGTTATTTTTTCAAGTCCAGTCCGGGTCTTATCAACTCCAGTCGGTTATTTTTTTCAAATCCAGTCCGGGTTTTATTTTTCAACTCCAGTCCGGTTATTTTTTCAAATCCAGTCCGGGTTTTCTTATCAACTCCTGTCCGGTTATTTTTTCAGATCCAGTCCGGGTTTTATTTTTCAACTCCAGTCCATTTTTTTTTCAAATCCAGTCCGGGTTTTCTTATCAACTCCAGTCCGGTTATTTTTTCAGATCCAATCCGGGTTTTCTTGTCAACTCCAGTCCGGTTTTTTTTTCAGAACCAGTCCGGGTTTTATTTTTTCAACTCCAGTCCGGTTATTTTTTCAGATCCTGTCCGGGTTTTATTTTAAACTCCAGTCCATTTTTTTTAAATCCAGTCCGTTTTTTTTTTAACTCCGGTCCGTAATTTTTTCAAATCCAGTCCGGGTTTTATTTTTCAACTCCAGTCCATTTTTTTTTTAATTCCAGTCCGTTTTTTTTTTTACTCCGATCCATAATTTTTTCAAATCCAGTCCGGGTTTTCTTATCAACTTCAGTCTGGTTTTTTTTCAGATCCAGTCCGGGTTTTATTTTTCAACTCCAGTCCAGTTATTTTTTTAAATCCAGTCCGGGTTTTATTTTTCAACTCCAGTCCGGTTATTTTTTCAAATCCAGTCCGGGTTTTCTTATCAACTCCAGTCCGGTTATTTTTTCAGATCCAGTCCGGGTTTTATTTTTCAACTCCAGTCCGGTTATTTTTTCAAATCCAGTCCGGGTTTTCTTATCAACTCCTGTCCAGTTACTTTTTCAGATCTTGTCCGGGTTTTATTTTTCAACTCCAGTCTGGTTATGTTTTTAACTCTAGTCCAGGTTTTATTTTTCAACTCCAGTCCGGTTATTTTTTTCAAATCCAGTCCGGGTTTTATTTTTCAACTCCAGTCCGGTTATTTTTTCAAATCCAGTCCGGGTTTTCTTATCAACTCCAGTCCGGTTATTTTTTCAAATCCAGTCCGGGTTTTATTTTTTGACTCCAGTCCGGTTATTTTTTCAAATCGAGTCCGGGTTTTCTTATCATCTCCAGTCCGGTTATTTTTTCAGATCAAGTCGGGTTTTCTTATCAACTCCAGTTTGGTTATTTTTTCAAATCCAGTCCGGGTTTTATTTTTCAACTCCAGTCCGGTTATTTTTTCAGATCCAGTCCGGGTTTTATTTTTCAACTCCAGTCTGGTTATTTTTTCAGATCCAGTCCGGGTTTTATTTTTCAACTCCAGTCCGGTTATTTTTTCAGATCCAGTCCAGTTATTTTTTCAACTCCAGTCCGGTTATTTTTTCAAATCCAGTCCGGGTTTTCTTATCAACTCCAGTCCGGTTATTTTTTCAAATCCAGTCCGGGTTTTCTTATCAACTCCAGTCCGGTTATTTTTTCACATCCAGTCCGGGTTTTATTTTTTGACTCCAGTCCGGTTATTTTTTCAAATCGAGTCCGGGTTTTCTTATCATCTCCAGTCCGGTTATTTTTTCAGATCCAGTCCGGGTTTTCTTATCAACTCCAGTCCGGTTATTTTTTCAAATCCAGTCCGGGTTTTATTTTTCAACTCCTGTCCGGTTATTTTTTCAGATCCAGTCCGGGTTTTATTTTTCAACTCCAGTCCGGGTTTCCTTATAAACTCCAGTCTGGTTATTAATTCAAATCCAGTCCGTTTTTTTTTAACTCCAGGAATTTTTTTTTTCAAATCCAGTCCGGGTTTTCTTATCAACTCCAGTCCGGTTATTTTTTCAGATCCAGTCCGGGTTTTATTTTTCAACTCCAGTCCGGTTATTTTTTCAAATCCAGTCCGGGTTTTCTTATCAACTCCTGTCCAGTTATTTTTTCAGATCTTGTCCGGGTTTTATTTTTCAACTCCAGTCCGGTTATTTTTTTAACTCCAGTCCGGGTTTTATTTTTCAACTCCAGTCCGGTTATTTTTTTCAAATCCAGTCCGGGTTTTATTTTTCAACTCCAGTCCGGTTATTTTTTCAAATCCAGTCCGGGTTTTCTTATCAACTCCTGTCCGGTTATTTTTTCAGATCCAGTCCGGGTTTTATTTTTCAACTCCAGTCCATTTTTTTTTCAAATCCAGTCCGGGTTTTCTTATCAACTCCAGTCCAGTTATTTTTTCAGATCCAATCCGGGTTTTCTTATCAACTCCAGTCCGGTTATTTTTTCAGATCCAGTCCGGGTTTTATTTTTCAACTCCAGTCCGGTTATTTTTTCAGATCCTGTCCGGGTTTTATTTTAAACTCCAGTCCATTTTTTTTAAATCCAGTCTGTTTTTTTTTTTAACTCCGGTCCGTAATTTTTTCAAATCCAGTCCAGGTTTTATTTTTCAACTCCAGTCCATTTTTGTTTTAATTCCAGTCCGGGGTTTTTTTTAAACTCCAGTCCGGGTTTTATTTTTCAACTCCTGTCCGGTTATTTTTTCAGATCCAGTCCGGGTTTTATTTTTCAACTCCAGTCCGGGTTTCCTTATAAACTCCAGTCCGGTTATTAATTCAAATCCAGTCCGTTTTTTTTAACTCCAGGAATTTTTTTTTTTCAAATCCAGTCCGGGTTTTCTTATCAACTCCAGTCCGGTTATTTTTTCAGATCCAGTCCGGGTTTTATTTTTCAACTCCAGTCCGGTTATTTTTTCAAATCCAGTCCGGGTTTTCTTATCAACTCCTGTCCAGTTATTTTTTCAGATCTTGCCCGGGTTTTATTTTTCAACTCCAGTCCGGTTATTTTTTTAACTCCAGTCCGGGTTTTATTTTTCAACTCCAGTCCGGTTATTTTTTCAAGTCCAGTCCGGGTCTTATCAACTCCAGTCGGTTATTTTTTTCAAATCCAGTCCGGGTTTTATTTTTCAACTCCAGTCCGGTTATTTTTTCAAATCCAGTCCGGGTTTTCTTATCAACTCCTGTCCGGTTATTTTTTCAGATCCAGTCCGGGTTTTATTTTTCAACTCCAGTCCATTTTTTTTTTCAAATCCAGTCCGGGTTTTCTTATCAACTCCAGTCCGGTTATTTTTTCAGATCCAATCCGGGTTTTCTTGTCAACTCCAGTCCGGTTATTTTTTCAGATCCAGTCCGGGTTTTATTTTTCAACTCCAGTCCGGTTATTTTTTCAGATCCTGTCCGGGTTTTATTTTAAACTCCAGTCCATTTTTTTTAAATCCAGTCCGTTTTTTTTTTAACTCCGGTCCGTAATTTTTTCAAATCCAGTCCGGGTTTTATTTTTCAACTCCAGTCCATTTTTTTTTTAATTCCAGTCCGTTTTTTTTTTTTACTCCGATCCATAATTTTTTCAAATCCAGTCCGGGTTTTCTTATCAACTTCAGTCCGGTTTTTTTTCAGATCCAGTCCGGGTTTTATTTTTCAACTCCAGTCCAGTTATTTTTTTAAATCCAGTCCGGGTTTTATTTTTCAACTCCAGTCCGGTTATTTTTTCAAATCCAGTCCGGGTTTTCTTATCAACTCCAGTCCGGTTATTTTTTCAGATCCAGTCCGGGTTTTATTTTTCAACTCCAGTCCGGTTATTTTTTCAAATCCAGTCCGGGTTTTCTTATCAACTCCTGTCCAGTTACTTTTTCAGATCTTGTCCGGGTTTTATTTTTCAACTCCAGTCCGGTTATGTTTTTTACTCTAGTCCAGGTTTTATTTTTCAACTCCAGTCCGGTTATTTTTTTCAAATCCAGTCCGGGTTTTATTTTTCAACTCCAGTCCGGTTATTTTTTCAAATCCAGTCCGGGTTTTCTTATCAACTCCAGTCCGGTTATTTTTTCAAATCCAGTCCGGGTTTTATTTTTTGACTCCAGTCCGGTTATTTTTTCAAATCGAGTCCGGGTTTTCTTATCATCTCCAGTCCGGTTATTTTTTCAGATCAAGTCGGGTTTTCTTATCAACTCCAGTTTGGTTATTTTTTCAAATCCAGTCCGGGTTTTATTTTTCAACTCCTGTCCGGTTATTTTTTCAGATCCAGTCCGGGTTTTATTTTTCAACTCCAGTCCGGTTATTTTTTTAGATCCAGTCCGGGTTTTTTTTTCAACTCCAGTCCGGTTATTTTTTCAAATCCAGTCCGGTTATTTTTTCAAATCCAGTCCGGGTTTTCTTATCAACTATAGTCCGGTTATTTTTTCAGATCCAGTCCGGGTTTTATTTTTCAACTCCAGTCCGGTTATTTTTTCAAATCCAGTAGTAGTGTGAAAGGGGCCTTAGCCAGAATTTAAATTAATTTAAAGGGACGCCGGACCTTAATTTGAGATCGTGACTTCTGAGGAGAAATCCAAGATGGCCTCCGCTATGCGGAATACAGCCTCCAGTGCCCTCTGCCTCACAGAGCAAACGCAGGTATTCTCCTCAGAGACAGTGACATTTACTTCTGGGCTACAGACAGGCCACCCACAGTTACTCATACCTCCACCAGCATATACTAAGCCCCCTACTGGTCATATACTATCTGACCTTGCCATTATTCCCTCAGGACATAATTTTGCCGCTCAGTCTGGTGCAATCCCTTCAGAGGCTCTCTCCAGGGAACAGACATTTATAATATCGGACCTATTTCAAAAAATTTCAGAACTACTCGATAGAGGACTAGCTCATACAGCGGCTAAAATCACTGGGGACCTGAAAGCTGACTTCCAAAACCCGGAAACAAGAATTGACACCATAGATCAAAAGTTGGAAGATACATTGGGTGATTTACTAAAGACCTCTGCCTGTGGTTCAGTGGAGAAATTGGAGCAATTGCACAAAAAACGGGGCTCAAAACATTTATCAAAAATGATGGTGCACTTATATGCACTAAACCATATTTACATAGGTCGCACCTACCATTAGCAAGCGCAGCCAATGTAATCTTCAACATTTTTGTCTGAATACTGTAGATAACTTTACTCGTTTACCATCTTCTGTTACCAGGCTAAAAAGTATGTATATAATATTGTTTAACCACTTGACCACTGGGCACTTAAACCCCCTTAATAACCAGACCAATTTTCAGCTTTCGGTGCTCTCACATTTTGAATGACAATTACTCAGTCATACAACACTGTACTGTACCCATATGAATTTTTTGTCCTTTTTTCACACAAATAGAGCTTTCTTTTGGTGGTATTTAATCACTGTTGGGTTTTTTATTTTTTGCGCTATAAGAGAAAAAAGACTGAAAATTTTGTAAAAAAATTATTTTTTTTTCGTTTCTGTTATAAAATTTTGCAAATTACTATTTTTTCTTCATAAATTTTGGCCAAAATTTATACTGCTACATATCTTTGGTAAAAATAAGTACAAATTGGTGGATATTATTTGGTCTTTGTGAAAGTTATAGAGTCCACAAGCTATGGTGCCAATATCTGAAAATTGATCACACCTGAAGTACTGACGGCCGATCTCATTTCTTGAGACCCTAACATGCAAGAAAAGTACAAATACCCCCAAATGACCCCTTTTTGGAAAGAAGACATTCCAAGGTATTCAGAAAGAGGCATTGTGAGTTTTTTGAAGTTGTCATTTTTTCCCACAATTCTTTGCAAAATCAAGATTTTTTTTTCTCTTTTTTTTTCACAAAATTGTCATATTAGCAGGTTATTTCTCACACACAGCATATGCATTCCACAAATTATACCCCAAAACACATTCTGCTATTACTCCCGAGTATGGCGATACCACATGTGTGAGGCCTCGTACACACGGCCGAGATTCTCATTGAAAAAAACATGTCGTTTTTTTCGACGAGATTCTTGGACAAGAAACTTGTCCCGGCCGAGTGTACACACGCTCGTTTCAAAGAACCCGCGGTTCTTTGAATGGAGCGTACGCGGTGACGTCATCGACTACGACGAGCATGCGCTTGTCACATTCGATGCCGTCGCCGCCATCTTGGTATACCCTACGTATGCCTAGGAAGCTACCGCGCATGCGTCAAATTCATTTCGAACATCCGCGGGCTTCCGGGAGGACAGGTAAGTGTACACACACTCACTTTTCTCGTCGAGAAACATGCCGAGGAGAATCTCGACGAGAAAATAGAGAGCAGGTTCTCTATTTTCTCGTCGAGGTTTCTTGTCGGTTTTCTCGACGAGAAACCCGATAGCCGCGTACACACGACCGATTTACTCGGCAAGACCTCTCTGCCAGCAAGTTTCTTGCTGGTTCTTGCCGAGAAAATCGGTCGTGTGTACGAGGCCTGAGACTTTTACACAGCATGGCCACATAGAGAGGCCCAACATGCAGGAAGCACCTTCAGGCGTTCTGGAGCACCCAGGCCAATTCTGACATTTCTCTCCTACAAAATCATCATTTGTTTGCTAGAAAATTACATAGAACCCCAAAACATTATATATGTTTTTTTAGCAAAGACCTTAGAGAATATAATGGTGGTTGTTGCAACTTTTTATCTCGCACGATATTTGCGCAGAAATTTTTTTTACGCGTTTTTTACGGGAAAAAAAATGTTTTGTGCTTAAAAAAAAAACAGTAAAGTTAGCCCAATGTTTTTGCATAATGTGAAAGATGAAGTTACGCCGAGTAAATAGATACCTAACATGTCACCCTTAAAAATTGCACACACTCGTGGAATGGCGCCAAACTTCGCTACTTAAAAAATCCCCATTGGCGACGCTTTAAATATTTTTACTGGTTACATGTTTTGAGTTACAGAGAAGGTCTAGGGCCAAAATGATTGCTCTCGCTCTAACGCTCGCAGAGATACCTCACATGTGTGGTTTGAAAACCGTTTTCATATGTGGGCGGGACTTACGTATGCGTTCGCTTCTGTATGCGAGCTCACGGGGACAGGGGCGCTTTAAAAAAATATTTTTTTTTATTGTTCATTTTACTTTATTTATTTTAGTTTGACATGTTTTTCCGCCCCAAAAATTTTTTTGATCACTTTTATACCTATTACAAGGAACATAAACATCCCTTGTAATAGGAATATGGCATGACAGGTCCTCTTTACAGTGAGATATGGGGTCAATAAGACCCCACATCTCACCTCTAGGCTGGGAAGCCTGAAAAAAAAACAACAATCCTGGCTTTGATCGTAGCGGTGAGTCGGTAGAAGCACCGGAGGGCAGCGGGAGGGGGGGACATCCCCTCTTGCCTCCCGTAAGAATGATCAAGCAGTGGAACAGCCGCTATGATTGTTCTTATGGTGTAGGGAATCGCCGGCTGAAAAAGCTGATATCTGAATGATGCCTGTAGCTGCTCCCATCATTCAGATATACCCGCACAAAGTCAAGGACGTCATATGATGGCCGGCGGGCGGGAAGTGGTTATTGCAGAGTATTGCCGGGCATTGCGGAGTATTGCCGGGCATTGCGGAGTATTGCGGACTATGGCAGGGTATTGCAGAGTATGGCAGGGTATTGCACGGGGTATTGCACAGAGGGTATTGCACAGGGTATTGCAGGGTATTGTGCAGGGTATTGCAGGGTATTGCAGAGTATTGTGCAGGGTATTGCAGAGTATTTTGCAGAGTATTGCAAAGGGGTATTGCAGAGTATTGCGCAGGGTATTGCAGAGTATTGCGCAGGGTATTGCAGAGTATTGTGCAGGGTATTGCAGAGTATTTTGCAGGGTATTGCGCAGGGTATTGCAGAGTATTGCGCAGGGTATTGCAGAGTATTGTGCAGGGTATTGCAGAGTATTGCGCAGGGTATTGCAGAGTATTGCGCAGGGTATTGCAGAGTATTGCGCAGGGTATTGCGCAGGGTATTGCAGAGTATTTTGCAGGGTATTGCGCAGGGTATTGCGCAGGGTATTGCAGAGTATTGCGCAGGGTATTGCAGAGTATTGCAGAGTATTTTGCAGGGTATTGCAGAGTATTTTGCAGGGTATTGCAGAGTATTGCGCAGGGTATTGCAGAGTATTGCGCCAGGGTATTGCAGAGTATTGCACCAGGGTATTGCAGAGTATTGCGCAGGGTATTTTGCAGAGTATTGGCAGGGTGTATTGCAGAGTATTGGCAGGGTGTATTGCAGAGTATTGGCAGGGTACTGCACCAGGGATGGCTGAGCAGGGATGGATGGATGGCTGGATCTGTGACTGCAATTGTCACAGATCCAGCCCACAGAGCTGCTGCTGCCATCCGCTCCCTCCCCTCTCCTCTCACACTGTACCGATCGGTACAGAGAGGGAAGGGAGGAACCGGCGTCATCACATGACGCCGGTCTGTTTACAAGTGATTGCTCCGTCATTTGACGGAGCGATCACGTGGTAAACGGCCGCTATCAGCGGCGATTTACCGCGGATTCGTGATCCGCCGGGTCCTCTGGACCCGGCGGTCACGGAGTTTCCCGTGTGCGCGCCCCAGGGGGCGCGCGGGAGCGCGATTCTGGGAGGACGTTATATAACGTCCTCCCAGAGTTAAGCAACCACCTTGTCGACGTTATTTGTCGGCAGGTGGTTGTAAAGTGGTTAAATGCACAAATTCTGTCCAGAACATGTAGATCTGTCTTACAACTACTCAAGCCTTTTTACACCATTCTTTCAGCTTACTCAACTGCACATGTGCACTGACAAAGCACACCATTTTATGCTCACCTGTCAGGGTGCACACGCTTTAGCTTGTTAAATATGTGTGTTGCACACGAGCGCATCTGCGTTCTCCAGAGTGCACAACTGCTTATACATTGAGCTTGTGCTCATTGTAATGCTGATCATGTTAATGAGCTTTTCCTTATCACATGGAGAATATTGCTTCCACTTTTATTCCTTTCATTCACTTCTTTTTGAAACAACTCAATAATCATTCTAGAGATCTTCCTCCTATCAACAACTGTGCAGATGTTTACTGGACTTGTAATTGTGCATTTTATGGTGATCGTCTATAATCATTGGTGGAGCCAAAACTTCCATGAAAACATCTTCTCAACACATGTCTGTGTATTGTGCATTCTGGACAATTCTTTCCCCATACACTGTCCAATCTGATTGGATGACATTTAAATCCACCCATTTCTCTAAACAATTAATTTCCCCATACACTGTCCAATCTGATTGGATGACATCTAAATCGACTAATTTCTCTGAGCAACCAATCTGATTGGATGACATTTAAATCCACCCATTTCTCTAAACAATTAAATTCCCCATACACTGTCCAATCTGATTGGATGGCATTTAAATTTCTTTTTTTTCAACTCCAGTCCATTTTTTTTTCAAATCCAGTCCGGGTTTTCTTATCAACTCCAGTCCGGTTATTTTTTTAAATCCAGTCCGGGTTTTTTTTTAACTCCAGTCCATTTTTTTTTCAACTCCAGTCCATTTTTTTTTTCAAATCCAGTCCGTGTTTTATTATCAACTCCGGTCCATTTTTTTTTTCAAATCCAGTCCGGGTTTTTTTTTAACTCGAGTCCCTTTTTTTTTTCAAATCCAGTCCGGGTTTTCTTATCAACTCCATTCCCGTTATTTTTTCAAATCCAGCCCTGTTTTTTTTCAACTCCAGTCCATTTTTTTTAAATCCAGTCCGGGTTTTCTTATCAACTACAATCAATTTTTTTTCAATTCCAAATTGGATGACATCTAAATCCACCCATTTCTCTAAACAATTAATTTCCCCATACACTGTCCAATCTGATTGGATGACATCTAAATCCACTCATTTCTCTAAACAATGAATTTCCCCATACACTGTCCAATCTGATTGGATGACATCTAAATCGACAAATTTCTCTGAGCAACCAATCTGATTGGATGACATTTAAATCCACCCATTTCTCTAAACAATTAATTTCCCCATACACTGTCCAATCTGATTGGATGACATCTAAATCGACTAATTTCTCTGAGCAACCAATCTGATTGGATAACATCTGCAGCTATCGCACTACACATAAGTGAAATCAATGTTTCTATTGAGCAAATCAGTGGTTATCAACCCAGTCCTCAGGACCCACTAACAGGCCAGGTTTTATGTATTACCTCGGGGGAGATGCAGACTAGAATACGGCAATCACTGAGCAGCAAATAATATCACCTGTAGAGTTGAGCGGACACCTGGATGTTCGGGTTCGACGGGTTCGGCCGAACTTCGGAAAAAAGTTCGTGTTCGGGACCGAACTTTAACCCGAACCCGGACCCGAACCCGAACCCCATTGAAGTCAATGGGGACCCGGACTTCTAAGGACTAAAAAGGCTCTAAAAAAGTAATGGAAAGGGCTAGAGGGCTGCAAATGGCAGCAAAATGTTGTTAAGAGCATGGCAAGTGCTCTGCAAACAAATGTGGATAGGGAAATAACTTAAAATAACATAAAAAAAATAAAAAAATAAAAAAATATGCTGGAGGCCCCCTTTTCAGCAGAAGAGGCACGGGAAGTCATTAAGAACCTCAGAAACTCAACGGCACGATGCCACACATATGGTGGGAATGCCCCACAATACGCCCTTTCTGGAATAAATTATTCAATTTAATGGATAAGCTAGGGGGAAAATAAAATACTTTGAAATAAAAATGTAGCGGGGTGCTAAATTTAAGGGAAGTGTTTGAGTGGTAAATAGGCTCAAACACCCTAATTCTGTAGGATTCATGGACCATTTTGTCCTCGGGGAACAGTATTGGTGTGCAGTTCCCTGCGGCCTACAGGTGGCGCTGCCATGGTAGGCTAGGGTTGAACAGTGATGTGCCTTTTGTTTCCCCTCTTGGCAGTAGTACAGCGGGGCGGGGAACCTGCTGTGCATGCCGGGAGAGCATATAAAAGGGGCAGACCTTTGGCCTGGGGGCTGATGTCCAGTAGGGTCCACGCCCAGGTGCCTTCGGCCTGGGTGCATGTGTTCCTGTTCCATCTCGGGTACCTTTAGCCCGGGGTGAGGTACTATCCTGGAGTTCCTGCTGCCCTGGGTATGGAGGCCTAGGTGCGGGAGTAAAGCCTGGAGTCCAGAGCCTTCGTCTGGAGTCCGCTAAGGGTCGAGGAGTCTTAGGGTGCCGCCTCGTGTAGGGGACCATGTTCCAGGGAAGGGAGGATCATTCTGATGGACCGATGCGGGAGTCACGGTGAAGGAAGGGTCTGTTGACTCCCTGGAGAGATGTCTTCCCCTTGATATGGGCTAGGTTCGTAGAAGGAGAAGCTCAAGGTCATCTTGACTGTATCAGAGGCCTTATTCACCCGGCCCGTGGCAGTGGCCTTATACACCCTGATCTGTGGCAGAGACCAAAGTTCTCCAGGTCCGTGGCAGGGGCCTTGTACACCCGGTCTGTGGCAGTGACCAACCTCAAGGTCTGTGGCAGAGACCGTGCACCTAAAACTGTTTGAGAAACCTAAGCAGTGAAGTGAATGTGCTACGTTTGTGCCTGGACCTCCTCCACACCTTAAGCTGTCCTGTTTCTTTGCTCTAACCTTTTCTATCCGAGTAGAGTTTATTTTGCCATGAGAGAAAAAGAGTTGTAATTTCAGCTGGTGTGGACATTGACTTTACTGGGAATTAAAGGACTTGCCTCTACCTACAGTAGAGGTGAGAATCATCCTCTGGAGGAGTTTTGACTCCGGCTGTGGACACTGCCCGTCAAGTACACCGCTCAACCTCTTTATATAGGAGGGTACGGGCTGGTAGTGCGGTGTGCCTTTCTCCCTCCTGCGAGGAGCCAACAACATAAAGGCAGGTAAGGGGGAAAGGATCTGTGTGCTACAAAAAAATAAAATAAAAATTATAATCTTGACCTAGGAGGACGAGGTCCATATGGAGTAGGAGGTTGAGGTGGCGGTGGATGTGGCTGTGTAGGTGGAAGCGGCGGTGGAGGAGGACGAGGTAGCCAACACTGGTTCAAAAATACAACAATGGCTGGGTAAGGCCGGTGATGTGTCAAATTCTGTCCCCCGTCAAATAGTGTCCACCCTGTACTGCGCTTGCTCAGTATGTAGGACAAGGGGATTTCGAAAATCTCCCAAGACGAACGGCGCCTGCGTGGTGAGTTCAGGTGAAGGCCACACCATCCGTGGTTCAAGCCGAGCCAAGTGAGGCCGTGCCCGAAGCGCGGCGATCGAACCGAGCCCGTAAGGGGCCCTGTTACTATGTGCTACCGTATGTCCACTTGGATGGTGGGGCTTGAACCTGCACTCACTGCGCAGGCGCCGTTCATCTTTGGAGATTTTGTGAATCTCCTTGTCCTCTGTACTGCGCAAGCGCTGCGCCTTCGCAGTATGGGCCGGACACAATCCGATGGCCGGACAGTTTTTGTCACAACACCGGTATACATGTCTATTCTGCACAAGGTACGGACAAGTCCTGTGGGATCCATGCCTGGTTCATTTTAATGAACGTGAGCTTGTCCACATTGGCTCTGGACAGGCGGCTGCGCTTGTCTGTGATAACGCCCCCTGCCGTGCTAAATACACGTTCAGATAATACACTGGCTGCAGGGCAGGCCAGCACCTCCAAGGCATAAAGGGCAAGCTCAGGCCATGTGCCCAATTTGGAGACCCAGAAGTTAAAGGGGGCAGACCCGTCATCCAGTACGTGTAGGCCTGTGGACACATACTGCTCAACCATGTTGGTGAAATGCTGCCTCCTGCTAAGACGTTTTCCATCTCAGCTGGTGGTGCTGGTTGTTGTGGCGTGCTGACAAAGCTTTTCCACATTTCAGCCATGCTAACCCTGCCTTCTGAGGTGCTGCCGGTGCCCCGGCTGCGTTGGCGACCTCTTCCTCCTCCTCTGTCTTCGCCTTGTGCTTCCACAGTACGCCCGCTGTCAGGTGGGAATGCCACCAGCAGCGCGTCTACCAGCATGCGCTTGTACTCGCGCATCTTACGATCCCGCTCCAGTGAGGGAATTAAGGACGGTACGCTGTCCTTGTAACGGGGATCCAGCAGGGTGGCCACCCAGTAATCAGCACCAGTTAAAATGTGGGCAACTCGGCGGTCATTGCGGAAACACTGCAGCATGTAATCGCTCATGTGTGCTAGGCTGCCCAGAGGCAAAGAAAAGCTGTCCTCTGTGGGAGGTGTATCGTCTGTGTCCTCTGTATCCCCCCAGCCACGCACCAGTGATGGCCACGAGCTGGTCTGGGTGCCACCCTGCTGTGAAAATGGCTCCTCCTCCTCCTCCTCCTCCTCCTCCATCTCCTCCTCCACCTCGTCATCCTCCAGAACTGTGCCTTTCTGCCGGACAATTGTGTACCTGGCGTTTGTTGGTGCAGGAACCCACCCTAGTAGCCACTTGTGAAAGACTGCCCTGAAAGCCTTTGAAATGATCCCGCTTCCTCCTCCTCCTCCTCATCCTCCTGTGCCACATCCTCTTCCATCATCGCCCGAAGCGTTTTTTCAAGGAGGCATAGAACTGGGATAGTAACGCTAAGAACGGCGTCATTGGCACTGGACATGTTGGTGGAGTACTCGAAACAGCGCAACAAGGCACACAGGTCTCGCATGGAGGCCCAGTTATTGGTGGTGAAGTGGTGCTGTTCCGCAGAGCGACTCACGCGTGATTGCTGCAGCTGAAACTCCACTATCGCCTGCTGCTGCTCGCACAGTCTGGCCAGCATGTGCAAGGTGGAGTTCCACCTTGTGGGCACGTCACATATGAGGCGGTGAGCGAGAAGGCCGAAGTTACGCTGCAGCGCTGACAGGCGAGCAGCAGCAGGGTGAGAACGCCGAAAGTGCGCACACACAGCCCGCACTTTCTGCAGCAGCTCTGGCATATTGGGGTAATTTTTAAGGAACCTCTGGACCACCAAGTTCAGCACATGCGCCAGGCAAGGGATGTGCGTCAAACCGGCTAGGCCCAGAGCTGCTACGAGATTTCGCCCATTATCGCACACCACCAGGCCGGGCTTGAGGCTCACTGACAGCAACCACTCATTGGTCTGTTGTTCCATGTCCCTCCACAACTCCTGCGCGGTGTGGGGTTTTTCCCCCAAACAGGAAAGTTTTAAAACTGCCTGCTGTCGTTTACCCCTGGCTGTGCTGAAGTTGGTGGTGAAGGTGTTACGCTGACCGGATGAGGAGGCGGTAGAGGATGAGGAAGCGGAGTAGGAGGAGTTAGCAACAGGAGGCAAACTGAAGCGCCCTGCAATCCTCGGTGGTGGAAGGACATGCGCCAAACTGCTATCTGCCTCAGGCCCAGCCGCCACTGCATTTACCCAGTGTGCTGTTAGGGAGATATAACGTCCCTGACTGTGCTTACTGGTCCACGCATCCGTAGTTAGGTGGACCTTGCCACAGATGGCGTTGCGCAGTGCACACCTGATTTTGTCCCCCACTTGGTTGTGCAGGGAAGGGATAGCTCGCCTGGAAAAATAGTGGCGGCTGGGCACGACGTACTGTGGGACAGCCAATGCCATCAGGCTTTTAAAACTCTGCGTCTCCACCATACGGAATGACAGCATTTCAAAGGCCAGGAGTTTTGAAATGCTGGCATTCAGGGCCAGGGATTGCGGGTGGCTAGGGGGGTACTTCCTCTTCTGCTCCAATGTTTGGGAGATAGAGAGCTGAACGCTTCCATGGGACATTGTGGAGATGGTTGGTGACCCAGGTGGTAGTGTTGCTGGCAGATCCTCTGTTTGCGGGGTGGCAGGTGCCACTGTCACTACAGAGGTGGATGAAGAGGCCGAGACTGCAGCAGAAGAGGAAGCAGGAGGAGCCAGAGACCTTTCTTGGTTTTTGAGGTGTCTACTCCACTGCAGCTCGTGCTTTTGCACTTAGATGCCTGGTCATGTAGGTTGTGCTCAGGTTGAGAGCGTTTATGCCTCGCTTCAGCCTCTGATTGCACAGCCTGCAAACCACTCGTGTCTTGTCATTGTGTGAAGAACTGCCACGCTAGGGAACTCCTTGGACCTGGTTTTGGTGTGCTCGGTCCCTTGCTGCATTGGGCAGTAGCAGACATACTGTCTAGGGGACGGACGCTCCGCTTTTGCACCCTGCTCCCTCTTCTGCTGTGCTGGTGGCTCTGTGCGACCACCGCCTCTTCCTCCAAACTACACTGGTCACCTGCATAACGTTGATTCCATGTGGGGTCGAGGACCTCATCGTCCTCCACATCATCTTCCACCCAGTCTTCACCCCTGCCCTCCTTGTCTGTCTGCACAATTGCGAAAGCAGCAGCAGTTGGCACCTGTGTTTCGTCATCATCCGAGACGTACTGTGATGGTCCTCCCATGTACTCATCATGAAACATAAGTGGTTGGGCATCGGTGCACTCAATCTCTTCCACTTCTGGGGCAGGGCTAGGTGGATGGCCCTGGGAAACCCTGCTAACAGAGTCATCGAAAAGCAGAAGAGACTGCTGCATGATTTGGGGCTCAGACTGCTTGGCTGATTTGCAAGGGGGTGAGGTGAAAGACTGATGGACATGGGTTTCAGGTGCCAACTCTGATCTTTCATCAGAAGAGTGGGTGGGAGACAATGTGAAGGAAACCGAAGCACTGTCAGCAACCCAATCTACTATCGCCTGTACTTGTCCTGGCCTAAACATTCGTACAGCCTCATTAGGCGCGACAAAATACCGCCGCAGGCTCGGTCGCCTACTCGCACCTGAGGAAGGTGTTTCACTTGTGCGTGTATCTGGCACAGATCCACCACGTCCTCTCCCTGCAACAGGAGCTCCACCAGCAGCACCACGACCAGGGCCACCACGTCCCTTTGACCTTCTCCTCATATTTTCCAAATTTAGGATGTTGCCCTAAATGGATGTTTTTGGAAGAGCAGAACACACCCACAGTACGTAACCGCTGAATCGCACAGCTACAGAACTGCAGAAAATGCTATTCAAAAAAAATTTTGTTTTTTTAGTATAGCACAGTAGAAGAAAACTATTTAGAAATTGTTTATTTCACACACCTCCAAATATGTATAACACACTGCAAACAATTTTTTGTGCCCCTAAACGGCATTTTTTGGAAGAGCAGAACACACCCACAGTATGTAACCGCTGAATCGCACAGCTACAGAACTGCAGAAAATGCTATTCAAAAAAAATGTTGTTTCTTTTTCGTACATCACGGGACACAGAGCGACTTAGTCATTACTAATGGGTTATATAGTTTACCTCCAGGTGCTGGCACTGGCAACTTCCAAACCGGAAGTACCCTCCCCTATATAAGCCCCTCCCATCCGGGAGCACCTCAGTTTTTTTGCCAGTGTCTAAGGTGTTGGCCAAAGAGTAACATGTGTTTTCCTGGGCTTGCGTACAGGTTCTTTTACGGGCCTTAGTAAGCTGTTCCGGATCCCACCAAAAAAGCTTCATAGCTAAACGGTCGGTACCCGGGCCTTGCAACAGAAGAGCAAGGTTTTGCCTGTAATGCCTCTCTTAGGAGGGCTGGACCCTGGGATCCAGAGCTCTGGTCATACCCACGACCAAGATGTTTTCTGTGCAGGGTGCTATACAGGTCCAGGGGAGTGGAATCCTTGGGAACCCGATCCCTGAAGGTTTAATTACAATGCCTGCCGTGATAGGTGAAGTTTGGGCTTCTGTGGACCAAACAGAGTCCTGCGGCGGGGAACAGGTAAGTGGGGGCCCCCAGGAACTTGGTTCTATTGGGGGACCCCCAAGCCTAATTTGTCTTTCTGTCTGTTACCTAACGGTATTCCCGCTAATATCTGTGTATGCCTATAACTACTGGAAAATGTAAAATTTTAATAGTAGTCAAGAAAAAAAAAGAGGACCGCGGTACCTGTGTTAAACCACTAGAGGCCGCTGTGGTCCATTTTTCTTGTCATGTGGATCTTTGGTTTTCTCAAGTCAAAAGATCCAGGCAGTTGGTAAGTTTCTCTGTGGGAATCCAGTTCCTCTGCCCTGTTGCTGCGCTCATCCACCGCACAGGCCCTCCGGCAAAAAGGGCCCTAGCTCCTAGTCCCTGCTTGGTTTCAAAAAAGGGCGCCAATGGCGCACGGGCGCGCTCGCGGGTGCGTGCACGCGCCTCCTATGAAAAAAAAGGGGCGGGGCGGGTGGATGGCGCTCGATGCGCGCCGTGGCGCTTCTGCGCATGTGCAGGCGTCCCAGCATGTATAAAAGACACAGTACAAGTGTCAGCTGGATGCAAACAGAGCTAGCAACAAAACGGTGGCACACAGAGGCGGTTGATGCAGGCATCCCCATAGAAAGGCACTTTAGTGGACACCAGCTGGTATATAGCAGCAACTGTGTTAGACTATTACCAGAAAAATTGGTGTATGACGACGGGAATACCTCAGCTTTGTGCTTAAAGGATATGTCGTCCAGACGCTCCGGAAATAAGTCTTCCAGGAAGCCAAAGGGGTCTCCATCGGGCTCTGAGGATATTGGGCATGCTTGTACTGCACCAATCTCCCCTGAAAATTCAGAGGTCAGTAGCCGTAGGAACCCCGCAGGAGTGCCTGGTGCTGCGGCTGTCCCCAGTCCACCTGCTCCTGTATATATAACAGAGGAGGTTTTATCCTCAACTCTGGGAGGATTGGAAGAGAGATTAACAGCATTGATCGCTGCTTCCCTGTCACAGGGAAAGCGCGTCCGATCTCCGTCTCCTCCTTCAGAGTGCCTGTTAGTGGAGGAACAGCCCCACACAGAGATCGACCTACCTGAAGGAGGTCAGGATGAGGTTGATTCAGTTATAGAGGAATCAACAGTGGAAGAACCTTTCTCAGCATCTCAGGCTGAAAGATTATGGGTTCAGTCTCTGACTAACATGGTCCGATCAGCATTTAAAATGCCTCTGGCGGAACCATCAACCACTACGGTTTCCTCGCTGGGGTCGCTGAAAGCTCCCCAGGCTGTCTGTTCCTTCCCAATCCACCCTTTATTGGAAGGGCTTATTTACCAGGATTGGGAGCATCCTGATAAAATATTTACTCCCCCCAAGAGATTTCCAGTGATCTATCCCATGGAGGATAAGTTCATAAAAAAATGGAGGGTCCCTACAGTGGACACAGCCATCTCTTGTGTAAATAAATCACTGACATGTCCAGTAGATAATGTTCCAATGTTCAAAGACCCAATAGATAAAAAATTGGAGTCTTTACTAAAATCTGCTTTCTCTACAGCAAGCATGGTGACACAACCTGCAGTAGCAGCGATTGGAGTCTGCCAAGCAATGAAAGATCAGTTGAAACAAGTCTTAAGGGACTTACCAGATCAGCAGGCTCTTGCCCTAGCTGATCTACCTAGAGCCTTGTGTTGCGGTGGACGCCATAAAGGATACAATCCAACAGGCATCCCGCTTTACGCTGTCTGTAGACATATGCGTAGGCTTCTATGGCTCAAAAACTGGTCTGCTGAAGCTCCCTGTAAGAAATTGCTGATTAGCTTCCCATTTCATGGAGAACGCTTATCTGGAGATGATCTGGACAAATATATCCAGAAAACTTCTGCCGGTAAAAGTACACTCTTGCCGGTTAAGAACAAGGGTAGAAGTCCTTCTTTTAAGAGGCCTACTTCTCCAGTCCCTGGCACATCGGCTGTGAAACAGTTCCGACGGCCTCCGCGGTCAAATCCAGGGGGCAGAAATCAGGGACAATCACAGGGTAACAAGAAACCCTGGGTCAAGAGAGGTACAAAACCTCCCCCCAAGTCATGAAGGGTTGCCCCCACTCAATCGGGTGAGGGGAAGACTTCAGTTGTTCACAGAGACCTGGCGGGACACCATCAGAGACAGATGGGTGATCTCCGCAGTAAGTCTGGGATACAGGCTGGAGTTAAAAGACATTCCTCCTGCCCATTTTATAAGGTCAAACGTGCCAAGCGATCCCCAGAAGAGTGGATCCCTCCTTCTGGCACTAGAACAACTATTGCTCCAAGGGTAATCATGAAGGTTCCCTTGGAAGAAAGCGGGTTCGGGTTTTACTCGAACCTTGTCACAGTCCCCAAACCAAATGGGGACGTGAGGCCCATATTAAATATAAAAGGGCTAAACAAGTTCCTACATATCAGGACTTTTTCGGATGGAGTCGATCTGATCGGTGGCCACCGCCCTACAAGGGCAGGAATGGTTAGCCTCGATCGACATAAGGGATGCTTATTTGCATATTCCCATCTGTCCGGCCCACCAGAAATTTCTACGCTTTGCAGTAGAAGGGCGCCATTTTCAGTTCAGAGCCTTACCTTTCGGTCTGGCCACAGCACCACGAGTGTTCACAAAAATTCTGGCCCTACGATTGGCCAAACTAGGAACACAAGGTGTAACGATAATGGCATATCTAGACGACTTGTTGCTGATAGACCACTCAGTGAAAAAAACTAAAAGTGGTCGTTCACAAGATAATCAAGTATCTGGAATCTCACGGTTGCATTATCAACCGAGACAAGTCAGCCCTAAAACCAGTCAAAAGTCTGGAATACTTGGGGGCTAAGACTGGATTCAAATCAGAGAAAGATTTTCTTACCTCCAGAGAAGGTGTCGTCTTTGAAAGATTTGACCCACTTAGTGGGTACAAAAAAGAAAACCATCCATACGCCTGTGTATGAGGCTCCTGGGAAAAATGGTGGCTTCATTCGAAGCAGTACCCTACGGTCAATTCCATTCAAGGAACTTGCAGAGGGCCATACTGTCAGCCTGGAACAAAAAAGTTCAGGCTTTAGACTTACCAATGTCCCTGTCCCCTTCCGTTCGCAAGAGCCTCCATTGGTGGTTGGTGCCCCAGAATCTGGAAAAAGGGAAACCCTTCAGTCCGGTTTCTTGGAAGGTGGTCACTACAGATGCCAGCCTCATAGGCTGGGGGGCAGTACTGGAGCAATGGTCTCTCCAGGGCAAGTGGTCAGAAGCAGAGAAGGCCCTGCCCACCAATCTCTTAGAGATACGAGCAGCCCGGTATGCCCTAGTAGCATGGACATCCAAACTCCAAGGGTCACCTGTCAGAATTCAATCAGACAATGCCACAGCAGTGGCATATATCAATCACCAGGGTGGCACCAGGAGTCGTGCAGCCCAGAGGGAAGCGAATTGCATCCTGGAATGGGCAGAAAGATATGTCACAGCCATATCCGCGGTTTTCATCCCAGGAGTGGAAAATTGGAGAGCGGACTTTTTAAGTCGCCAGCAATTATGCCCGGGGGAATGGTCTCTTCACCCCGAGGTTTTCCAGGCAATATGCCAGCGGTGGGGAACACCGGATGTAGATCTGCTAGCATCCAGATTCAACGCAAAGGTGGACAGATTTGTGTCTCGCACAAAGGATCCCCTAGCTTGCGGTTCGGATGCCCTAGCGTTCCCTTGGGATCAGTTCAAGCTGATATATGCATTCCCACCGCGATTAATCTGCAGAATCAGGGTAGAAAAGAAACCAGTGATTCTGGTGGCTCCAGCGTGGCCCCGAAGGGCATGGTACGCGGAGATTGTAAAAATGTCAGTGGGAAGTCCTTGGACCCTCCCACATCGTCCGGACCTGCTTTCGCAAGGACCGATATACTACCCTTCCTTACCAGCCCTAGGTTTGACGGCCTGGCTATTGAAGCCCACATTCTAAAAAAGAGAGGGCTCTCTAATCCTGTGGTATCTACCATGATCAATGCCAGGAAGCCGGTATCCAGGCAGATCTATTATAGGATCTAGAAGGCGTACATCACATGGTGTGAGGCCAAGAAATGGCATCCACGTAAGTACGTAATAGGTAGGATTCTGGACTTCCTACAGTGGGCTGTACATAGGAAGCTTGCCTTGAGTACTATCAAGGGTCAGACGGCCTTGTCAATATTTTTTCAAAGGCCCTTGGCTTTGCATTCATTAGTCAAAGCTTTCATACAAGGAGTGATGCGTATTAGCCCTCCGGTTAGTATTCCCATATGTCCATGGGACTTAAACCTGGTTCTGTCGTGTCATGGATATGCAGTAGTGTTTGTCTGCCATCTTACCTTCCTCCTCATGTGTTCATCTAGAGACCAGACCTCCTTCACCTGGCTTCCTTTATAATCTCCTCCCAGCCTGACTCCACCCCAGGCCCTATCACTGAACACTATATTAACCTGTGCACTGCAAGCCTGCTTGGCTGATCAACGTGTTTGTTAGGCATTGTGTGTTTGGGTTCCTGCCTGCCGTGTGCTACGTCTGTCTCTCTGTTACGTTATTGGCTTGTCCCCGACCATCCCTGTCTGCTCGTGACCCTTGACCTTCGGCTCGTTCTTCGTTATCCTTGTCTGCTTGTGGCCCCTGACCTTCGGCTTGTTATTCGGTTCTCTCTATCGTGTGCTGCTGCTTCCCCTTATCCTACGGGGCGTGAGCTAGGAAACTCCAGGGGCCGCGACCTGGTCCCAGCCTGCAGCGTAACATCCTCACCACTAGAGGCCCTGGAGAAGACCAGCTGGGTCTTAGACTCCGCGCCCTGGGGAATCTTGGCTCTCGCTTCCGTTGGGATCCCGGTTGTGCTCCTCTGGTCCCGCTTTCCACAACCACCCAGTTTCCTATCCACAGAAGCCAGCCATAGGGTTCACTACCTCGCGGTGCACTCCTGTCCCCCTACGGTGTGCATCTGTCACCTGGCCACAGGTGACCCTGACAGTTTGATCAGCCATGAACCCGGCTGACATCCCGTTACCCGTGGATGATCCGTTGCAGGGCATAGTTTGCAGACTTGAAACCCAGGAATCGAATCAGACTCAGGTGATGCGATTCCTCCAGGATCTGGCTTCTCGCTTTGAGCAGCTTCAGGCCTCCTTGGGAACCCTGAATCCGCAACCTCAAATACAACCAGCGGCTGCACCTATTGCACCAGTCGCAGCCACACACTCACTACAACTGCCAGCTCCGTCCCGTTTCTCTGGGGACTCCAAGGCTTGCAGGGGGTTCCTTAGTCAATGCACAATTCATTTTGAGCTCCAGCCCCAAAACTTCCTGTCTGATCGGGCTAAGGTAGCCTATATCATTTCCCTCCTCTCTGGTGAAGCTTTAGCCTGGGCAGCCCCTCTGTGGGAACTGAATGATCCAGTGGTTTCTAGCCTGTCTGGCTTCTTGAAACTTTTTCGGAATATCTTCGAAGAACCGGCTCGTGTCTCTTCAGCGGCCAGCACCCTTTTACGTCTCCGCCAAGAGTCTGCTTCTGTGGGACAGTATGCCCTTCATTTCCGCATACTGTCGGCTGAGTTGAGCTGGAACAATGAGGCCTTAGTCGCAACCTTTTTGCATGGCCTGTCTGATAGAGTGAAGGATGAATTAGCAGGAAGAACCATCCCCACTGATCTGGCCGGCGTTATCTCCTTGTGTAACCAGATCGATATTCGCTTTCAGGAGAGGACCTTAGAAAAGCAACGCCAGCACTCCTTGGTTCTTAGTCAGCCTGAGCTCCCCTCTCTTCGACCCGTAGAGCATCTCCTACCAGCTGAGGAACCCATGCAGCTGGGTCGGACCAGGCTATCCCCCGAGGAACGTGCTAGGCGCAGAACTCTTGGTCTGTGTCTTTACTGTGGGGGCAAAGGTCATTTTCGTGACACTTGCTCTCTTTGTCCAGAAAAACGTCCGGGTCCACTTCATCTGGAAAGTGGAGTATTGGACCCAGAAATATCACCTTCCCCTTCTCGTCTTCTGCTTTCTGTGTTCCTTCATGTTGGTGCTTCTTCTCATTCGGTCTCAGCATATCTGGATTCCGGAGCCGCTGGTAATTTCATGGACTGGGAAATCGCATCGTCCATGAGACTTACTCTTTTGCCCCTCACCACGCCATTGGTGGTCTTGGCGATTGATGGTACTGTTCTCCCAGGGGGACCTATCCGCTTCCAGACCCTCCCTGTTAAGATGTCGGTGGGTACACTCCACCAGGAGTGGATATCCTTCCTTATCTTACCCAAGGCCTCAACGCCTATAATTTTGGGTCTCCCATGGTTACAGCTCCATTCTCCTCATGTGGACTGGACTACTGGACAGATCCTGGCTTGGGGTCCCTCCTGTTCCTCGTCCTGCCTACCCAAGGTTGCCCCCTGTGAATCTGAGCCGGTCATTCATTCCAGGTTGCATAACCATTTACATTTCTCTGTCCCTAACCACCCTTGGACGCACAGCCAGGCTAGCTTGTCTACAAGTCCTGCAGTCGCTACGTCTTGCGATGCGATTCAGGTAGTCGCTACACCTGACTCAGCTATTCACTCTGCCTCTGTACTAGTTATGCCAGTCCAGCCCATGCCCAGTGAGCCTCTCACTTTTTCTTGTTCGGGACATTCTGCTTGTCCTTCAGCTATTCAGCTTGACTCCGGCGACATGTCACCTTCTAACCAACCTGACTTCAGGGTTCCACTGACATCTGCCCAGTCTGATGGTCCTGTGCAAGATGACCAGTTCCCCTTTAAGGGTCTAGGGGACCCTCCTCAGATTCCTGTTGATCGTCTCATGCCCTCGCTTATTCCTAGAGAGCCTTTGGTCCTCAATAGATCTTCTTGTCATCTCCCTACCTCGTTTTCAGTCTCTGAGGATAATCTTAAGTACGAGGTTAGACAAGTTCTGGATTCTCGGCTCTGCAGAGGCATTCTTCAGTACCTTGTGCATTGGAGAGGTTTTGGTCCTGAGGAGGCGTCTTGGATCGCTGCATCTGATGTCGCTGCACCTCATCTGTTGAGAAGGTTTCATCAGAGATTTCCCTTTAAGCCTGGGTCCAGGCGGGGGAGGGCCCATAAGAGGGAGGGTACTGTCATGGATATGCAGTAGTGTTTGTCTGCCATCTTACCTTCCTCCTCATGTGTTCATCTAGAGACCAGACCTCCTTCACCTGGCTTCCTTTATAATCTCCTCCCAGCCTGACTCCACCCCAGGCCCTATCACTGAACACTATATTAACCTGTGCACTGCAAGCCTGCTTGGCTGATCAACGTGTTTGTTAGGCATTGTGTGTTTGGGTTCCTGCCTGCCGTGTGCTACGTCTGTCTCTCTGTTACGTTATTGGCTTGTCCCCGACCATCCCTGTCTGCTCGTGACCCTTGACCTTCGGCTCGTTCTTCGTTATCCTTGTCTGCTTGTGGCCCCTGACCTTCGGCTTGTTATTCGGTTCTCTCTATCGTGTGCTGCTGCTTCCCCTTATCCTACGGGGCGTGAGCTAGGAAACTCCAGGGGCCGCGACCTGGTCCCAGCCTGCAGCGTAACATCCTCACCACTAGAGGCCCTGGAGAAGACCAGCTGGGTCTTAGACTCCGCGCCCTGGGGAATCTTGGCTCTCGCTTCCGTTGGGATCCCGGTTGTGCTCCTCTGGTCCCGCTTTCCACAACCACCCAGTTTCCTATCCACAGAAGCCAGCCATAGGGTTCACTACCTCGCGGTGCACTCCTGTCCCCCTACGGTGTGCATCTGTCACCTGGCCACAGGTGACCCTGACATGTCGGTTCTACAGAAACAACCATTTGAACCATTGCGGCACATTTCCTTGGTTCTTTTCACCAGGAAATTGATTTTCTTTGTAGCCATTTGTTCGGCTAAAAGAGTATCGGAATTAGCCGCCTTGTCCTGTAAGGAGCCATATCTGGTTGTCCATAAGGACAGAGTAGTATTACGTCCTCATCCAGCCTTCTTCCTAAGGTGGTATCGAGGTTCCATTTGAACCAAGATGTGGTTCTTCCTTCCTTTTTCCCCAAACCTAGTTCGGTAGAGGAAAAGTTATTGCATTCTTTGGATGTAGTAAGAGCAGTTAAAGCTTATCTTAAAGCCACTGCTCAGATTCGTAGAACGGATACTTTGTTTGTTCTGCCGGAAGGCCCCAGAAAGGGTCAGGCAGCATCAAAAATCTACTTTAGCCAAGTGGATTCGACAGGTCATAATGCAAGCCTATGGCTTGAAAAGGAGACCGCCTCCGTTCAAAGTTAGGGCGCACTCCACAAGAGCAGTTGGAACTTCATGGGCAGTGCATCACCAAGCCTCCCTGGCTCAAGTCTGTAAGGCCACAACATGGTCCTTAGTACACACGTTTACTAGATTCTACCAGGTAGACATCAGAAGTCAGGAGGATGTCGCCTTTGGGCGCAGTGTGTTGCAGGCCGCAAAAGAGCCTCATGCCTGATGGCGCCCAGCTTATGTATAGTGTATCCCTCCCCTCATTTGGCATTGCTTTGGGACGTCCCATTAGTAATGACTAAGTCGCTCTGTGTCCCGTGATGTACGAAAAAGAAAAAGGGATTTTTATAACAGCTTACCTGTAAAATCCTTTTCTTGGAGTACATCACGGGACACAGAGCTCCCACCCCTCTTTTTGGGACACTTATTGCTTTGCTACAAAACTGAGGTGCTCCCGGATGGGAGGGGCTTATAAAGGGGAGGGTACTTCCGGTTTGGAAGTTGCCAGTGCCAGCACCTGAAGGTAAACTATATAACCCATTAGTAATGACTAAGTCGCTCTGTGTCCCGTGATGTACTCCAAGAAAAGGATTTTACAGGTAAGCTGTTATAAAAATCCCTTTTTTTTTAGTATAGCACAGTAGAAGAAAACTATTTAGAAATTGTTTATTTCACACACCTCCAAATATGTATAGCACACTGCAAACAATTTTTGTGCCCCTAAACGGCGTTTTTTAGAAGAGCAGAACACACCCACAGTACGTAACCGCTGAATCGCACAGCTACAGAACTGCAGAAAATGCTATTCAAAAAAAAATTTTGTTTTTTTAGTATAGCACAGTAGGAGAAAACTATATAGAAATTGTTTATTTCACACACCTCCACATATGTATAACACACTGCAAACTATTTTTTGTGGCCCTGAATGGCTCTTTTTTCAAGCGTACACTAAAGTGCAATTTTTTTTTTTTTTTTTTTTTTTTTGCCCTAAACGGGTCTTTTTTTGCACGAGCAAAATAAAATGCAATTTTTTTCTTTTTTTTGCCCTTAATGGGTCTTTTGGAAAAGAGCACAATAAAGTGCCTTTTTTTCCCCCTAAAAGTTAGATTTTCTCTGACACTGGGCTCATGGCAGTGTAAAAAGACTGTGCACTGCAACACAAACAGGTAAACCTATGCAGATCGCTGATTTTAATCTCTGAATCTGGACTCCTATATAATATTCTCTCTCCCTGAAAGCACCAACAGGAACCTGGCCCTACACTACACTATCTCTCTATCTTTTCCCTCAGATTGCAGAATCAGGACTACCTCATGTATTATAAATCTCTCCCTATTAGGAACAGCAGCAGCCAAGATCCTCTCCCTATCTATTCTGAAGCAGAGTGACGTGTGTGCTGTGTGCCTCTAGCTTATATAGAAGCTGGGTCACATGTTGCACTGACCAATCACAGCCATGCCATTAGTAGGCATGGCTATGATGGCCTCTAAGGGCACACCAGCTAATCAAAAGGTGATTGGCTGGCCCCTGAAGCATTTCTAAATGCGTAATTAGATTGCCGAACCCGAACCCGGACTTTTGCGCAAAGTCCGGGTTCGGGTTCGGGAAAAAGCTAAAGTTCGGTACGGACCCGAACTTTACAGTTCGGGTTCGCTCAACACTAATCACCTGTGATGTATTTCAGTTATCTTACAAACCTGGCCTGACAGGGTTGATGAGCACTGAATAGGGAGAACAGACTCTTGTGCTCATTGTAATGCATGTTAATGAGCTTTTCCTTATCACATGGAGAATATTCCTTCCACTTTTATTCCTTTCATTCACTTATTTTTGAAACAACTCAATATTCATTCTAGAGATCTTCCTCCTATCAACAACTATGCAGATGTTTCCTGGACTTGTAATTGTGCATTTTATGGTGATAGTCTATAATCATTGGTGGAGCCAAAACTTCCATGAAAACATGAAAACATCTTCTCAACACATGTCTGTGTATTGTGCATTCTGGACAATTCTTTCCCCATACACTGTGCAATCTGATTGGATGACATTTTAAATCAGCTATCTGAGCAGCTAAGTTTCCTAAATTAAGTTATTTTTAGTTCGTTTTTTTTTAAATCTAGTCCGGGTTTTCTTATCAACTCCAGTCCATTTTTTTTCAAATCCAGTCCGGGTTTTCTTATCAACTCCAGTCCGGTTATTAATTCAAATCCAGTCCGGGTTTTTTTTTAACTCCAGTCCATTTTTTTTTTAAATCCAGTCCGGGTTTTCTTATCAACTCCAGTCCGGTTATTTTTTCAGATCCAGTCCGGGTTTTATTTTTCAACTCCAGTCCGGTTATTTTTTCAAATTCAGTCCGGGTTTTCTTATCAACTCCAGTCCAGTTATTTTTTCAGATCCAGTCCGGGTTTTATTTTTCAACTCCAGTCCGGTTATTTTTTTAAATCCAGTCCGGGTTTTATTTTTCAACTCCAGTCCAGTTATTTTTTCAGATCCAGTCCGGGTTTTATTTTTCAACTCCAGTCCGGTTATTTTTTTAAATCCAGTCCGGGTTTTCTTATCAACTCCAGTCCGGTTATTTTTTCAAATCCAGTCCGGGTTTTATTTTTCAACTCCAGTCCGGTTATTTTTTTAAATCCAGTCCAGGTTTTCTTATCAACTCCAGTCCGGTTATTTTTTCAGATCCAGTCCGGGTTTTATTTTTCAACTCTAGTCCGGTTATTTTTTCAGATCCAGTCCGGGTTTTCTTATCAACTCCAGTCCGGTTATTTTTTCAGATCCAGTCCGGGTTTTATTTTTCATCTCCAGTCCGGTTATTTTTTCAAATCCAGTCCGGGTTTTATTTTTCAACTCCAGTCCGGTTATTTTTTCAAATCCAGTCCGGGTTTTCTTATCAACTCCAGTCCGGTAATTTTTTTAGATCCAGTCCAGGTTTCATTTTTCAACTCCATTCCGGTTATTTTTTCAAATCCAGTCCGGGTTTTTTTTAACTCCATTCCATTTTTTTTTCAAATCCAGTCCGTTTTTTTTTTAACTCCAGTCCATTTTTTTTCAAATCCAGTCCGGGTTTTCTTATCAACTCCAGTCCGGTTATTTTTTCAGATCCAGTTTGGGGTTTTTTTTCAACTCCAGTCCGGTTATTTTTTCAAATCCAGTCCGGGTTTTCTTATCAACTCCAGTCCGGTTATTTTGTCAGATCCAGTCCGGGTTTTATTTTTCAACTTCAGTCCGGTTATTTTTTCAAATCCAGTCCGGGTTTCATTTTTCAACTCCAGTCCGGTTATTTTTTTAAATCCAGTCCGGGCTTTCTTATCAACTCCAGTCCGGTTATTTTTTCAGATCCAGTCTGAGTTTTATTTTTCAACTCCATTCTGGTTATTTTTTCAAATCCAGTCTGGGTTTTTTTAACTCCATTCCATTTTTTTTTTCAAATCCAGTCCGGGTTTTTTTTTAACTCCAGTCCATTTTTTTTTCAAATCCAGTCTGGGTTTTCTTATCAACTCCAGTCTGGTTATTAATTCAAATCCAGTCCGGGTTTTTTTTTTAACTCCAGTCCATTTTTTTTTTCAAATCCAGTCCGGGTTTTCTTATCTACTCCAGTCCGGTTATTTTTTCAGATCCAGTCCGGGTTTTATTTTTCAACTCCAGTCCGGTTATTTTTTCAAATCCAGTCTGGGTTTTCTTATCAACTCCAGTCCAGTTATTTTTTCAGATCCAGTCCGGGTTTTATTTTTCAACTCCAGTCCGGTTATTTTTTCAAATCCAGTCCGCGTCTTCTTATCAACTCCAGTCCGGTTATTTTTTCAGATCCAGTCCGGGTTTTATTTTTCAACTCCAGTCCGGTTATTTTTTCAAATCCAGTCCGGTTATTAATTCAGATCCAGTCCGGGTTTTATTTTTCAACTCCAGTCCGGTTATTTTTTCAAATCCAGTCCGGGTTTTCTTATCAATTCCAGTCCGGTTATTTTTTCAGATCCAGTCCGGGTTTTATTTTTCAATTCCAGTCCGGTTATTTTTTCAAATCCATTCCGGGTTTTATTTTTCAACTCCAGTCCAGTTATTTTTTCAAATCCAGTCCGGGTTTTCTTATCAACTCCAGTCCGGTTATTTTTTCAAATCCAGTCCGGGTTTTCTTATCAACTCCAGTCCGGTTATTTTTTCAGATCCAGTCCGGGTTTTATTTTTCAACTCCAGTCCGGTTATTTTTTCAGATCCAGTCCGGGGTTTTTTTTCAACTCCAGTCCGGTTATTTTTTGAAATCCAGTCCGGGTTTTCTTATCAACTCCAGTCCGTTTTTTTTTAAATCCAGTCCGGGTTTTCTTATCAACTCCAGTCCATTATTATTTTTTTCAAATCCAGTCCGGGTTTCTTTTAACTCCAGTCCGTTTTTTTTTAATCCAGTCCGGGTTTTTATTAAAAATAAATTATTGATTAAAAAAAAGATTTTTTTTTTATTTGTTTATTAAATTTTTTCATGCCTAAGCCTATTTCTGATATTTGATGTTTACAAGATACTTCAAATATATATTTATATATTGGGCTTTTTATTGCCTTCTGTCCCTGCTGGGGAGATTCACAATCTCATGCCGCGTACACACAATCATTATTCACGGCGGTTAAAAAACCGCCGTGAATAATGTCATTAAAAACGAGGGAACGTTTTCCCCACACACGGTCGTTTTTCACGTCGTTTTTTCTCTTGTTGAGAAAAACTACCGTCTGTGGGCTCCGCGGCAGTGTTTCCCTATGGGAAAACTCCCACGGAAAAAATGTCGGACAAAAACGACGAGAAAAATTAGAACATGTTCTAATTTTTCTCGTCGTTTTTAATGCAGTTTTTCTCGTCGAGAAAAACGACATAAAGCCCACAGACGATCGTTTTTCTTGTCGAAAGGAAAAAATTTTGTTTTTCTCGACGAGAATGAAATGTTAGGGGACATTTTAGAAAGTTGAGTTGTGGGCTTGAACAGAGAAGGGACCTATTGGTGGAAAAGACATAGCCCCTCTTTTCACATGTGTTTACCTTCGTTTTTGAATAAACCCTTTGATAATATACTTTCCGTATTAGGTGTCCGTTTAATAAACCGTGATAAGCCGAGATCATGATGATCACCGCTTATCTCAGAGTATTGCCGGTTTAATAAGCTGAGATAAGGAGCAGAGAACATGTTCTGCGCTTCTCATCAGAGCACATGATCGTTTCGTCACAACAGTTTAATAAAGTGTGATCTGAAGATCTCACAGCCCTTCCACTGAAATATCTCCCTTCCAGATTCACCAGCTCAGAGGTGGAGAATCTGGGAGATAAGCTGGTGCGATTAGAGGAAGAAGGCTTATTTCTTCCTAATATCAGCACCAGTGGGTTAAAAATGAATATTAATGAGGTGCACATGGATGGCCTCCTGAGCACAGAGCTCCGCTCCAGCTCAGCGCACCGGCGCCCATACCGGCCCTCACGGCAACCTGAAAATTATAAAAACAAGCAGGCAGACTGCCTATCATCTCAGGAACACTCCCCATTAGTCCCCTTTCACACTTTTACGACTTGTCCCACGATTTGTGATGGCAAAAGTAGCATGACAAGTCGTTTGCCATGATTTCCAATGACAACCATTCATATTAGTACGACTTCAAGTTGTTCTGACTTCAAAGTAGTCCCTGAACTACTTTGGTCCAAATTTGTAATTTTATTTTTCAACTCCAGTCTGGTTATTTTTTGAAATCCAGTCCGGATATTCTTATCAACTCCAGTCCAGTTATTTTTTCAGATCCAGTCCGGGTTTTATTTTTCAACTCCAGTCCGGTTATTTTTTTAAACCCAGTCTGGGTTTTATTTTTCACTTCCAGTCTGGTTATTTTTTCAAATCCAGTCCAGGTCTTCTTATCAACTCCAGTCCGGTTATTTTTTCAAATCCAGTCTGGGTTTTATTTTTCAACACCAGTCCGGTTATTTTTTCAAATCCAGTCCGGTTATTTTTTCAGATCCAGTCCGGGTTTTATTTTTCAACTCCAGTCCATTTTTTTTCAAATCCAGTCCGGGTTTTCTTATCAACTCCAGTCCGGTTATTTTTTCAGATCCAGTCCGGGTTTTCTTATCAACTCCAGTCCGGTTATTTTTTCAGATCCAGTCCGGGTTTTATTTTTCAACTCCAGTCCGGTTATTTTTTCAACTCCAGTCCATTTTTTTTAATTCCAGTCCGGGTTTTTTTTTAAACTCCAGTCCATTTTTTTTAAATCCAGTCCATTTTTTTTTAACTCCGGTCCGTAATTTTTTCAAATCCAGTCTGGGTTTTATTTTTAAACTCCAGTCCATTTTTTTTTTAATCCAGTCCGGGATTTTTTTAACTACGATCCATAATTTTTTCAAATCCAGTCCGGGTTTTATTTTTCAACTCCAGTCCGGTTATTTTTTCAAATCCAGTCCGGGTTTTATTTTTCAACTCCAGTCCATTTTTTTTTAATTCCAGTCTGGGGTTTTTTTTAAACTCCAGTCCATTTTTTTTTAAATCCAGTCCGGGTTTTTTTTAACTCCGATCCGTAATTTTTTCAAATCCAGTCCGGGTTTTCTTATCAACTCCAATCCGGTTATTTTTTCAGATCCAGTCCGGGTTTTATTTTTCAACTCCAGTCCTTTTATTTTTTTAAATTCAGTCCGGGTTTTATTTTTCAACTCCAGTCCGGTTATTTTTTCAAATCCAGTCCGGGTCTTCTTATCAACTCCAGTCCGGTTATTTTTTCAAATCCAGTCCGGGTTTTCTTATCAACTCCAGTCCGGTTATTTTTTCAGATCGAGTCCGGGTTTTATTTTTCAACTCCAGTCCGGTTATTTTTTTAGATCCAGTCCGGGTTTTATTTTTCAACTCCAGTCCGGTTATTTTTTCAAATCCAGTCCGGGTTTTCTTATCAACTCCAGTCCGGTTATTTTTTCAGATCCAGTCCGGGTTTTATTTTTCAACTTCAGTCCGGTTATTTTTTCAAATCCAGTCCGGGTTTTATTTTTCAACTCCAGTCCGGTTATTTTTTCAAATCCAGTCCGGGTTTTCTTATCAACTCCAGTCCGGTTATTTTTTCAGATCCAGTCCAGGTTTTATTTTTCAACTCTATTCCGGTTATTTTTTCAAATCCAGTCTGGGTTTTTTTTTTAAATACATTCCATTTTTTTTTCAAATCCAGTCCGGGTTTTTTTTAACTCCAGTCCATTTTTTTTCAAATCCAGTCTGGGTTTTCTTATCAACTCCAGTCCGGTTATTAATTTAAATCCAGTCTGTTTTTTTTTTAACTCCAGTCCATTTTTTTTTCAAATCCAGTCCGGGTTTTCTTATCAACTCCAGTCCGGTTATTTTTTCAGATCCAGTCCGGGTTTTATTTTTCAACTCCAGTCCGGTTATTTTTTCAAATCCAGTCTGGGTTTTCTTATCAACTCCAGTCCAGTTATTTTTTCAGATCCAGTCCGGGTTTTATTTTTCAACTCCAGTCCGGTTATTTTTTTAAATCCAGTCCGGGTTTTATTTTTCAACTCCAGTCCGGTTATTTTTTCAAATCCAGTCCGGGTCTTCTTATCAACTCCAGTCCGGTTATTTTTTCAGATCCAGTCCGGGTTTTATTTTTCAACTCCAGTCCGGTTATTTTTTCAAATCATGTCCGGTTATTTTTTCAGATCCAGTTTGGGTTTTCTTATCAACTCCAGTCCGGTTATTTTTTCAGATCCAGTCCGGGTTTTGTTTTTCAATTCCAGTCCGGTTATTTTTTCAAATCCAGTCTGGGTTTTATTTTTCAACTCCAGTCCGGTTATTTTTTCAAATCCAGTCCGGGTTTTCTTATCAACTCCAGTCCGGTTATTTTTTCAAATCCAGTCCGGGTTTTCTTATCAACTCCAGCCCGGTTATTTTTTCAAATCCAGTCCGGGTTTTAAATTTCGACTCCAGTCCGGTTATTTTTTCAAATCCAGTCCGGGTTTTCTTATCATCTCCAGTCCGGTTATTTTTTCAGATCCAGTCCGGGTTTTATTTTTCAACTCCAGTCCGGTTCTTTTTTCAGATCCAGTCCGGGTTTTTTTTCAACTCCAGTCTGGTTATTTTTTGAAATCCAGTCCGGGTTTTCTTATCAACTCCAGTCCGGTTATTTTTTGAAATCCAGTCCGGGTTTTCTTATCAACTCCAGTCCGGTTATTTTTTCAGATCCAGTCCGGGTTTTATTTTTCAACTCCAGTCCGGTTATTTTTTTAAACCCAGTCCGGGTTTTATTTTTCACTTCCAGTCTGGTTATTTTTTCAAATCCAGTCCGGGTTTTCTTATCAACTCCTGTACGGTTATTTTTTCAGATCCAGTCCGGGTTTTATTTTTCAACTCCAGTCCATTTTTTTTTCAAATCCAGTCCGGGTTTTCTTATCAACTCCAGTCCGGTTATTTTTTCAGATCCAGTCCAGGTTTTCTTATCAACTCCAGTCCGGTTATTTTTTCAGATCCAGACCGGGTTTTATTTTTCAACTCCAGTCCGGTTATTTTTTCAGATCCAGTCCGGGTTTTATTTTTCAACTCCAGTCCATTTTTTTAATTCCAGTCTGGGTTTTTTTTAAACTCCAGTCCATTTTTTTTAAATCCAGTCCATTTTTTTTAACTCCGGTCCATAATTTTTTCAAATCCAGTCCGGGTTTTATTTTTCAACTCCAGTCCATTTTTTTTAATTCCAGTCTGTGTTTTTTTTTAAAATCCAGTCCATTTTTTTTTTAATCCAGTCCGGGTTTTTTTAACTACGATCCATATTTTTTTCAAATCCAGTCCGGGTTTTATTTTTCAACTCCAGTCCGGTTATTTTTTCAAATCCAGTCCGGGTTTTATTTTTCAACTCCAGTCCATTTTTTTTTAATTCCAGTCCGGGTTTTTTTTTTAAACTCCAGTCCATTATTTTTTTAAATCCAGTCCGGGTTTTTTTTAACTCCGATCTGTAATTTTTTCAAATTCAGTCTGGGTTTTCTTATCAACTCTAGTCTGGTTATTTTTTCAAATCCAGTCCGGGTTTTCTTATCAACTCCAGCCCGGTTATTTTTTCAAATCCAGTCCGGGTTTTAAATTTCGACTCCAGTCCGGTTATTTTTTCAAATCCAGTCCGGGTTTTCTTATCATCTCCAGTCCGGTTCTTTTTTCAGATCCAGTCCGGGTTTTTTTTCAACTCCAGTCCGGTTATTTTTTGAAATCCAGTCCGGGTTTTCTTATCAACTCCAGTCCATTATTATTTTTTTCAAATCCAGTCTGGGTTTCTTTTAACTCCAGTCCGTTTTTTTTAATCCAGTCCGGGTTTTTATTAAAAATAAATTATTGATTAAAAAAAAGATTTTTTTTTATTTGTTTTATTTGTTTATTAAATTTTTTCATGCCTAAGCCTATTTCTGATATTTGATGTTTACAAGATACTTCAAATATATATTTATATATTGGGCTTTTTATTGCCTTCTATGTCCCTGCTGGGGAGATTCACAATCTCATGCAGCGTACACACGATCATTATTCACGGTGGTTAAAAAACCGCCGTGAATAATGTCATTAAAAATGAGGGAACGGCTTGTTCCCCACACACGGTCATTTTTCACGTCGTTTTTTCTCTTGTTGAGAAAAACTACCGTCTGTGGGCTCCGCAGCAGTGTTTCCCTATGGGAAAACTGCCACGGAAAAAATGTCGGACAAAAACGACGAGAAAAATTAGAACATGTTCTAATTTTTCTCGTCGTTTTTAATGCCGTTTTTCTCGTCGAGAAAAACGACATAAAGCCCACAGACGATCGTTTTTCTCGTCGAAAGGAAAAAATTTTGTTTTTCTCGACGAGAATGAAATGTTAGGGGACATTTTAGAAAGTTGAGTTGTGGGCTTGAACAGAGAAGGGACCTATTGGTGGAAAAGACATAGCCCCCTCTTTTCACATGTGTTTACCTTCGTTTTTGAATAAACCCTTTGATAATATACTTTCCGTATTAGGTGTCCGTTTAATAAACCGTGATAAGCCGAGATCATGATGATCACCGCTTATCTCAGAGCATTGCCGGTTTAATAAGCTGAGATAAGGAGCAGAGAACATGTTCTGCGCTTCTCATCAGAGCACATGATCGTTTCGTCACAACAGTTTAATAAAGTGTGATCTGAAGATCTCACAGCCCTTCCACTGAAATATCTCCCTTCCAGATTCACCAGCTCAGAGGTGGAGAATCTGGGAGAGAAGCTGGTGCGATTAGAGGAAGAAGGCTTATTTCTTCCTAATATCAGCACCAGTGGGTTAAAAATGAATATTAATGAGGTGCACATGGATGGCCGCCTGAGCACAGAGCTCCGCTCCAGCTCAGCGCACCGGCGCCCATACCGGCCCTCACGGCAACCTGAAAATTATAAAAACAAGCAGGCAGACTGCCTATCATCTCAGGAACACTCCCCATTAGTCCCCTTTCACACTTTTACGACTTGTCCCACGATTTGTGATGGCAAAAGTAGCATGACAAGTCGTTTGCCATGATTTCCAATGACAACCATTCATATTAGTATGACTTCAAGTTGTTCCGACTTCAAAGTAGTCCCTGCACTACTTTGGTCCGATTTTGTAATTTTATTTTTCAACTCCAGTCCGGTTATTTTTTGAAATCCAGTCCGGATATTCTTATCAACTCCAGTCCAGTTATTTTTTCAGATCCAGTCCGGGTTTTATTTTTCAACTCCAGTCCATTTGTTTTAAATTCCAGTCCGGGGTTTTTTTAAACTCCAGTCCATTATTTTTTTAAATCCAGTCCGGTTTTTTTTTTAACTCCGATCCGTAATTTTTTCAAATCCAGTCTGGGTTTTCTTATCAACTCAAGTCCGGTTATTTTTTCAGATCCAGTCCGGGTTTTATTTTTCAACTCCAGTCCGGTTATTTTTTTAGATCCAGTCCGGGTTTTATTTTTCAACTCCAGTCCGGTTATTTTTTCAGATCCAGTCCAGGTTTTTTTTTCAACTCCAGTCCGGTTATTTTTTCAAATCCAGTCCGGGTTTTCTTATCAACTCCAGTCCGTTTTTTTTTCAAATCCAGTCCGGGTTTTTTTTTTAACTCCAGTCCGGTTATTTTTTCAAATCCAGTCCGGGTTTTCTTATCAACTCCAGTCCAGTTATTTTTTCAGATCCAGTCCGGGTTTTAATTTTCAACTCCAGTCCGGTTATTTTTTCAAATCCAGTCCGGGTTTTCTTATCAACTCCAGTCCGGTTATTTTTTCAGATCCAGTCCGGGTTTTATTTTTCAACTCCAGTCCGGTTATTTTTTTTAAATCCAGTCCGGGTTTTATTTTTCAACTCCAGACCGGTTATTTTTTCAAATCCAGTCCGGGTTTTCTTCTCAACTCCAGTCCGGTTATTTTTTAAATACCAGTCCGGGTTTTCTTATCAACTCCAGTCTGGTTATTTTTTCAAATCCAGTCCGGGTTTTATTTTTCGACTCCAGTCCGGTTATTTTTTTAAATCCAGTCCGGGTTTTCTTATCATCTCCAGTCCGGTTATTTTTTCAGATCCAGTCCGGGTTTTATTTTTCAACTCCAGTCCGGTTATTTTTTCAGATCCAGTAGTAGTGTGAAAGGGGCCTTAGCCAGAATTTAATTTAATTTAAAGGGACGCCGGACCTTAATTTGAGATCGTGACTTCTGAGGAGAAATCCAAGATGGCCTCCGCTATGCAGAATACAGCCTCCAGTGCCCTCTGCCTCACAGAGCAAACGCAGGTATTCTCCTCAGAGACAGTGACATTTACTTCTGGGCTACAGACAGGCCACCCACAGTTACTCATCCCTCCACCAGCATATACTGAGCCCCCTACTGGTCATATACTATCTGACCTTGCCATTATTCCCTCAGGACATAATTTTGCCGCTCAGTCTGGTGCAATCCCTTTAGAGGCTCTCTCCAGGGAACAGACATTTATAATATCGGACCTATTTCAAAAAATTTCAGAACTACTCGATAGAGGACTAGCTCATACAGCGGCTAAAATCACTGGGGACCTGAAAGCTGACTTCCAAAACCCGGGAACAAGAATTGACACCATAGATCAAAAGTTGGAAGATACAGGGGGTGATTTACTAAAGACCTCTGCCTGTGGTGCAGTGGAGAAATTGGAGCAATTGCACAAAAAACGGGACTCAAAACATTTATCAAAAATGATGGTGCACTTATATGCACCAAACCATATTTACATAGGTCGCACCTACCATTAGCAAGCGCAGCCAATGTAATCTTCAACATTTTTGTCTGAATACTGTAGATAACTTTACTCGTTTACCATCTTCTGTTACCAGGCTAAAAAGTATGTATATAATATTGTTTAAATGCACAAATTCTGTCCAGAACATGTAGATCTGTCTTACAACTACTCAAGCCTTTTTACACCCTTCTTTCAGCTTACTCAACTGCACATGTGCACTGACAAAGCACACCATTTTATGCTCGCCTGTCAGGGTGCACATGCTTTAGCTTGTTAAATACGTGTGTTGCACACGAGCGCATCTGCGTTCTCCAGAGTGCACAACTGCTTATACATTGAGCTTGTGCTCATTGTAATGCTGATCATGTTAATGAGCTTTTCCTTATCACATGGAGAATATTGCTTCCACTTTTATTCCTTTCATTCATTTCTTTTTGAAACAACTCAATAATCATTCTAGAGATCTTCCTCCTATCAACAAATGTGCAGATGTTTGCTGGACTTGTAATTGTGCATTTTATGGTGATAGTCTATAACAGTGTTTCTCAACTCCAGTCCTCAAGGCACCCCAACAGGTCATGTTTTCAGGCTTTCCATTATTTTGCACAGGTGATTTGATCAGTTTCACTGCCTTAGTAATTACCACAGCTGTTTCATCTGAGGGAAATCCTGAAAACATGACCTGTTGGGGCGCCTTGAGGACTGGAGTTGAGAAACACTGGTCTATAATCATTGGTGGAGCCAAAACTTCCATGAAAACATCTTCTCAACACATGTCTGTGTATTGTGCATTCTGGACAATTCTTTCCCCATACACTGTCCAATCTGATTGGCTGACATTTAAATCGACTAATTTCTCTGAGCAACCAATCTGATTGGATGACATTTAAATCCACCCATTTCTCTAAACAATTAATTTCCCCATACACTGTCCAATCTGATTGGATGACATTTAAATCCACCCATTTCTCTAAACAATTAATTTCCCCATACACTGTCCAATCTGATTGGATAACATTTAAATCCACTAATTTCTCTAAACAATGAATTTCCCCATACACTGTCCAATCTGATTGGATGACATCTAAATCCACTCATTTCTCTTAGCAACCAATCTGATTGGATGACATTTAAATCCACCCATTTCTCTAAACAATTAATTTCCCCATACACTGTCCAATCAAATTGGATGACATTTAAATCCACCCATTTCTCTAAACAATTAATTTCCCCATACACTGTCCAATCGGATTGGATGACATCTAAATCGACTAATTTCTCTGAGCAACCAATCTGATTGGATGACATTTAAATCCACCCATTTCTCTAAACAATTAATTTCCCCATACACTGTCCAATCTGATTGGATGACATTTAAATCCACTAATTTCTCTAAACAATTAATTTCCCCATACACTGTCCAATCTGATTGGATGACATTTAAATCCACTAATTTCTCTAAACAATGAATTTCCCCATACACTGTCCAATCTGATTGGATGACATCTAAATCCACTCATTTCTCTTAGCAACCAATCTGATTGGATGACATTTAAATCCACCCATTTCTCTAAACAATTAATTTCCCCATACACTGTCCAATCAAATTGGATGACATTTAAATCCACCCATTTCTCTAAACAATTAATTTCCCCATACACTGTCCAATCGGATTGGATGACATCTAAATCCACTAATTTCTCTGAGCAACCAATCTGATTGGATGACATTTAAATCCACCCATTTCTCTAAACAATTAATTTCCCCATACACTGTCCAATCTGATTGGATGACATCTAAATCCACTAATTTCTCTGAGCAACCAATCTGATTGGATGACTTTTAAAGCCACTAATTTCTCTAAACAATTAATTTCCCCATACACTGTCCAATCTGATTGGATGACATCTAAATCGACTAATTTCTCTGAGCAACCAATCTGATTGGATAACATCTGCAGCTATCGCACTACACATAAGTGAAATCAATGTTTCTATTGAGCAAATCAGTGGTTATCAACCCAGTCCTCAGGACCCACTAACAGGCCAGGTTTTATGTATTACCTCGGGGGAGATGCAGACTAGAATACGGCAATCACTGAGCAGCAAATAATATCACCTGTGATGTATTTCAGTTATCTTGCAAACCTGGCCTGACAGGGTTGATGAGCACTGAATAGGGAGAACAGACTCTTGTGCTCATTGTAATGCATGTTAATGAGCTTTTCCTTATCACATGGAGAATATTCCTCCCACTTTTATTCCTTTCATTCACTTATTTTTGAAACAACTCAATAATCATTCTAGAGATCTTCCTCCTATCAACAACTATGCAGATGTTTCCTGGACTTGTAATTTTGCATTTTATGGTGATAGTCTATAATCATCGGTGAAGCCAAAACTTCCATGAAAACATGAAAACATCTTCTCAACACATGTCTGTGTATTGTGCATTCTGGACAATTCTTTCCCCATACACTGTGCAATCTGATTGGATGACATTTTAAATCAGCTATCTGAGCAGCTAAGTTTCCTAAACTAAGTTATTTTTAGTTCGTTTTTTTTTTTTAAATCTAGTCCGGGTTTTCTTATCGACTCCAGTCCGTTTTTTTTTTCAAATCCAGTCCGGGTTTTATTTTTCAACTCCAGTCCATTTTTTTTTTCAAATCCAGTCCGGGTTTTCTTATCAACTCCAGCCCGGTTATTTTTTCAAATCCAGTCCGGGTTTTAAATTTCGACTCCAGTCCGGTTATTTTTTCAAATCCAGTCCGGGTTTTCTTATCATCTCCAGTCCGGTTATTTTTTCAGATCCAGTCCGGGTTTTATTTTTCAACTCCAGTCCGGTTCTTTTTTCAGATCCAGTCCGGGTTTTTTTTCAACTCCAGTCCGGTTCTTTTTTGAAATCCAGTCCGGGTTTTCTTATCAACTCCAGTCCGGTTATTTTTTTAAATCCAGTCCGGGTTTTCTTATCAACTCCAGTCCATTATTATTTTTTTCAAATCCAGTCTGGGTTTCTTTTAACTCCAGTCCGTTTTTTTTTAATCCAGTCCGGGTTTTTATTAAAAATAAATTATTGATTAAAAAAAAGATTTTTTTTTATTTGTTTTATTTGTTTATTAAATTTTTTCATGCCTAAGCCTATTTCTGATATTTGATGTTTACAAGATACTTCAAATATATATTTATATATTGGGCTTTTTATTGCCTTCTATGTCCCTGCTGGGGAGATTCACAATCTCATGCAGCGTACACACGATCATTATTCACGGCGGTTAAAAAACCGCCGTGAATAATGTCATTAAAAACGAGGGAACGGCTTGTTCCCCACACACGGTCATTTTTCACGTCGTTTTTTCTCTTGTTGAGAAAAACTACCGTCTGTGGGCTCCGCAGCAGTGTTTCCCTATGGGAAAACTGCCACGGAAAAAATGTCGGACAAAAACGACGAGAAAAATTAGAACATGTTCTAATTTTTCTCGTCGTTTTTAATGCCGTTTTTCTCGTCGAGAAAAACGACATAAAGCCCACAGACGATCGTTTTTCTCGTCGAAAGGAAAAAATTTTGTTTTTCTCGACGAGAATGAAATGTTAGGGGACATTTTAGAAAGTTGAGTTGTGGGCTTGAACAGAGAAGGGACCTATTGGTGGAAAAGACATAGCCCCCTCTTTTCACATGTGTTTACCTTCGTTTTTGAATAAACCCTTTGATAATATACTTTCCGTATTAGGTGTCCGTTTAATAAACCGTGATAAGCCGAGATCATGATGATCACCGCTTATCTCAGAGCATTGCCGGTTTAATAAGCTGAGATAAGGAGCAGAGAACATGTTCTGCGCTTCTCATCAGAGCACATGATCGTTTCGTCACAACAGTTTAATAAAGTGTGATCTGAAGATCTCACAGCCCTTCCACTGAAATATCTCCCTTCCAGATTCACCAGCTCAGAGGTGGAGAATCTGGGAGAGAAGCTGGTGCGATTAGAGGAAGAAGGCTTATTTCTTCCTAATATCAGCACCAGTGGGTTAAAAATGAATATTAATGAGGTGCACATGGATGGCCGCCTGAGCACAGAGCTCCGCTCCAGCTCAGCGCACCGGCGCCCATACCGGCCCTCACGGCAACCTGAAAATTATAAAAACAAGCAGGCAGACTGCCTATCATCTCAGGAACACTCCCCATTAGTCCCCTTTCACACTTTTACGACTTGTCCCACGATTTGTGATGGCAAAAGTAGCATGACAAGTCGTTTGCCATGATTTCCAATGACAACCATTCATATTAGTATGACTTCAAGTTGTTCCGACTTCAAAGTAGTCCCTGCACTACTTTGGTCCGATTTTGTAATTTTATTTTTCAACTCCAGTCCGGTTATTTTTTGAAATCCAGTCCGGATATTCTTATCAACTCCAGTCCAGTTATTTTTTCAGATCCAGTCCGGGTTTTATTTTTCAACTCCAGTCCATTTGTTTTAAATTCCAGTCCGGGTTTTTTTTAAACTCCAGTCCATTATTTTTTTAAATCCAGTCCGGTTTTTTTTTTTAACTCCGATCCGTAATTTTTTCAAATCCAGTCTGGGTTTTCTTATCAACTCCAGTCCGGTTATTTTTTCAGATCCAGTCCGGGTTTTATTTTTCAACTCCAGTCCTTTTATTTTTTTAAATTCAGTCCGGGTTTTATTTTTCAACTCCAGTCCGGTCATTTTTTCAAATCCAGTCTGGGTCTTCTTATCAACTCCAGTCCGGTTATTTTTTCAAATCCAGTCCGGGTTTTCTTATCAACTCCAGTCCGGTTATTTTTTCAGATCGAGTCCGGGTTTTATTTTTCAACTCCAGTCCGGTTATTTTTTTAGATCCAGTCCGGGTTTTATTTTTCAACTCCAGTCCGGTTATTTTTTCAGATCCAGTCCAGGTTTTTTTTTCAACTCCAGTCCGGTTATTTTTTTAAATCCAGTCCGGGTTTTCTTATCAACTCCAGTCCAGTTATTTTTTCAGATCCAGTCCGGGTTTTAATTTTCAACTCCAGTCCGGTTATTTTTTCAAATCCAGTCCGGGTTTTCTTATCAACTCCAGTCCGGTTATTTTTTCAGATCCAGTCCGGGTTTTATTTTTCAACTCCAGTCCGGTTATTTTTTTAAATCCAGTCCGGGTTTTATTTTTCAACTCCAGACCGGTTATTTTTTCAAATCCAATCCGGGTTTTCTTATCAACTCCAGTCCGGTTATTTTTTAAATACCAGTCCGGGTTTTCTTATCAACTCCAGTCTGGTTATTTTTTCAAATCCAGTCCGGGTTTTATTTTTCGACTCCAGTCCGGTTATTTTTTTAAATCCAGTCCGGGTTTTCTTATCATCTCCAGTCCGGTTATTTTTTCAGATCCAGTCCGGGTTTTATTTTTCAACTCCAGTCCGGTTATTTTTTCAGATCCAGTCCGGGTTTTATTTTTCAACTCCAGTCCGGTTATTTTTTCAGATCCAGTCCGTTTTTTTTTTCAACTCCAGTCTGGTTATTTTTTCAAATCCAGTCCGGTTATTTTTTCAAATCCAGTCCGGGTTTTCTTATCAACTATAGTCCGGTTATTTTTTCAGATCCAGTCCGGGTTTTATTTTTCAACTCCAGTCCGGTTATTTTTTCAAATCCAGTAGTAGTGTGAAAGGGGCCTTAGCCAGAATTTAATTTAATTTAAAGGGACGCCGGACCTTAATTTGAGATCGTGACTTCTGAGGAGAAATCCAAGATGGCCTCCGCTATGCAGAATACAGCCTCCAGTGCCCTCTGCCTCACAGAGCAAACGCAGGTATTCTCCTCAGAGACAGTGACATTTACTTCTGGGCTACAGACAGGCCACCCACAGTTACTCATCCCTCCACCAGCATATACTGAGCCCCCTACTGGTCATATACTATCTGACCTTGCCATTATTCCCTCAGGACATAATTTTGCCGCTCAGTCTGGTGCAATCCCTTTAGAGGCTCTCTCCAGGGAACAGACATTTATAATATCGGACCTATTTCAAAAAATTTCAGAACTACTCGATAGAGGACTAGCTCATACAGCGGCTAAAATCACTGGGGACCTGAAAGCTGACTTCCAAAACCTGGGAACAAGAATTGACACCATAGATCAAAAGTTGGAAGATACAGGGGGTGATTTACTAAAGACCTCTGCCTGTGGTGCAGTGGAGAAATTGGAGCAATTGCACAAAAAACGGGACTCAAAACATTTATCAAAAATGATGGTGCACTTATATGCACCAAACCATATTTACATAGGTCGCACCTACCATTAGCAAGCGCAGCCAATGTAATCTTCAACATTTTTGTCTGAATACTGTAGATAACTTTACTCGTTTACCATCTTCTGTTACCAGGCTAAAAAGTATGTATATAATATTGTTTAAATGCACAAATTCTGTCCAGAACATGTAGATCTGTCTTACAACTACTCAAGCCTTTTTACACCCTTCTTTCAGCTTACTCAACTGCACATGTGCACTGACAAAGCACACCATTTTATGCTCGCCTGTCAGGGTGCACACGCTTTAGCTTGTTAAATACGTGTGTTGCACACGAGCGCATCTGCGTTCTCCAGAGTGCACAACTGCTTATACATTGAGCTTGTGCTCATTGTAATGCTGATCATGTTAATGAGCTTTTCCTTATCACATGGAGAATATTGCTTCCACTTTTATTCCTTTCATTCATTTCTTTTTGAAACAACTCAATAATCATTCTAGAGATCTTCCTCCTATCAACAAATGTGCAGATGTTTGCTGGACTTGTAATTGTGCATTTTATGGTGATAGTCTATAACAGTGTTTCTCAACTCCAGTCCTCAAGGCACCCCAACAGGTCATGTTTTCAGGCTTTCCATTATTTTGCACAGGTGATTTGATCAGTTTCACTGCCTTAGTAATTACCACAGCTGTTTCATCTGAGGGAAATCCTGAAAACATGACCTGTTGGGGCGCCTTGAGGACTGGAGTTGAGAAACACTGGTCTATAATCATTGGTGGAGCCAAAACTTCCATGAAAACATCTTCTCAACACATGTCTGTGTATTGTGCATTCTGGACAATTCTTTCCCCATACACTGTCCAATCTGATTGGATGACATTTAAATCGACTAATTTCTCTGAGCAACCAATCTGATTGGATGACATTTAAATCCACCCATTTCTCTAAACAATAAATTTCCCCATACACTGTCCAATCTGATTGGATGACATTTAAATCCACCCATTTCTCTAAACAATTAATTTCCCCATACACTGTCCAATCTGATTGGATAACATTTAAATCCACTAATTTCTCTAAACAATGAATTTCCCCATACACTGTCCAATCTGATTGGATGACATCTAAATTCACTCATTTCTCTTAGCAACCAATCTGATTGGATGACATTTAAATCCACCCATTTCTCTAAACAATTAATTTCCCCATACACTGTCCAATCAAATTGGATGACATTTAAATCCACCCATTTCTCTAAACAATTAATTTCCCCATACACTGTCCAATCGGATTGGATGACATCTAAATCGACTAATTTCTCTGAGCAACCAATCTGATTGGATGACATTTAAATCCACCCATTTCTCTAAACAATTAATTTCCCCATACACTGTCCAATCTGATTGGATGACATTTAAATCCACTAATTTCTCTAAACAATTAATTTCCCCATACACTGTCCAATCTGATTGGATGACATTTAAATCCACTAATTTCTCTAAACAATGAATTTCCCCATACACTGTCCAATCTGATTGGATGACATCTAAATCCACTCATTTCTCTTAGCAACCAATCTGATTGGATGACATTTAAATCCACCCATTTCTCTAAACAATTAATTTCCCCATACACTGTCCAATCTGATTGGATGACATCTAAATCCACTAATTTCTCTGAGCAACCAATCTGATTGGATGACTTTTAAAGCCACTAATTTCTCTAAACAATTAATTTCCCCATACACTGTCCAATCTGATTGGATGACATCTAAGTCGACTAATTTCTCTGAGCAACCAATCTGATTGGATAACATCTGCAGCTATCGCACTACACATAAGTGAAATCAATGTTTCTATTGAGCAAATCAGTGGTTATCAACCCAGTCCTCAGGACCCACTAACAGGCCAGGTTTTATGTATTACCTCGGGGGAGATGCAGACTAGAATACGGCAATCACTGAGCAGCAAATAATATCACCTGTGATGTATTTCAGTTATCTTGCAAACCTGGCCTGACAGGGTTGATGAGCACTGAATAGGGAGAACAGACTCTTGTGCTCATTGTAATGCATGTTAATGAGCTTTTCCTTATCACATGGAGAATATTCCTCCCACTTTTATTCCTTTCATTCATTTATTTTTGAAACAACTCAATAATCATTCTAGAGATCTTCCTCCTATCAACAACTATGCAGATGTTTCCTGGACTTGTAATTTTGCATTTTATGGTGATAGTCTATAATCATCGGTGAAGCCAAAACTTCCATGAAAACATGAAAACATCTTCTCAACACATGTCTGTGTATTGTGCATTCTGGACAATTCTTTCCCCATACACTCTGCAATCTGATTGGATGACATTTTAAATCAGCTATCTGAGCAGCTAAGTTTCCTAAACTAAGTTATTTTTAGTTCGTTTTTTTTTTTAAATCTAGTCCGGGTTTTCTTATCGACTCCAGTCCGTTTTTTTTTTTCAAATCCAGTCCGGGTTTTATTTTTCAACTCCAGTCCATTTTTTTTAAAAAATCCAGTCCGGGTTTTCTTATCAACTCCAGTCCGGTTATTAATTCAAATCCAGTCCGGGTTTTTTTTAACTCCAGTCCATTTTTTTTTCAAATCCAGTCTGGGTTTTCTTATCAACACCAGTCCGGTTATTTTTTCAGATCCAGTCCGGGTTTTATTTTTCAACTCCAGTCCGGTTATTTTTTCAAATCCAGTCCGGGTTTTCTTATCAACTCCAGTCCAGTTATTTTTTCAGATCCAGTCCGGGTTTTATTTTTCAACTCCAGTCCGGTTATTTTTTTAACTCCAGTCCGGGTTTTATTTTTCAACTCCAGTCCGGTTATTTTTTCAAATCCAGTCCGGGTCTTATCAACTCCAGTCCGGTTATTTTTTCAAATCCAGTCCGGGTTTTATTTTTCAACTCCAGTCCGGTTATTTTTTCCAATCCAGTCCGTGTTTTCTTATCAACTCCTGTCCGGTTATTTTTTCAGATCCAGTCCGGGTTTTATTTTTCAACTCCAGTCCATTTTTTTTTCAAATCCAGTCCGGGTTTTCTTATCAACTCCAGTCCGGTTATTTTTTCAGATCCAGTCCTGGTTTTATTTTTCAACTCCAGTCCGGTTATTTTTTCAGATCCAGTCCGGGTTTTATTTTTCAACTCCAGTCCATTTTTTTAATTCCAGTCCGGGTTTTTTTTCAACTCCAGTCCGTTTTTTTTAAATCCAGTCCGTTTTTTTTTAACTCCGGTCTGTAATTTTTTCAAATCCAGTCTGGGATTTTTTTTAAACTCCAGTCCATTTTTTTTTTTAAATCCAGTCCGGGTTTTTTTTTAACTCCGATCTGTAATTTTTTCAAATCCAGTCCGGGTTTTCTTATCAACTCCAGTCCAGTTATTTTTTCAGATCCAGTCTGGGTTTTATTTTTCAACTCCAGTCCGGTTATTTTTTCAGATCCAGTCCGGGTTTTATTTTTCAACTCCAGTCCGGTTATTTTTTCAAATCCAGTCCAGGTTTTCTTATCAACTCCAGTCCGGTTTTTTTCAAATCCAGTCTGGGTTTTTTTTTAACTCCAGTCCGGTTATTTTTTCAAATCAAGTCCGGGTTTTCTTATCAACTCCAGTCAAGTTATTTTTTCAGATCCAGTCCGGGTTTTATTTTTCAACTCCAGTCCGGTTATTTTTTCAAATCCAGTCCGGGTTTTCTTATCAACTCCAGTCCGGTTATTTTTTCAGATCCAGTCCGGGTTTTATTTTTAAACTCCAGTCCGGTTATTTTTTTAAATCCAGTCCGGGTTTAATTTTTCAACTCCAGTCCGGTTATTTTTTCAAATCCAGTCCGGGTTTTCTTATCAAATCCAGTCCGGTTATTTTTTTCAAATCCAGTCCGGGATTTATTTTTCAACTCCAGTCCGGTTATTTTTTTAAACCCAGTCCGGGTTTTATTTTTCACTTCCAGTCCGGTTATTTTTTCAAATCCAGTCCGGTTCTTCTTATCAACTCCAGTCCGGTTATTTTTTCAAATCCAGTCCGGGTTTTATTTTTCAACACCAGTCCGGTTATTTTTTCAAATCCAGTCCGGGTTTTCTTATCAACTCCTGTCCGGTTATTTTTTCAGATCCAGTCCGGGTTTTATTTTTCAACTCCAGTCCATTTTTTTTCAAATCCAGGCCGGGTTTTCTTATCAACTCCAGTCCGGTTATTTTTTCAGATCCAGTCTGGGTTTTCTTATCAACTCCAGTCCGGTTATTTTTTCAGATCCAGTCCGGGTTTTATTTTTCAACTCCAGTCCGGTTATTTTTTTAAATCCAGTCCGGGTTTTATTTTTCAACTCCAGTCCGGTTATTTTTTCAAATCCAGTCCGGGTCTTCTTATCAACTCCAGTCCGGTTATTTTTTTAGATCCAGTCCGGGTTTTATTTTTTAACTCCAGTCCGGTTATTTTTTCAGATCCAGTCCAGGTTTTTTTTTTTAACTCCAGTCCGGTTATTTTTTCAAATCCAGTCCGGGTTTTCTTATCAACTCCAGTCCAGTTATTTTTTCAGATCCAGTCCGGGTTTTAATTTTCAACTCCAGTCCGGTTATTTTTTCAAATCCAGTCCGGGTTTTCTTATCAACTCCAGTCCGGTTATTTTTTCAGATCCAGTCCGGGTTTTATTTTTCAACTCCAGTCCGGTTATTTTTTTAAATCCAGTCCGGGTTTTATTTTTCAACTCCAGACCGGTTATTTTTTCAAATCCAGTCCGGGTTTTCTTATCAACTCCAGTCCGGTTATTTTTTCAAATCCAGTCCGGGTTTTCTTATCAACTCCAGTCCGGTTATTTTTTCAAATCCAGTCCGGGTTTTATTTTTCGACTCCAGTCCGGTTATTTTTTCAAATCCAGTCCGGGTTTTCTTATCATCTCCAGTCCGGTTATTTTTTCAGATCCCGTCCGGTTTTTTTTTTTTCAACTCCAGTCTGGTTATTTTTTCAAATCCAGTCCGGTTATTTTTTCAAATCCAGTCCGGGTTTTCTTATCATCTCCAGTCCGGTTATTTTTTCAGATCCAGTCCGGGTTTTATTTTTCAACTCCAGTCCGGTTATTTTTTTAGATCCAGTCCGGGTTTTATTTTTCAACTCCAGTCCGGTTATTTTTTCAGATCCAGTCCGTTTTTTTTTTTTCAACTCCAGTCTGGTTATTTTTTCAAATCCAGTCCGGTTATTTTTTCAAATCCAGTCCGGGTTTTCTTATCAACTATAGTCCGGTTATTTTTTCAGATCCAGTCCGGGTTTTATTTTTCAACTCCAGTCCGGTTATTTTTTCAAATCCAGTAGTAGTGTGAAAGGGGCCTTAGCCAGAATTTAATTTAATTTAAAGGGACGCCGGACCTTAATTTGAGATCGTGACTTCTGAGGAGAAATCCAAGATGGCCTCCGCTATGCAGAATACAGCCTCCAGTGCCCTCTGCCTCACAGAGCAAACGCAGGTATTCTCCTCAGAGACAGTGACATTTACTTCTGGGCTACAGACAGGCCACCCACAGTTACTCATCCCTCCACCAGCATATACTGAGCCCCCTACTGGTCATATACTATCTGACCTTGCCATTATTCCCTCAGGACATCATTTTGCCGCTCAGTCTGGTGCAATCCCTTTAGAGGCTCTCTCCAGGGAACAGACATTTATAATATCGGACCTATTTCAAAAAATTTCAGAACTACTCGATAGAGGACTAGCTCATACAGCGGCTAAAATCACTGGGGACCTGAAAGCTGACTTCCAAAACCCGGGAACAAGAATTGACACCATAGATCAAAAGTTGGAAGATACAGGGGGTGATTTACTAAAGACCACTGCCTGTGGTGCAGTGGAGAAATTGGAGCAATTGCACAAAAAACGGGACTCAAAACATTTATCAAAACTGATGGTGCACTTATATGCACCAAACCATATTTACATAGGTCGCACCTACCATTAGCAAGCGCAGCCAATGTAATCTTCAACATTTTTGTCTGAATACTGTAGATAACTTTACTCGTTTACCATCTTCTGTTACCAGGCTAAAAAGTATGTATATAATATTGTTTAAATGCACAAATTCTGTCCAGAACATGTAGATCTGTCTTACAACTACTCAAGCCTTTTTACACCCTTCTTTCAGCTTACTCAACTGCACATGTGCACTGACAAAGCACACCATTTTATGCTCGCCTGTCAGGGTGCACACGCTTTAGCTTGTTAAATATGTGTGTTGCACACGAGCGCATCTGCGTTCTCCAGAGTGCACAACTGCTTATACATTGAGCTTGTGCTCATTGTAATGCTGATCATGTTAATGAGCTTTTCCTTATCACATGGAGAATATTGCTTCCACTTTTATTCCTTTCATTCATTTCTTTTTGAAACAACTCAATAATCATTCTAGAGGTCTTCCTCCTATCAACAAATGTGCAGATGTTTGCTGGACTTGTAATTGTGCATTTTATGGTGATAGTCTATAACAGTGTTTCTCAACTCCAGTCCTCAAGGCACCCCAACAGGTCATGTTTTCAGGCTTTCCATTATTTTGCACAGGTGATTTGATCAGTTTCACTGCCTTAGTAATTACCACAGCTGTTTCATCTGAGGGAAATCCTGAAAACATGACCTGTTGGGGCGCCTTGAGGACTGGAGTTGAGAAACACTGGTCTATAATCATTGGTGGAGCCAAAACTTCCATGAAAACATCTTCTCAACACATGTCTGTGTATTGTGCATTCTGGACAATTCTTTCCCCATACACTGTGCAATCTGATTGGATGACATTTAAATCCACCCATTTCTCTAAACAATTAATTTCCCCATACACTGTCCAATCTGATTGGATGACATCTAAATCGACTAATTTCTCTGAGCGACCAATCTGATTGGATGACATTTAAATCCACCCATTTCTCTAAACAATAAATTTCCCCATACACTGTCCAATCTGATTGGATGGCATTTAAATCCACCCATTTCTCTAAACAATTAATTTCCCCATACACTGTCCAATCTGATTGGATGACATTTAAATCCACTAATTTCTCTAAACAATGAATTTCCCCATACACTGTCCAATCTGATTGGATGACATCTAAATCCACTCATTTCTCTGAGCAACCAATCTGATTGGATGACATTTAAATCCACCCATTTCTCTAAACAATTAATTTCCCCATACACTGTCCAATCTGATTGGATGACATCTAAATCCACTAATTTCTCTGAGCAACCAATCTGATTGAATGACTTTTAAAGCCACTAATTTCTCTAAACAATTAATTTCCCCATACACTGTCCAATCTGATTGGATGACATCTAAATCGACTAATTTCTCTGAGCAACCAATCTGATTGGATAACATCTGCAGCTATCGCACTACACATAAGTGAAATCAATGTTTCTATTGAGCAAATCAGTGGTTATCAACCCAGTCCTCAGGACCCACTAACAGGCCAGGTTTTATGTATTACCTCGGGGGAGATGCAGACTAGAATACGGCAATCACTGAGCAGCAAATAATATCACCTGTGATGTATTTCAGTTATCTTGCAAACCTGGCCTGACAGGGTTGATGAGCACTGAATAGGGAGAACAGACTCTTGTGCTCATTGTAATGCATGTTAATGAGCTTTTCCTTATCACATGGAGAATATTCCTCCCACTTTTATTCCTTTCATTCACTTATTTTTGAAACAACTCAATAATCATTCTAGAGATCTTCCTCCTATCAACAACTATGCAGATGTTTCCTGGACTTGTAATTTTGCATTTTATGGTGATAGTCTATAATCATCGTGAAGCCAAAACTTCCATGAAAACATGAAAACATCTTCTCAACACATGTCTGTGTATTGTGCATTCTGGACAATTCTTTCCCCATACACTGTGCAATCTGATTGGATGACATTTTAAATCAGCTATCTGAGCAGCTAAGTTTCCTAAACTAAGTTATTTTTAGTTCGTTTTTTTTTTTAAATCTAGTCCGGGTTTTCTTATCGACTCCAGTCTGTTTTTTTTTTCAAATCCAGTCCGGGTTTTATTTTTCAACTCCAGTCCATTTTTTTTTCAAATCCAGTCCGGGTTTTCTTATCAACTCCAGTCCGGTTATTCAAATCCAGTCCGGGTTTTTTTTAACTCCAGTCCGGTTATTTTTTCAAATCCAGTCCGGGTTTTCTTATCAACTCCAGTCCGGTTATTCAAATCCAGTCCGGGTTTTCTTATCAACTCCAGTCCGTTTTTTTTTTCAAATCCAGTCTGGGTTTTTTTTAACTCCAGTCCGGTTATTTTTTCAAATCCAGTCCGGGTTTTCTTATCAACTCCAGTCAAGTTATTTTTTCAGATCCAGTCCGGGTTTTATTTTTCAACTCCAGTCCGGTTATTTTTTCAAATCCAGTCTGGGTTTTCTTATCAACTCCAGTCCGGTTATTTTTTCAGATCCAGTCCGGGTTTTATTTTTAAACTCCAGTCCGGTTATTTTTTTAAACCCAGTCTGGGTTTTATTTTTCACTTCCAGTCCGGTTATTTTTTCAAATCCAGTCCGGTTCTTCTTATCAACTCCAGTCCGGTTATTTTTTCAAATCCAGTCCGGGTTTTATTTTTCAACACCAGTCCGGTTATTTTTTCAAATCCAGTCCGGGTTTTCTTATCAACTCCTGTCCGGTTATTTTTTCAGATCCAGTCCGGGTTTTATTTTTCAACTCCAGTCCATTTTTTTTCAAATCCAGTCCGGGTTTTCTTATCAACTCCAGTCCGGTTATTTTTTCAGATCCAGTCCGGGTTTTCTTATCAACTCCAGTCCGGTTATTTTTTCAGATCCAGTCCGGGTTTTATTTTTCAACTCCAGTCCGGTTATTTTTTTAAATCCAGTCCGGGTTTTATTTTTCAACTCCAGTCCGGTTATTTTTTCAAATCCAGTCCGGGTCTTCTTATCAACTCCAGTCCGGTTATTTTTTTAGATCCAGTCCGGGTTTTATTTTTTAACTCCAGTCCGGTTATTTTTTCAGATCCAGTCCAGGTTTTTTTTTTTAACTCCAGTCCGGTTATTTTTTCAAATCCAGTCCGGGTTTTCTTATCAACTCCAGTCCAGTTATTTTTTCAGATCCAGTCCGGGTTTTAATTTTCAACTCCAGTCCGGTTATTTTTTCAAATCCAGTCCGGGTTTTCTTATCAACTTCAGTCCGGTTATTTTTTCAGATCCAGTCCGGGTTTTATTTTTCGACTCCAGTCCGGTTATTTTTTCAAATCCAGTCCGGGTTTTCTTATCAACTTCAGTCCGGTTATTTTTTTAAATCCAGTCCGGGTTTTATTTTTCAACTCCAGTCCGGTTATTTTTTCAAATCCAGTCCGGGTTTTCTTATCAACTCCAGTCCGGTTATTTTTTCAGATCGAGTCCGGGTTTTATTTTTCAACTCCAGTCCGGTTATTTTTTCAGATCCAGTCCGGGTTTTTTTTTTAACTCCAGTCCGGTTATTTTTTCAAATCCAGTCCAGGTTTTCTTATCAACTCCAGTCCAGTTATTTTTTCAGATCCAGTCCGGGTTTTAATTTTCAACTCCAGTCCGGTTATTTTTTCAAATCCAGTCCGGGTTTTCTTATCAACTCCAGTCCGGTTATTTTTTCAGATCCAGTCCGGGTTTTATTTTTCAACTCCAGTCCGGTTATTTTTTTAAATCCAGTCCGGGTTTTATTTTTCAACTCCAGACCGGTTATTTTTTCAAATCCAGTCCGGGTTTTCTTATAAACTCCAGTCCGGTTATTTTTTCAAATCCAGTCCGGGTTTTCTTATCAACTCCAGTCCGGTTATTTTTTCAGATCCAGTCTGGGTTTTATTTTTCAACTCCAGTCCGGTTATTTTTTTAGATCCAGTCCGGGTTTTATTTTTCAACTCCAGTCCGATTATTTTTTCAGATCCAGTCCGTTTTTTTTTTTCAACTCCAGTCTGGTTATTTTTTCAAATCCAGTCCGGTTATTTTTTCAAATCCAGTCCGGGTTTTCTTATCATCTCCAGTCCGGTTATTTTTTCAGATCCAGTCCGGGTTTTATTTTTCAACTCCAGTCCGGTTATTTTTTTAGATCCAGTCCGGGTTTTGTTTTTCAACTCCAGTCCGGTTATTTTTTCAGATCCAGTCCGTTTTTTTTTTTTCAACTCCAGTCTGGTTATTTTTTCAAATCCAGTCCGGTTATTTTTTCAAATCCAGTCCGGGTTTTCTTATCAACTATAGTCCGGTTATTTTTTCAGATCCAGTCCGGGTTTTATTTTTCAACTCCAGTCCGGTTATTTTTTCAAATCCAGTAGTAGTGTGAAAGGGGCCTTAGCCAGAATTTAATTTAATTTAAAGGGACGCCGGACCTTAATTTGAGATCGTGACTTCTGAGGAGAAATCCAAGATGGCCTCCGCTATGCAGAATACAGCCTCCAGTGCCCTCTGCCTCACAGAGCAAACGCAGGTATTCTCCTCAGAGACAGTGACATTTACTTCTGGGCTACAGACAGGCCACCCACAGTTACTCATCCCTCCACCAGCATATACTGAGCCCCCTACTGGTCATATACTATCTGACCTTGCCATTATTCCCTCAGGACATAATTTTGCCGCTCAGTCTGGTGCAATCCCTTTAGAGGCTCTCTCCAGGGAACAGACATTTATAATATCGGACCTATTTCAAAAAATTTCAGAACTACTCGATAGAGGACTAGCTCATACAGCGGCTAAAATCACTGGGGACCTGAAAGCTGACTTCCAAAACCCGGGAACAAGAATTGACACCATAGATCAAAAGTTGGAAGATACAGGGGGTGATTTACTAAAGACCTCTGCCTGTGGTGCAGTGGAGAAATTGGAGCAATTGCACAAAAAACGGGACTCAAAACATTTATCAAAAATGATGGTGCACTTATATGCACCAAACCATATTTACATAGGTCGCACCTACCATTAGCAAGCGCAGCCAATGTAATCTTCAACATTTTTGTCTGAATACTGTAGATAACTTTACTCGTTTACCATCTTCTGTTACCAGGCTAAAAAGTATGTATATAATATTGTTTAAATGCACAAATTCTGTCCAGAACATGTAGATCTGTCTTACAACTACTCAAGCCTTTTTACACCCTTCTTTCAGCTTACTCAACTGCACATGTGCACTGACAAAGCACACCATTTTATGCTCGCCTGTCAGGGTGCACACGCTTTAGCTTGTTAAATACGTGTGTTGCACACGAGCGCATCTGCGTTCTCCAGAGTGCACAACTGCTTATACATTGAGCTTGTGCTCATTGTAATGCTGATCATGTTAATGAGCTTTTCCTTATCACATGCAGAATATTGCTTCCACTTTTATTCCTTTCATTCACTTCTTTTTGAAACAACTCAATAATCATTCTAGAGATCTTCCTCCTATCAACAAATGTGCAGATGTTTGCTGGACTTGTAATTGTGCATTTTATGGTGATAGTCTATAACAGTGTTTCTCAACTCCAGTCCTCAAGGCACCCCAACAGGTCATGTTTTCAGGCTTTCCATTATTTTGCACAGGTGATTTGATCAGTTTCACTGCCTTAGTAATTACCACAGCTGTTTCATCTGAGGGAAATCCTGAAAACATGACCTGTTGGGGCGCCTTGAGGACTGGAGTTGAGAAACACTGGTCTATAATCATTGGTGGAGCCAAAACTTCCATGAAAACATCTTCTCAACACATGTCTGTGTATTGTGCATTCTGGACAATTCTTTCCCCATACACTGTCCAATCTGATTGGCTGACATTTAAATCGACTAATTTCTCTGAGCAACCAATCTGATTGGATGACATTTAAATCCACCCATTTCTCTAAACAATTAATTTCCCCATACACTGTCCAATCTGATTGGATGACATTTAAATCCACCCATTTCTCTAAACAATTAATTTCCCCATACACTGTCCAATCTGATTGGATAACATTTAAATCCACTAATTTCTCTAAACAATGAATTTCCCCATACACTGTCCAATCTGATTGGATGACATCTAAATCCACTCATTTCTCTTAGCAACCAATCTGATTGGATGACATTTAAATCCACCCATTTCTCTAAACAATTAATTTCCCCATACACTGTCCAATCAAATTGGATGACATTTAAATCCACCCATTTCTCTAAACAATTAATTTCCCCATACACTGTCCAATCGGATTGGATGACATCTAAATCGACTAATTTCTCTGAGCAACCAATCTGATTGGATGACATTTAAATCCACCCATTTCTCTAAACAATTAATTTCCCCATACACTGTCCAATCTGATTGGATGACATTTAAATCCACTAATTTCTCTAAACAATTAATTTCCCCATACACTGTCCAATCTGATTGGATGACATTTAAATCCACTAATTTCTCTAAACAATGAATTTCCCCATACACTGTCCAATCTGATTGGATGACATCTAAATCCACTCATTTCTCTTAGCAACCAATCTGATTGGATGACATTTAAATCCACCCATTTCTCTAAACAATTAATTTCCCCATACACTGTCCAATCAAATTGGATGACATTTAAATCCACCCATTTCTCTAAACAATTAATTTCCCCATACACTGTCCAATCGGATTGGATGACATCTAAATCCACTAATTTCTCTGAGCAACCAATCTGATTGGATGACATTTAAATCCACCCATTTCTCTAAACAATTAATTTCCCCATACACTGTCCAATCTGATTGGATGACATCTAAATCCACTAATTTCTCTGAGCAACCAATCTGATTGGATGACTTTTAAAGCCACTAATTTCTCTAAACAATTAATTTCCCCATACACTGTCCAATCTGATTGGATGACATCTAAATCGACTAATTTCTCTGAGCAACCAATCTGATTGGATAACATCTGCAGCTATCGCACTACACATAAGTGAAATCAATGTTTCTATTGAGCAAATCAGTGGTTATCAACCCAGTCCTCAGGACCCACTAACAGGCCAGGTTTTATGTATTACCTCGGGGGAGATGCAGACTAGAATACGGCAATCACTGAGCAGCAAATAATATCACCTGTGATGTATTTCAGTTATCTTGCAAACCTGGCCTGACAGGGTTGATGAGCACTGAATAGGGAGAACAGACTCTTGTGCTCATTGTAATGCATGTTAATGAGCTTTTCCTTATCACATGGAGAATATTCCTCCCACTTTTATTCCTTTCATTCACTTATTTTTGAAACAACTCAATAATCATTCTAGAGATCTTCCTCCTATCAACAACTATGCAGATGTTTCCTGGACTTGTAATTTTGCATTTTATGGTGATAGTCTATAATCATCGGTGAAGCCAAAACTTCCATGAAAACATGAAAACATCTTCTCAACACATGTCTGTGTATTGTGCATTCTGGACAATTCTTTCCCCATACACTGTGCAATCTGATTGGATGACATTTTAAATCAGCTATCTGAGCAGCTAAGTTTCCTAAACTAAGTTATTTTTAGTTCGTTTTCTTTTTTTAAATCTAGTCCGGGTTTTCTTATCGACTCCAGTCCGTTTTTTTTTTCAAATCCAGTCCGGGTTTTCTTATCAACTCCAGCCCGGTTATTTTTTCAAATCCAGTCCGGGTTTTAAATTTCGACTCCAGTCCGGTTATTTTTTCAAATCCAGTCCGGGTTTTCTTATCATCTCCAGTCCGGTTATTTTTTCAGATCCAGTCCGGGTTTTATTTTTCAACTCCAGTCCGGTTCTTTTTTCAGATCCAGTCCGGGTTTTTTTTCAACTCCAGTCCGGTTATTTTTTGAAATCCAGTCCGGGTTTTCTTATCAACTCCAGTCCGGTTATTTTTTTAAATCCAGTCCGGGTTTTCTTATCAACTCCAGTCCATTATTATTTTTTTCAAATCCAGTCTGGGTTTCTTTTAACTCCAGTCCGGTTTTTTTTAATCCAGTCCGGGTTTTTATTAAAAATAAATTATTGATTAAAAAAAAAGATTTTTTTTTATTTGTTTTATTTGTTTATTAAATTTTTTCATGCCTAAGCCTATTTCTGATATTTGATGTTTACAAGATACTTCAAATATATATTTATATATTGGGCTTTTTATTGCCTTCTATGTCCCTGCTGGGGAGATTCACAATCTCATGCAGCGTACACACGATCATTATTCACGGCGGTTAAAAAACCGCCGTGAATAATGTCATTAAAAACGAGGGAACGGCTTGTTCCCCACACACGGTCATTTTTCACGTCGTTTTTTCTCTTGTTGAGAAAAACTACCGTCTGTGGGCTCCGCAGCAGTGTTTCCCTATGGGAAAACTGCCACGGAAAAAATGTCGGACAAAAACGACGAGAAAAATTAGAACATATTCTAATTTTTCTCGTCGTTTTTAATGCCGTTTTTCTCGTCGAGAAAAACGACATAAAGCCCACAGACGATCGTTTTTCTCGTCGAAAGGAAAAAATTTTGTTTTTCTCGACGAGAATGAAATGTTAGGGGACATTTTAGAAAGTTGAGTTGTGGGCTTGAACAGAGAAGGGACCTATTGGTGGAAAAGACATAGCCCCCTCTTTTCACATGTGTTTACCTTCGTTTTTGAATAAACCCTTTGATAATATACTTTCCGTATTAGGTGTCCGTTTAATAAACCGTGATAAGCCGAGATCATGATGATCACCGCTTATCTCAGAGCATTGCCGGTTTAATAAGCTGAGATAAGGAGCAGAGAACATGTTCTGCGCTTCTCATCAGAGCACATGATCGTTTCGTCACAACAGTTTAATAAAGTGTGATCTGAAGATCTCACAGCCCTTCCACTGAAATATCTCCCTTCCAGATTCACCAGCTCAGAGGTGGAGAATCTGGGAGAGAAGCTGGTGCGATTAGAGGAAGAAGGCTTATTTCTTCCTAATATCAGCACCAGTGGGTTAAAAATGAATATTAATGAGGTGCACATGGATGGCCGCCTGAGCACAGAGCTCCGCTCCAGCTCAGCGCACCGGCGCCCATACCGGCCCTCACGGCAACCTGAAAATTATAAAAACAAGCAGGCAGACTGCCTATCATCTCAGGAACACTCCCCATTAGTCCCCTTTCACACTTTTACGACTTGTCCCACGATTTGTGATGGCAAAAGTAGCATGACAAGTCGTTTGCCATGATTTCCAATGACAACCATTCATATTAGTATGACTTCAAGTTGTTCCGACTTCAAAGTAGTCCCTGCACTACTTTGGTCCGATTTTGTAATTTTATTTTTCAACTCCAGTCCGGTTATTTTTTGAAATCCAGTCCGGATATTCTTATCAACTCCAGTCCAGTTATTTTTTCAGATCCAGTCCGGGTTTTATTTTTCAACTCCAGTCCATTTGTTTTAAATTCCAGTCCGGGTTTTTTTTAAACTCCAGTCCATTATTTTTTTAAATCCAGTCCGGTTTTTTTTTTTAACTCCGATCCGTAATTTTTTCAAATCCAGTCTGGGTTTTCTTATCAACTCCAGTCCGGTTATTTTTTCAGATCCAGTCCGGGTTTTATTTTTCAACTCCAGTCCTTTTATTTTTTTAAATTCAGTCCGGGTTTTATTTTTCAACTCCAGTCCGGTCATTTTTTCAAATCCAGTCTGGGTCTTCTTATCAACTCCAGTCCGGTTATTTTTTCAAATCCAGTCCGGGTTTTCTTATCAACTCCAGTCCGGTTATTTTTTCAGATCGAGTCCGGGTTTTATTTTTCAACTCCAGTCCGGTTATTTTTTTAGATCCAGTCCGGGTTTTATTTTTCAACTCCAGTCCGGTTATTTTTTCAGATCCAGTCCAGGTTTTTTTTTCAACTCCAGTCCGGTTATTTTTTTAAATCCAGTCCGGGTTTTCTTATCAACTCCAGTCCAGTTATTTTTTCAGATCCAGTCCGGGTTTTAATTTTCAACTCCAGTCCGGTTATTTTTTCAAATCCAGTCCGGGTTTTCTTATCAACTCCAGTCCGGTTATTTTTTCAGATCCAGTCCGGGTTTTATTTTTCAACTCCAGTCCGGTTATTTTTTTAAATCCAGTCCGGGTTTTATTTTTCAACTCCAGACCGGTTATTTTTTCAAATCCAATCCGGGTTTTCTTATCAACTCCAGTCCGGTTATTTTTTAAATACCAGTCCGGGTTTTCTTATCAACTCCAGTCTGGTTATTTTTTCAAATCCAGTCCGGGTTTTATTTTTCGACTCCAGTCCGGTTATTTTTTTAAATCCAGTCCGGGTTTTCTTATCATCTCCAGTCCGGTTATTTTTTCAGATCCAGTCCGGGTTTTATTTTTCAACTCCAGTCCGGTTATTTTTTCAGATCCAGTCCGGGTTTTATTTTTCAACTCCAGTCCGGTTATTTTTTCAGATCCAGTCCGTTTTTTTTTCAACTCCAGTCTGGTTATTTTTTCAAATCCAGTCCGGTTATTTTTTCAAATCCAGTCCGGGTTTTCTTATCAACTATAGTCCGGTTATTTTTTCAGATCCAGTCCGGGTTTTATTTTTCAACTCCAGTCCGGTTATTTTTTCAAATCCAGTAGTAGTGTGAAAGGGGCCTTAGCCAGAATTTAATTTAATTTAAAGGGACGCCGGACCTTAATTTGAGATCGTGACTTCTGAGGAGAAATCCAAGATGGCCTCCGCTATGCAGAATACAGCCTCCAGTGCCCTCTGCCTCACAGAGCAAACGCAGGTATTCTCCTCAGAGACAGTGACATTTACTTCTGGGCTACAGACAGGCCACCCACAGTTACTCATCCCTCCACCAGCATATACTGAGCCCCCTACTGGTCATGTACTATCTGACCTTGCCATTATTCCCTCAGGACATAATTTTGCCGCTCAGTCTGGTGCAATCCCTTTAGAGGCTCTCTCCAGGGAACAGACATTTATAATATCGGACCTATTTCAAAAAATTTCAGAACTACTCGATAGAGGACTAGCTCATACAGCGGCTAAAATCACTGGGGACCTGAAAGCTGACTTCCAAAACCTGGGAACAAGAATTGACACCATAGATCAAAAGTTGGAAGATACAGGGGGTGATTTACTAAAGACCTCTGCCTGTGGTGCAGTGGAGAAATTGGAGCAATTGCACAAAAAACGGGACTCAAAACATTTATCAAAAATGATGGTGCACTTATATGCACCAAACCATATTTACATAGGTCGCACCTACCATTAGCAAGCGCAGCCAATGTAATCTTCAACATTTTTGTCTGAATACTGTAGATAACTTTACTCGTTTACCATCTTCTGTTACCAGGCTAAAAAGTATGTATATAATATTGTTTAAATGCACAAATTCTGTCCAGAACATGTAGATCTGTCTTACAACTACTCAAGCCTTTTTACACCCTTCTTTCAGCTTACTCAACTGCACATGTGCACTGACAAAGCACACCATTTTATGCTCGCCTGTCAGGGTGCACACGCTTTAGCTTGTTAAATACGTGTGTTGCACACGAGCGCATCTGCGTTCTCCAGAGTGCACAACTGCTTATACATTGAGCTTGTGCTCATTGTAATGCTGATCATGTTAATGAGCTTTTCCTTATCACATGGAGAATATTGCTTCCACTTTTATTCCTTTCATTCATTTCTTTTTGAAACAACTCAATAATCATTCTAGAGATCTTCCTCCTATCAACAAATGTGCAGATGTTTGCTGGACTTGTAATTGTGCATTTTATGGTGATAGTCTATAACAGTGTTTCTCAACTCCAGTCCTCAAGGCACCCCAACAGGTCATGTTTTCAGGCTTTCCATTATTTTGCACAGGTGATTTGATCAGTTTCACTGCCTTAGTAATTACCACAGCTGTTTCATCTGAGGGAAATCCTGAAAACATGACCTGTTGGGGCGCCTTGAGGACTGGAGTTGAGAAACACTGGTCTATAATCATTGGTGGAGCCAAAACTTCCATGAAAACATCTTCTCAACACATGTCTGTGTATTGTGCATTCTGGACAATTCTTTCCCCATACACTGTCCAATCTGATTGGATGACATTTAAATCGACTAATTTCTCTGAGCAACCAATCTGATTGGATGACATTTAAATCCACCCATTTCTCTAAACAATAAATTTCCCCATACACTGTCCAATCTGATTGGATGACATTTAAATCCACCCATTTCTCTAAACAATTAATTTCCCCATACACTGTCCAATCTGATTGGATAACATTTAAATCCACTAATTTCTCTAAACAATGAATTTCCCCATACACTGTCCAATCTGATTGGATGACATCTAAATTCACTCATTTCTCTTAGCAACCAATCTGATTGGATGACATTTAAATCCACCCATTTCTCTAAACAATTAATTTCCCCATACACTGTCCAATCAAATTGGATGACATTTAAATCCACCCATTTCTCTAAACAATTAATTTCCCCATACACTGTCCAATCGGATTGGATGACATCTAAATCGACTAATTTCTCTGAGCAACCAATCTGATTGGATGACATTTAAATCCACCCATTTCTCTAAACAATTAATTTCCCCATACACTGTCCAATCTGATTGGATGACATTTAAATCCACTAATTTCCTTAAACAATTAATTTCCCCATACACTGTCCAATCTGATTGGATGACATTTAAATCCACTAATTTCTCTAAACAATGAATTTCCCCATACACTGTCCAATCTGATTGGATGACATCTAAATCCACTCATTTCTCTGAGCAACCAATCTGATTGGATGACATTTAAATCCACCCATTTCTCTAAACAATTAATTTCCCCATACACTGTCCAATCTGATTGGATGACATCTAAATCCACTAATTTCTCTGAGCAACCAATCTGATTGGATGACTTTTAAAGCCACTAATTTCTCTAAACAATTAATTTCCCCATACACTGTCCAATCTGATTGGATGACATCTAAGTCGACTAATTTCTCTGAGCAACCAATCTGATTGGATAACATCTGCAGCTATCGCACTACACATAAGTGAAATCAATGTTTCTATTGAGCAAATCAGTGGTTATCAACCCAGTCCTCAGGACCCACTAACAGGCCAGGTTTTATGTATTACCTCGGGGGAGATGCAGGCTAGAATACGGCAATCACTGAGCAGCAAATAATATCACCTGTGATGTATTTCAGTTATCTTGCAAACCTGGCCTGACAGGGTTGATGAGCACTGAATAGGGAGAACAGACTCTTGTGCTCATTGTAATGCATGTTAATGAGCTTTTCCTTATCACATGGAGAATATTCCTCCCACTTTTATTCCTTTCATTCATTTATTTTTGAAACAACTCAATAATCATTCTAGAGATCTTCCTCCTATCAACAACTATGCAGATGTTTCCTGGACTTGTAATTTTGCATTTTATGGTGATAGTCTATAATCATCGGTGAAGCCAAAACTTCCATGAAAACATGAAAACATCTTCTCAACACATGTCTGTGTATTGTGCATTCTGGACAATTCTTTCCCCATACACTGTGCAATCTGATTGGATGACATTTTAAATCAGCTATCTGAGCAGCTAAGTTTCCTAAACGAAGTTATTTTTAGTTCGTTTTTTTTTTTAAATCTAGTCCGGGTTTTCTTATCGACTCCAGTCCGTTTTTTTTTTCAAATCCAGTCCGGGTTTTATTTTTCAACTCCAGTCCATTTTTTTAAAAAAATCCAGTCCGGGTTTTCTTATCAACTCCAGTCCGGTTATTAATTCAAATCCAGTCCGGGTTTTTTTTAACTCCAGTCCATTTTTTTTTCAAATCCAGTCTGGGTTTTCTTATCAACTCCAGTCCGGTTATTTTTTCAGATCCAGTCCGGGTTTTATTTTTCAACTCCAGTCCGGTTATTTTTTCAAATCCAGTCCGGGTTTTCTTATCAACTCCAGTCCAGTTATTTTTTCAGATCCAGTCCGGGTTTTATTTTTCAACTCCAGTCCGGTTATTTTTTTAACTCCAGTCCGGGTTTTATTTTTCAACTCCAGTCCGGTTATTTTTTCAAATCCAGTCCGGGTCTTATCAACTCCAGTCCGGTTATTTTTTCAAATCCAGTCCGGGTTTTATTTTTCAACTCCAGTCCGGTTATTTTTTCCAATCCAGTCCGTGTTTTCTTATCAACTCCTGTCCGGTTATTTTTTCAGATCCAGTCCGGGTTTTATTTTTCAACTCCAGTCCATTTTTTTTTCAAATCCAGTCCGGGTTTTCTTATCAACTCCAGTCCGGTTATTTTTTCAGATCCAGTCCTGGTTTTATTTTTCAACTCCAGTCCGGTTATTTTTTCAGATCCAGTCCGGGTTTTATTTTTCAACTCCAGTCCATTTTTTTAATTCCAGTCCGGGTTTTTTTTCAACTCCAGTCCGTTTTTTTTAAATCCAGTCCGTTTTTTTTTAACTCCGGTCTGTAATTTTTTCAAATCCAGTCTGGGATTTTTTTTAAACTCCAGTCCATTTTTTTTTTTAAATCCAGTCCGGGTTTTTTTTTAACTCCGATCTGTAATTTTTTCAAATCCAGTCTGGGTTTTCTTATCAACTCCAGTCCAGTTATTTTTTCAGATCCAGTCTGGGTTTTATTTTTCAACTCCAGTCCGGTTATTTTTTCAGATCCAGTCCGGGTTTTATTTTTCAACTCCAGTCCGGTTATTTTTTCAAATCCAGTCCAGGTTTTCTTATCAACTCCAGTCCGGTTTTTTTCAAATCCAGTCTGTTTTTTTTTTTAACTCCAGTCCGGTTATTTTTTCAAATCCAGTCCGGGTTTTCTTATCAACTCCAGTCAAGTTATTTTTTCAGATCCAGTCCGGGTTTTATTTTTCAACTCCAGTCCGGTTATTTTTTCAAATCCAGTCCGTGTTTTCTTATCAACTCCAGTCCGGTTATTTTTTCAGATCCAGTCCGGGTTTTATTTTTAAACTCCAGTCCGGTTATTTTTTTAAATCCAGTCCGGGTTTAATTTTTCATCTCCAGTCCGGTTATTTTTTCAAATCCAGTCGGGGTTTTCTTATCAACTCCAGTCCGGTTATTTTTTCAAATCCAGTCCGGGTTTTCTTATCAAATCCAGTCCGGTTATTTTTTTCAAATCCAGTCCGGGATTTATTTTTCAACTCCAGTCCGGTTATTTTTTTAAACCCAGTCCGGGTTTTATTTTTCACTTCCAGTCCGGTTATTTTTTCAAATCCAGTCCGGTTCTTCTTATCAACTCCAGTCCGGTTATTTTTTCAAATCCAGTCCGGGTTTTATTTTTCAACACCAGTCCGGTTATTTTTTCAAATCCAGTCCGGGTTTTCTTATCAACTCCTGTCCGGTTATTTTTTCAGATCCAGTCCGGGTTTTATTTTTCAACTCCAGTCCATTTTTTTTCAAATCCAGGCCGGGTTTTCTTATCAACTCCAGTCCGGTTATTTTTTCAGATCCAGTCTGGGTTTTCTTATCAACTCCAGTCCGGTTATTTTTTCAGATCCAGTCCGGGTTTTATTTTTCAACTCCAGTCCGGTTATTTTTTTAAATCCAGTCCGGGTTTTATTTTTCAACTCCAGTCCGGTTATTTTTTCAAATCCAGTCCGGGTCTTCTTATCAACTCCAGTCCGGTTATTTTTTTAGATCCAGTCCGGGTTTTATTTTTTAACTCCAGTCCGGTTATTTTTTCAGATCCAGTCCAGGTTTTTTTTTTTAACTCCAGTCCGGTTATTTTTTCAAATCCAGTCCGGGTTTTCTTATCAACTCCAGTCCAGTTATTTTTTCAGATCCAGTCCGGGTTTTAATTTTCAACTCCAGTCCGGTTATTTTTTCAAATCCAGTCCGGGTTTTCTTATCAACTTCAGTCCGGTTATATTTTCAGATCCAGTCCGGATTTTATTTTTCGACTCCAGTCCGGTTATTTTTTCAAATCCAGTCCGGGTTTTCTTATCATCTCCAGTCCGGTTATTTTTTCAGATCCAGTCCGGGTTTTTTTTTCAACTCCAGTCCGGTTATTTTTTTAAATCCAGTCCGGTTATTTTTTCAAATCCAGTCCGGGTTTTCTTATCAACTCCAGTCCGGTTATTTTTTCAAATCCAGTCCGGGTTTTCTTATCATCTCCAGTCCGGTTATTTTTTCAGATCGAGTCCGGGTTTTATTTTTCAACTCCAGTCCGGTTATTTTTTCAAATCCAGTCCAGGTTTTCTTATCAACTCCAGTCCAGTTATTTTTTCAGATCCAGTCCGGGTTTTAATTTTCAACTCCAGTCCGGTTATTTTTTCAAATCCAGTCCGGGTTTTCTTATCAACTCCAGTCCGGTTATTTTTTCAGATCCAGTCCGGGTTTTATTTTTCAACTCCAGTCCGGTTATTTTTTTAAATCCAGTCCGGGTTTTATTTTTCAACTCCAGACCGGTTATTTTTTCAAGTCCAGTCCGGGTTTTCTTATCAACTCCAGTCCGGTTATTTTTTCAAATCCAGTCCGGGTTTTCTTATCAACTCCAGTCCGGTTATTTTTTCAAATCCAGTCCGGGTTTTATTTTTCGACTCCAGTCCGGTTATTTTTTCAAATCGAGTCCGGGTTTTCTTATCATCTCCAGTCCGGTTATTTTTTCAGATCCCGTCCGTTTTTTTTTTTTTCAACTCCAGTCTGGTTATTTTTTCAAATCCAGTCCGGTTATTTTTTCAAATCCAGTCCGGGTTTTCTTATCATCTCCAGTCCGGTTATTTTTTCAGATCCAGTCCGGGTTTTATTTTTCAACTCCAGTCCGGTTATTTTTTTAGATCCAGTCCGGGTTTTATTTTTCAACTCCAGTCCGGTTATTTTTTCAGATCCAGTCCGTTTTTTTTTTTCAACTCCAGTCTGGTTATTTTTTCAAATCCAGTCCGGTTATTTTTTCAAATCCAGTCCGGGTTTTCTTATCAACTATAGTCCGGTTATTTTTTCAGATCCAGTCCGGGTTTTATTTTTCAACTCCAGTCCGGTTATTTTTTCAAATCCAGTAGTAGTGTGAAAGGGGCCTTAGCCAGAATTTAATTTAATTTAAAGGGACGCCGGACCTTAATTTGAGATCGTGACTTCTGAGGAGAAATCCAAGATGGCCTCCGCTATGCAGAATACAGCCTCCAGTGCCCTCTGCCTCACAGAGCAAACGCAGGTATTCTCCTCAGAGACAGTGACATTTACTTCTGGGCTACAGACAGGCCACCCACAGTTACTCATCCCTCCACCAGCATATACTGAGCCCCCTACTGGTCATATACTATCTGACCTTGCCATTATTCCCTCAGGACATCATTTTGCCGCTCAGTCTGGTGCAATCCCTTTAGAGGCTCTCTCCAGGGAACAGACATTTATAATATCGGACCTATTTCAAAAAATTTCAGAACTACTCGATAGAGGACTAGCTCATACAGCGGCTAAAATCACTGGGGACCTGAAAGCTGACTTCCAAAACCCGGGAACAAGAATTGACACCATAGATCAAAAGTTGGAAGATACAGGGGGTGATTTACTAAAGACCACTGCCTGTGGTGCAGTGGAGAAATTGGAGCAATTGCACAAAAAACGGGACTCAAAACATTTATCAAAACTGATGGTGCACTTATATGCACCAAACCATATTTACATAGGTCGCACCTACCATTAGCAAGCGCAGCCAATGTAATCTTCAACATTTTTGTCTGAATACTGTAGATAACTTTACTCGTTTACCATCTTCTGTTACCAGGCTAAAAAGTATGTATATAATATTGTTTAAATGCACAAATTCTGTCCAGAACATGTAGATCTGTCTTACAACTACTCAAGCCTTTTTACACCCTTCTTTCAGCTTACTCAACTGCACATGTGCACTGACAAAGCACACCATTTTATGCTCGCCTGTCAGGGTGCACACGCTTTAGCTTGTTAAATATGTGTGTTGCACACGAGCGCATCTGCGTTCTCCAGAGTGCACAACTGCTTATACATTGAGCTTGTGCTCATTGTAATGCTGATCATGTTAATGAGCTTTTCCTTATCACATGGAGAATATTGCTTCCACTTTTATTCCTTTCATTCATTTCTTTTTGAAACAACTCAATAATCATTCTAGAGATCTTCCTCCTATCAACAAATGTGCAGATGTTTGCTGGACTTGTAATTGTGCATTTTATGGTGATAGTCTATAACAGTGTTTCTCAACTCCAGTCCTCAAGGCACCCCAACAGGTCATGTTTTCAGGCTTTCCATTATTTTGCACAGGTGATTTGATCAGTTTCACTGCCTTAGTAATTACCACAGCTGTTTCATCTGAGGGAAATCCTGAAAACATGACCTGTTGGGGCGCCTTGAGGACTGGAGTTGAGAAACACTGGTCTATAATCATTGGTGGAGCCAAAACTTCCATGAAAACATCTTCTCAACACATGTCTGTGTATTGTGCATTCTGGACAATTCTTTCCCCATACACTGTGCAATCTGATTGGATGACATTTAAATCCACCCATTTCTCTAAACAATTAATTTCCCCATACACTGTCCAATCTGATTGGATGACATCTAAATCGACTAATTTCTCTGAGCGACCAATCTGATTGGATGACATTTAAATCCACCCATTTCTCTAAACAATAAATTTCCCCATACACTGTCCAATCTGATTGGATGGCATTTAAATCCACCCATTTCTCTAAACAATTAATTTCCCCATACACTGTCCAATCTGATTGGATGACATTTAAATCCACTAATTTCTCTAAACAATGAATTTCCCCATACACTGTCCAATCTGATTGGATGACATCTAAATCCACTCATTTCTCTGAGCAACCAATCTGATTGGATGACATTTAAATCCACCCATTTCTCTAAACAATTAATTTCCCCATACACTGTCCAATCTGATTGGATGACATCTAAATCCACTAATTTCTCTGAGCAACCAATCTGATTGAATGACTTTTAAAGCCACTAATTTCTCTAAACAATTAATTTCCCCATACACTGTCCAATCTGATTGGATGACATCTAAATCGACTAATTTCTCTGAGCAACCAATCTGATTGGATAACATCTGCAGCTATCGCACTACACATAAGTGAAATCAATGTTTCTATTGAGCAAATCAGTGGTTATCAACCCAGTCCTCAGGACCCACTAACAGGCCAGGTTTTATGTATTACCTCGGGGGAGATGCAGACTAGAATACGGCAATCACTGAGCAGCAAATAATATCACCTGTGATGTATTTCAGTTATCTTGCAAACCTGGCCTGACAGGGTTGATGAGCACTGAATAGGGAGAACAGACTCTTGTGCTCATTGTAATGCATGTTAATGAGCTTTTCCTTATCACATGGAGAATATTCCTCCCACTTTTATTCCTTTCATTCACTTATTTTTGAAACAACTCAATAATCATTCTAGAGATCTTCCTCCTATCAACAACTATGCAGATGTTTCCTGGACTTGTAATTTTGCATTTTATGGTGATAGTCTATAATCATCGTGAAGCCAAAACTTCCATGAAAACATGAAAACATCTTCTCAACACATGTCTGTGTATTGTGCATTCTGGACAATTCTTTCCCCATACACTGTGCAATCTGATTGGATGACATTTTAAATCAGCTATCTGAGCAGCTAAGTTTCCTAAACTAAGTTATTTTTAGTTCGTTTTTTTTTTCAAATCCAGTCCGGGTTTTATTTTTCAACTCCAGTCCATTTTTTTTTTCAAATCCAGTCCGGGTTTTCTTATCAACTCCAGTCCGGTTATTCAAATCCAGTCCGGGTTTTTTTTAACTCCAGTCCATTTTTTTTTCAAAACCAGTCCGGGTTTTCTTATCAACTCCAGTCCGTTTTTTTTTTCAAATCCAGTCTGGTTTTTTTTTAACTCCAGTCCGGTTATTTTTTCAAATCCAGTCCGGGTTTTCTTATCAACTCCAGTCAAGTTATTTTTTCAGATCCAGTCCAGGTTTTATTTTTCAACTCCAGTCCGGTTATTTTTTCAAATCCAGTCTGGGTTTTCTTATCAACTCCAGTCCGGTTATTTTTTCAGATCCAGTCCGGGTTTTATTTTTAAACTCCAGTCGGTTATTTTTTTAAACCCAGTCCGGGTTTTATTTTTCACTTCCAGTCCGGTTATTTTTTCAAATCCAGTCCGGTTCTTCTTATCAACTCCAGTCCGGTTATTTTTTCAAATCCAGTCCGGGTTTTATTTTTCAACACCAGTCCGGTTATTTTTTCAAATCCAGTCCGGGTTTTCTTATCAACTCCTGTCCGGTTATTTTTTCAGATCCAGTCCGGGTTTTATTTTTCAACTCCAGTCCATTTTTTTTCAAATCCAGTCCGGGTTTTCTTATCAACTCCAGTCCGGTTATTTTTTCAGATCCAGTCCGGGTTTTCTTATCAACTCCAGTCCGGTTATTTTTTCAGATCCAGTCCGGGTTTTATTTTTCAACTCCAGTCCGGTTATTTTTTTAAATCCAGTCCGGGTTTTATTTTTCAACTCCAGTCCGGTTATTTTTTCAAATCCAGTCCGGGTCTTCTTATCAACTCCAGTCCGGTTATTTTTTTAGATCCAGTCCGGGTTTTATTTTTTAACTCCAGTCCGGTTATTTTTTCAGATCCAGTCCAGGTTTTTTTTTTTAACTCCAGTCCGGTTATTTTTTCAAATCCAGTCCGGGTTTTCTTATCAACTCCAGTCCAGTTATTTTTTCAGATCCAGTCCGGGTTTTAATTTTCAACTCCAGTCCGGTTATTTTTTCAAATCCAGTCCGGGTTTTCTTATCAACTTCAGTCCGGTTATTTTTTCAGATCCAGTCCGGGTTTTATTTTTCGACTCCAGTCCGGTTATTTTTTCAAATCCAGTCCGGGTTTTCTTATCATCTCCAGTCCGGTTATTTTTTCAGATCCAGTCCGGGTTTTTTTTTCAACTCCAGTCCGGTTATTTTTTTAAATCCAGTCCGGGTTTTATTTTTCAACTCCAGTCCGGTTATTTTTTCAAATCCAGTCCGGGTTTTCTTATCAACTCCAGTCCGGTTATTTTTTCAGATCGAGTCCGGGTTTTATTTTTCAACTCCAGTCCGGTTATTTTTTCAGATCCAGTCCGGGTTTTTTTTAAACTCCAGTCCGGTTATTTTTTCAAATCCAGTCCAGGTTTTCTTATCAACTCCAGTCCAGTTATTTTTTCAGATCCAGTCCGGGTTTTAATTTTCAACTCCAGTCCGGTTATTTTTTCAAATCCAGTCCGGGTTTTCTTATCAACTCCAGTCCGGTTATTTTTTCAGATCCAGTCCGGGTTTTATTTTTCAACTCCAGTCCGGTTATTTTTTTAAATCCAGTCCGGGTTTTATTTTTCAACTCCAGACCGGTTATTTTTTCAAATCCAGTCCGGGTTTTCTTATAAACTCCAGTCCGGTTATTTTTTCAAATCCAGTCCGGGTTTTCTTATCAACTCCAGTCCGGTTATTTTTTCAGATCCAGTCTGGGTTTTATTTTTCAACTCCAGTCCGGTTATTTTTTTAGATCCAGTCCGGGTTTTATTTTTCAACTCCAGTCCGGTTATTTTTTCAGATCCAGTCCGTTTTTTTTTTTCAACTCCAGTCTGGTTATTTTTTCAAATCCAGTCCGGTTATTTTTTCAAATCCAGTCCGGGTTTTCTTATCATCTCCAGTCCGGTTATTTTTTCAGATCCAGTCCGGGTTTTATTTTTCAACTCCAGTCCGGTTATTTTTTTAGATCCAGTCCGGGTTTTGTTTTTCAACTCCAGTCCGGTTATTTTTTCAGATCCAGTCCGTTTTTTTTTTTTCAACTCCAGTCTGGTTATTTTTTCAAATCCAGTCCGGTTATTTTTTCAAATCCAGTCCGGGTTTTCTTATCAACTATAGTCCGGTTATTTTTTCAGATCCAGTCCGGGTTTTATTTTTCAACTCCAGTCCGGTTATTTTTTCAAATCCAGTCCGGGTTTTCTTATCAACTCCAGTCCGGTTATTTTTTCAGATCCAGTCCGGGTTTTATTTTTCAACTCCAGTCCGGTTGTTTTTTCAAATCCAGTCCGGGTTTTCTTATCAACTCCAGTCCGGTTATTTTTTCAGATCCAGTCCGGGTTTTTATTTTTCAACTCCAGTCCGGTTATTTTTTCAGATCCAGTCCGGGTTTTTTTCAACTCCAGTCCGGTTATTTTTTCAAATCCAGTCCGGGTTTTCTTATGAACTCCAGTCCGGTTATTAATTCAAATCCAGTCCGGGTTTTTTTTTAAATTCCAGTCCATTTTTTTTTTTTCAAATCCAGTCCGGGTTTTCTTATCAACTCCAGTCCGGTTATTTTTTCAGATCCAGTCCAGGTTTTCTTATCAACTCCAGTCCGGTTATTTTTTCAGATCCAATCCGGGTTTTCTTATCAACTCCAGTCCGGTTATTAATTCAAATCCAGTCCAGGTTTTACTTTTCAACTCCAGTCCGGTTATTTTTTCAAATCCAGTCCGGGTTTTATTTTTCAACTCCAGTCCGGTTATTTTTTCAGATCCAGTCCGTGTTTTATTTTTCAACTCCAGTCCGGTTATTTTTTCAGACCCAGTCTGGGGTTTTTTTTTCAACTTCAGTCCGGTTATTTTTTCAAATCCAGTCTGGGTTTTATTTTTCAACTCCAGTCCGGTTATTTTTTCAAATCCAGTCTGGGTTTTCTTATCAACTCCAGTCCGGTTATTTTTTCAAATCCAGTCCGGGTTTTATTTTTCAACTCCAGTCCAGTTATTTTTTCAGATCCAGTCCGGTTTTTATTTTCCAACTCCAGTCCGGTTATTTTTTCAAATCCAGTCCGGGTTTTCTTATCAACTCCGGTCCGTTTATTTTTTTAAATCCAGTCCTGGTTTTATTTTTCAACTCCAGTCTGGTTATTTTTTCAAATCCAGTCTGGGTTTTCTTATCAACTCCAGTCCGGTTATTTTTTCAAATCCAGTCCGGGTTTTCTTATCAACTCCAGTCCAGTTATTTTTTCAGATCCAGTCCGGGTTTTCTTATCAACTCCAGTCGGTTATTTTTTAAAATCCAGTCCGGGTTTTCTTATCAACTCCAGTCCGGTTATTTTTTCAGATCCAGTCCGGGTTTTCTTATCAACTCCAGTCCGGTTATTTTTTCAGATCCAGTCCGGGTTTTATTTTTCAACTCCAGTCCGGTTATTTTTTCAAATCCAGTCCGGGTTTTCTTATCAACTCCAGTCCGGTTATTTTTTCAGATCCAGTCCGGGTTTTATTTTCCAACTCCAGTCCGGTTCTTTTTTCAGATCCAGTCCGGGTTTTCTTATCAACTGCAGTCCGGTTATTTTTTTTAGATCCAGTCCGGGTTTTATTTTTCAACTCCAGCCTGGTTATTTTTTCAAATCCAGTCCGGGTTATATTTTTCAACTCCAGTCCGGTTATTTTTTCAAATCCAGTCCGGGTTTTCTTATCAACTCCAGTCCATTTTTTTTTTCAAATCCAGTCCGTTTTTTTTTAACTCCAGTCCATTTTTTTTTTAAATCCAGTCCGGGTTTTCTTATCAACTCCAGTCCGGTTATTAATTCAAATCCAGTCTGGGTTTTATTTTTCAACTCCAGTCCAGTTATTTTTTCAGATCCAGTCCGGTTTTTATTTTCCAACTCCAGTCCGGTTATTTTTTCAAATCCAGTCCGGGTTTTCTAATCAACTCCAGTCCGGTTATTTTTTTAAATCCAGTCCTGGTTTTATTTTTCAACTCCAGTCTGGTTATTTTTTCAAATCCAATCCGGGTTTTCTTATCAACTCCAGTCCGGTTATTTTTTCAGATCCAGTCCGGGTTTTATTTTCAACTCCAGTCCATTTTTTTTTTAAATCCAGTCCGTTGTTTTTTAACTCCAGTCCGGTTATTTTTTCAAATCCAGTCCGGGTTTTCTTATCAACTCCAGTCCGGTTATTTTTTCAGATCCAGTCCGGGTTTTATTTTCAACTCCCGTCCATTTTTTTAAAAATCCAGTCCGGGTTTTTTTTTAACTCCAGTCCGGATATTTTTTCAAATCCAGTCCGGGTCTTATTTTTCAACTCCAGTCCGGTTATTTTTTCAGATCCAGTCCAGGTTTTTTTTTAACTCCAGTCCATTTTTTTTTCAAATCCAGTCCGTTTTTTTTAACTCCAGTCCATTTTTTTTTCAAATCCAGTCCGGGTTTTTTTTTTTACTCCAGTCCATTTTTTTTTTAAATCCAGTCCGGGTTTTCTTATCAACTCCAGTCCGGTTATTTTTTTCAGATCCAGTCCGGGTTTTATTTTTCAACTCCAGTCCGGTTGTTTTTTCAAATCCAGTCCGGTTATTTTTTTAAATCCAGTCCGGGTTTTATTTTTCAACTCCAGTCCGGTTATTTTTTTAAATCCAGTCCGCGTTTTTTTAACTGCAGTCCATTTTTTTTCAAATCCAGTCCGGGTTTTTTTTTAACTCCAGTCCATGTTTTTTTTTCAAATCCAGTCCGGGTTTTTTTTTAACTCCAGTCCAATTTTTTTTTTTCTAATCCAGTTTGTTGTTTTTTTTACTCCAGTCCATTTTTTTTTCAAATTCAGTCTGGGTTTTCTTATCAACTCCAGTCCGGTTATTTTTTCAAATCCAGTCCGGGTTTTTTTTTCAACTCCAGTCCATTTTTTTTTTAAATCCATTTCGGGTTTTCTTATCAACTCCAGTGCATTTTTTCTTCCAATTCCATTCTGTTTTTTTTTTAACTCCAGTCCATTTTTTTTTCAAATCCACTCTGGTTTTTTTAATCTCCAGTCCAGTTTTTTTTAAAATCCAGTCTGGGTTTTTTTTCAACTCCAGTCCGTAATTTTTTTAAGTCCAGTCCGGGTTTTCTTATCAACTCCAGGCTGGTTATTTTTTCAAATCCAGTCAGGGTTTTATTTTTCAACTTCAGTCCATTATTATTTTTTTAACTCCAGTCCATTTTTTTGTTTTTTTAAATCCAGTCCGGGTTTTTATTAAAAATAAATTGATTAAAATTTTTTTTTTATATTTTTTATTTATTTATTTAATCTTTTTATGCCTAAGCCTATTTCTGATATTTGATGTTTACAAGATACTTCAAACATGTATATATTTATATATTGGGCTTTTTATTGCCTTCTATGTCCCTGCTGGGGAGATTCACTGTCTTTGAGATTAAATGTTAGGGGACATTTTAAAAAGTTGAGTTGTGGGCTAGAACTGAGCAGGGACCTATTGGACCTACTGGTCATATACTATCTGACCTTGCCATTATTCCCTCAGGACATAATTTTCACATGTTTACCTTAGTTTTTGAATAAACCCTTTGATAATATACTTTTCACATGTTTACCTTAGTTTTTGAATAAACCCTTTGATGAAACAGGCCAGATCTATTCCCCAAATACTCTGTCGTAGCCATTCTATTCAACTTTTTGCAGATCTCTCCCCATCCACGATCCAACGCAGGAGGGCTCTGAAGCCACTATTACAGGTTTTAACACAGAAAGACAAAATATAGATGGTCCTTCCCATTTGCTCTCAAGTTTACTGACAAAGGGAGATCCTATTCATTTTCCAGCCTCCAGGAAGGGGAAAGATTGCTGTTACAACTCAAATATATCTCGCAAGAAGCACAAATTGACACTACTACAGCTAGTACCAGCTCGGTCAAAAGACCCAACAAGCCCACAATCTCCTCTGCGGAATAAAGGAAAGTCTAATGCCTCGTACACACGACCAGTTTTCCAAACGAGAAAACTGCCATTTTTTAGATTGGTCGGGAAAACCGGTCGTGTGTACGAGGCATTAGACTTTCCCAACGAGAAAACTGCCCGCAAAAAAATTAGAACCTGCTCTATTATTCCCGTCGTGTTTCCCGTCGGTCTTTTTCTTGTCGCGAAAACCGCTCGTGTGTATGCTTTTCTGAGGGGAAAAAACGCGCATGCTCAGAATCAAGTATGAGACGGGAGCGCTCGTTCTGGTAAAACTAGCATTCGTAATGGAGATAGCACATTCGTCACGCTGTAACGGACTGAAAAAGCACAAGGCTGAAAAGCACGAATCGTCTCTCACCAAACTTTTACTAACACGAGATCAGCAAAAGCAGCCCAAAGGGTGGCGCCATTCGAATGGAACTTCCCCTTTATAGTGCAGTCGTACGTGTTGTTCTACGTCACTGCACTTTGCTCAAGCGTTTTTTTTCATGAACGTGTGTATGCAAGGCAGGCTTGAAAAATCACGTCGAGAAAAACTTTTTTTTTTCCCCCATGACATGAATAATGGTCGTGTGTACGTGGCATTACAGTCCGCTTTGAAACTTTATATATAAACAACTACCCCCCTCTATACAATAAATTAGAAAATTATATTAAAACCTGGTCCAAACATGAACTATCCTGGTTGGGAAGGATTATTTCGATCAAAATGACCTTGCTTTCAAGAATTCTATTTTTTTAGATCTTTCCCCATTCCAGTTAATAAACTCCATTTGAAAAAACTCCAGAGCAAAATATTAAAATATACGTGGGGTTCCTCTGGCTATCAAATACCCCAACATACCTTGTTCCTTCATAAAAGTAGGGGAGCACTGGGCCTTCCTGACTTGCACAAATATTATATAGCCGCTAGAGTTGCACAACTATCCATAATTTATTCAAAACCCGAAAAGCCAGACTTGATCAATATTGAACAACAGGCAGTTCCCCACTTACCCCTAGATTATCTATTATGGTGCCCACCCAAAAAAAGGCCACCCATATTAGCCCCCTCTCTGTCCCAATCCTGTGCACTTTGGGACAACTTTAGAAATCACCCTGCCCTCATTTCCGCAGGACGACCTCTAACACGTCTATTTAATAATCCTGATTTTCCTCCAGGCTTAGATAGAAAAACATTCCAATGGTGGGAGGACAAGGGACTATACCGTATAGGACACTTCTTTAGATCTGGGAAGCCATTAACCCTTGACTATTGCGTTAAAAAGCTGAAACTCCCAGACTCTGAGAGAGGTCGCTATAATATAATTTCAAAATTCCTACATCAAATTTGGAAGGGTAAACCGCTTCCACTCCAATTCACAAAATTTGAGATATGGTGTGAACAAGCCTTGGAGCAAAAGGGAGGCATTTCTGTGATTTATTCCGCCCTCACTCACCCTACAGCAAAATCTTCTTACATGGAAGCGTGGGAAAAGGATCTCCAATGTAGCTGGGATCTGGAAACCTGGCATAAAGCCTTCTCTAAATCTTTCAGGGGAATTCTTAATATTTCCCTGATGGAAGCTAATATTAAGGTTCTTAATTAAGTATTACTAAGTATTATTTGACCCCCACTAAACTTGCAGCCATTTACCCAACTGCGGATCCATCTTGCTTCAGGGGTTGTCAACTATTAGGCTCGATGGTTTATACCTGGTGGGGTTGTCCTAGGATCCGTCCCTTCTGGAACAAAGTTTTTAACATGATATCCAAGGTGACTGGTTGTCAGGTTCCCAGATTCATTTCTGTGGCTCTTCTTAATGCTCATATACCTCTTATTTCTAAATACACACAAAAATGTATCAACTTCATACTTACAGGAGCCAAGCTCACAGTGGCTAAAGCGTGGAAGAAACCTAAGCCCTTCTTTACGGAAGTTAAAAGGAAGATATCCTGGATAATGGTTCAAGAAAAATTAGTCAGCATCTTAAATTACACAACCCTATGGTTTTGAAAGTATCTGGGATCCCTGGGCTAAATATGTAGGGATTTCTATTTCTAAGGGTGTCTCTATGGATCTCTCCCTTTCTCAACATTAAGATAGACACATATCCCTCCTTTCTCCTGTCTTTTCTTCTTCCCTTCTCTATCTCTTTCCTTTTATCTGACTTCTCCTTTATTATTCTCTGTTTTGAGGATACCTGGAAATGACATGTAGCGACCTCTCTCTCTCTCTTTTGCTTTATCGGTTATGTGGCTGTTGTCTAGGGGTCCCTGGGAGGGAGAGATGAGATACACCACGGCCCATGTCCTCCATAGCTAAGAGTTGAAGGCCAGAAGATTGGGCCCTGTGCAGGTGTCTTATGCCGCGTGCACACGATCATTTTTCCCGTCGGGAAAAATGACATTTTTTCCTTTGGACGAGAAAAACAATCGTCTGTGGGCTTTTTGCCGTTTTTCCCGACGGGAAAAACGGCATTAATCACGATGAGAAAAATTAGAACATGTTCTAATTTTTCTCATCGTTTTTTCCAGCATTTTTTTCCGCGGCAGTTTTCCCATAGGGAAACACTGCCACGGAGCCCACACACGGTCGTTTTTCTCGACAAAGAAAAAAATGACGGGAAAAACGGTCGTGTGTGGGGGAACATGCCGTTCCCTCGTCTTTCATTTTTTTTTCATGTCATGATTCACGGCGGTGTTTTCACCGCCGTGAATCACGATCGTGTGTACGCGGCATTAGAGTCAAGTCCAGTACTTCGTTCCTGACTCCTTTGCTCCTAGTAACCAGAGTTCCACACAGTGAATAGGTCCAACTCAGTTTTATTCTTCTTGCCAAACAATGAACAGTTTCTTCTACTGAAACTGGGGGGAATAGGGGGAATAGATCGAGGCACAATTCTTTCCCTTCTGATGCTAACCACTGTGATATCACCAGTGGCGGATAGTCACTGCCACTGACTATGTTGAGTAGAACGTGAATTACCTTCGCTAGCACGGCCCCTTTCAGGGGAAGGAGATCCATCCAAGGGAGAAACAGGAGGCCTCTCTGTCACCAGCGATGCTGCGCCGGACTCTCCAGAGAAGTTCTGCACACCAGTGCAACAGTGCCACCTGTGGGCCGCAAGGAACCTCACACCACCAGAGTCCTCCAAGAACCAGAAAAAGGTTTCGGATACCCTAGCAATCTGTGCATCTGGGTTACACTACCACCCAGATGCCTCCCTTAAATTCAAGTACCCGCTACACTCTCCCCCTGGTGATTTGACACTGGTCCCCAGTGTCTGGTACAAACTCACATCCCACAAGGGTGGTGACATAAGTTCAGCCCAGAAACCAAACTACAGAATTTAGCCCTGAATTGTGCCAAGACCTGAATGGGAAAGGGAAAACTTAAAACAATATAACTTTAAAACTTTTTTCAATAAAACACTGTAAATATCTCACACATTTACATTCTTCCCTCCCCCTGGCTATCTAAGGACCACCCATTCTCAGCAGCCTAGATAGACGAGTCTCCTGCAGAGGGAAAGAAAAGAAACATACATCCTACCAACATATGTGTGTTTGCTTGGAATGAATGAGTCTATCCGAGAAGAAACCCATTCTCTCCAATAAGTGCTGCATAATGTTAAAAAAAAACAATCGTTGCGCAACACTGCCACGGTCAAGACACTCATCACTTCCAGATGAACTTTTCTCTTCATCATTTCTCTGTGATTCTACACTAACTAAAACCCAAAGTCACTGCTTTCTCTGAAGTGCAAGGAGAAGGAGGGAGAACAAAACAAAAAAACAGCTCCCACTTCTCCGAAGAGTAGAACTGCCCAAATGCAAAAAAAACTAGGGCACAGTCCCTGTGTTCCGGTGAAAACACTCCGGAAAGTTCAGCAATGAACAGCAAACAGTACACACAGGAGTCTTTCTTTTTCTCCTGAAGGTAAAACCTTGGATGCGGTAGGAACACAGGCTTCAAATGTCTGTCCAAAACCTCCACATGGTACTCAGCATTTCCTCCTTCCTTGCTGCAAATCACCACTCTGTCCGCATGGATATGCCTTCCCAGCATCCACTTAGCTTTACAGTCCTGGAACTTCTTGGTGACCGTTGGTGAACAAGAAAGGTACCGCCGTGCTTGCTGTACTTTAAGGTATCATACCATCTTTGGCGAAAAACTTCCACCTCATAAAGCAGTTCTCGAGGCAGGTACGGGTATTCCCACCCATACTCCTGGGCAACCTTCTGGCCGAAGAGCCGCTGCAGCCTTGATAAAGGTGGCATGGTGGCCCGGTCTCCTTCTCCAGGCCGAACAATTGTTTCTGGGTGACGAGGTGCGTTCACCACCTCAGTAGATCTGGGCCTAGGAGCCTGCAATGACTGGCGTTGCACTCCCGCAACAGGAACAGGTGAAATGGATGTTGAGTCCAGAAGAGGAACTTCGGACAGGGGACCAGATTCTTCCCTAGGCGCCGAGGCCTCCACCCGAGGTGTACTATCTCCAGTAGACATGGGCAGGTCCCTGATGACACGGGATGAGGGTAGCTTCATCTTGTCCCATCTCTTCTGGTGGAAGATTTAGTCTATCTCCCCATCATCGCCAATGTCAGACAATGAATCCAGGTCAGAGGTGTCGTAGCATTCAGCGGGCAGATAGTTCCCAGTCACGAACTATCCCCCTTGACGGCCTCTACTGACTGTGGGCTTCCGCCACTTCTAACCACACAGACAGTCCCAACCCCTGGCTCACCTGGGCCTTCAGAAGAACAGGGATGTCCAGGACTCTTCCTACCGGATCCATCCAGGCCAGGCAAGAAGTGGGGCGAAGCTCTTCCACGACCACACAAGGCCATCAGTAGGCCGACTTTCCTCTTCAGTGGTCGGAGCAGGGAGCTGCTGGTGACCGAGGCAGCATCCTCTGATTTTTCTCTTTTCATCTCCGCTTGGGCAGTCACTTCGCACGGATCAGTGCGCACGGGGAACGCACCAGCACCAGCGATCTCTCCTTCCGGAGTGGCAGTCCCTGTGAGGTAGTTGAGGTGGAAAGCCCGAAGCTTTTCTGTGGATGGTTCCACCTCGAAGAGAAACTCCTTGCAGACCTCACATCGCTCGAATGGCTTCAGCTGGACCACCAGTCCCGAACAGCCGGGACAGATCACACCGAGGGCCTCCATGTCTCTGCAGGTGTACAGAGCCAATCGCCCCCGGGGCCTTAGTCTTATCCCTGTATCCATTAACGGAGCAGCCAGAGAAGTCATGTCCATGCAAGAAGAAGCTGAAATCCATGGAGTGGTTGAAGTCATCTTCTCTCTTCGCTGCTCCATTGTGCACTGATCCACTCGAGCCGGAATCTCCACGTGCATACGTCCACATGGCCAGACTCCTCCCACCTTCTGCACTTGTTCGCAGGCTTTTCTCTTTCCCTTCCCACGAACTACGCAGCTATGGGTTGCCTCGTGGCACGTTGGCCAATATGGCCGACCTACTCGGAACTCCTCCGGGCAGCAAAGTTCAAATTCAGACACCATACACATCCCGGATACGATGCCCCCACATGTAGTGACCTCTCTCTCTCTCTCTCTTTTGCTTTATCAGTTATGTGGCTGTTGTCTAGGGTCCCTGGGAGGGAGAGATGAGATACACCACGGCCCATGTCCTCCATAGCTAAGAGGTGAAGGCCAGAAGATTGGGCCCTGTGCAGGTGTCCTAGAGTCAAGTCCAGTACTTCGTTCCTGACTCATTTGCTCCTAGTAACCAGAGTTCCACACAGTGAATAGGTCCAACTCAGTTTTATTCTTCTTGCCAAACAATAAACAGTTTCTTCTACTGGGTAATAATGGGGAATAGATCGAGGCACAATCCTTTCCCTTCTGATGCTAACCACTGTGATATCACCAGTGGTGGATAGTCACTGCCACTGACTATGTTGAGTAGAACGTGAATTACCTTCGCTAGCACGGCCCCTGTCAGGGGAAGGAGATCCGTCCAAGGGAGAAACAGGAGGCCTCTCTGTCACCAGCGATGCTGCGCCGGACTCTCCAGAGAAGTTCCGCACACCAGTCCTCACAAACTCAGACACGGGCACCCAAGGAATTAGGGCCCCCTCGGATTCCTCCACCCTCGCGGAACTCAGTCAAAGGTACTGAGCCCCAGGCCTCCGCCATAGTACCTCACCCCAGGCTAAAGGTGCCTGGGATGGACTCCATTCTCGCTCCGGCCAGGTCAAGGGCACCTAGGCCCGGAACACTGGAACGCCAGCACCCAGGCCGAAGGTGCCTGGGTGCGGCCGCGTCCTCCAACTCTGAACTTTGAACCCGTGGTAAGGGCGTCCGCCCCTTTTATCCCCTCTCCCTTTGCGTCACAGTGGGTTCCCCGCCCCGCTGTACCAGCTCCAGGGGAGGACAAACAAGGTATAGTCTTGCGGTGTGAGTTCAGCCCCGGCCCAGGGCAACAGTGCCACCTGTGGGCCGCAAGGAACCTCACACCACCAGAGTCCTCCAAGAACCAGAAAAAGGTCTTGGATACCCTAGCAATCTGTGCATCTGGGTTACACTACCACCCAGATGCCTCCCTTAAATTCAAGTACCCGCTACAGACACAAGAGAAACTTTACTCTCATGTTTTTTATATTATTATCATATAACTTATAGATAAAATTTTCTTATGTTTCAATCTATTGGGCGGACTATTTTTGACATAAGGACCTCTTAGATCGGGGGTTGAGGTCATCGGAGGGGTCGGCACAGTGTGTTCCCTTTAGGGGTTTCCCGGGGATTGAGAATACTTCTATTCTTTGGATGTCTCTCCCTAAGTTAGTTGCTTTCTTAGTTGGACCTAATAGGGTTATATTACCCTCCTAATTTTTTATTTCTACTTATTTAGCTTTTCAGTACTCATTAGTTTAATCTTGTCATTGTCCAGGATTTATTATTTATGTGACTTTAAAAAAAAAATATTAATTGTATTTAATTGTATTCTATATACTATGAAAATAAAATATTTTAAAAGAAAAATTTATATTAACAACATTATATATATATATATATATATATATATATATATATATATATACACACACACACACAAGTATATGTATATATATATATATGTGCGACTTTCAAGAGTGTTGGTTTACGCCAGATTTGCTAAAGAAAGACATGCTGATTGAACAGCTGTGTCTTGGGCTATTTAGTTGTGACATGATTATGGATCAGGGCCCCACCCAACAGAGAGGAAGTCTGTGTGCATGGGAGTCAGGTGGACTCTCTTCCTCTGAGAGGAGTCATAGGCGGTGCATGTCGGCAGGAGGCAGACCTCATTAGTGATACAGCAACAAAGGTGCTGACCAGGGGTAAGCAAGGAGAAAACTTAAACTCTTGGAAACTGTTTGGGTCTGAGGAGCAGACCCACGGCCTAGGCCAAAGGCCTGGATAGCAAGAAGGTAAAGCTACGAGGCTAAACTGTTAAGTATGCAAGATACAGGAATGGTGGAACCCCCTGTGAATACTATAGATGTATTTTGTGAACTTTTGTGCTTTTAAATAAAAATGGGCTACCATGCCCTTAAACAGAGTTGCTGACTGGCATGCATCACTGAAAAAACGCATCCACCACGAGAGCTAACAACCCCCAATCTTACAATATATATATAGTGATACCCCCAGTTAGGAGGACTGCCTGTATGATTTTGGGCCCTGTAGTGCACCGCTGTCAACCCCTGGCAATCGGCTCTAACCTCCCTTGGCACAGTTAGTAGGGGGGTGATAGGATTGTGAGGCCTGTAACTCACAGCGACACAATCCTATGACAAGAATACACAGCAATATATTCAAACTTACTTTAACTGTCTTTTCTGCAAAGTAAAGGACACAGACACCAATATACTTAACCCTTGTATGTTTACTTAGACTAATGGGTAAGCAATAAAACAGGAATGTACATGTCATGTGCAGAGCCCTGCAATAAACAGTGTTTAAACAAGCAGACAAGTATTTTTTTCTATGCGACTCTAACAGTCCCCATTGCAGCTATTTCCCCTCGTGGGCAAAAAATGTCGCCCAGGAATGTCTACACTACACAGTCAGGCCTGACTGAACTAAGTGGAAGTTCTGTAAGGAAATCTTCGCTAGCATCGGGGGTGCACTTGAAGAATAGAATTTGTAATCCACCAAAGTAACAGGGATACTGTGTCTGTCTATGAGCAAGTGCTCTCTCACCAGTCCGCGTCCGTTTCTTCCGCCGCTGTGTCTAAGTACACAGATCCCTCGACATCCGGGTCTTCGGTCCTCCTGGCAAAGGTGCAGTATCAAAGGAGAGATGTCCCTCAGGTTCCTCGGTGCGAGCGGAAGGCTCTTTGGAGAAAAGGCCCAGGCTTCTGGCCTAAAGTCACAGGAGCTCAAGCAGCAGTTCAACTTGCTGGGCGGGCAGTGTATATATGTAGCGACCTCACCTCTCACTCCCTCCTTCTCTGTCAATGTCAATGGCTCTCGTCTAGGGGACCAAGGAGGAGAGTGTGACGCACCACCAGCTCGTACCCTCCAGTGTGTAGAGGTGTGAGCTATACCCAATTACCTTTGGGTCTGTGCCCCTGTCCAGAGCCAAAGCTCCCCTTGAGGATGATCCTTTAACTCCCAGAAAGCCAAGTTCCACACCATTAAAAGTCCAACACTTATTTATTCTTTTAGAGCAATAAATAGTCCTTTTGGAGCAGACTGGTTAGACAACGAACAGACAAGGTGGTGAGGAAGGTCCAGGCACAAACATGAACTTGTTACTCTCCTGTTTCGGTATGCGCAAATAGGCTTGGCGCACGGTCGCTGGCACCAACCGTGAGGGTGGTCGCTGCCACCGACCGGGTGAATTGGACTTGAGGTCTCTGCCACCGACCTGGGTTTCAGTTGGGTCACTGCCACCGACCATGAGAACATGGACTACCTTCTTGAGATGCGGCCCCTGTCAGGGGAGTCATCCATCCGGACGGTCACCAGAGGCCTCCACCGTCACCAGCCAATGCTGCGCTGGATCTCCGGGAAGGTCACCTCTCTGGTCCCCCCGCCCTAGATTCGGGTGTCCAAAACCGGAGGACACCCTAGGAATCCTCCATCTCTTGCGGGACCCAGTCAAAGGTACTGGGCCCCAGGCCTCCAGAGAGTACCTCACCCCAGACTAAAAGTGTCTGGGGTGGAATCGCAGCTCCGTCCCTGGGCCGAGGGCACCCGGAGACCACCAGCACTCACACCCAGGCTGAAGGTGCCTGGGCATGGACCCCGAGCGGAAGATATCCCCTCTCCCAGCATGCACAGCAGGTTCCACACCCCGCTGTACTACTGCTGCGAGAGGACAAAAAAGGGTACAGACTCACAATGGTGGTTCAACCCCGGCCTATGGCGACAGCGCCACTGTCACGTACCTGACGGTGACGAGCCCGGATTTGCAGAGGAAGGCCTCCCTTACGGATCCCACCAGCGGCCCCTGATAGTGTAACAGAAGGTGCAGAGGTAGGAGGGGTACGAGTGCCTGGCAGGATCAACCAAGGTGAAGGTAATTCCGAAGACTGGGCTGGATCCAGGCACACAGGAAGTACGGCAGACAGAACTGGAACCAGGAGCACATGAACACAGCAGGCGGAACTGGAACAGCTTCAGCAGACCGGATTGAAACCAGGAACACAGGAAACCAGCAGGCAGAACTGGAACCAGGAACACAGGAACACAGCAAGCGGAACTGGAACAGCTTCAGCAGACCGGAACCAGGAATACAGGAAACCAGCAGACAGAACTGGAACCAGGAACACAGCAGGCAGGACTGGAACCAGGGGTGGTAAGATTGGTCAGACAAGCCGGGTCGGTTAACTGGCTGGCAGCAAAGGTACTGAGGGATCAGGCAGAGGAGAGGTCACAACAAGCCAGAGGTCGGATGCAGTCAGAAAACTGGAAAGGTCACAGGCAAGCCGGGTCAGATGCAGGTAAGTCTTTGGATCAGGTTCTCAGGTACTAAACGCTGTAGAGCAGACAGCAGGAACTGTCTGTCATTGACAGGTTTAAATAGCCTTTCTGGCGCCACCTGCGGAACGCGCGCACACACCTGTAGAACGCGTGCGCATGCGCGGTCGCGGTCGCGCCCCGCGATCGGGAACCAGGAAGTCCGGGGCGCCTGTTTCTGGCAGGATCTCCGTGACATTGCCCCCCCCCAAGGGGCAGCCTCCGGATGCCCATCCGGGTAAACATTTCAGGGTGAGACCTCTTGAAAGACTGCACCAGGCTCCTAGCATGGATGTTCTCCTCAGGTTCCCAAGAGTTTTCTTCGGGTCCGTAGCCCTTCCATTTAATCAGGAATTGATTCCGGTTATTTCTTCTCCTGAAATCCATAATAGCTTCCACTTCAAATTCCTGCTCACCATCTATAATGACAGGATCAGGGCGAGCCGGGCTTCGACCTGGGAATGGGTTGGACACTGAAGGTTTCAGCAGAGAGACATGGAAAACCAGATGGATTTTAAGAGAGTCAGGGAGCTCCAGCTCATAAGCCACTTCATTAATTTTCCTTTTGACAGGGAACGGCCCTAAGAATTTGGGGCCCAGTTTTTTAGAAGGGCATGCCATCCTCAGGTTTATGGTGGATAGCCATACTTGGTCGCCGGGTGCCAACACTAATTCACCCCGTCTATTCCTGTCGTAGATCGTTTTGTTGTGTTCCTGAGTCTTGGTCATGGTTTCTTGCAAAAGTTGGTTGTTAGACGAAAAAAGTTCAACTTTTCCTGGACTGCAGGCACAGAACACTCAGGAAGAGAATTGGGCAGAAATGTAGGGTGAAAACCGTAGTTTGTGAAGAATGGAGTCTGAATGGTAGCGGAATGGATAGAGTTATTATAGGCAAACTCAGCCAACGGAAGCAGGGAAATCCAGTCGTCCTGAGCAAACGAGGAGAAGCAGCGCAGGTACTGCTCGAGGGTCTGATTCGTCCTCTCCGTCTGTCCGTTGGTCTGGGGATGGTAAGCAGAGGAAAATGATAATTCTATCTCCAGAGTCTTGCAGAGGGATCTCCATAACCGGTAGGTAAATTGTACCCCCCGATCGGAGACAATATTGGCTGGTACCCCCGTGGAGTCTGACGATCTCTCTGATGAATACCTGTGCGGTTTCAGGAGCTGAGGGAGTCCCTTTCATAGGGATGAAATGTGCCATCTTGGACAGGCGGTCCACTATCACGAAGATAGTGGTATGGTTCTCAGCCGGGGGCAACTCAACAATGAAGTCGATGGACAACATTCTCCAGGGCCTATCTGGAACGGGTAAGGGTCTCAGTAGTCCCCAGGCCTTGGATTTGGAACCCTTGTTTCGGGTGCAAATTGTACAAAAATCCACAAACCTCCTACAGTCTTCGCGTAACCGAGGCCACCAGAAGGTGCGCTGTACCAGGTCAGTGGTTTTGGCAACGCCAAAATGCCCGGCAAGGGCGTGGTCGTGGCAGAGTTCCAGCACGGTTATTCTTAACTCCTCAGGTACGTAGATCCTGTTCTTGTACCACAACAGCCCATCCTTAGCCTGTAATTCCGGCTCGGAGGAGGGTTTCTGCCCAGTGGAGGCTTGTTTGATCCAGGTAAATAGGTTCTCCTGAAGAAGAAGGAAATTTCCAGGGGCAAGGATGGTGTCAGGAGGAGAGGTTTCCTTAGACTTATGAAACATCCGAGACAGGGCATCGGGTTTAATGTTCTTGGAACCAGGACGATAAGTGATGTGAAAAGAGCTCCGGGAGAAGAAGAGTGCCCACCTGGCTTGTCGTGGTTTCAATCTTTTTGCGGCCTTCAGGTACTCCAGGTTTTTGTGGTCAGTAAATATCAGAATCGGGGGGCAGCTCCCTCCAGCAGGTATCGCCATTCTTCCAATGCAGACTTGATCGCCAGTAGTTCCCGGTCCCCCACATCGTAGTTCCTCTCTGCTGCAGATAGTTTGCGAGAGAAGAAAGCTACTGGGTGGAGCAAGGCCCTGGCCCCCTGTCTTTGGAACAGTATTGCTCCTACCGCGATTTCGGAGGCATCTACCGAAACAAGGAATCTGGATGTTTCAGGATAGAGGCAGAGGTAAAGAGACCCTTCAGGACCTCGAAGGCCTTTTGGGCCTCAGGGGACCAGTGGAAGCGGGTTCCTTTTTTAGTTAGCTGGGTGATGGGTGCAATGATGGCCGAGAACCCCCTGATGAATTTGCGGTAGAAGTTGGCGAATCCAACGAAACGTTGGATTCCCTTCTTGTCCGCCGGTACTGGCCAGTCCAGGATTGCAGCAATCTTTTGAGGATCTATCTTGATGCCCTCGCTGGAGATGATTAACCCCAGGAATGATATACTTTCCAGCTCAAATTCACATTTCTCGGCCTTCGCATACAGGCCATGCTGGCGAAGCCGACCCAACACACTTCTGACATGCCTGCGGTGAGAATCAAGGGAGGAAGAAAAGATTAGTATATCATCTAGGTAAACAATGACAAAGAGATCTAGGAAGTCCCGAAGTACATCGTTAATAAAGTACTGGAATGTAGCAGGGGCGTTACATAACCCGAAGGGCATTACCAGGTACTCGAAATGCCCGTATCGGGTACGGAAAGCAGTCTTCCACTCATCCCCCTCCTTGATGCGGACCAGGTTGTAGGCTCCGCGGAGATCAAGCTTGGTAAAAATGATGGCAGTCCCCAGTCTCTGAAATAGTTCCGGTACCAGGGGGAGAGGGTAGCGATTTTTTACTGTATTTTATTCAGTTCACGGTAATCCACACAGGGTCGAAGGGTATGGTCCTTCTTTTCTACGAAAAAGATGCCTGCGCCTGCTGGAGATGTGAAAGGGCGAATTAACCCCTTTTGCAGGTTCTCATCAATATAGTTCTTTAATGCCCCTTGTTCTACCTCTGTTAATGGGAAGATTCTGCCGAACTGAATTTCTGCTCCGGGAAGTAGGTCGATGGGGCAATCATAGGCTCGATGGGGTGGTAGAGTCTCTGCCCCTTGTTTGCTAAATACGTCAAGAAAGTCGTGGTAAACCTCAGGGATGGATTGACGTATTCCAGCTTTTGTATCAATACACAGTAAGGAGGCCGGCCCAGGGGGTTCGTGTGATCCGCAAGACTGCTGGCAATAGGGAGAAGGGAAGGTAACCACCCCCGTGGCCCAGTTGATGGTGAGATTGTGGGCTTGTAACCAAGGCATACCGAGGATCATAGGAAACAACGGAGAGGAGATAATGTCCAGACGTAGGTATTCTTGGTCGGTTCCAGAGATGGTAGAGATGGTAACGGGTATAGGGGCGGTCTCTTGGACCACAGGTCCAGACTTTATGACGGACCCATCAGCCAGATGAACACATAGTCCATGGGTCTTGGTAAGAAGGGGGATCTGATGTTTGATGGTAAAGGCTGAGTTCATAAAACAGCTGCAAGCCCCAGAATCAATAATGGCGGGCACTTGCAGAGTCCTTCCTGGGAGCTGTAACGAGACAGAAAGAGCAAGGTGAGATGTGGATTTGGCCTGTGGGTTGGTCATGTTAGGAGATACTGAAAAGCATTTACGAAGCTTCAGGGCACAGTTTCTAACGAAGTGTCCGGGTTCCCCGCAGTACAGGCACAAGTTATTCGTTCGGCGATGCTGGTGTTCCTCTGGAGTGAGGGATGGACGAAGGACTCCGAGCTGCATGGGCTCAGGTGCGTCAGATGTGGGGGCTGGAGGTGCAGCAGAAGCCGAGTACAGATGGCTAGGAGCCCGGGAAGCATCCAGGTTGGGCGGGAGAAGCCCGTGGCCATCTCAGCCCTCCGTTCCCTCAGACGTCGGTCAATCTGGATAGTTAAGTCAATTAACAGGTTCAGGGTCTGCGGTATACCGACTCTAGCAAGCTCATCCTTCAGGGGGTCGGAAAGTCCTATGCGGAACTGATGGCGGAGGGTGGCATCATTCCAGTTGGTATCCGCGCTCCACTGCCTGAATTCCGCTACATAGTCCTCTGCCGCTCTGTGCCCCTGCTGAAGGGTACGCAAGGCGGTTTCTGCGGTTACTGAGAGCTGGGAGTCTTCATATAACTGGGCCATGGCATCGAAGAAGGCAGTAAGGCTGTTTAAAGTCACATCTTTCCGTCTCAAGAGACGGTGGGCCCAGCTCTGAGGGTCTCCGGAGAGCAAGGAAATTACAAAGCCCACCTTGGTGGCCTCTAAAGAGAAGGTGCGAGGCTGTAGGGCAAAGTACAGTTCACAAGAATTATGGAAGGCCCTAAACTTGCTCCGATCCCCGGAGAACCTTTCGGGTGTAGGAACCTTGGGTTCAGGAGGAAGCAGAACAACTGTGGGTGTGGATCCTGTCCCGGCTGTGGAGGTAGAGGCATGAGGGCCCCCTTGGGCAACAGAGGGGTTGGAGAGGGCCCGCACTTGTTCTTCCAGATGGGTGTAGCCTTGTTGAAGGCTCTTGATTGCTTCAGTCAATCCTGCCAGGTGCCGGCATAGTTCCTCCATAGGTGAGGCTCCCTGCTCGGGCTCAGACATGGCTGTCTGCTACTGTCACGTACCTGACGGTGACGAGCCTGGATTTGCAGAGGAAGGTCTCCCTTACGGCTCCCACCAGTGGCCCCTGGTAGTGTAACAGAAGGCGCGGCGGTAGGAGGGGTACGAGTGCCTGGCAGGATCAACCAAGGTGGAGGTAATTCCGAAGACTGGGCTGGATCCAGGCACACAGGAAGTACGGCAGACAGAACTGGAACCAGGAGCACAGGAACACAGCAGGCGGAACTGGAACAGCTTCAGCAGACCGGATTGGAACCAGGAACACAGGAAACCAGCAGGCAGAACTGGAACCAGGAACACAGGAACACAGCAAGCAGAACTGGAACAGCTTCAGCAGACCGGACTGGAACCAGGAACACAGGAAACCAGCAGACAGAACTGGAACCAGGAACACAGGAACACAGCAGGCAGGACTGGAACCAGGGGTGGTGAGATTGGTCAGACAAGCCGGGTCGGTTAACTGGCTGGCAGCAAAGGTACTGAGGGATCAGGCAGAGGAGAGGTCACAACAAGCCAGAGGTCGGATGCAGGCAGAAAACTGGAAAGGTCCCAGGCAAGCCGGGTCAGATGCAGGTAAGTCTTTGGATCAGGTTCTCAGGTACTAAACGCTGTAGAGCAGACAGCAGGGACTGTCTGTCATTGACAGGTTTAAATAGCCTTTCTGGCGCCACCTGCGGAACGCGCGCGCACCTGCAGAACGCACGCGCATGCGCGGTCGCGCCCGCGATCGGGAACCAGGAAGTCCGGGGCACCTGTTTCTGGCAGGATCTCCGTGACAGCCACCTACAGGCCACAGGGAACTGGACACCCTTGTATCCTCCACTGGCATAAATTGGTCCATTGAACCCTAACAATTGCTGCATCTGTCCCATTTATCACTCAGATGCCTCCCCTAAATGTAACCACCCGCTACATTTACACGTGTGTGTGTGTGTATATATATTGTGACAGCAGGAAGATAAAGTCACCTGGTTGCATCCAGGGGGGTAGATATATTTCGCCCAGATTCAGGCTTTACGCCGACTTATACAACTAGGTGGAGAGTTGTATAAGGCTAGTGGGCTCATGGATGACTCATACCTCTAGGGAGAGGGCTGGGCGTCGTACAGACAGGGAGTTGATGAGGCCAGCTGAAGCTTGTCAGCTCATTTAGGCCTCTATAAGAACTCCCAGCTTCATTAGATGTTAGCTCATGCCTGGAACCAGACCTGTGTGGACTGTCTAGGGAGAGTGAACCCCTGTGCGGTGAGGCAAAGCCTGTGTGGCTATTTGTTTGGACTTTTACTAAACCAGGGACTTAGGGACTAGGACAGCACTAGGCTGATCCCAGTTGTTAGTTAGGAAACCTGTATGTTTAGTCAGAGGTCAACTTGACCAGGATTTATTTTGGTTATGTTTCTTTTGCTTTGCTGTGTTTTGTCACTGTAAATAGAAAATAAACCGCACCTTTTTTGATTTTGAAAACCACAACCTCCGTTTGCTGGGCCTGTTTTGTGTGGGGAGCCCATCCCGGGGGTCACACACACCCGCTGCCGAGCTAACCCCCTCACAGTTGGTGGAGAACCAGTGGCAGTTTTTTTTAAGCCAGCATGGAGGAGATACTGAAGCAGCTGGCTCTAGCAAATGCCAATCAACAGCAGACAAATGCAGGTTTGCAAAGGAGCCTTGCAGCCCAGCAGCAGACAAACGCAACTTTGCAACAGAGTCTGGAGGCTCAGCAACGAGCCCAGCAGCAATCTGAGGCCCGCTTCATAGACCTGTTGCAGAAGCAAGAGCAGAGACTACAACAACAGATGGAAGCAGTAATGCAGCAACGTCCGCAGACCAGTGAGGAAAGCCGTCCCACTAATACCGCGTCCTTTGGGGTGAGTCGTTTATTGACAAAAATGACTGGAGAGGATGATCCAGAGGTATTTTTGACCACATTTGAAAGGACCGCTGAAAGAGAAAAGTGGCCTGAGGAGCAGTGGGCTGGACTGGTGGCTCCTCTGTTAACTGGTGAATCGCAGAAAGCTTACTATGACCTAGAGCCTAACCAAGCAAAAGACTATGTGATGCTAAAAGCTGAAATATTGGCAAGGCTGGGTGTCACCCAGGCTGTCCGGGCTCAGCGTGTGCATAACTGGACTTTCCAGCTTGGAAAACCCCCCAGGTCTCAAATGTATGATCTCATTCACCTGAGCAGAAAGTGGCTACAGCCAGAGACTTTGTCCGCACCAAAGATTGTGGAACGTGTTGTAATGGATCGGTTTTTGAGAGCTCTTCCTACTGCCATCCAAAAGTGGGTAAGCCATGGAGACCCAGAGACGGCCGATGGTCTTGTGGATCGTGTGGAGAAATACTTGGCTACAGAGAACCTGACGGCCTCTTCCAGAGACACTCGGACTTTCCACCCTAAGACCAGACCATCCCCAGGGGCGGATAAGAGGATTCCAAGGGGTGAGGGTGGAGAGAGTGAGAGGGTGGGAGCTCTACCCCAAGTTTGGCGAGAACAGCCTGGGAAATCAGCGGCTCAAGAGGCGGCAAGAAGGATCGTTTGCTACCGCTGCCGGCAAGCGGGACATATTGCAGCCAATTGCCCGGTTGTGGAGGAACCCATGCAGTGTGACTTTCTGACGGGCAGACGTCAGTCGCTGTGTGCGACAGTCGCATGCACTGCCATTCGAGGAACTGAGAAACATTTATGCAAAATGTGTGTTAATGGTAGAAATGTTGTGGTATTGCTGGATTCAGGTAGCCTTGTGACCCTGATAAAGGCTGAGTTAGTTAAAACAGAGGTCTCTGGGAATAGCAAGGTAGCTGTTATTTGTGTGCATGGGGACACCCGAGAGTATCCAGTGACTACAGTGTGTTTCGAGACCCCCAAAGGTACCCTCTCTCATCCAGTGGGCTTAGTATCTCAGTTACCGCATGACGCCATTGTGGGAAGGGATTTTCCGAAGTTCTGGGAACTGTGGGATGATCCTGAGCCCCTCACTGGTGCCCCTATGTACCAGGAATGTGATAGCCAGAACTCCCCTGAGAGTGGTGAGGACTCTCCGGAATTTCCCTTATCAGTATTGGCAGGGGAGACTCAAGAAACTGGAGAGGAGCCCACCTCCTCAGACGAAAACCTACCGTCTGTGGAGTTTTCTGATCTTGAGGTTCACAGGGAAAACTTTGCCACAGAACAGTTGAAAGACCCCGCCCTAATAAAGGCACGGGAAAACGTAGTGAAAATAGATGGTGAGTTAGTGAACCCAGATAATACCTGCACTTACCCATACTTCAGCGTAGAGAAGGACCTACTGTATCGGGTGGCAAAAAGGGCAGAAGAAACCGTTGAGCAGCTTGTGGTGCCCAAACCTTACAGGAAGTTGGTGTTGGAGTTGGCCCATGGGCACATTCTTGGAGGTCATCTGGGGACAGAGAAAACCCGAGAGAGGGTATTACAGAGATTCTATTGGCCGGGGGTGATGAAGGACGTAGAAAATTATTGTTCCTCCTGCCCTGTGTGTCAGAGGTTGGCCCCGATGCCACATTTCCGTAGCCCGCTGGTCCCTCTACCCATCATTGAGGTCCCGTTTGAGAGGATCGCCATGGATTTGGTAGGTCCTATAATCAAGTCCGCTAGGGGGCACCAGTACATATTAGTTATAATGGACTATGCCACCCGTTATCCAGAAGCGATCCCTCTCCGAAATACCTCGGCCAAAACCATAGCCAAAGAGCTATCTCTTGTTTTTAGCCGGGTGGGTATTTGTAAAGAACTGCTTACGGACCAAGGTACACCCTTTATGTCCCGGGTTATGAAAGAGCTGTGTAAATTGTTCAAAGTGACGCAATTGCGTACGTCTGTGTATCACCCCCAAACCGATGGGCTGGTTGAAAGATTCAACAAAACCCTAGAACAAATGTTGAAGAAAGTGGTGGATAGAGATGGAAAGGATTGGGACTGTTTACTTCCTTATTTGATGTTTGCTATTAGGGAGGTGCCCCAATCCTCTACGGGATTCTCCCCCTTTGAGTTACTGTATGGGAGACACCCAAGAGGGCTGTTGGATATTGCCAAGGAAACTTGGGAAAGTGAGAGTTCTCCCCACAGGAGTGTGATTGAGCATGTCGCCCTGATGCAAGATCGAATTGCACAGGTAATGCCCATCGTGAAGGAACATTTGGCCCAAGCGCAGTTGGCACAGCAGAGAGTGTACAACCGTGGAGCCAAGACCCGTACCTTTTCCCCGGGGGATAGGATATTGGTACTTGTCCCTACGGTTGAAAGTAAATTCCTTGCCAAATGGCAAGGCCCCTACGAGATAATGGAAAAAGTGAGCGAAGTGAATTACAAGGTCAGACAACCAGGAAGGCGAAAGCCCGAACAGATCTATCACGTTAATCTGTTGAAAGCCTGGAGGGATAGAGAGTCCCTAGTCGCAGACACTTGGTCACCAGCTCAAACTGGTTGCGTGATTCCTGAGGTTGGAATAGCAGCCACCTTGTCACAACCCCAACAACAGGAGGTTAAGGAGTTTGTGCTTCGCAACAAGGAGGTATTCTCTGAGCTGCCGGGACAAACATCTGGGGTAGAGCATGACATCATTACCCCGCCCGGTGAAAGGGTGAAGTTAAAACCCTATCGGATCCCAGAGGCTCGACGGGAGGCAATACGGGAGGAAGTACAGAAAATGCTGAACTTAGGGGTGATAGAGGAGTCCCAAAGTGATTGGTCTAGTCCCATCGTGTTGGTGCCTAAACCGGATGGGAGCTGGCGATTTTGTAACGATTTTCGTCAGTTGAACAAAGTTACAAAATTTGACACCTACCCCATGCCACGTATAGATGAGTTGATCGACCGGCTGGGAACAGCCCGATACATGACGACTCTTGACCTCACAAAAGGGTATTGGCAAATCCCCCTGGCCAAGTCGGCCAAAGAGAAAACCGCATTTGTAACCCCAGACGGGGCGTTCCAATATAAAAGAATGCCGTTCGGGTTACAGAATGCGCCGGCCACATTCCAGCGGAAAATGGACCAGATGCTGAGGCCCCATCGGAAGTATGCTGCGGCTTACCTGGATGACATAATTGTCCATAGCACAGATTGGGCCTCACATCTGCCAAAAGTGCAAGCAGTCCTGGACTCTGTTCGGGAAGCGGGGTTTACGGCTAACCCCAAGAAGTGTACCATTGGGCAGGAGGAGGCCAAATATCTTGGGTACACCATTGGGAGGGGAGTAATAAAACCCCAACTCAACAAAGTCGAGGCCATCCAGAGTTGGCCACGTCCCAACAGCAAGAAGCAGGTACGAGCCTTTCTGGGAATCGCTGGGTATTATCGGCGATTCATTCCCCACTTTGCTTCTAAGGCTGTGCCCCTAACCAACCTGACGAAGGGGAAAGGGTCGGTCATGATTAAATGGACCCCCGAGGCTGAGGCAGCATTCCAATTCTTGAAACAAGCCTTATGTAGCCAGCCAGTGTTGTACTCACCCGACTTCTCTAAAGACTTTGTCGTACAAAGTGATGCGTCAGATGTGGGGTTAGGAGCAGTATTGTCCCAGGTCTGGAACGGGGAAGAGCACCCAGTCATTTACCTCAGCAGGAAGTTGAAGTCCCATGAGGTAAATTACGCCACCGTTGAAAAGGAGTGTTTAGCGGTGAAGTGGGCTCTAGATTCCCTTCGGTACTACCTGCTAGGTAGGCACTTTGACATGGTTACGGATCACGCTCCGTTAAAGTGGATGGCTCAAAACAAGGAAACAAATAGAAGAGTGAATAGGTGGTTCCTGGCCCTCCAGGAATTCAACTTCACAGTAAAGCATCGCCCTGGCGTTCAAATGGGGAATGTGGATGCTTTGTCTCGAGTACATGAATGCCTGATTGCTGGTGTTCCAACCCCGAGGTTAAAACAAGAGGGGGGGGTATGTGACAGCAGGAAGGTAAAGTCACCTGGTTGCATCCAGGGGGGTAGATATATTTCGCCCAGATTCAGGCTTTACGCCGACTTATACAACTAGGTGGAGAGTTGTATAAGGCTAGTGGGCTCATGGATGACTCATACCTCTAGGGAGAGGGCTGGGCGTCGTACAGACAGGGAGTTGATGAGGCCAGCTGAAGCTTGTCAGCTCATTTAGGCCTCTATAAGAACTCCCAGCTTCATTAGATGTTAGCTCATGCCTGGAACCAGACCTGTGTGGACTGTCTAGGGAGAGTGAACCCCTGTGCGGTGAGGCAAAGCCTGTGTGGCTATTTGTTTGGACTTTTACTAAACCAGGGACTTAGGGACTAGGACAGCACTAGGCTGATCCCAGTTGTTAGTTAGGAAACCTGTATGTTTAGTCAGAGGTCAACTTGACCAGGATTTATTTTGGTTATGTTTCTTTTGCTTTGCTGTGTTTTGTCACTGTAAATAGAAAATAAACCGCACCTTTTTTGATTTTGAAAACCACAACCTCCGTTTGCTGGGCCTGTTTTGTGTGGGGAGCCCATCCCGGGGGTCACACACACCCGCTGCCGAGCTAACCCCCTCACAATATATATATATACACACACACACACACACACACATATATACTATATATATTGTGAAGGACTAGCATCAAATGTAGAGCTTGAAGGACACCGCCACTCGCTGGTTCTTCTTTTTAAGGGCTTTGTTTGCCCATTTTTATTAAAATAATTCAAAACAAAATGAAAGGTTTCCCTCGCAGGGGTTTCAGTACTCCTTTTCAACAACAAAATGACATTCAGCCTCCTGGCTTATACATATAGCAGTGCTGCTCAGGCCTTCTACTTCAGGCTCTTGTCTGTCTCCTATAGACTATTCCATCTGCAACACCATTCATTTGGATAGCAGCCCCTTGCTGCTCTGACCCTCAGACCTGGGTCTCTGGCTTCCACTGTGCACACAAGCACTCTCTGACTTCTCCAGTGCACACTTGCACTCTATGGCTTCCCCAGTGCACACCTGCACTCGTCGGGAGGGTGGGGCCCAGAATGCTGGTCCTGATTCTACTATCAGGCCCACACACACCTGAACAATCAGTGTGCAGTTGAGTCTCAAAACCCGGATCCAGGACTGGGGATTTCATCCCACCCGGATCTCTAAGAAATCCCCAAGCTCCGGGTCCCAAAGTGGATTTTAGTAAATCATGAGGAAACTGAAAAGCCAGTTTCCTCCCAAACAAGCAAATACCCTGGAGCCCCTCAACCTGCCTGGTTGAGAATCCTGTATTCATACACTGGTGGGGTACCACACTACCACATACCCTCCCCCCTTGTTTCGATCCGGAGGGAGGAACACCAGCACCCATCATTATGGTTGGGACACCTCTGTGCTGGCTGTCAGCCACGTAGGCCCAACCTTTTTTCCGGGTGCGCTTCCAGGTATGTCCCAGCTTGGATCTTAACAGGGTCCTATAATTCCGTATACTCTGCCTTCCCTCTCTTCTCTTTGGGTCCCTGAGCATACTCTCCTCTCTTGGGGAAACTCTGCCTACCCTGATCCTACCTTTCAGCTTACGTAAATAAGTTTTATCTTTCACCACAGGTCTTTCAGGTTCAAAAACCTCTCTCTTGTTACCCAGGGCAACCACATTGCTTTTAACAGCGCCAATCATTAAATCATATATTTTAATGTCACACTTTCCAACGCAATCAGTGCTGTCCATCTCAGTGCTTGTTAGTACCAGATCTGAGGAGGGACCACACATAGGCGAGAGATTAAATCCCACAGGACTAAAGCCAAGTTCTACCTCACCTGTTGTCCAACACTCCATGGGTAACTGATCTAACAGATGACACTGATCTAGGCACAAACTACTTCTTTCTGATGTACACATTACATTGTTGCAGCATCCACCTATAGCACTTTTTCTCACAGTGTCTCCGGGTACTTTAAGTTGTACCCCTTTCTGAGTGATAGAAAGCATCTCTGCTAGTGCTGCATCTATTCTGGGCCCTTCCTTCTCATGAGATTTAGCGGCTGAGACAGTATCTGCGCCCTCTACTGACCACTGCTCAGCTGCACCTTGGAGCACACCAGCAGAGATGTTTCCAGTCACTACACCAGCCGGAGAGACCTTTGATGACTCCAACAGTTCTGAGCGCCTTCCAGGCCACTCAGTAACTGGGAGCACCCCCTTAGAGAACCTCAGAACTATTTGCCACACTGTTAACAAGCTTCCCAGCACAGCCTGTACCACCTGGCTCCACCTATTCGTACCACGCAGCACCACCTGGTCCGACTGCGGTGGAGACACCCAAGTGTACAGTGAGGGCACTTTTACCAACTCCAGCATTTCTAATAAAGTTTTTGTCAACTCTATGCAACCAATGTCTAAATGCGTGACCTTTTTGGGAACCTTTCCCCTGTCCGAGACTTGGAGGGGCTCATCCATTGCAGCTTGTGAGGTTGAGACCTTTGAAGAGACCACCATCTTCTTGAAGGTACCCCTCATCCCAGCCTGTTGCTCCCCTGGAGCCCTGTCAGACACATGTCTCCCCTTCACCTCTAACGCTACACCAATGAGCCTCTGCGAGTCAACATTAGTCACATTGTCAACTTGACACTATTTAGTTGCTGGGCCGTGGACAACCCATCTGCCATGCCTGCGCCCAGAACCGTTCCTTCAGACTGGAGGGCATCAGCCTTTGCAGGGGCTGGCGTGCCCTTGAGCACTGGCCATTCTGCGATCCCTCCACTGGGCACAGCAGGTGTTCTGTCCACAACTCTGTCACACATCATTGCTTCGTAATTCCTTGTCACTTGGCCTAGTGCCGCAACTGCTTCCTTGCACCAATCATCCCAGTTTCCTGTGGTTCCATCACTGGTGCTCCACAGCACTGCATCACCTGCTCTAGAAGGCCCAACAGGAACCTGGGATTCACTAGCCAAAACAACACACTTGTCACTTCTATCTACCTCACATTGTGATAATATTTTTTTTCTCACATCACACTGGGAGATTGCATCCTCAACCAAGGCAAGGTGCAATACCTTATTTTGAACACCTTGCTTTGGTAGCGCTACAGACACATACAGCTCTTCATTTTCAGCTTTTGCAGGCTGATCTAACCCCTTGACAACTGGGTTACACTTAGGGTTGTGGGGCTGCGCCCACACACACTCACTATGTAATACAGTCTTCCCTTGTTTCACCAGAGTAGCACCACAACCATCCTGGAAAACCTCTGGCTCCAACACATGGAGGCCCCATGAGAGTTCCCTGGACAATCCTGCGCTTCTGGTTGTCATGGGAGATATCCTACTCCCATCATTGGTAGTAAACACATTTCCAACATTTTCAGACATGACACTAAAGAAAACACATTTTTCAATGTCATGATCACCAATACCATCACATTTGCCAACAGTAACACTTTTGTCAGCATAACCATCAGAATTTTCACTACGTGTAGACATAACTGCTACTTTTGTGGATTGTATATTACCCACCAAAGCCTCTGAGTGACTCCCCACAGCGCCCTCCATTTTTAAAGGGGCACCCTTTCCTACATGGGCAGCTCCAAAGTTGACCTGGGAAACGCTCGGCTCCGTCACTGCGGGCTTTTTGGAAGTCTCCCTGGGCAACCCTGCAGTACTTGTCACTAGGGAACATGGCACAAGCACTGTTTTGGTCACCCCTAACTCTATTTTCCCAGCCACCTGCTGGACTATAGCAGGCACATGCAGAGTCCCCATGTCCTTTCCAGTCTTTAGCCCTGCGGCTAGTTGGGCTTTATTTTGTGCCTCCCCACTGCTCTGGGTAGCACACTGCCGCAAGTCTATGTCCATTGGCACTGCGGATCTCCCCACTGGATCTACTCCCACTTCACTGGGTTCAGTACCATAAACTGGAACAGTCTTACCATTTTCAGTGGCTGGCATCATAACCTTCACTTGAGTGCGCTGTCTCTCAGCTGTATCCATACCAGTTACTGTCTCTTTGGGGCCATATGGCGACACTGCAGCCTTTCCAGACTCTTCAGCGGTGTTCCAGAACCTTGGGCAAGTAAAGATCCCATGCCCTACTTGACCACATTCCAAGCACGGTACTGGACGACTTTTCCCCAGTGCGTTTCTTTCCTGATGATTCTTTCCAGGCATAACTTCCACTCTCGTTGCCATGGGAGATCGCAGTCTCCCAGCAGAGCTTTGCTGGCTCTCTCCAACATGCTGTATTGGCTCCTCCGGAAGCCACTTGTCACGACCCATGGGAGGCACACCCCTTGGTCCACAGACAGCCCGACTGGCCTCCTCTGTGTTGCTATGGGCAACCACTCTCTCTCCTGGCCTTTGATCAGCCTTTCTTCTGGCATATAACACAGGCTTCTCAGACCTTTGTTTTGCTAGGTAGCTTTGCACTGGAGCCAGGGACAAAAGGCACTTGGAGACTGCATGCCCCCACTCACTGCACCGCAAACAGCGCACTTGGTTCCATGTCTTGTCAGGGTTTCCCACCCTGCATCTGCTGGACCCTGTCTCAAGCTGTGTCACTTTCACACTTTTCGCAACAGCTGCTGGTTTAACTGCAGCAGCGTTGCCCGGGGCAACAACACCCCTCTCCCAGGCATGGACATTCGGCAGCTCTCTTTTTGTATGGAAGGTTGGCTTGCCTTCCACTTTAGCTTGGTCCAATCCTGCCAGGTGTCGCTTGCACCAATCCACTGCAGATTCAAACGCTGGTGGACTCTCCACACTAGCAGTCATCTGTGCATTCATTGCACCAGGGTTGCTAGGGACAACAGCAGCCCTCTTTTCCCTTGGAAAACTCTGTTTAGGCCTGTATGGGGTTCGATCAGGCGGTAACAACCCCTCCAGCCACAGAGCTCTTTCTCTTGCTTCAGCAAGGATCGCCTCCTTTTTCTGCTTTGACCGCCCCATCCTTGCGGTGTTGCACACAGCAACCAGTAACACAGTTCACAGCAGAGGGAAGAAAATGTGATTCTCCTTTCACAGGTACACAACCTGCATGCAACACAGTCCATCAAACTTCTGTGCAATGCAGTTTGCCTGGCTGCCACACACAGCTAGCAGCAGTTCATTGATTGTAGGGATCTCAGATTGTGCCAAAATTCTCCGCCACTTGTGAAGGACTAGCATCAAATGTAGAGCTTGAAGGACACCGCCACTCGCTGGTTCTTCTTTTTAAGGGCTTTGTTTGCCCATTTTTATTAAAAGAATTCAAAACAAAATGAAAGGTTTCCCTCGCAGGGGTTTCAGTACTCCTTTTCAACAACAAAATGACATTCAGCCTCCTGGCTTATACATATAGCAGTGCTGCTCAGGCCTTCTACTTCAGGCTCTTGTCTGTCTCCTATAGACTATTCCATCTGCAACACCATTCATTTGGATAGCAGCCCCTTGCTGCTCTGACCCTCAGACCTGGGTCTCTGGCTTCCACTGTGCACACAAGCACTCTCTGACTTCTCCAGTGCACACTTGCACTCTATGGCTTCCCCAGTGCACACCTGCACTCGTCGGGAGGGTGGGGCCCAGAATGCTGGTCCTGATTCTACTATCAGGCCCACACACACCTGAACAATCAGTGTGCAGTTGAGTCTCAAAACCCGGATCCAGGACTGGGGATTTCATCCCACCCGGATCTCTAAGAAATCCCCAAGCTCCGGGTCCCAAAGTGGATTTTAGTAAATCATGAGGAAACTGAAAAGCCAGTTTCCTCCCAAACAAGCAAATACCCTGGAGCCCCTCAACCTGCCTGGTTGAGAATCCTGTATTCATACACTGGTGGGGTACCACACTACCACAATATATATATATATATATATATATATACTGTGAGGGGGTTAGCTCGGTAGCGGGTGTGTGTGACCCCCTGGATGGGCTCCCCACACAAAAACAGGCCCAGCAGACGGAGGTTGTGGTTTTCAAGATCAAAAGGTGCGGTTTATTTCTCTATTTACAGTGACAAAAACACAGCAAAGCAAAAAGAAACATAAACAAAATAAATCCTGGTCAGCTTGACCTCTGACTAAACATGCAGGTTTGCCTAACTAACAACTGGGATCAGCCTGGTGCTGTCCTAGTCCCTAAGTCCCTGGTTTAGTAAATGTCCAAACAAATAGCCACACAGGCTTTGTCTCACCGCACAGGGGTTCACTCTCCCTAGACAGTCCACACAGGTCTGGGTCCAGGCATGAGCAAACACCTAATGAAGCTGGGAGTTTTTATAGAGGCCTTAAATGAGCTGACAAGCTTCAGCTGGTCTCATCAACTCCCTGCCTGCACGACGCCCAGCACTCTCCCTAGAGGTATGAATCATCCATGAGCCCACTAGCCTCAGCTGGGCTTCATCAACTCTCTCCCTAGTTGTATAAGTCGGCATAAAGCCTGAATCTGGGAGAAATATACCTACCCCCCTGGATGCAACCAGGTGACTTTACCTTCCTGCTGTCACAATATATATATATATATATATATTGTGAGAATGAGAGCCCCTGTCTGGGTGAAAATGTGTTTTAAAATGGACACAGGACTCTCAAAGAAGCAATTTGAGAAGTTCAAGCAATAGATTGGTGAGCAGAGAAAACTATGCTTTAAGTTTCCTTTGGATTTTGTAAGTCTGGATTGGGGCTGGAAACTTGAAGACTTCAAAGAGCATTGGGAGGGATGGAGTCTTCAGTCATGTGTCCGGGTTTTCCAGAAGCTCTGCAGGTTGTGTGTGTGTCCAGGTACACACACCCATTATAAGGCAGAGCTGAGCATAGCTCAGTGTGTGTGGGAAAGGAGTTGGTGTTGGAGCAGTTGTTGCAGACAGGAGAGAGGTGTGCTGCTGATTAAGAACGCAGGCAACATCCTTGAGACGGTACTCCATGTGGGAGAGGTTCCAGGTCAGTGGGCTGAGAGAGTTGGGCCAGTTGAGAGAGTCGGGGAGACTATAGCTGAGACAACTGGAAGAGAGAGTCTTGGGGATCCAGCTGCAGCTTAGGCCATCCTCACCACTAGAGGCTCTGGTGAACACCTTCTGGATCTTAGACTCCACGCCCTGGGGAATCTTGGGCTCTAGCTCCCTGTGGGATCCCTGTTGTGCTCCAGTGGATCGGCCTTCCTTAACCACCCAGTGTTCCATCCGCAGCAGTCAGCCATAGGGTTCACTACCTTGTGGTGCACTCCTGACCTACGGTGTGCATCTGTCATCTGGCAACTCTGGTGACATGACAGTTTGATCAGCCATGGCCCCGGCTGACGTGCCGCTTCCCGCAGATGATCCATTGCAGGGCATAGTTCACAGACTTGAGACCCAGGAATCGAATCAGACTCAGGTGATGCGATTCCTCCAGGATCTAGCTTCCCGCTTCAAGCAGCTCCAGGCCTCCTTGGGAACCCTGAATCAGCAACCTCAAGTACAACCAGCAGCTGCACCTATCGCACCAGTCGCAGCCACACACTCACTACAATTGCCAGCTCCGTTCCGTTTCTCTAGGGACTCCAAGGCCTGCAGGGGGTTTCTCAGCCAATGCACTATTCAATTTGAGCTTTAGCCTCAAAACTTCCTGTCTGATCGGGCAAAGGCCTATATCATTTCCCTCCTCTACGGTGAAGCTTTAGCCTGGGCTGCCCCCCTGTGGGAGAAGAATGATCCGGTGGTTTCCAGCCTGTCCGACTTCTTGAAGCTCTTTCTTAACATCTTCGAGGAGCCGGCTCGGGCTTCTTCAGCGGCTAGTGCTCTTTTACGTCTTCGCCAAGAATCTTGTTCAGTGGGACAATATGCTCTTCAGATCTGTATCCTCACAGCTGAATTGAGCTGGAACAATGAGGCCCTTGTCGCTATGCCCTATTTGCTTCCAGACGCTACCTATTAGGATGTCGGGAGGGATTCTCCACCAGGAGTGGATATCCTTTCTCATTCTGCCCAAGGCCTCTACCCCCATTGTATTGGGCCTTCCTTGGCTACAGCTCCACTCTCCACATGTGGACTGGGTCTCTGGGAAGATCCTGGCTTGGGGTCCCTCATGTTTCTCGTCATGTCTTCTCAAGGTGGCCCCCAAGGAGAGACTTCTGGTTGCTACCACATCTGTATCTTCTGATCTTCCTGCTGCATACAGCGATTACCGGGATGTGCTCTGTAAGAAATCAGCTGAGGTGCTTCCTTCCCACAGGTCTTTTGACTGTGCTATTGACCTTGTCTCCGGAGCAACTCTGCCCAGGGGTCGTACCTACCCTCTGTCCATCCCAGAGACCCAGGCCATGTCTGAGTATGTCGCAGAGAATCTGGAGAGATGTTTCATCCGGAAATCCTCATCGCCTGCAGGGGCAGGGTTCTTTTTCGTTGCCAAAAAGGATGGTACCTTGAGACCCTGCATCGACTATCGAGGTTTAAACGTGGTTACTATCAAAAATCGATACCCCTTACCCTTAATAGCTGAGCTATTCGATAGGTTGAAGAGTGCCTCCATTTTCACCAAGTTGGATCTCAGAGGCACGTACAATCTCATTCGAATACGGGAGGGTGACGAATGGAAGACTGCATTTAACACTAGAGACGGGCATTACGAAGACCTGGTTATGCCTTTTGGTTTGTGTAATGCCCCAGCTGTGTTTCAAAACTTTGTCAATGAAATCTTCAGGGATCTGCTGTAGCAGTTTGTTGTCATCTATCTGGATGACATTCTGATCTTTTTGGAAAATCTGCTCGTCCATAGAAACCATATCCGCACTGTACTTCAGCGTCTTAGAGAGAATAATCTCTATGCAAAGCTGGAGAAATGTTCCTTTGAATGTTCTGAGGTCCTGTTTCTGGGATGCTTTGTCTCAAGTTTGGGTCTTCGTATGGATCCTGGGAAGGTCTTGGCCATTACCAACTGGCCTCTTCCTGCTAGCCTCAAGGCCACACAGCGCTTTCTTGGCTTCACAAATTATTATAGGCAGTTCATAAGGAATTACTCTTCCATTGCCGCGCCTATTATCGCTTTGACCAAGAAGGGTGCGAATGCCAAAGACTGGCCTCCCGAAGCTGTCTCTGCATTTCACGACCTGAAACAGGCCTTTGTTTCTGGACCTCTCTTGAGGAGACCAAATCCTGGGGATGCATTTTTTATTGAAGAGTCCGGCGCAGCATCGCTGGTGACGGAGAGGCCTCCACTTCTCCCTTGGACGGATTTCTTCCCCTGACAGGGGCAAAGTGAGCGAAGGTAATTCACGTTCTATATTACCTAGTCAGTGGCAGTGACTATTCACCACTGGTGACAGCACAGTGGGCAGCAGCAAGAAGGGAAAGGATTGTGCCTCGATCTGTCCCCCCATTATTCAAAAAGGAGAAAAAATGTTTTATTGCTTGGCAAGAAGAATAAAACTGAGTTGTACCTATTCACTGTGTGGAACTTGGGTTACTAAGCAAAGGAGTCAGGGACAAAGGACTGGACTTGACTCTAGGACATCTACACGAAAGCCCAATCTTCTGGCCTTCATCTCCTAGTAAAAAGAGGACACGGGCCGTGGTGTGTATCATCTCTCTCTCCCAGGTACCCCTAGACGACAGCCACATAACCGATAAAGCAAGGGAGAGAGGTGAGGCCGCTACACGTGGGGACATCGTGTCTGGGATATGTGTATGGTGTCTGAATTTGAACTTTGCTGCCTGGAGGAGTTCCGAGTAGGTCGGCCGTATTGGCCAACGCGCCACGAGGCAACCCACAACTGCGTAGTTCGTGGGCGGGGCAAGGGAAAAGCCCGCGAACAAGTGCAGAACGTGGGAGGAGTCCGGCCACGTGAACGTACGCACGTGGAGATTCCGGCGCAGGTGGGTCAGTGCGCAATGGAGCAGCAAAGAGAGAGGATGGCTTCAAGTGCTCCGTGGATTTCCGTTCCTTCCTTTGCGGATATGTCTTCTCTAGCTGCTCCGATCATGGATATGGGGATAAGACTAAGGCCCCGGGGGCGATTGGCTCTCTTTACCTGTAGAGACATGGAAGCCCTCGGTGTGATCTGTCCCGGCTGTTCGGGACTGGTGGTTCAGCTGAAGCCGTTTGGGCGCTGTGAGGTCTGCAAAGAATTCGTCTTCGAGGTGGAACCATCCACAGAAAAGCCTCGGGCTTTCCACCTCAACTACCTCACAGGGACTGCCACTCTGGAGGGAGAGATCGATGCTGGTGCATTCCCCGTGCGCACTGATCCGGGTGAAGTGACTGCCCAAACAGAGGTGAAAAGAGAAAAATCCGAGGATGCTGCCTCGGTCACCAGCAGCTCCCTGCTCCGGCCACCGAAGAGGAAAGTCGGCCTTGTGATGGCCTCGTGTGGTCGTGGAAGAGCTTCGCCCCACTGCTTGCCTGGCCTGGATGGCTCCGGTAGGAAAAGTCCTGGACATCCCTATTCTTCCAAAGGCCCAGGTGAGCCAGGGGTTGGGACTGTCTGCGTGGTAGAAAGTGGCGGTAGCCCACAGTCGGTAGAGGCCGTCAAGGGGGATAGTTTTGTGACTGGGAATTATCTGCCCGCTGAGTGCTACGACACCTCTGACCTGGATTCATTGTCTGACAATGGCGATGATGGGGAGATAGATGAAATCTTCCAACAGAAGGGATGGGACAAGATGAAGCTACCCTCGTCCTGTGTTGCAAGGGACCTGCCCATGTCTACTGGAGATAGTACACCTCGGGTGGAGGCCCCGGCTCTGAGGGAGGAAGCTAGTCCTTTGTCTGGAGTTCCAGTTCTGGATTCAACCTCCATTTCACCTGCTCCTGTTGCAGGAGTGCAACGTCAATCACTGCGGGCTCCTAGGCCCAGGTCTACCGAGGTGGTGAACACACCTCGCCACCCAGAAGCAATTGTTCCACCCGGAGAAGGAGACCAAGCTACTATGCCACCTTTGTCAAGGCTGCAGCGTCTCTTTGGCCAGAAGGTTGCTCAGGAATATGGGTGGGAATACCCGTATCTGCCTCGGGAACTGCTCTATGAGGTGGAGGTCTTCCGGCAAAGATGGTATGATGCCTTTGTGTGGGACAAACTGAAAGTAAAGCAAGCACGGCGGTACCTTTCCTGTTCACCAACGGTCACCAAGAAGTTTCAGGACTGTAAAGCTAAATGGATGCTGGGAAGACACATTCATGCGGACAAAGTGGTGATCTGTCGCAAAGAAGGAAAGAGTGTTGAGTACCATGTGGAGGCTTTTGATGATCGTTTGAAGCCTATATCATTGCCTCATCCAAGGTTTTATCTGTAAGAGAAGAAGACTGGAAAAGACTCTCGGTTGCTTTCTTTTCTATTCCTGGTTGAACTTTCCAGAGTGCCTTTTCCAGAACACAGAGACTGTGCCCTAGTTTTTTTTTGTATTTGGGCAATTCTACTCTTTGGAGATATGGGAGCTGTTTTTGTTTGTTCTCCCTTTCTTTTTCTGACACTCACAAGAAATCAGTGACTTTGAGTTTCAGATAGTGCAGGGTCACAGAGAAAAATGTTCAAGCGGAAAGTTCATCTGGAAGTAATGAGTGTCTTGACCGCGGCACTGTCACCAGGTAGCAGTGTTGCGCAACGATTGTTTTTTTTTTTCTACATTACACGGCACTCATTGGAGTGAATGGGTTTCTCCTAGGATAGACTCATTCATTCCACGCAAACACACATGTTGGTACTGGTAGGATGTATGTTTCTTTTCTTTCCTTCTGCAGGAGATTCGTCTGTCAAGACTACTGAGAATGGGTGGTCTTTAGATAGCCAGAGGGAGGAATGTAAATGTGTGAAATATTTAAAGTGTTTTTATTGAAAAGTTTTATAGTTGTATTCCTTTCCCATTCAGGTCGTGGCACAATTCAGGGTTAAATTCTGTAGTTTGGTTTCTGGGCTGAACTTATGACACCACCTTTCGTGGGGTGTGAGTTTGTACCAGACACTGGGGACCAGTGTCAAATCACCAGGGGGAGAGTGTAGCGGGTATTTGAATTTTGTAAGGACTCTGGTGGTGTGAAGTTCCTTGGGGTCCCTGGGTGGCGCTGTTGCCTTGGGCCCGAGCTAAACACACACCGCGAACTGTGCCTTTTTGTCCTCCCCTGGAGCTGGTACAGCGGGGTGGGGAACCCGCTGTGATGCAATGGGAGAGGTCATAAAAGGGGCGGAGGCCCTGATTTTGGGAGAGGGTCAGAGGACGTGGCCGCGCCCAGGCACCTTCAGCTTGGGTGCTGGCGTTCCGGTGTTCCAGGCCTAGGCATCCTTGGCCTAGCTGGAGCGGAGATGGAGTCCATCTCAGGCACCTTTAGCCTGGGGTGAGGTACTATGGCGGATGCCTGGGGCTCAGTACCTTCGACTGAGTTCCGCGAGGGTGGAGGTATCCGAGGGGGCCCTAATGCCTTGGGTGCCCGTGTTTGAGTTTGCGAGGACTGGTGCGCAGTAACTTCTCTGAAGAGTCCGGCGCAGCATCTCTGGTGACGGAGAGGCCTCCACTTCTCCCTTGGACGGATTTCTTCCCCTGACAGGGGCAAAGTGAGCGAAGGTAATTCACGTTCTATATTACCTAGTCAGTGGCAGTGACTATTCACCACTGGTGACAGCACAGTGGGCAGCAGCAAGAAGGGAAAGGATTGTGCCTCGATCTGACCCCCCATTATTCAAAAGGAGAAAAACTGTTTTATTGCTTGGCAAGAAGAATAAAACTGAGTTGTACCTATTCACTGTGTGGAACTTGGGTTACTAAGCAAAGGAGTCAGGGACGAAGGACTGGACTTGACTCTAGGACATCTACACGAGAGCCCAATCTTCTGGCCTTCATCTCCTATGTCGTGGAAATATGGGTTGTTTGCAGAGCACACAGCCTATATTTCCTGTGCTCTATAAGCACACACTTTAGATTCATCTTTTTGCAATAATGCTATCTTTAAGTTTGCTAAAATCCACTCACCGTTCATCCCATCATCCATCCAAGAAGCAAGGCTCACACATAGATCTTATCGTCAGGCCATCCCAGCATAGACTGACCAGCCAAAGCCTACTCATAGGCTTTTATTAAACTCAAAAGATCTCAAGACAGGAGGTGATCGGTTGCAGCAACCAGTCACCTCCCCCCATGGGCGGGGACATCACAGGATGTTCCTTCCACAGGAGAATGACCATACAAGGACATCCTTTCAAACAGATACAATGTTCATTCAAATTGACTAACAGTGACATACACTGTTACCAAATTACGGAAACTACATAACAATTATGCCTCAAATGGACCACAATTATTTTATAGTTATGCTACTGTTCCTGTGGACACAGATATGTGCGCTCGGAGTCATTCAACGCCCCCGCCAGGGGCTGGCCAGTTCCCCCAACGGGGCGCAAAACAACATCTCTAAATGCAGCAAACATCGCTGTTTCCATAGGAAGATTTTCCCGCCACCGATCTTCCACCAACGTCTGTATGTGCAAATACGCTCAGATGAGCGCATTACAGCAAAACTGACACTGGGGGGACATCTGACAACATACATTAATACATTTCCATAAAAATCTCCACAACAGTCCTCCCTTTTTTGTCATATGCACCCCATGTGTCCATCGATGAGAGTTAATCTGCTTCTTACACCTGGAAATGAATCAGTCCTTAGTCCATAAAAAGGAAAACACGCCTTGACATGTAGACTCTACTCTTCAGGGGCATGACTTATAAAGGAGGACACGACATGGTGAGCTGTAGTAATCACCGATCCGTCTGTGATCCTCTGTGTCTTGTATGTGGGTCCGGCTTCGGGGCGTCTCATCAAGGAAACTCTGGTCATGCGTCAAATCAGGCAACAGGAACACCTCGTCACGACATAGAAAGAATAGAAATAAAACGACATGAGTATATATATTCCCACTTCCTTTAACCACGATCCGCTGTAAAATAAAAATTAGATCCCCAAAGATTCCCAGACCCTTAAAATAGACTCCCAACCTTCACTTAGCTACAGCTCTGGCTTCAACAATTACATGAAGAACCCTATCCTTAATGGATGAGAATTGTTCAATCGTATCCCAAGCCCGAGCCCCCCCCCCCCACCTTGTACATCCAGGACCCCATGCCCAGACCTGGTCGGGGTTGGTGAACAAATCCCTTCTAGCTGTCCCTGCCATTCTTAATTTCCTGCACCATCAGATCCTCACGATCGGCCAAGAGATAAGGTGCTGGGACAGCTTCACCATCACGCATGAACCTCTTGCTTTGGGGGAATTACCTTTATAAGCTGCAGATCCACATAAACACCAAACTAAAGTTCAAACACACTTGTGGCCTACCTAGATACCCAAACCGACAAGAGGCAGAGCCATTAAAACTAAAACCAATTTTACCCTCTAAAAATGCATCGTTAGATTCCATTGACAAGTGTCTGTTTGGAGTCTTCACTAGTTTGTCAAAACTCCTCATACCCATAATAACATCATAAATGGCATGTACCGCTGTCATCGCTGGGGACTAAAACTCGGTGAAGACTCAGAACAGACCATCGGTCCTGTTCGCTTTCTGAGCTAGTCAGGAAATACACTTTACATAATAACTTGGGATGCTTTTCATCGTTACCCTTGCTAAAATTTACTAAACAACAAAAATATAAATAAACAAAGATACTCCTCATTCTTTGGTGTGGTTGAGCCGCTTCTTGCAGTGGCTGGCGTGGTCTCATCCCTCAAGCTTCTTTACAACGACCCAGTCACCTGGTTGGAAAGAATGTAAACTGATTATTAAGTCAGGGTCCAGGAGGGACTCGTGAATACCTTTTGAAGTTCATGTCACTACGATCGCACCTCCCCCATCAGCCGAGAATATAAGTGACAGCTAATGAGGAGAGTACGACTATGGTTTTGATTGACCTCCAAACAACCCTCATATGACAATAACCTAGACATCGGGACTGTGGTCACTGCATAATCTGTGCGTGGCTTACAATACCTGGAGCCATTGACAAGGTTCTTAGCCTCTGGGATGGGAACCTACTTCACTAGACTGCTGCTTGCCGATTCAAATTCTATCAAAGAAAGACAGTCTTGGCACAAACTTGGTTAGAATTACAGAGGTTAATATTAGTTTGAAAAAAAAACTGTCACTCTTACATTTATCACTTCTCCCCCCATTTTCTTCCTCATTACAGACTGAAGGAAGAAATGCGTGGTGCAGGAAAAAAGAAACAATGAAATAACCTATGATACTTTTACCTCCCTTAGACTCATGTATTTATCCATATGTACAGCTGTCTACATACACCTGTTCTCTGTGTACAAACTCCTTGGACCTGAAAAATACTTATAAGCAAAATCATTACTCTATTCTTCATATTTAACCTGCAAAGAATGGTAAAACAATAATGACATTCCTGTACATTGGTAAATTGTCAATGACATTCTTTCAAAACCGATTCAAACAAAACCCTCTGTAACCCTTACTTTTCGCGTTCCTACAAAAATACAACAGCCGCGACGCATCGAAGGATCGCCGCGGTAAGTTCGAACATATTCACGTTACTACATATAAACACTCAGATACAAATGTGGGGGAGATACTTCATAGTTTCCAAAACCAAAAATTAAAAAAAACAAACAGCCAGAATTCTCCCTTCACTCTTTCAGCAATAGAAAAAAATACAATGGGAACATGAGAGCAGCTCGAGAAGCTTGCATGGACCAGCCATACAAAGTTTAAACAAACGGGCATGAGACTACACCTCCATAAACACTCATCATTACAGATTTCTGAAGCCGCAGCTTAACTACATCCACTCCAGAGGGATACCCAAAATAGTATCCTTGGACCACCTATGTTAATCTTTTTGGGGTTCAAAGGCCTTTGCCCCAAAACTAGGCTTCGTGCACTGTGTGACCGTCTGACTATGGGAAGCCTCCATTCCTTCCCTTTGCACAGACCTCCTTGTGTCCATGGCAATTCGAATCGGCTTATCGTCTTAAACCTGCGTCCAGGTTAAACCGTTGCACCCTTTCGGAGATCACCGCCCGGTGTCTTCTTATACGGTGAATTGCAGAACTACAACCACTATATGGTCAAGTCCTCCAACTAGAAACCCTAACCGAGGCGTCAACTCTATGGCTTGTTGTCCCAACACTTTTGGAACTACAGAACAACCACAGATCAACCCCCGAATTAGGCCTCTACCCCTCACAGTGTATGCATACACAAGCGTTTTCCGCTATACACCCATACACTGCGTTGTCAGACTAAACCTCACAGAACACTTACGCCAGTTTACCACCTGCAGGACAATGTGGCTTCTCTCTCTGTATCTAGATGATAAAATAATGGTGATACCCCCTGTTTGCTCTCTACCCAAAACTGTATTTCAGTATAAAACTTTACAAAACTGGAACAAAATATAAAACACTTTTAAACGCCAAAATGCTTTCCATTTTCCTTCCAAACACAAATCTCATTCAGACAACCCCAAGCTCCTCCCACTAACTTTCTGCTGGTATATAAATGCTGAAAAGAAACTTCCGGTTACATGCTCAGCTACTTAAAAAAAAAAAACTGGTTTATTTACATATCAATTGTTCAGGAAGAGGGAGGGGGAGCCCAGCCACATTGCTGTGTCTATCAAGACTCCAATTTAAACATAACACACCTTTGTGCAAAAACTCTGTTAGTCTTACAATCCATCAAAATTCAGTGTAAAGTGAAGTCCTTCCTACATTCGAAACAGAGAAATCCCCCCTCCTTGCACCACCTGCATGGAGTTTGCATGTCCTCCCTGTGTCTGCGTTGGCCTCCTCCCACACTCCAAATGCTGGTAGATCAGCCAGATCCCATCCATAAATAGGCCCCAGCATGTGTGTGTGTCCACAAGCGCGTCGTGGCCCCTCAGGGAAAGATTGCGCTATTTCAAGATACCACTCAACTCACCTCAAAAGGTGATGCTTAGAAAAGCAATTTAAACCAGAGAGAAAACCATCCTCTCAGTATATCACTCCGGCGTCCCACCACTCTCCCCAGCAGTGCACAGGTCAAACTGCAAACGCACTAAACCTCATGGTTCACAAACAATCTAATCACACACAGGCATACACAAACAAATTCACAGGCCTACGATCGGATTCACAGGCATACGATCTCTCTCCCAACAAAATCACACACACACATGCACGATCGGATTCGCAGACATACACACGCACACACACTGCAAACTTAAAGCATTATTTCAAAAAGACAAATTTTTTTTTGTTCGTTTCAAAGTACAGCCTCTTCACGCATCAATCACATCGCAGGTCCACTCTCCTCCTCTGCTGATCTGATGCTCAAAGAGGCCGCAATTGGTCCCAACCGTGAGTCGCCATTTTACTGTCGTGGAAATATGGGTTGTTTGCAGAGCACACAGCCTATATTTCCTGTTCTCTATAAGCACACACTTTAGATTCATCTTTTTGCAATAATGCTATCTTTAAGTTTGCTAAAATCCACTCACCGTTCATCCCATCATCCATCCAAGAAGCAAGGCTCACACATAGATCTTATCGTCAGGCCATCCCAGCATAGACTGACCAGCCAAAGCCTACTCATAGGCTTTTATTAAACTCAAAAGATCTCAAGACAGGAGGTGATTGGGTGCAGCAACCAGTCACCTCCCCCCATGGGCGGGGACATCACAGGATGTTCCTTCCACAGGAGAATGACCATACAAAGACATCCTTTCAAACAGATACCATGTTCATTCAAATTGACTAACAGTGACATACACTGTTACCAAATGACGGAAACTACATAACAATTATGCCTCAAATGGACCACAATTATTTTATAGTTATGCTACTGTTCCTGTGGACACAGATATGTGCGCTCGGAGTCATTCAACGCCCCCGCCAGGGGCTGGCCAGTTCCCCCAACGGGGCGCAAAACAACATCTCTAAATGCAGCAAACATCGCTGTTTCCATAGGAAGATTTTCTCGCCACCGATCTTCCACCAACGTCTGTATGTGCAAATACGCTCAGATGAGCGCATTACAGCAAAACTGACACTGGGGGGACATCTGACAACATACATTAATACATTTCCATAAAAATCTCCACAACACCTAGTAAAAGGAGGACACAGGCCGTGGTGTGTATCATCTCTCTCTCCCAGGTACCCCTAGACGACAGCCACATAACCGATAAAGCAAGGGAGAGAGGTGAGGCCGCTACACGTAAACCTGGAGGGGGAGAGGAGGGGGGAACGTCTCCGATTGGGATATCAGATCAGGGATGGGAAAAGAAAAGCGTCCAATAGTGTAGTAATCAATCGGACTTGGTTTATTTATGTAGCGCTACCCCCAGTTAAGAGAGCCGCTGGATTTGTTTCGGGCCCTGTGTACAGCACCGCCAACCCCCGGCAATCTACTCGACCCACTCTGGCACAGCTAGTCTAGGGATTGTTCTCTTATCACAATCTAACAGTTTATGCACATAATCTATCTGTATTGCAAGGGTAACCTCTTTGCATAAAGACAGAACACTTTTAGCAACAGATAAATTATAATGTTTCTTTACTTTGGGTAAAAGGCATAAGGTTAACACATAACACATATATGTCTGCAGAGCCCTGCAGCAGAAAATATAACGCAGGCGGTTACCCGCCAAGCACAGCTATCTCTAACTATGCGCCCTTATGGCGCAGCAACCAAAGTTCTAACTACAGATTAGGCCTGACCCAGATCTAAACTCAGTCTCTAGAAGAATTATTTGTTTGCATGCAACTTGACTGGTGGTGCACAACAGCAATGGTAATTTGTAATCCAAAGGGTAGGAAAATAAAAAGGAGAATGAACCCCTCACAGGAGACTACTCAACTCAGTTCCGCCACTAGTCTTCTGTGGGACAGTAAAATAGAACCCGGAGGGCCAAGGCAGTCTCTAGGCCGAATTAAAGTACAGTCTATATGAATGAGCAGGTGCTCGCTTACCACTCCGGACGCGATCCCAGTCCGGGACTTCCACCTACTGTGTCTCCGCACACAGTATCCGCAACGACCGGGTCTCTGCTCCAACTGACGTCCAAACTCGACAAAGTCAGGTGCCACCCAAGCTCCGCAGTGGGGTCGAAGGCTCTCTGGAAGTTGTGCAAGGCCCTGGCTTCCGGCCCTGCACTGCAGCAGATCCGCACAGGAAGACCTGTTGATTGCAGCGCGGTGTCCAAAGAGACCGAACTCAGCCTCGCCCTCTTCTTATATAGCCCCTCCCATGAGTCTCTGCGGTGGCTAAATGCACCCTGGTGTTGAACGGGGTTCTGGGTAATGTAGTCCCGGGGCCTTAAAGGAGACCCCGCTACACACTCCCCCCCACTTAAACTCTTTGGTCCCTAAAGATAACATCAAATTATAGTACGCACAACATCAACCAAAGTTGCGTATGATGTTGGCAGAGGAAATTCCCACCAAAAATAAGGAGGTGAACTTCCCTGCCCACAGGTCACACTATCATTAGTGTCCTGCCTAACTGTGCCAGGGAGTGAGTTGGGGTTGCCCCCCACCAAATGAACAGTGGAGGGATTCGGGTCTTCCATACTCCTCCTGGCAGTAACCACAGTGTCTTCCGAGCTCCTGGAGCTTCTGCATTCAGTGTTCTGTCTATGGTGTCTTCTTCAGGTGGAAGATCAATAGCAGAAGTTTCTGGGGCCTGGGAAGGCCAAAGCCAATCAAGTTCTTCTCCCTCATCTTCACTTAGCTCCGAGGTCTCTGTCTCCCCCATCCGAGGGGTCTGGGACCGAGTGTCCAGGATGGAAGTTGGCTCAGGGAAATCCCTTGCAGGGGGTATCCGAACTGCTTAAGCTAGTGGGAGTAGGTGGTTCCGATGCCAGGTCTTTAAGGGCCCCACCTTCCCTTCTGGCCTAAGTCTGTAAACGAGTAGGCCCAGTAGTCTCTTGCAAATAACATAGGGTTCAGGTCTCCATCTGTCTGCAAGCTTGTGTTTTCCAGGGACCCCCAAGTTCCGTAGCAACACTCTGTCTCCAGGTTGCAAATCTTGAATCCGAACTTTCAGATCAAAGTTTTTCTTGTTGCGGGCCCCCCTTTGTTCTGAGGCCGCCTGGGCCTGTTCATAGGCCAATTTCAAATTGTGTCTGAGTCTATCAACATATCCTTTGTGAGAAGTGGCAGAACAATGGTCTATGGAGGTGTCAAAGGCCAGATCTACCGGTAGTCTTGCTTCTCTTCCGAACATAAGTCGATAGGGTGAGTACCCTGTAGCGTCACTGGTGGTGCTGTTGTATGCATGCACAACTGCCGCTATGTGGTTGCTCCAATGCTGCTTCTTCTCAGTGCTTAAGGTCCCCAGCATGTTGAGCAGGGTTCGGTTGAACCTCTCCGGCTGAGCATCACCTTGTGGATGATAGGGGGTAGTTCTTGTCTTCTTGATCCCCAAGGAATCCAGGAGCTCCCGGATCAACCGACTTTCAAAATCCCTTCCTTGATCTGAATGAAGCCGTTGTGGTAGCCCATAGTGTACAAAGTATTTCTCCATAAGCACTTTGGCTACAGTGGAAGCCCTCTGGTCTTTGGTTGGAAAGGCCTGGGCATACCGGGTGAAATGGTCGGTTACTACCAGAACATTTCCTAGTCCACTCAGGTCGGGTTAGAGGCAGAGAAAATCAATGCATACCAGATCAAGTCGGCTTTGACTTTGCAGATGGCCCATTGGGGCAGCTTGATGGGGTAAAGTCTTTCTCTGGATGCATCATGCACATGAGTGGCAGTATTCTTCAACTTCAGCCCTCATGCAGGGCCAATAGAAACGGTTCCTAACGAGTTGGAAGGTCCTTTCCGCCCCTAGGTGGCCATGGTTGTCGTGTAGAGCAACCATGACAGTCTCTCGGTGCTTCTCAGGCAGGAACAATTGCCATTTGTCTTCCAGGTCATCAGAGGGGCCCCTTCGGTAGACCACTCCCTGATGCACCTGCAACCTGTCCCACTCCTTCCCCAACAGGCGAGCTTCCTTTGAAGGGTGACGTAGGAGCCTATTTGGATCCTGATTCTCCAGGGCCTCTAGAACCAATCTCCCCATGGGGTCTTCCAATTGGTCAGTTCTCAACTCCTTTTTGGACAGTTTTGGCAAGTTATCTTCCCCCAGTTGGGTTACCCCACAGTACTGCTTGGGGACTCCTACTATGGTAACCCCTATTTCTTCTGCTCTTGAGCCGCCACTGGCTTGGAGTTCAGCCCCTTGACAGAGGGCCCGCATCCCGTCGGGTGCCACTTGGGTCCAATCTTCTGTACTGCAGGTGGGGACATGAGATCTTCTAGACAAGGCGTCTGCATCTCGATTTCCAGCCCCAGGCCTGTATTTTAGGCTGAAATTGAAGGCAGACAGTGCCGCCAGCCGTCTATGTCCTGTGGCATCCAGTTTTGTTGTGGTGAAAAGATAGGTGTGGGGGTTGTTGTCGGTTTTCACTGTGAATTCTGCCCCATACAGATAGTCTCAGAGTTTGTCAACTACTGCCCACTTAAGGGCCAGGAACTCCAACTTATGTGTGGGGTAGTTCTTTTCAGAGGGAGTCAGACTTCTGCTCACATACGCAACGGACCTCAGTTGCTCTTCATGCTCCTGGTAGAGCACTCCTCCCAGACCGTCATGACTGGCATCTACGTGAAGTTCATAAGGCTTCTTAGGGTCTGCGTAAGCCAGGACAGGGGCAGTGGTTACGTTTTTCTTCAACATCTGAAAGGCATCTTCGCACTTCTCGTTCCACTGGTCCTTGACTGACTCCCCTGGCTTCCTGGGGCCCGAGTCATCCTCTTCCCCATCCGTCTTGAGCAGCTCATTTAGAGGCCTGGCTATCCGAGCAAACCCCTCCACGAACCTCCTATAATAGGAACAGAACCCCAAGAAAGATCTGAGTTCTGTCACAGTGGTGGGCCTTGGCCAGGAGGTGACTGCCTCCAACTTTTCGGGGTCTGTGGCTACCCCATCCTCGGACACTATGTGTCCCAGATAGTTGACTGATGACTGATAGAACTGGCATTTTTCAGGTGAGAGCTTGAGTCCTTCCTCACTTAGTCTTTTCAAAACTTTCTCAGGCTCTCTTCATGTTCTTCCAAGGTTCTTCCGAAGACAATGATGTCATCTAAGTATACAAGGACTTCGATGAGGTTCATGTCTCCTACAGTCTTCTCCATGAGACGTTGGAAGGTGGCTGGGGCTCCAGACAGACCTTGAGGCATCCGGTCGAATTCAAAGAACCCCACTGGGGTTATGAAAGCCGTCTTCTCTTTGTCTTCTGGATGCATAGGGATTTGATAGTACCCGCTTTTGAGGTCCATAACACTGAACCACTTGGCTCCAGACAAGCTCTGTAGGGCATCCTCTATCCTCGGAGTGGTTTACTGGTCGGGTATGGTTCTTCTGTTGAGGGTCCTGTAGTCTATGCACAGCCTCAACATCCCATTCTTCTTTCTGACCATCACTATCGGGGAGGCATAGGGGCTTCTAGATTCTCGAATCACACCGGTTCGCTTGAGCTCGGCGAGCTGTTCCCTCAAGACCTCGAGGTCTGCTAACGGAACTCGCCTGACTCTTTCCCTGAAGGGCTGGTCTTCCTGGAGGCGGATTCGATGGGTGGCACTCCTTGCACACCCCACATCAAACTCATCTTGGGAGAAGATCTTTTTCCACCTTGTCAACTGGGCCTTGGCTCTCTCTTTCCAAGCCCTGGGCAGGTTTGGGTTCTCCATGGAAAGTTTCTCCCACACAGTGCTTTCTCCATCTGTCTTCTCCACATCCGACAGAGCAACTGGGGTAGCAGGGCTCACCTGGCCCAGCAACATCCTGGCTGGGATCTCCATGGGGCCATCCGTAGTATTCCTGACACTCACAGGTACCTTACAGTGGGCCTTCTTCAGGGCCTCAATGGAACCACTTCTGGGACTACTTCTAGGCCCGAATGTTCTCCCCTTGGGTCGGGTTCCAACATAACAAAGGGCCCAGGCTGCTCCCAAATGAGTTTCACAGTGGCTTTCAAACAGGCTACTTCACCAGGCTGCAGCACTATTCCTCTTCTTCCCAGCCTCCAGACCTTCCCTACCCCCTCTTCTGGGGCCTTCTGTTCTAAGATCAGTCGTTGGTAGGCTGTCTTCAACATTGGGTGGATCTCAGTGCTGGGGTCTTTTCCTTTTGTTAGAGGGGCCAAGAGTCTCCGGACCAGATCCGTGTTGTTCCCTATTATTAGGGAACTCTTGTTAGTTCCAAGCTGTCGGGGGCATACCACAGCTAAGGTATCGAACACTTCGGCCTTCCCGGCTATGGACGGGTCGAAAGTCAGTTTTATAGGCAGATAGAAATCATAAGGGAAACTCTCTGTCCCAATCCCCCATATCTCCAGCTCTTCAATCTTCTGGATGGGTAGGTGACTTAGATGCTTGTCATAAAAGTCCCGGTACAACAGGGTCATTTGCACCCCAGTATCCAATATGGCTCTTGTGTAGACTCCCTCCACTTGGACAGGTACTATCGGGGAGGGACCCACCAGCTTCTCTGGATATCGCTTCGAAGGGGTCTCTTTCCTTCCATTTCTCTTTGGACTTAAGTCTCTCTTGGGCCTGGCATGCATTGATCTCCCTCCTTTTAATGGGTGTAACTACCCACTGAGGGACATTATTCTCTTTTTTTCTTTTTGTGTGTTCCCACTGAGGAACCTGGTGCTTCTTCTGAGGGGTCTTGTCCACTCTTTTCCTGTGCTTCTCATTCAGTTTGGAGCTCACTGGAGATGATGGGCACCCGGTTGACTCCTTCTCCGGGGCCCTCTGAAGTTTTCCGCCGGCTTGCGGTTATTCCGTTTTATTTTCTTGGGACTGGAACACACTTTGGCAGCACGGCCAACCCCTCCACAATTGAAACAAGTCATGTCCCCCCAATCTTGTAAAGATGCGGGCGCTGAGGTGTTTGGGAACAGTTCCTTCCTTGGTCCTTCCCTCTCCCTCTCTGGTATCCCTGGATCCTTTTTCATCAGAGAGGCCAGCATCTCCAATACCTGGGACATCTGTGACTTTAAGGTATCTACCTCTGAGTCTCTTTCCAGGGTCATGGCCGCCCTGACCATCACCGGAGGAGGGTTAACTGGCTCAACTGGTTGGTTCCTCTTCTTCTCCTCCAGCATAGCTTCTTCCTCTCTGACCACTCGGATTAAGTCAGGGTACTCCAGGCTCTTCCCGTCCTGTCTTGTGCGTAGCGCCAAGGCGATGGGGTCCAGGGGCTGAGATCCTCTCATCACCTGCTGAACACGGGCCTCATCCACCTTCCGTGGGTCGATCCCCTTCTTCAGTATCATCTTATGCAGGATCTTATCCAAGCGCCTCATGAACTCTGACAGTTTCTCTCCTGTCTTCTGGTAGCAGTGCTCCAGCTGGTAATGGAGCTCAGTGATTTTCTCTGTCCCACCGAACACATTCTGCAGAATGTCCAGATAATCCTGCGCATCACAGTCTGTCTTGCTCATCTTGAGGTTGCGTATGGCCTCTAGAGCAGGCCCCTTTAAACTCTCAGCAATTCTCTGTTTCTTTCTGTGGTCTGGGAGTTCCCATTCTTCTAAGGCCTGAGTGGCACTGTCCAACCACTCCTCAAACCCCTCTTCACCCGAAGGTACAGGTTTCCTACCAGAGAATATTCTGAGTTTTCTGTATCCTGACATTTGATAGTCTGTAGGATCCTTCTTACACTGGGCTAAATCTCCCCCAGGACTGCGCATAATTCTGCGCTGAGGATGGCAGGCGGTGACCCGAAGCGCTCTTTAGCCTTCCGGTTTTCTGCTTTTGGGGACTGCGGTGGGGATACCTGTGAAGATGATGGTTTGGGTGTCTGACCCCATCCTCCTGGTATGAGTGGCAGCGCATGTATTAACCACTTGACCACTGGGCACTTAAACCCCCTTAATAACCAGACCAATTTTCAGCTTTCGGTGCTCTCACATTTTGAATGACAATTACTCAGTCATACAACACTGTACCCATATGAAATTTTTGTCCTTTTTTTCACACAAATAGAGCTTTCTTTTGGTGGTATTTAATCACTGTTGGGTTTTTTATTTTTTGCGCTATAAGAGAAAAAAGACTGAAAATTTTGTAAAAAAATGATTTTTTTTTCGTTTCTGTTATAAAATTTTGCAAATTACTATTTTTTCTTCATAAATTTTGGCCAAAATTTATACTGCTACATATCTTTGGTAAAAATAAGTACAAATTGGTGTATATTATTTGGTCTTTGTGAAAGTTATAGAGTCCACAAGCTATGGTGCCAATATCTGAAAATTGATCACACCTGAAGTACTGACGGCCTATCTCAATTCTTGAGACCCTAACATGCCAGAAAAGTACAAATACCCCCCAAATGACCCCTTTTTGGAAAGAAGACATTCCAAGGTATTCAGAAAGAGGCATTGTGAGTTTTTTGAAGTTGTCATTTTTTCCCACAATTCTTTGCAAAATCAAGATTTTTTTTTTCTCTTTTTTTTTTTTCACAAAATTGTCAAATTAGCAGGTTATTTCTCACACACAGCATATGCATTCCACAAATTACACCCCAAAACACATTCTGCTATTACTCCCGAGTATGGCGATACCACATGTGTGAGACTTTTACACAGCGTGGCCACATACAGAGGCCCAACATGCAGGGAGCACCTTCAGGCGTTCTGGAGCACCAAAGCCAATTCTGACATTTCTCTCCTACATGTAAAAATCATCATTTATTTGCTAGAAAATTACATAGAACCCCAAAACATTATATATGTTTTTTTAGCAAAGACCTTAGAGAATATAATGGTGGTTGTTGCAACTTTTTATCTCGCACGATATTTGCGCAGCAATTTTTTTAACGCGTTTTTTTACGGAAAAAAAATGTTTTGTGCTTAAAAAAAAAAAAAAACAGTAAAGTTAGCCCAATGTTTTTGCATAATGTGAAAGATGAAGTTACGCCGAGTAAATAGATACCTAACATGTCGCCCTTAAAAATTGCACACACTCGTGGAATGGCGCCAAACTTCGCTACTTAAAAAATCCCCATAGGCGACGCTTTAAATATTTTTACTGGTTACATGTTTTGAGTTACAGAGGAGGTCTAGGGCCAAAATGATTGCTCTCGCTCTAACGTTCGCAGAGATACCTCACATGTGTGGTTTGAAAACCGTTTTCATATGTGGGCGGGACTTACGTATGCGTTCGCTTCTGTATGCGAGCTCACGGGGACAGGGGCGCTTTAAAAAAAATAAAAAAATGTATTCTTCATTTTACTTTATTTATTTTAGTTTGACATGTTTTTCCACCCTAAACATTTTTTTTATCACTTTTATACCTATTACAAGGAACGTAAACATCCCTTGTAATAGGAATATGGCATGACAGGTCCTCTTTACAGTGAGATATGGGGGGGGGTGCCAATAAGACCCCACATCTCACCTCTAGGCTGGGAAGCCTGAAAAAAAAAAAAAAAAAAAAAAACAACAATCCTGGCTTTGATCGTAGCGGTGAGTCGGTAGAAGCACCGGAGGGCGGCGGGGGGGGGGGGACATCCCCTCTCGCCTCCCGTAAGAATGATCAAGCGGCGGAACAGCCGCTATGATTGTTCTTATGGTGTAGGGAATCGCCGGCTGAAAAAGCTAATATCTGAATGATGCCTGTAGCTGCTCCCATCATTCAGATATCCCCGCACAAAGTCAAGGACGTCATATGACGGCCGGAGGGCGGGAAGTGGTTATTGCAGAGTATTGCCGGGCATTGCGGAGTATTGCTGGGCATTGCGGAGTATTGCCGGGCATTGCGGAGTATTGCGGACTATGGCAGGGTATTGCGGTGTATGGCAGGGTATTGCACGGGTATTGCACAGGGTATTGTGGAGGGTATTGCACAGGGTATTGTGGAGGGTATTGCAGAGTATTGTGGAGGGTATTGCAGAGTATTGTGCAGGGTATTGCAGAGTATTGTGCAGGGTATTGCAGAGTATTGTGCAGGGTATTGCAGAGTATTTTGCAGAGTATTGCGCAGGGTATTGCAGAGTATTTTGCAGGGTATTGCAGAGTATTTTGCAGGGTATTGCAGAGTATTTTGCAGGGTATTGCAGAGTATTGTGCAGGGTATTGCAGAGTATTGCACCAGGGTATTGCAGAGTATTGCACCAGGGTATTGCAGAGTATTGCACCAGGGTATTGCAGAGTATTGCACCAGGGTATTGCAGAGTATTTCGCAGGGTATTGCAGAGTATTTCGCAGGGTATTGCAGAGTATTTCGCAGGGTATTGCAGAGTATTGCACCAGGGTATTGCAGAGTATTGCACCAGGGTATTGCAGAGTATTGCACCAGGGTATTTTGCAGAGTATTGGCAGGGTGTATTGCAGAGTATTGGCAGGGTATAGCACAGGGATGGCTGAGCAGGGATGGATGGATGGCTGGATCTGTGACTGCAATTGTCACAGATCCAGCCCACAGTGCTGCTGCTGCCATCCGCTCCCTCCCCCTCCCCTCTCACACTGTACCGATCGGTACAGAGAGGGGAGGGAGGAACCGGCGTCATCAAATGACGCCGGTCTGTTTACAAGTGATTGCTCCGTCATTTGACGGAGCGATCACGTGGTAAACGGCCACTATCAGCGGCGATTTACCGCGATTCGTGATCCGCCGGGTCCAGAGGGAGCGCCGGGAGCGCGATTCTGGGAGGACGTTATATAACGTCCTCCCAGAGTTAAGCAACCACCTTGTCGACGTTATTTGTCGGCAGGTGGTTGTTAAGTGGTTAAGCTATAGGTCTGATCATCCATCGCTCTTATACTTGGACTCTTGAAATGTTCTGGGATTTCATTCATCCATGCTATTAGTGCGTGGGTCAGTGTGGAATCCATTCTGACATCCATCACCCATACCTTCTGGTTCGGGGACAGTGACGTTACTAGCCGCTTCACCGCTTCTTCTTGCCAGGTCCCTGGGAGTTCTATGACTACTGCCGCGGCTGAATCTGTGTAGGCCGCCTTGCACCACTGTTCTACTTCCAGTGGGTCCATGCTGGTACTTTTGGCATGTTACCTGCTGCAACAGGATCCCGGACTCGAGAGCCCCCACGTGTAGCGCTACCCCCAGTTAAGAGAGCCGCTGGATTTGTTTTTCGGGCCCTGTGTACAGCACCGCCAACCCCCGGCAATCTACTCGACCCACTCTGGCACAGCTAGACTAGGGATTGTTCTCTTATCACAATCTAACAGTTTATGCACATAATCTATCTGTATTGCAAGGGTAACCTCTTTGCATAAAGACAAAACACTGATAGCAACAGATAAATTATAACGTTTCTTTACTTTGGGTAAAAGGCATAAGGTTAACACATAACACATATATGTCTGCAGAGCCCTGCAGAAGAAAATATAACGCAGGCGGTTACCCGCCAAGTACAGCTATCTTTAACTATGCGCCCTTATGGCGCAGCAACCAAAGTTCTAACTACAGATCAGGCCTGACCCAGATCTAAACTCAGTCTCTAGAAGAATTATTTCTTCGCATGCAACTTGACTGGTGGTGCACAACAGGAATGGTAATTTGTAATCCAAAGGGTAGGAAAATAAAAAGGACAATGAACCCCTCACAGGAGACTACTCAACTCAGTTCCGCCACTTGTCTCCTGTGGGACAGTAAAATAGAACCCGGAGGGCCAAGGCAGTCTCTAGGCCGAATTAAAGTACAGTCTATATGAATGAGCAGGTGCTCGCTCATTCCGGACGCGATCCCAGTCCGGGACTTCCACCTACTGTGTCTCCGCACACAGTATCCACAACGGCCGGGTCTCCGGTCCAACTGACGTCCAAACTCGACAAAGTCAGGTGCCACCCAAGCTCCGCAGTGGGGTGGAAGGCTCTCTGGAAGTTGCGCAAGGCCCTGGCTTCCGGCCCTGCACTGCAGCAGATCCGCACAGGAAGACCTGTTGATTGCAGCGCGGTGTCCAAAGAGACCGAGCTCAGCCTCGCCCTCTTCTTATATAGCCCCTCCCATGAGTCTCTGTGGTGGCTAAATGCACCCTGGGTGGTGAACGGTGTTCTGTGTAACGTAGTCCCGGGGCCTTAAAGGAGACCCCGCTAGATTTATAAAAATTAAAATGCTCGTACATCAAAATGAAGTATAATGAACTTGTAATAATCACAGCGGCGCGGTACGCCGTCTTACTGTTCCTCCCGATACTTCCGGTCTGCGGTAACCTCTCGAACTCCCTACGCCATTACGTCACGCACCTCGTTACTTCATCAGGGGAACCTGATTGGTTGTTGAGGTTTGTTTATATTTGGGTATACCGGAAGTGATTATTCTGCCATTTTCTTGTAGCCCAATACATGTATATGGGCGCCGCCATTTTATGTGATGGCGAAATAGCCAAAAAGAGACCTAGGAGTTCACTGCTCTGCTGATAAGAATAATGCTAATATGTTTCTAACGAGAAGTGGAAAATTAAAAACTACTCCAAATATCAAAGACCCACAGTGGTGATCTATTGGAAGCACATTAAAATGTGATGCCAGTGCAGTGTTGTAATGTAATAAACTCAGGATAAATTCTGGGAATAGGGGTGATAAAGAAATATTAAAAATATTATGATCAACTGGTCCCCACAAAACGAATGTACCCAGAAAAACCTAACCAAACATAGATATATCCTCTGCAATGGTTCATCATTAATTAATGCAAACATATAAAAAAAATATTAAATATATAAAAAATATATATATATATATATATATATAGGATAGGATAAAAAACTATATATACACAACTCTAAATGGCGGGATATATATCTAAGGATAATATAGCTCTGTATAATTGATGTTATAAAGGTGCCTAAAAATGTATGATGGGTAGAATTTGTCTGGGTGATGGTGTGGTTAATTGACTAAAAATTGCTCAAAAAGCAATTCAGGTCGAATTCCACATTCATTCCACCAGGCACCAGTGTCCTCAGTGTATGGATTCATTTGGATTCCTTCTGGCTAATGGTCCTAATTTTGTGGCTACCTCTCCATTGAGCTTTGTATTTATCTATACCCCAGAATTGTAATTGGGATGGATCCTGGTTATGAAATTGTGCAAAATGTCGTGACACATTATGCTTGGGGAACCCGTTAGTGATATTTTGTACGTGTTCCTTCATTCAAACCTTGAGGGCCCTTTTAGTTCTGCCTATGTACTGAAGATTGCAACTGCACTGTAATATGTACACTACCCCTTCCGTGTGGCAAGTTATACAATCTTTGATTCTAAATGATTCTCCTGTGTTAGTCCGAGTAAACTCAGTCCGTTTACCTTGAAACTTTTTTGCATGTCGACAAGCATAGCAATTTCTACACGGAAAGAAACCAGTCCCATTGAAAAATGTAAAGGTGGGTTTGGTGGGGGAAACTACCACAGATTTAGTGATTATATCTTTGAGTGTCGGAGCTCTTCTATAGACAAGTTTTGGTCTATCAGGTAGAATGTGTTTGAGGTCTTTATCATTTTTAAGTATGTGCCAATGGCGTTCAATTAGTCTGGCCACATCTTTGTGTTGCACATTGTAATCCAGAATTAAATATGGGGCATCTTGAAAGGGGGATGTTTTCTTCTTGTTTTGTAACATATCTCTTCTTTCCATCTTCCCCACATCTTATATTTGTTTTTTAATCCAGATATCTTCATATCCCTTTTCTATGAACCTTTTGCCAATTAGTTTGGCTTGTTGATTAAAATCCTCTTCATTGGTGCAGTTTCTTTTAATCCGTACCAGTTGGCCTTCAGGGATATTATATAACCACGCTCTATGGTGACAACTTGCTATTGATAAATAGCTGTTGGTGTCTACCGTTTTAAAGTAGTTCTTGGTGGTTAATTTATCGCCCTCCAATTGTATGGTAAGGTCCAAAAAATTGACAGATTTAGTATCTATATTCCATACCAGTTTGATGTTCTTATTATTTTTATTGAGTGTTTCCAGATAGTCCACTAGCTTGTCTCTACTCCCATTCCAAACTATGATAAGATCATCTATATAGTGTTTATATAGAGTAAGCTCTGGGGGAGTATTGGCATATACCGCCTCTTCCTCCCAGTGTGCCATGAATGCGTTAGCCATGCTAGGAGCAAACTTTGCGCCCATTGCTATGCCGATGCATTGTTTATAGTATGATTGGTCATGCCAAAAGTATTTATACTGAAGGCAAAAATCAAGGCACTTTAATAGAAATTTCCTTTGTTTGCAGACCAATTCACTATGCTTCTTCAATAACCATTTGGTGGCATGGCAGGCATCATGGTGTTGGACAATAGTATAGAGAGATGATACATCTGCGGTGGCTAATATAGTGCGTCCTTCTAATACTGGTATGTTTTCCATTAATTGGAGGGTATGTTTTGTATCCTTGAGATAGGCCCGAGTGTTCTGAACTGCTGGTTGCATAAAAAAGTCTATATACTGTCCTAGTCTGGATGTTAGTGACTCAATGCCGTTAACTATCGGCCTTCCCGGAGGGTTGTCTTTATCTTTGTGAATTTTTGGGACAGTATATATTATGGGGATCCTGCATGTTTCAGGTATGAGGTATCTGGATTCTTTTGCATTAAGGACATTCTTCTTTATTCCTAAGTCTATTAGAAGTCTTAATTCCTTTTTGTATTTGTGGGTGGGATTACCCAACAATTTGGTATAGGTATCCTCTTGTTGTAGCTGCCTTTCTATTTCTTTCAAGTATTGTTCCTTTCCTTGGATTACAACTGCCCCTCCTTTATCCGCCCGGCGGATGACTATGTCCTTTTGTTCCGTCAGAAGTTTGATTCCTTTCTTCAAATGTGCGGGATCATATTTTTTCTTCAATTCCAGTACTTCTAGATCTTGAAGGACTAGTCTTTTGAAGACTTCTATATTTTGACCATTCGATACCTGGGGGTTAAAGATTGAATTATTTCGTAAAGTGCTCTGTGCTACTGTGGTTTGTGATTTTCCAAAATTGGTTGTTGTCTGAATTGGATTGTTTAGAATATATTTCTTAATGTTAATTTTTCTAATATATTTTTGTATTCCGACATAAGTATCAAATTTATTCAAATTTTTTACTGGTGCATGTTTTAATCCATTAGTTAGTACAGCTAGCTCTTCTATTGTTAAATCAGTACCACTCAAATTGACAACATTTTCCCCTATCCGTATCTTTTTCTTTTTAAGTCTCTTTCCTGCTCTGTTTCCTCTCTTTGTGTGGGACTTGTTCTTACTTTGTCATCTTGATGTGGTCTCCTTGGTGATCGGATGGGATCTTGTACTTGTCTCCGGGGAGAGTGATCCCTCCTCTCCCTGTCCACAAAAGGGCGTTGTGTGTCATATTGGGGTTGTTGTGGGTAGTGACGTTGTTCATTACTATGTTGATCCTGATAGTCCCTAATTGGGTCATATCTGTTATAGGTATTTACTGGAGTTCTATTTTGATATCCTTGATAATCATATATTGGTGGAGGTCCTCTATAATCTCTTTGTCCTCCATATTCTGACCCATGTGGGGGTCCTCTGTTATCCCTTTGATTTCTATCTTGGTTTTGCCAATAGGGTTTTTTATATTTTTTTAATGTTTTTTCCAATGTTTTTTGGGCGCATGGGGTGGGTGATAACCTTCATTTCGTGTCTCATAATGGGATCTAGATGGTTCTTGATTATCCCATCTTGGTGTATTCCTCTCGTGTAATATAGTGGGATCTTGTATTTTAACTTCTCTCACTGGTGTGGAGAAAGTAGAGCTGGGTTGTATAGGCTGTATAGGCTCAACCTTTTGTTGCCATTTGAATACGTGATCCCCTTTATAATCAGCCAGATTTCGCTGGAATTTCTTAATTTTCCGCTGTTGAACTTCTAAATCTTTAGTGACCAAATCTTTATTTAATTGTGTTGCGAGCTTATTAAAGTCCGTAGATTGCCTGTATGGTTCTAGTTGGATTTTAATCTCATCTATCTGTTGTTGTATTAGTCTAGTCTTCTTTTGTTTTCTTTTCAGGAGAAACTTGACCCCTTCTATGCTTTTGTTATTAAAAAACTCAAACCATTCCTCCATTGATTCCTTGTCTGTTAGTCCATCATTTTGTGGTAGTTCCCACCTTAATCTCCTTGGAACAATGTTTTCTTTTATATACTGGTCAAAGTTGTTAACGTCCCACCATAGACTATCCTTTTTGTCCATGAGGTGTCCTAACTTTCTGGTGAGACTTTCCAAATCTGTGTTGCGTGTAGGGTTTTGTATGTAAACACCTCCTCTATGTTCACATTTCTATTCTCCATGAACGTGAAAACGTCCATGGTAGCAGCAAAAGTATATAGGTGACTGGCTAAAAGTTTACAAGGTGAGGGTCTTTTGCGCTATTGATGAGTAAATAAAATGGAAATGGGGTGATATATATGCAAAAACTGGATGTGTTCACCTTACACTGCAGTAGATATATTAAAAATGTTTTTGCGCTGAGAGCTAAACATACAACCTACATCTGGTGGATAAAAACTTATATAAACCAAGTATAAAAATTCAATATGGTCCAATACAGTGAAGACGTACTTGGTTCTAAAGTGCAAATGCAAAATAACAAAGTCCAATGAAAAATGGATTAAAGGTGCTAATCAATGCTCCAAAGTGCTAATGTAACGTAAATATATATAGTGCACAAGTGCTAAAACTGGAAATAAAGACAAAAAGTGCTACTGTGCAATCCAAAAGGGAAATGGGTAAAGGAATCCTGAATAAAACGTGAATAAAAATAAAGTATCTCGATGAAAATAGAATAAATAATAATCAATACTCTAAAAAGTGATAGTGCAATATAGCATAAATCTGCACAGTGGTGCACAAAGTGCTAGACTGCAGATAAAGTGCAAAAATTGATAAAGTCACGTGTGTAGTGACGCAACGCGTCGGGAGGAGGAGCCTAGTGACGTTGTACTTCCGGTTTGCGGGCGCAGACCGGATGTGGGTATTTTCTGAACGTTTTTTTGGCTTTTATATCCACTTTATGGTTTTATATGTTTTTATGCTGTTTTACCGCAATAAACGCTGCTTTTTGGGCTACTTATACTTACTTCACCATGGAGTCCCCTTTGTTTTGTTTCTAAAATCGTGGAGCAAGATTTAACCCAAGGAACAACTACGGGAAGTTGTGGAGAGCCTTGCAGTGATCCCTATCCATACAAAAGTGTTGGATGTGACTATCTGGAGCAGTGGAGATTGTTTGAGGCTGTGTCTGACCCCTTGGGGTCCATCATTAAGGTGAGAGGCTGGTGTCTACGGTGGAGGATTGTGTGTGCCTAGTGATTCCCTACTGACCCTTGATATCCCTGATGCATTAAGCTGGATTTCCACACCTGTCTTTTTACTCCGTGCCTGCTTTTGGCCGCCGATGACTTTGAAATAATTAGCACTTTATCTTTTTTAGCGTTTTGGACTTTTTTTGCACTTTATCCCTCTGGGGACTTATGAAGACTTTGAATTGCATGTTTTGCACTATATTACCTACAGTTAGACATTATTAGTGTTTAGTATTGGTCTAAATAGCACGTTTATCAGTTTTTTGCTGGTTTCATATCAGTTAACACGGTTATCGTATTCACTGACACTTAGCGCTGCTTCAATTTTCATTCTATATAGTGCAAAAATTGCTGTATAGTCCAGAAGGGATATATGTGAAAAAAGTCCTGCTGTAAACGTGAAAAATGATACACAATATTAATGATAATAGTCTCTTTGTCAGTCTTGATGGAAGTGATCAACTAAAATCATGTAGATGTAATTCCACTAGTTAATAGATAAATACTGATGTATCCATATGCGGTCTCACAGAACTCTCACCTCTAGATGGATATAGTAGGGCATAATCAGTATAAATGCTTTCTTCTATGTTGGTTCTGCTCAAAAGGATGTTCCAACATATCTCCACTACATCTCCACTCTTTTCAACAGTATCTGTAAACCTGGAGGGGGAGAGGAGGGGAGGGAGGGGGGGAACATCTCCGATTGGGATATCAGATCAGGGATGGGAAGAGAAAAGCCTCCAATTGTGTAGTAATCAATCTGACTTGGTTTATTTATAAAAATTAAAATGCTCGTACATCAAAATGAAGTATAATGAACTTGTAATAATCTCAGCGGCGCGGTACGCCGTCTTACTGTTCCTCCGGGTACTTCCGGTCTGCGGTAACCTCTCGAACTCCCTACGCCGTTACGTCACGCACCTCGTGTATTCATCAGGGGAACCTGATTGGTTGTTGAGGTTTGTTTATATTTGGGTATACCGGAAGTGATTATTCTGCCATTTTCTTGTAGCCCAATACATGTATATGGGCGCCGCCATTTTACAAATGTTATGTGATGGCGAAATAGCCAAAAAGAGACCTAGGAGTTCAATGCTCTGCTGATAAGAATAATGCTGATATGTTTCTAACGAGAAGTGGGAAATTAAAAACTACTCCAAATATCAAAGACCCACAGTGGTGATCTATTGAAAGCACAGATCTATTAGAAAAATGAACATTAAGAAATATATTCTAAACAATCCAATTCAGACAACAACAACCAATTTTGGAAAATCACAAACCACAGTAGCACAGAGCACTTTACAAAATAATTCAATCTTTAACCCCCAGGTATCGAATGGTCAAAATATAGAAAATCAAATGATGAAAAAATGGACTGCCGCACTCCAAAAACCTTTCGGTGGCTTTTATTTAAAATGACATCAAACAATGGCACTACAGGTCACAGCAAAGCAAAGGAACAGCTGACGTGTTTCACACTTTTAAATAGTGCTTACTCATAGCATGAGTAAGCACTATTTAAAAGTGTGAAACGCGTCAGCTGTTCCTTTGCTTTGCTGTGACCTGTAGTGCCATTGTTTGATGTCATTTTAAATAAAAGCCACCGAAAGGTTTTTGGAGTGCGGCAGTCCATTTTTTCATCATTTGATTTTCTATCTGCCTAGTGCATCGCCAGCACCCTTGGTTTCTTGGCTACCGAGTGACCAGTGGAATTCACTCACCTGGAGCTGCAAACTTTCTTTTTCCCACTTGTCAAAATATAGAAGTCTTCAAAAGACTAGTCCTTCAAGATCTAGAAGTACTGGAATTGAAGAAAAAATATGATCCCGCACATTTGAAGAAAGGAATCAAACTTCTGACGGAACGAAAGAACATAGTCATCCGCCCCACGGATAAAGGAGGGGCAGTTGTAATCCAAGGAAAGGAACAATACTTAAAAGAAATAGAAAGGCAGCTACAACAAGAGGATACCTATACCAAATTGTTGGGTAATCCCACCCACAAATACAAAAAGGAATTAAGACTTCTAATAGAAGAAGAATGGTTATTGAAGAAGCATAGTGAATTGGTCTGCAAACAAAGGAAATTTCTATTAAAGTGCCTTGATTTTTGCCTTAAGTATAATTACTTTTGGCATGACCAATCATACTATAAACAATGCATCGGCATAGCAATGGGTGCAAAGTTTGCTCCTAGCATGGCTAACGCATTCATGGCACACTGGGAGGAAGAGGCGGTATATGCCAATACTCCCCCAGAGCGTACGGATTAAAAGAAACTGCACCAATGAAGAGGATTTTAATCAACAAGCCAAACTAATTGGCAAAAGGTTCATAGAAAAGGGATATGAAGATATCTGGATTAAAAAACAAATAGAAGATGTGGGGAAGATGGAAAGAAGAGATATGTTACAAAACAAGAAGAAAACATCCCCCTTTCAAGATGCCCCATATTTAATTCTGGATTACAATGTGCAACACAAAGATGTGGCCAGACTAATTGAACGCCATTGGCACATACTTAAAAATGATAAAGACCTCAAACACATTCTACCTGATAGACCAAAAATTGTCTATAGAAGAGCTCCGACACTCAAAGATATAATCACTAAATCTGTGGTAGTTTCCCCTACCAAACCCACCTTACATTCTTCAATGGGACCGGTTTCTTTCCGTGTAGAAATTGCTACGCTTGTCGACATGCAAAAAAGTTTCAAGGTAAACGGACTGAGTTTACTGGGACCAACACAGGAGAATCATTTAGAATCAAAGATTGTATAACTTGCCACACGGAAGGGGTAGTGTACATATTACAGTGCAGTAGCAATCTTCAGTATGTAGGCAGAACTAAAAGGGCCCTCAAGGTTCGAATAAAGGAACACGTACAAAATATCACTAACGGGTTCCCCAAGCATAATGTGTCACGACATTTTGCACAATTTCATAACCAGGATCCATCCCAATTACAATTCTGGGGTATAGATAAATACAAAGCTCAATGGAGAGGTAGCCACAAAATTAGGACCATTAGCCAGAAGGAATCCAAATGGATCCATACACTGAAGACACTGGTGCCTGGTGGAAAGAATGTGGAATTCGACCTGAATTGCTTTTTGAGCAATTTTTAGTCAATTGACCTTTATAACATCAATTATACAGAGCTATATTATCCTTAGATATATATCCCGCCATTTGGAGTTGTATATATATAGTATTTTTATCCTATATATATATATATATATATATATATATATATATATATATATATTATTATTTTTTATATATTTAATACTTTTTTTATATGTTTGCATTAATTAATGATGAACCATTGCAGAGGATATATCTGGTTAGGTTTTTCTGGGTACATTCGTTTTGTGGGGACCAGTTGATCATAATATTTTTAATATTTCTTCATCACCCCTATTCCCAGAATTTATGCTGAGTTTATTACATTACAACACTGCACTGGCATCATTACCGGATGGGCTGTATAGACATCCAATATTTTATCATTGTTATATGTTTTTAACATATCCATTACACATTTTAATGTGCTTTCAATAGATCACCACTGTGGGTCTTTGATATTTGGAGTAGTTTTTAATTTCCCACTTCTCGTTAGAAACATATCAGCATTATTCTTATCAGCAGAGCAGTGAACTCCTAGGTCTCTTTTTGGCTATTTCGCCGTCACATAACATTTGTAAAATGGTGGCGCCCATATACATGTATTGGGCTACAAGAAAATGGCAGAATAATCACTTCCGGTATACCCAAATATAAACAAACCTCAACAACCAATCAGGTTCCCCTGATGAAGTCACGAGGTGTGTGACGTAACGTTGTAGGGAGTTCGAGAGGTTACCGTAGACCGGAAGTACCCGGAGGAACAGTAAGATGGCGTACCGCGCCGCTGTGATTATTACAAGTTCATTATACTTCATTTTGATGTACGAGCATTTTAATTTTTATAAATAAACCAAGTCTGATTGATTACTACACTATTGGAGGCTTTTCTTCTCCCATCCCTGATCTGATATCCCAATCGGAGACCTTCCCCCCCTCCCTCCCCTCCTCTCCCCCTCCAGGTTTACAGATACTGTTGAAAAGAGTGGAGATGTAGTGGAGATATGTTGGAACATCCTTTTGAGCAGAACCAACATAGAAGAAAGCATTTATACTGATTATGCCCTACTATATCCATCTAGAGGTGAGAGTTCTGTGAGACCGCATATGGATACATCAGTATTTATCTATTAACTAGTGGAATTACATCTACATGATTTTAGTTGATCACTTCCATCAAGACTGACAAAGAGACTATTATCATTAATACTGTGTATAATTTTTCACGTTTACAGCAGGACTTTTTTCACATATATCCCTTCTGGGCTATACAGCAATTTTTGCACTTTATCTGCAGTCTAGCACTTTGTGCACCACTGTGCAGATTTATGCTATATTGCACTATCACTTTTTAGAGTATTGATTATTTTTTATTCTATTTCCATCGAGATACTTTATTTTTATTCACGTTTTATTCAGGATTCCTTTACCCATTTCCCTTTTGGATTGCACAGTAGCACTTTTTGTCTTTATTTCCAGTTTTAGCACTTGTGCACTACTGTATATATTTACGTTACATTAGCACTTTGGAGCATTGATTAGCACCTTTAATCCATTTTTCATTGGACTTTGTTATTTTGCATTTGCACTTTAGAACCAAGTACGTCTTCACTGTATTGGACCATATTGAATTTTTATACTTGGTTTATATAGGTTTTTATCCACCAGATGTAGGTTGTATGTTTAGCTCTCAGCGCGAAAACATTTTTAATATATCTACTGCAGTGTAAGGTGAACACATCCAGTTTTTGCATATATATCACCCCATTTCCATTTTATTTACTCATCAGTAGCGCGAAAGACCCCCCCTTGTAAACTTTTAGCCAGGTCATGCTGGATTCCTCTGATCCTTCTTACTCATCAGTCGTCACTACTAGTGGCTTAATCTCCACTCAGATGCCAAAGACTACGTTAAGGCTTGTCACGTCTGTGCTCAGTCTAAATCCTCCACACAAGCTCCTGCTGGTCTCCTCATGCCCTTGCCCATTCCTAAGGATCCCTGGGCTCACATTTCCATGGATTTTATCACTGATCTCCCGCTGTCTGAGAATAATATGGTCATCTGGGTGGTAATCGATCGGTTCTCCAAGATGGCTAATTTTGTTCCTCTTCCTGGCCTTCCTTCTGCTCCTGCCTTGGTTCCGACTTTTATTAGAGAAATTTTCCGCCTTCATGGGGTTCCTTCTCATATTGTTTCCAACAGGGGTGTTCAATTTACGTCTCGTTTTTGGAGAGCCTTTTGCAAATCCCTCAATATTGTCTTGGATTTTTCCTCTTCTTACCATCCTCAATCCAATGGACAGACAGAGGGTTAATCAGGAGTTAGAGGTCTTCCTTCGCACTTTAGTCTCTGCTCATCATGACGATTGGTCCTCTCTACTCCCGTGTGTAGAATTCTCTCATAACAATCATGTAAATACCAGTTCGCAGAAGACACCCTTAGCTGTGTGCTTAGGGTCATTGTCTTGTTGGAAGGTAAACCTTCGGCCCAGTCTGAGGTCCTGAGCACTCTGGAGAAGGTTTTCATCCAGGATATCCCTGTACTTGGCCGAAATTATTTTTCCCTCGATTCCAACCAGTCGTCCTGTCCCTGCAGCTGAAAAACACCCCCACAGCATGATGCTGCCACCACCATGCTTCACTGTTGGGACTGTATTGGACAGGTGATGAGCAGTGCCTGGTTTTCTCCACACATACCGCTTAGAATTAAGGCCAAAAAGTTCTCTTTGTCTCATCAGACCAGAGAATCTTATTTCTCACCATCTTGGAGTCCTTCAGGTGTTTTTTAGCAAACACCATGCGGGCTTTCATGTGTCTTGCACTGAGGAGAGGCTTTCGTCTGGCCACTCTGCCATACAGCCCCGACTGGTGGAGGGCTGCAGTGATGGTTGACTTTTTACAACTTTCTCCCATCTCCCGACTGCATCTCTGGAGCTCAGCCACAGTGATCTTTGGGTTCTTCTTTACCTCTCTCACCAAGGCTCTTCTCCCCTGATAGCTCAGTTTGGCCAGATGGCCAGCTCTAGGAAGGGTTCTGGTCGTCCCAAACGTCTTCCATTTAAGGATTATGGAGGCCACTGTGCTCTTAGGAACCTTAAGTGCAGCAGAATTTTTTTGTAACCTTGGTCAGATCTGTGCCTTGCCACAATTCTGTCTCTGAGCTCTTCAGGCAGTTCCTTTGACCTCATGATTCTCATTTGCTCTGACATGCGCTGTGAGGTGTAAGGTCTTATATAGACAGGTGTGTGGCTTTCCTAATCAAGTCCAATCAGTATAATCAAACACAGCTGGACTCAAATGAAGGTGTAGAACCCTCTCAAGGATGATCAGAAGAAATGGACAGCACCTGAGTTAAATATATGAGTGTCACAGCAAAGAATGAATACTTAGGACCATGTGATATTTCAGTTTTTATTTTTTAATAAATCTGCAAAAATGTCAAAATTCTGTGTTTTTCTGTCATTATGGGGTGCTGTGTGTACGTACATTAATGAGGAAAAAAATGAACTTAAATGATTTTAGCAAATGGCTGCAATATAACAAAGAGTGAAAAATTTAAGGGGGTCGGAATACTTTCCGTATCCACTGTAGATGTGGATCGAATTAAGATGACTAATGTATTGTTGAAAATGCTTGAAGTCCAAAAAGCACATTTGCTGTACACTTGAGTGTCTCCACCGTGGTCAGACAAGGTGGTACTGTGTAGTACCAGTAGGTGGAGCCAAGTAGTACAAGCTATGCTTGATATAATTCACGAGAGGATCTGGTTGGTACCATATTTATTAGCAGTGTGGCAAATGGTCTCAAGGTTCTCTGTGAGGGTGCTTACAGTTACCAGTTTGGATGAAAGGCGCTCAGGAGAACGTTTGAAAACGTCAGAGGTCTCTCCGCGTAATGCGGTGACTAAGAAAACTTCTGCTGGTGCGGTCCAAAGTGCGGCTGAGCAGTCGTCAGTAGAGGACATGGACACTGCCTCCCCCAATAGACCTCACGGGAAGGAAGAGACCAAAATAGACGTGGCAGTAGCAGAGATTTTTCATGTCATTCGCACAAAGGTACAAATTAAAGTACCCAGAGACACTGTGGGGGGAAGCACTGATGGGATTGGGAGTGGCGACATCACAATTTGTGATCTGTCGCTGGTTGGTACTGCTAATAAGGGTTTAATTGCCGTGGGTAACCTCAGACAAGTTCTTAAACCAAACAAATATTTTGTAATGAGAAAAACTGGTGTCACTGAGGGAAAAGGTGGTTCACCATCAGGCAGAAGAACAGGTTCCCTATATCAAGAAAGTGAGTGTATTAGGGAAGGCAGAGTTCCCCCGAGAAAAGCAAATAAGCCCAGGAACCCCAGAAGAGGAAAAAAACGTAGGATAGAAACGAGTGGGATCCCATGGAGAGTCAAGGAAGGACTTACCTGGAAGCGCACCCGAAAAAAGGGTTGGGCCTACGCGGCTGACAGCCGGCACAGAGGTGTCCCAACCCTGATGACATGTGCTGGTGTTCCTCCCTCCAGATCGAAACAGGGGGGGATATGTGAGAGTGAGAGCCCCTGTCTGAGTGAAAATGTGTTTTAAATGGACACAGGACTCTCAAAGAAGCAATTTGAGAAGTTCCAGCAAAAGATCGGTGAGCAGAGAAAACTATGCTTTAAGTTTTCTCTGGATTTTGTAAGTCTGGATTAGCGCTGGAAACTTGAAGACTTCAAAGAGCATTGGGAGGGATGGAGTCTTCAGTCATGTTTCTGGGTTTTTCAGAAGCTCTGCAGGTTGTGTGTGTGTCCAGGTGCACACACCCATTATAAGGCAGAGCTGAACATAGCTCAGTGTGTGTGGGAAAGGAGTTTGTGTTGGAGCAGTTGTTGCAGACAGGAGAGAGGTGTGCTACTGATTAAGAACGCAGGCAACATCCTTGAGACGGTACTCCATGTGGGAGAGGTTCCAGGTCAGTGGACTGAGAGAGTTGGGCCAGCTGAGAGAGTCGGGGAGACTATAGCTGAGACAACTGGAAGAGAGAGTCTTGGGGACCAGAGGGAACCGTGAGTCTTGGAGGAGTGTGGAAGCCTGGAGTGTCAGGAGAGCCCTTCCTAGAGGCCAGGAGTGGGCCTGTGCAGCAAGGAACTGCTCCCAAGGCTGAGTGAGCCTTAAAGCGGAGGTTCACCCTAAATACTGACATTATCTTATACTAATCTATGTAGCAGATACATATACATATGAATATTGATTTTTTTTTGTTGCGGGTGTACTTACCGTGAATCAGTCGTTCCGAATCAGGACTTCCGGGTATTCCTCCCGCGGGAGTGGGCGTATCTTTTTCTTTCCCCGGCGCCCCGTTGATTTCTGGGAGGTCTCCTGGGAGCCGTCGCTCATGTTTTCATTGTTGTGGGCGTGTACTTTGAATGACGACACCCGTTGTCATAGCAACCTGAAACTGCTCGCCTTCAATACTGATGATACAGTGGTGAATGCTGGGATGCATTCACCGCATCCCGGAAGTCTCTGCTTGTGGGCTTCACAGTGCCCACAAGCAAAATGGCAAAGAACAAGATGAATTTTTAAAAGTTATAATTTGGTACTGAAATAGACGGGGGATTTTTGTAATCGCAGGACAAGTGAGTACTAACATGTTTTCTGTAACCCCATTACATTACACCTAGAAAAAAAAAAAAGAGGGACCGCGGAACCTCCGCTTTAAGAGCCAGGTGGATTGGCATTTTTCATTTGTTGTAATTTTGGGAGAAGAACCCCTGTGTGGGCAACCAAATACATGTGTGAACTTTTCTTTTGTTACTTTCAATAAAAGTGGGCTACCATGCCCTTAAACCTTAGTTCCTGTTGGCGGTGAACTCACTTAAAATGCATCTATCACTGAGCTAGACATCCCCCAATGTCACAATATATATATATATATATATATATATATATATATATATATATATACACACATACATACATACACATATATACAGTAATATATATATATATATATATATATATATATATAGCGATACCCCCAGTTAAGAGGGCTGCCTTGTTTGTTTTGGGCCCTGTAGTGCACCGCTGTCAACCCCTGGCAATCGGCTCTAACCTCTCGTGGCACAGTTAGTAAAGGGGATGGTAGAATTGCAATCACTCTAATATTCTCTATGACACAATCCCACAGTATGGTATAGCACAGTAAATGACACTGACAACCAATATACTTAACTCTAATATTTTACTGTTGGTAAAGGTTAAAATGATAAACAGTATGCAATGTCACATGCAGAGCCCTGCAATATGGGTATACTTATTAAAACATCAAAACGTTCAGCAATATGATAGACAGTTTAACAGACCCCGTTGCAGCTATCCTCCCTCGTGAGCAAAAATGGCGCCCAGCAATGTCCTATACTACCCAGTCAGGCCTGACTATAACTTGGGTTAAAGTTTTATGGAAGAAATCTTCGCTAGCAAACTGTAAGGTACCTGTGATGGGTAGTGTCCGAAGTGGAACTTGTGTGCTGAGGATTCAGGTGAAAACGTAGTCAGACAGATTAGGTTGGCAACAGATCAGGCAAAACGGTACACGATCGAAATCCAGAGAGTGGTCAGGCAGGCAAAGGTCATACACAAGCTGGCAGTGAAGTACAAAATCAGCAGGCTAGAGAGTAGTCAGGAATTCAGGCAGAAGTTCAACACGAAAATCAAGATCAAAAAGCAGTCACAACACCCAGGGAGCTATTCCACAGAAACGGGCGCTGAGAGATAGCATCACTTCCTTTTTATGGGCTGCTTTGATAGAAAATTGTCCACAGCTGGCAGCAGGTGGGGCTAGTGTGTCCAAGGTAATGCTTAATACTGAGAGGACATTTCTAAAAGTCTAGATCTGCTCCGTAGCACAACAGGTAAGGCTGCAGCTATGGGACCAGGAAGATCCCGGTTCAAATACACCCAGGTACATGACAGGGCCCCCTCCCCAGTGGACCCCTCCAGGGGCCTAGCGGGGCTTAGTGGGAAAGGAGGCATGGAAGTCTCGAATAAGAGAAGGGGCATGCAGATCTTTGGCTGGAACCCAGGAACGGTCTGTGACAGGATATCCCTTCCAATGAACCAGATACCGAAGGCCACGACCCTGTCTTCTAGAATAAAGAATCTTGGAGATTTCAAACTCATTTTGTCCATCAACAAGAACAGGAGGAGGTAGCTGTTGCGTTCTGGAGTAGCGATTGAAAATTGCTTTTTTGAGGAGGGAAACGTGGAACACAGGATGAATCCGGAGAGAGGAGGGTAATTTCAACCGATAGGAGACTGGCCCGACTCGAGCAATAATTCTGTAAGGACCAATGAATCGAGGGCCCAATTTGGTAGAAGGTTGTTTCAGTCTCACATATTTGGTTGATAGCCAAACTCTGTCCCCCACCACATATGGAGGTATATGGCGTCTTCGTTTGTTGGAAAAAATGCATACTTGCCTGCTGACTTCCGTAGTAATAAGCGAATCTTTTTCCAATGTAGCAGAATATCTTTCACCCGCTGATCTGCTTCTGGTACACCAGAAGAAGGCTGAAGTAGGGGAAAAGTCTGAGGGTGATAGCCTAGGGCTGCGTAGAATGGTGTGGTATGAAGAGCACTGTGCCAACGGGAATTAATAGCGAACTCAGCTAAAGGCAAATACTCAGACCAGTTGGAGTGTAAGGCATTGACATAATGTCGAAAATAGGTTTCTAGGGTCTGGTTCATGTGTTCGGTTTGACCATCTGTTTGAGGGTGATGTGAGGTAGAGAGTGAAAGCGTTACTCCCAGTTTCTTGCAGAACGCTCTCCAGAATCGGGAAACAAACTGGGATCCGCGGTCTGAGACGACATTGGTAGGTATGCCATGATATCTCACAATATGGGAAAGGAAGAGAGTAGACAGTGCTTCCGCTGTAGGTAATCCCGGGAGCGGCACGAAATGAGACATTTTGGAAAAGCGATCCACTATGACCCATATAGCAGTCATGCCCTCGGACTTGGGTAAGTCTGTAATGAAGTCCATAGTCAAATGGGTCCAAGGCTGACGAGGTGCCGAAAGTGGTTGTAACAGTCCAGTAGGCAATGTACGGGGTACTTTATTAGCAGCACAAGTTGGACAGGCAGCCACATAGTCAGTAACATCCCTTTTCATATGAGGCCACCAGACATGACGCTGCAAGGTCTTAAGAGTGTTGGTGATACCAGGATGACCAGATAACACACCATCATGTGCCCAGAGTAGTACAGGTTTTCTGAGGCTAGGGGCTACGAACAGGCGACCTGGTGGTATCTTAAAGCCTTGGGGAACACGATTCTGGGTTTCTTGTAACTGTTGGGAAAGAGCCGTAGAGATCTGTGCGACAATTTTGTGAGGTGGGATTATATACTGCTCGGTAGGTTGATCTTCTTCAGAGGTAGCGAACTGTCTGGAAAGAGCATCGGCTTTCTTGTTTTTATGCCCAGGAACATAAGAAAGAACAAAATTAAAACGGGAGAAAAACAGAGCCCATCGAGCCTGACGTGAGTTCAAACGTCTTGCAGTCTGAAGATACAGTAGGTTTTTATGGTCAGTGAGGATAGAAAAAGGTTTGGGAGCCCCTTCCAGAAGATGTCGCCATTCAGACAATGCCAATTTGATGGCTAGTAGTTCTCGATTCCCAACATCGTAATTCATCTCCGCTGGAGAAATCTTTCTAGAAAAAAATGCTACTGGATGGATTCTACCGGACTTAGGCTGTCTCTGGGAGAGCACGGCACCTGCTCCTACCTCAGAGGCATCAACCTCAACTATGTACTGGAGATTGGGATTTGGATGCTGAAGAATTGGAGCTTTGCTGAACATGTCTTTTAATTGCTGGAAAGCCGATTCTGCTTCTGAGGACCATACCTTGCAATTTGTATCTTTCTTAGACATAGCAGTAAGGGGGGCCGCAATGGAGGCAAAACCTTTGATGAAGCGTCTGTAGTAATTTGCGAACCCTAGAAAGCTTTGGAGCCCTCTAAAAGTGGTTGGTTGGGGCCATTGCAAGACAGCGGAAAGTTTTTGAGGGTCCATTTGGAAACCGACAGCACTTATAATGTATCCAAGGAAAGGAATACGGCTTTGATGGAAACTGCATTTCTCAATCTTCGCGTAAAGATGGTTTTCTCTCAGTCGTTGCAATACCTGCTTTACATGCGAGATGTGCTCTAGATGAGTCTTGGAAAAGATTAAAATGTCGTCCAAGTAGATGATCACAAAACTGTTGCTGAAATCATGAAAAATGTCATTCATGAAACGTTGGAAGACAGCAGGGGCGTTACACAACCCAAATGGCATAACCAGATATTCAAAATGTCCATTACGAGTGTTGAATGCTGTCTTCCACTCGTCCCCGTCTTTAATTTGAATCAGATTATAAGCCCCTCGTAGGTCTAGCTTGGAGAAGATAACAGCCCCCTTAAGTACATCAAACAGTTCAAGAATGAGAGGCAAAGGGTAGGAGTCTTTTACAGTGATTTGATTTAACCCTCGATAGTCTATGCATGGTCGAAGACCCCCATCTTTTTTTCAACAAAGAAAAACCTGCCCCTACTGGAGAAGAAGAGGGTCGGATAAAACCTCTTTCCAAGTTGTCTTTTACGTATTTTACGTAGGTTCTTCCTTTGGGAAGAGGTGCTCCAGGAATCAATTTAATTGCACAGTCAAAAGAACGATGTGGAGGTAAAACCTCTGCCTTTTGCATGGTATTCATGAGGCAAGGTAGGTGGGACGGCCACGGAAGCCAACATACAAGCAGAAAGTCTTTTGGGTTGAGACAAACAGTTTGAATGACAGAACGACCCCCAAGAGGTTAGTTCTCCATTTTCCCAATCAAAAGAAGGGTTATGTTGTTGTAACCATGGGTAACCAAGGATAACAGGCAGAAGTGGAGAATCAGTAAGAGAAAAGACAACTTCCTCTTTGTGGAGTACGCCTACCTGAAGGGTGGTTGTCATAGTCTCAAATTTTACAATGCCATCTCCCAAGGGTTGTCCATTCACGGTGGTAATGTTCAGGGGTCTAGATTTTGGAACAAATGGGATATTATTTTTTTTAGCAAAAGTGTAGTCCAAGAATATGCCAGCAGCTCCAGAATCCACAAAAGCCTCACAGGAGACAAGTTTAGAGGGTAAATGGATAATTGCAGGAATGGTAATCTTGGTCTTGGAGGATATACCTGTAAGGTCTAAGCCAGCTCCTCCAACACTGGTTAGACCCTGCCTTTTACTGGACGGGAAGGGCAGACAGATAATAAATGTCCTTTAAGTCCACAGTATAGGCATAGGCCCAATGCACGCCTCCTTTGTTTCTCAGACTCAGTTAGGTGGAGACGGCTTACATCCATGGGTTCCACAGGTGCCTGGGGTTCAACTGAGATTTCAGGTTCTGGCTGAGGTGGTGCTTGGAAGTTATGGGCCAAACGGTAAACTGGCCTAGGAAACTTGCTAGTTCTAAGTCTCTCTTGGCACCTTTCATGATACCAGACATCCAGACGAACACAGAGCTCTATGAATTTCTCTAGGTCTTCTGGGGAATCCTTATAGACTAATTCGTCTTTGATGCGATCCGCAAGACCTTTTCGGAAGGCTGCACGTAATGCCCTTGAGTCCCAAGTAGTCTCAGCGGCAAGGGTACGAAACTCAATAGCATATTGTGCCACAGACCTGGTGCCTTGTTGCATGTCCAAGAGTGAGTACTCAGCTGCAGAAGCTCTATCTGGCTTGTCAAATACAGTCTGGAGAGAAGCCAGAAATTTGTCAGCATCTTGCAGCACAGGATCATTGCGTTCCAGATAAGGAGAGACCCAGGCAAGGGCCTTCCCCTTTAACAAGGAAATTACAAAAGTCACTTTGGCAGACGAAGTGCTAAAGGTCCCAGGGTTGTTGCGGAAATGCAAACGGCAAACATTTAAAAAGCCTCTGCAGTCCTCAGTATCACCACCAAATTTGTCAGGCAAGGGAAGTTTGGGTGGTACAGAAGAGGCGGGTTGGATCGGAGTAGGATCCGGAGTCTGGACTGTTGCAGAGAAAGCAGGCAAACAAGATTTAGGCATAGTACAAAGTTCATCTAGCTTGGCGTCCAGGGAAGAAAGATGCTGTTCATGAGCTCCATTAAATTTTCCCTGACGTAAAATCGCCTTAACAATCTCAGCAGGGTCCACTGTCATTGTGGCCCGTTTGTAATGTAAGGTACCTGTGATAGGTAGTGTCCGAAGTGGAACTTGTGTGCTGAGGATTCAGGCGAAAACGTAGTCAGGTAGATTAGGTTGGCAACAGGTCAGGCAAAACGGTACACGATCAAAATCCAGAGAGTGGTCAGGCAGGCAAAGGTCATATACAAGCTGGCAGTGAAGTACAAAATCAGCAGGCTAGAGAGTAGTCAGGAATTCAGGCAGAAGTTCAACACGAAAATCAAGATCAAAAAGCAGTCACAACACCCAGGGAGCTATTCCACACAAACGGGCGCTGAGAGATAGCATCACTTCCTTTTTATGGGCTGCTTTGATAGAAAATTGTCCATAGCTGGCAGCAGATGGGGCTAGTGAGTCCAAGGTAATGCTTAATACTGAGAGGACATTTCTAAAAGTCTAGATCTGCTCCGTAGCACAACAGGTAAGGCTGCAGACGAAGATCCCGGTTCAAATACACCCAGGTACATGACACAAACACGGTGGTGCAATTTAAGAACAAATTGTATCCCACAAAGTAACGATGATCGGTAACTTTATAATGCCAGGGAGACTAATAACTCAGTTCTGCGGATAGTCTCCCCAGAGTATAACTGCAATCACTGTGATAGCCCTGAATAAAGTTAATGGGCCTAGAGATACTGTGGTGTAGCTCTGAGAAGATGCTCTCTCACCCGACCGGACTAGTCCTTGTCCGTTACTTCCGTTACTGTGACTCGATTCACGGTGTCCACGACACCCGAGTCTTCGGTCCTCCTGATGACAGCACTCAGCAACAGGATCAGACGCTCCGCAGGCTCCTCGGTGGAGTGGAAGGCTCTTTGGAAAAACACAAGGCCCAGGCTTCAGGCCTTGTACCCACAGCAGGTCAGCACAGGGATCCTCTTGCTGGGAGGGCGGTGTCCAAAGAGAAAGAAGCAGGCTCCGCCTCTCCCTTATAAAGTCTACCCCAGCAGTCCTTGCACGGGACAATGCACCCTGGGTGCCTTAAAGCGTGCTGGGAACTGTAGTCTCTTGGGGTTTAAGAAAACGATACCCCGCTACACACTCCCCCACTTAGAATCTTTGGTCCCCAAAGACGGTATTAGCAATAAGAAAACACGAGTTCATTGAGGGCTGCAAGGGAAGTTGGCAGGGGAAACTCCCACCAAAACTGGGAAGGGAGCTTGTCCTGCCCACAGGTCACTTCAATGGGGGTGATCTGCCTAACTGTGCCAGAAAGTGAGCTGGGGTTGCCCTCCACCAAATGCACAGTGGAGGGACCAGGTGTTTGTATTGTCCTTCTTGCAGTAGTTACTGTATCCTCAGAGCTTTCCCCCATTTGGGCATAGGTTAACTTCCGTGGAGGACGAATGGTTCTCTTCGCTCTCTGTTCTCTTGGGGTAACTGTATCCATCACCACAGGCTCTTCCTCTGGGGTAGGTGTATTAGGTTCCAATATTTCTAGAGCATCCAGATCAGGTGCAGGAAGATACTGAGAGTTCCTTTGATCTTCCGCAGGAGACGACTCTATGGCATCTTCCCACTCATCAGATAGAGGGCTGGATGGGACAAACTCAGTGGCTTCCACATTTAATGTACTATCCAGGGTACCTTCAGAGGGTGGAAGATCTATGGACAGAGGCTCAGGGGCCTGGGACGGCCACAACCATTCAAGCTCTTCTTCTCCATCTTCACTTTGATCAGTGACATCCATTCCTCCAGACTGTGGTAGGTGCCTGAGACCGAGTATTGGGCTTAGGTGTATTCAGGCTTGAGGATGGTCCAGGGGAATCCTCTACAGGAGGTATCCGAACTGCTTCTGAAAGTGGAAGTAAGTGGTTTCTGTGCCAGGTCTTCAGCGGCCCTATCTTCCCTTCTGGCTTCAGCTGATACACCGGCAAGCCTGGTAACCTTTTGCAGATCACATAAGGTTAGGGTCTCCATCTGTCTGCTAGTTTGTGCTTCCCAGGGACTCCCAAGTTCCGCAACAGCACTCTGTCTCCGGGCTGCAAGTCCTGGATTCGAACTTTGAGATCAAAGCTCCTCTTGTTCCGGGCTCCCCTTTGCTCTGATGCCGCTTGGGCCTGTTCAAACGCCAGTTTCAGGCTCTTCCTCAGCCTAGCTACATATCCCTTGTGCGAGGTGACTGATGTGTGATCCATCGATATGCCAAAGGCCAGATCCACAGGCAGTCTTGCTTCCCTGCCAAACATTAATCTGTAGAGAGAGTACCCTGTGGCATCACAGGTTGTGCTGTTATAGGCATGCACTATTTCTGCTATGTGCTTGCTCCAATGCTGCTTCTTCTCACTGCTCAGAGTCCCCAACATATTTAACAGAGTCCTATTGAATCTTTCTGGTTGGGCATCACCTTGAGGGTGATAGGGGGTAGTACGAGTTTTCTTTATACCTAAAGAGTCCAGCAATTTCCGAATCAGTCGGCTCTCAAAATCTCTCCCTTGGTCTGAGTGAAGGCGCTGTGGCAGCCCGTAATGCACAAAGTATTTTTCCATCAAGATTTTGGCTACGGTGGAGGCCTTCTGGTCTTTAGCTGGAAAGGCCTGGGCATAACGGGTGAAATGGTCGGTTATCACCAGAACATTTCCATGTCCACTCAAGTCAGGTTCTAGACAGAGAAAGTCGATGCATACCAAGTCCAAGGGTCCTTGACTCTGCAGATGGCCCATTGGGGCAGCTTGACGTGGTAATGTCTTCCTTTGAACGCAGCGAGCACATGAGTGACAGTACTCCTCCACTTCAGCCCGCATGCAAGGCCAATAGAACCTATCCCTTACAAGCTGAAATGTTCGTTCAGCCCCCAAATGGCCATGGTTATCGTGTAGGGCAGCCAAAACTGTTCTTCTGTGTTTCTCCGGCAAGAACATTTGCCACTTCTCTTCTAGGTCATCAGAGGGGCCCCTTCGGTAGATCACCCCTTGATGCACATGCAACTTGTCCCATTCTTTGTGGACCAGTCGAGTCACCTTCGAGGGATCCTTCAGAAGCCTGCCTGGATCCTGATCTTCCAGTGCCTTCAAAGCCAATCTTCCCCAGGGATCTTCCAACTGGTCTTTTCTTATGTCCTTTTTTGACAGTTTTGGCAGGTCGTCCTCTCCAATCTGGGTCACGTCACAATAACACTTGGGCACCCCTACCACCGAAACTGCGATCTCTTCAGCCCTTGACCCACCACTAGCTTGAAGTTGTGCTCCTTGACACAGGGCCCGCACCCCATCCGGGGTCACCTGGGTCCAGTCTTCTGTGTGGTGAGTGGGTGCATGAGCCCTTCTGGACAATGCATCTGCATCACGATTCCCAGCTCCAGGCCTATACTTGAGGCTGAAGTTGAATCCGGTCAGGGCTGCCAACCAACGGTGGCCAGTGGCATCCAGCTTGGCTGTGGTGAAGAGGTAGGTGAGTGGATTAATGTCAGTCTTTACTGTAAAGTCAGATCCATACAGGTAATCTCTGAGCTTATCCACGACTGCCCACTTTAGGGCCAGGAATTCCAACTTGTGGGTGGGATAGTACTTTTCTGTTGGTAGTAGACTTCTACTAACATAGGCAACTGGCCTTAACTGTCCTTCATACTCTTGGTACAGCATACCTCCCAGACCATCATGGCTGGCATCTACATGCAGTTCATATGGTTTCTTAGGGTCAGCATAGGCCAAGACTGGGGCAGTGGTCAGACTTTTCTTCAACATTTTGAAGGCTTCTTCACACTTCTCTGTCAACTGGCCTTCCACGGACTCTCCAGGTTTCCTGGGGCCAGTATTATCCTCCTCTCCTTCTGTCTTCAGTAGCTCATTCAGGGGTTTGGCAATTTTCGCAAACCCCTCCACCAATCTACGGTAGTAAGAGCAGAACCCCAGGAAGGATCTGAGCTCAGTCACTGTAGTTGGTCTGGGCCAGGACGTAACTGCGTCCAGTTTGTCCGGATCTGTAGACACTCCTTCTGCCGACACTATGTGTCCCAGATAGTGGACCGAGGACTGGTAAAACTGACACTTCTCTCTGGAGAGTTTTAGTCCCTTTTCACTTAGTCTCTTCAGGACTTTCTCCAACCTCTCTTCGTGCTCCTCCAGAGTCTTTCCAAAGACAATGATGTCATCTAAGTATACCAGGACTTCGATAAGATTCATGTCCCCCACTGTCTTCTCCATCAACCTCTGAAAACTGACAGGCCCTGAGGCATCCTATTAAACTCATAGAATCCCACCGGGGTGACGAAGGCCGTCTTCTCTCTGTCTTCAGGGTGCATTGGGATTTGGTAATATCCACTCTTCAGGTCCATGACACTGAACCACTTAGCCCCAGACAGACTCTGTAAGGCATCTTCTATCCTGGGAGTAGTGTATTGGTCGGGTATGCTCCTCCTATTGAGAGTCCTGTAGTCTATGCAGAGTCTCAACGACCCGTTCTTTTCCCTGACCACCACGATGGGGGAGGCATATGGACTCCTGGACTCTCGAATAACCCCTGTTCTCTTAAGCTCTGTCAACTGTTCACGCAAATCTTCCAAGTCAGCCAGGGGGACTCGCCGGACCCTCTGCCGGAAGGGTTTGTCTTCCTGCAGACGGATTTTATGGGTGGCACTCCTCGCACACCCCACGTCAAACTCATCTTCCGAGAATATTTTTCATCATCTGGTCAGCTGGGTCTTGGCTCTCTCCTTCCACTTCGGTGGTAAGGTGGTGTCTTCCAGACAGAGTCCCTCCTTCTTCTTCTCCTGTCCCCTTCAACTCAGACAGGGTCACTGGGGGTGGCAGGATTTACTTTGCCCAGTAGTACCCGAGCTGGGATCTTCACAGGAGAACTAGAGACATTTCTGATGCTCACTGGAATCTGGCCCTTCGCCTTCTTCAAGGCCTTCAACGGGACCACTTCAGGGATCACTTCCAATCCTGGGTGAGTATTGAAGGGGTCCGGCTCCAAGACCGCAAAGGGGCCAGGCTGCTCCCAGGAGAGATTTACCGTGGCCTGAAGACAGGTCACCTCACCAGGCTGTAGTATCTTCTCCTTTCTCGACAGTCTCCAGACTCTTGCCACCCCCTCTTCCGGGGCCTTTTGCTCCAGGATCAACTTCTGATAGACCTGTTGCAGCATAGGGTGAATCTTCTGTTTGGGAGGACTCCGCTCCTGCACTAAAGGGGTCAGCAGTCTCCTGACCAAGTCAGTGTTGGTCCCTATCAACATGGAGCTGGTGTTGGCCCCTGACGGGCGAGGACAAACTACTGCCAGGGTGTCAAAGACTTCCGCATTTCCTGTCACTGATGGATGAAAGGCCAGCCTGATTGAGACATAACCGTCGTAGGGAAAGCTAAGAGTGCCAGTCCCCCCTATTTGTAGGTCTTCCAGCTTCTGTAAAGGCACATGACTCAAATACTTTCGATAAAAGTCTCTGTATAAAAGAGTCACTTGAGCTCCTGTATCTAGGAGGGCCTTGGTGTAAACTCCCTCCACTTGAACAGAGACTAGAGGAGAGGGTCCTATTAACTTGTCTGGGAACTTCTTCTGAGGTGCTTCCTCCTTTGGACCCCTTGATTTTCCTAATGGTGTTTTCTTCTTCTTCCATTTTTCTCTGGACCTCAACCCTTTTTGGATCTGGTATGCATTGATCTTTCAACTCCCGACAGGCGGTATGGGGGGTTTTAAGAGGGGTATTTTTTCCCTTCTCTTTTTGCTCTGCTTGTTTTTGCATCTTTTTGGAGCTTTCTGTAAGTAGCGGGCGCCCGGCTGACTCCTTCTACGGGGCCCTCTGAAGTTTTCCGCCTGCTGGTATTGAGTGCCTCGGTTCTTCCTTGGACTGGGGCACACTTTCCCAGTGTGGCCAGCTCCTCCACAGTTAAAGCAGACAATTTCCTTCCTTATTTTTGGGGAAGTTGAAATGGGAACATTCCGGTCTGGTTCACTCTTGATCTCTCCTTTCTCCTTGGTTCTTGAGTCCTTGGTAGGGATGAGCCGAACACCCCCCGGTTCGGTTCGCACCAGAACCTGCGAACGGACCGAAAGTTCACGCGAACGTTAGAACCCTATTAAATACAATGGATGCGAACGTTCGAAATCTAAAGTGCTAATTATAACGGCTAATATGCATGTTATTGTCCTAAAAAGGGTTTGGGGACCCAGGTTCTGCCCCAGGGGACATGTATCAATGCAAAAAGATAGGGTTGTCCCGATACCACTTTTTTAAGACCGAGTACAAGTACCGATACTTTTTTCCAAGTACTCGCCGATACCGAATACCGATACTTTTTTTTTAATCTCTTTTAAAAAAAAAAAAAATCTTTTTTTTTTACAATTTTTTTTTTTTTTTTTTTTTACAATTTTTTTTATTTATTTATTGATTGATTTTTTATAATGTTTTCTTTTTTTAAGGGGTGGGGGGTGGACAGTGTCAGTGTGTTTTTTCTTCTATTTTTTTTTTTTTTTTTTTTACAATTCATTTCTTTATTATTTATTTTTTTATTAAATTTTTTATTTTTTTATCAGCCCTGTTGGGGGGCTTTGGTGAGATATCAGGGGTCTTAACAGACCTCTGACATCTCCCCTTTGAGACAGAGAAAGGGACTAGGGACAGATTCCCCAGTCCCTTTCTCAGCAGCCTCTGCTGCGCTGAAAATGAATGGAGAGAAGACCGCGGCTTCTCTTCATTCATAAACTAAAACATTGTAAACACAGTTTACGATGTTTCAGTTATATGAATGGACAGAGTCAGTGATCACTGACTCTGTACATTCCGAACAGTAAGGAGCCAGATTTACCGGCTCCTACCTCCGCTCTCCATCCTGACAGATGGAGGGGGTGGAGGAGGAGAACAGAGGGGGATGGCAGCACGGAGGGGAACACGGATTGGGACGGCAGCACGGAGGGGGACACGGATTGGGACGGCGGCACGGAGGAGGACACGGATTGGGACGGCAGCACGGAGGGACACACGGATTGGGACGGCAGCACGGAGGGACACACGGATTGGGACGGCGGCACGGAGGAGGACACGGATTGGGACGGCAGCACGGAGGGACACACGGATTGGGACGGCAGCACGGAGGGACACACGGATTGGGACGGCAGCACGGAGGGACACACGGATTGGGACAGCAGCAAAACGGAGGGGGCTGGAGGAGGATACGGGGACAATCAGCGGTGATCGTGTGTGGGGGAGCTACAAGCACCGATCACCGCTGATTTTAAAGCAGCTGATACCCGCGCGAGGGGGGGAGAGAGAGAGAGAAGTGGACTCGGAGAAACTACTTTTAAATATATACAGCGGTGATCGGTGCTGGTAACTTCCCCCACCGCACTGATCACTGCTGATCACAAGTATCGGGTGAAGCATCGGGAGCATTTGCCCGAGTACAAGTACTCAGGCAAATGCTCGGTATCGGTGCCGATACCGATACTAGTATCGGTATCGGGACATCCCTACAAAAAGACGTTTTAAAAACGGACGTTTTTTCGGGAGCAGTCATTTTAATGATGCATAAAGTGAAAAAAAAAAAGTGAAATATTCCTTTAACCACTTAAGCCCCGGACCAATACGGGCCATTATGACCAGGCCCTTTTTTGCGATTCGGCACTGCGTCGCTTTAACTGACAATTGCGCGGTCGTGCCACGTGGCTCCCAAACATAATTGGCGTCCTTTTTTTCCCACAAATAGAGCTTTCTTTTGGTGGTATTTGATCACCTCTGCGGTTTTTATTTTTTGCGCTATAAACAAAAATAAAGCGAAAATTTTGAAAAAAAATACATATTTTTTACTTTTTTCTATAATAAATATCCCCAAAATATATTAAAAAAAAACTTTTTTTTTCCTCAGTTTAGGCCGATACGTATTCTTCTACATATTTTTGGTTAACAAAAATCGCAATCGGCGTTTATTGATTGGTTTGCGCAAAAATTATAGCGTTTACAAAATAGGGTATAGTTTTAAGGCATTTTTATAAAAAAATTTTTTTTACTAGTAATGGCGGCGATCAGCGATTTTTTTCGTGACTGTGACATTATGGCGGACACATCGGACACTTTTGACACATTTTTGGGACCATTGTAATTTTCACAGCAATCAGTGCAATAAAAATGCACTGGTTACTGTGAAAATTACACTGGCAGTGAAGGGGTTAACCACTAGGGGCGCTGAAGGGGTTAGGTGTGCCTAGGGGAGTGTTTACTACTGTGTGGGGGCGTGGCTACGACTTACACGTCACCGATCTCCGCTCTGATTACACAGAGCGGAGATCGCTGACATTGTCTGTAGAGGAGCGGGGAGATGTTGTGTTTACACACACATCTCCCCGCTCCGAGCCTCCGTGAGACGATCACGGGGATCCCCGCGGCGATCGAGTCCGCGGGACCCGCGGTCCCACTCACGGGGAAGGCAGGGGGTCACGCGCATGACCCCGACGTCGGCAGTTAAAGGGCCACGTACAGGTACGTGATTGTGCCTGTATGAGCCATTCTGCTGACATATATATACTGTGAGCGGTCGGCAAGTGGTTAAATATCGTACCTGGGGGGGGTCTAAAGTATGCCTGTGAAGTGGCATGTGTTTCCCGTGTTTAGAACTGTCCCTGCACAAAATGACATTTCTAAAAGGAAAAAAAGCCATTTAAAACTGCTTGTGGCTTTAATGTCATGTCTTGTCCTGGCAATATGGATGAAAATCTTTGAGAAAAATGGCATGGCTATGCAGATTGCATGGCTCAAGACTGTCTAGCCATGCTACAGGAAGAGTTTGGTCAATTGGAAAAGGTGACAGAGATGGTCTACCAATTTGAACACACTTTCCAACAGCCAAGGGAGAAACTTTCAGAGTATGTTAGGAGACTGAACAGGTTGTTGTGCAAGATTGTGTTGAAGAAGGGAATGAAGCCCCAAGATACAGATGCGGCAAGAATGAAGCAAGTCTTGAAGGGAGCGTTACGCTCGGATCCAGTCTGGCTGCACCTGAAAACCTCAGGAGGAGGAACGTTACTGACTTATGCTGACTTGATAAAAATCATCAGAGATGAGGAGGCGCTACAACAGGACCAGCAAATGATTAAGACAAATGTTGTACCCGCACAGGTGTTAGTCAATCCAGTGATGACCCCTGAAAGAGACTCCGAGATAGACACTCTAAAAGCTCAAATGTCCAAGGTGTTAGAGATGTTGACCTCTCTGATGGCAAAAGACCTAGAGGGTCCCAAGAGAGAAGTACCAAGGAAGGAGATATTCCCAATTGCCTCAGCACCCGCATCTTTACAAGAATGGGGAGATATAGTCTGCTTTAACTGTGGAGGAATTGACCATATTGCAGCTTCATGTTCCAGTCCCAAGAAGAAGAAAACGGACAACCGCAAGCCGGCGGGAAACTTCAGAGGGCCCCGGTGAAGGAGTCAACCGGGTGCCCATCACCTTCAGTGAGCTCCAAGCTGAATGCGAAGCAGAAGAAAAGAGGAGATAAAACACCTCAGAGGAAACACAACGTTCCTCAACAGTAGGGATGAGCTTCGTGTTCGAGTCGAACATACGTTCGACTCGAACATCGGCTGTTCGATCGTTCGACGAAGATCGAACGATTTGGGCCGTTCGCGCCAAATTCGAGTGACGCGAACGGCCCACAATGCACTACGCCATTGCAGTGTCATCCAGGCGCTGTGATTGGCCAAGCATGCACTGTGACCCCGCATGCTTGGCCAATCACAGTGCCGGCAGCGAGGAGAGTAATGATTGGCCACAGGCAGGATGCCTGTGGCCAATTATTGCTGAGGGGGTTTAGTACACGCCCCACACTATAAAAGGCCGCCAGCACGGCGGCCTTGTGTAGTGTGTTCCGGAGCAGGGAAAGAGAAGCATAGGCAGGGACAGTGTCATTTTTTCCTTTACTAATCCTGGATTCCTTGTGTTTAGGGACAGAGAAGGATAGGTAGGGAGAGTGTCTGTGTGTCATTCTGTGCTAAACCTTGTTTGTAGGGACAGAGAAGGACAGTGAGGGAAAGTGTCAGTGTGCTATTCTGTGCTAAATCTTGTTTGTAGGGACAGAGAAGGACAGTGAGGGAAAGTGTCAGTGTGCTATTCTGTGCTAAACCTTGTTTGTAGGGACAGAGAAGGACAGTGAGGGAAACTGTCAGTGTGCTATTCTGTGCTAAACCAATCTTGCTGAACCATATTTGAAATCCTTGAGTTTAGGGACAGAGAAGGACACTCGGGGAAACTATCAGTGTGCTATTCTGTGCTAAATCTTGTTTGTAGGGACAGAGAAGGACAGTGAGGGAAACTATCAGTGTGCTATTCTGTGCTAAACCAATCTTGCTGAACCATATTTGAAATCCTTGAGTTTAGGGACAGAGAAGGACACTCGTGGAAACTATCAGTGTGCTATTCTGTGCTAAATCTTGTTTGTAGGGTCAGAGAAGGACAGTGAGGGAAACTATCAGTGTGCTATTCTGTGCTAAACCAATCTTGCTGAACCATATTTGAAATCCTTGAGTTTAGGGACAGAGAAGGACACTCGTGGAAACTGTCAGTGTGCTATTCTGTTCTAAACCAATCTTGCTGAACCATATTTGAAATCCTTGAGTTTAGGGACAGAGAAGGACACTCGGGGAAACTATCAGTGTGCTATTCTGTGCTAAATCTTGTTTGTAGGGACAGAGAAGGACAGTGAGGGAAACTATCAGTGTGCTATTCTGTGCTAAACCAATCTTGCTGAACCATATTTGAAATCCTTGAGTTTAGGGACAGAGAAGGACACTCGGGGAAACTGTCAGTGTGCTATTCTGTGCTAAACCAATCTTGCTGAACCATATTTGAAATCCTTGAGTTTAGGGACAGAGAAGGACACTCGGGGAAACTATCAGTGTGCTATTCTGTGCTAAACCTTGTTTGTAGGGACAGAGAAGGACAGTGAGGGAAAGTGTCAGTGTGCTATTCTGTGCTAAACCTTGTTTGTAGGGACAGAGAAGGACAGTAAGGGAAACTGTCAGTGTGCTATTCTGTTCTAAACCAATCTTGCTGAACCGTATTTGAAATCCTTGAGTTTAGGGACAGAGAAGGACACTCGTGGAAACTATCAGTGTGCTATTCTGTGCTAAATCTTGTTTGTAGGGACAGAGAAGGACAGTGAGGGAAACTATCAGTGTGCTATTCTGTGCTAAACCTTGTTTGTAGGGACAGAGAAGGACAGTGAGGGAAACTGTCAGTGTGCTATTCTGTTCTAAACCAATCTTCCTGAACCGTATTTGAAATCCTTGAGTTTAGGGACAGAGAAGGACACTCGTGAAAACTGTCAGTGTGCTATTCTGTTCTAAACCAATCTTGCTGAACCATATTTGAAATCCTTGAGTTTAGGGACAGAGAAGGACACTCGGGGAAACTATCAGTGTGCTATTCTGTGCTAAATCTTGTTTGTAGGGACAGAGAAGGACAGTGAGGGAAACTATCAGTGTGCTATTCTGTGCTAAACTAATCTTGCTGAACCATATTTGAAATCCTTGAGTTTAGGGACAGAGAAGGACACTCGGGGAAACTGTCAGTGTGCTATTCTGTGCTAAACCAATCTTGCTGAACCATATTTGAAATCCTTGAGTTTAGGGACAGAGAAGGACACTCGGGGAAACTATCAGTGTGCTATTCTGTGCTAAATCTTGTTTGTAGGGACAGAGAAGGACAGTGAGGGAAACTATCAGTGTGCTATTCTGTGCTAAACCAATCTTGCTGAACCATATTTGAAATCCTTGAGTTTAAGGACAGAGAAGGACACTCGGGGAAACTATCAGTGTGCTATTCTGTGCTAAATCTTGTTTGTAGGGACAGAGAAGGACAGTGAGGGAAACTATCAGTGTGCTATTCTGTGCTAAACCAATCTTGCTGAACCATATTTGAAATCCTTGAGTTTAAGGACGGAGAAGGACACTCGGGGAAACTATCAGTGTGCTATTCTGTGCTAAACCTTGTTTGTAGGGACAGAGAAGGACAGTGAGGGAAAGTGTCAGTGTGCTATTCTGTGCTAAACCTTGTTTGTAGGGACAGAGAAGGACAGTAAGGGAAACTGTCAGTGTGCTATTCTGTTCTAAACCAATCTTGCTGAACCGTATTTGAAATCCTTGAGTTTAGGGACAGAGAAGGACACTCGTGGAAACTATCAGTGTGCTATTCTGTGCTAAATCTTGTTTGTAGGGACAGAGAAGGACAGTGAGGGAAACTATCAGTGTGCTATGCTGTGCTAAACCAATCTTGCTGAACCATATTTGAAATCCTTGAGTTTAAGGACAGAGAAGGACACTCGGGGAAACTGTCAGTGTGCTATTCTGTTCTAAACCAATCTTGCTGAACCATATTTGAAATCCTTGAGTTTAGGGACAGAGAAGGACACTCGGGGAAACTATCAGTGTGCTATTCTGTGCTAAACCTTGTTTGTAGGGACAGAGAAGGACATTGAGGGAAACTGTCAGTGTGCTATTCTGTGCTAAACCAATCTTGCTGAAGCATATTGCAAATCCTTGTGTTTAGGGACAGAGAAGGATAGGCAGGGGACAGTGTCAGTGTCTTTGTTGCTAAGCCTCCTGCACAGTATACACCTGAAGGTAGCCCTTATTGCTGTTTTTCCCATCTCCCTGCAGGCCATCCATTAAAATGTCTGGAAGGCAAACAAGGAGAGGCAGACAGTCAGGAGGCAAAAAAAGAGGGCAAGCAGGCTCTGTGTCTGGGGGCAACAGTGCTGGTCGTGGACGCGGTGCATTGTCATCAGCACGTGGCCATGGGACACGCTTGTCCTTCTTTTCGGCAGCTGGACATGTTGAGCCACATCATGCCGAAGACTTGGTAGAGTGGATGACCAAGCCCACCTCATCCTCCTCATCCTCTCTCACCCAGGCTCAGGGTACTGGCAAAGCAGCTGCCAAAGCGTCCTCTTCTCTGGTATCAATGTCATCATTAGTCACTCCTTCCCTAGACCCACCATGTCCTCCTCCTGAGGAGTCCCCCGAACTGTTTGAGCACAGTGTTGGGTACATGCTCCAGGAGGATGCCCAGCATTTCGAAGGATCTGATGATGATACCCAGCTAGAGGAAGGCAGTAGCGTGAGAGCAGAGAGAGGGGATGCTCAAGAAGGACACCAATCTGGCAGTCATGCTCCAGCAGCTGCAGCATACTGCCAGATTGGCTCCAGTGATGAGGAGGGAGGAAATGATGAGGTCACTGACTCCACGTGGGTGCCTAATAGGAGAGAGGAGGAGGAGGAGGATGAGGAGGAGGCACATCTCCAACGAGGCAGGATGCCCTTGGGTGGCCAGCGTATGGGCAGCACACCGACGGAATCACACCGCAGAGCTCCGCCTGTGTAGGGCGCTGCCTCTGCCCGTCATTCAAAAAGTTCTTTGGTGTGGGCCTTTTTTGAGGCGAGTGCATCAGATCGCACAGCTGCTGTTTGCAACATATGTCTCAAGCGTATATCGCGTGGCCAAAACATCAGCCGCTTGGGCACCACATGCTTGATCAGACATATGTTGACCTGCCATGCAGCTCGTTGGCAAGCCTACCTTAAAGACCCACACCAAAGAACAAAGCGGACCTCTCCTTGCACCGCATCAGCTGGGATCTCCAACCCCACTATACCTTCAGTCCTCTCTGAAACCTGCACTGAGAGGAATGAAGGTGTAGAATTAGGTGTGTCACAGCCAAGTACTTGCGGCCACTCTGCTAGCAGTACACCGACGTCCGATTCTAGCAGGCAAATTTCCCTGCCCCAGCTGCTGGACCGTCGAAAGAAGTTCACTCCCAGCCATCCACATGCCCAGCGGTTGAATGCTAGCTTGGCTAAATTGCTAGCGCTTCAACTGCTGCCTTTTCAGTTGGTAGACTCGGCCCCCTTCCGTGAGTTTGTGCAATGTGCGGTTCCTCAGTGGCAGGTTCCCAAACGCCACTTTTTCTCACGGAAGGCGATTCCGGCTCTCTACAGGCATGTGGAAGGCAATGTCTTGGCCTCGCTGGACAGGGCGGTCAGCGGTAAGGTGCATATTACCGCTGACTCATGGTCCAGCAGGCATGGACAGGGACGTTACCTTTCTTTCACGGCCCATTGGGTCACTCTTTTGGCAGCTGGGAAGGATGCAGGACAAGGTGCAGTAGTGTTGGAGGTTGTTCCACCGCCACGCCTCCAAAATGCTACTACTGGTTGTGACACACCTCTCTCCTCCACCCCCTCCTCTTCTTCTTCCTCTATGGCCTCTTCCTGTGGTTTGTCCTCGGAACCAGCGGTGCTCCGTAGGCGTTCAAGAGGCTACGCAAGTACGCAGGCAAAAAGATGCCATGCCGTGCTTGCGCTGGTGTGTTTGGGGAACAGGAGCCACACTTGGGCAGAGGTCCTGTCTGCTCTGCAGGGGCAGGCCGAGAGGTGGTTGACGCCACGCCAGCTTAAGCCAGGAATGGTGGTTTGCGACAATGGCACCAACCTCCTCTCCGCCCTCCGACAGGGACAACTGACCCATGTGCCCTGTATGGCTCACGTCCTTAACCTGGTGGTGCAGCGGTTCTTGGGCAGGTACCCGGGCTTACAGGATGTCCTGAGGCAGGCCAGGAAAGTCTGTGTGCATTTCCGCAGATCTTATAATGCCAGTGCTCACCTGGCTGAGCTGCAAAAGGAGTTGAACCTGCCCAAGAACCGCCTTATATGTGACATGCCCACCAGGTGGAACTCAACGTTGGCCATGCTGCAGCGGCTGCACACGCAGCAGAGGGCCATCAATGAGTACCTGTGCGACTACGGCACCAGGACAGGGTCAGGGGAGCTCAGGTTTTTTTCACCACGCCAGTGGGGCATGATCAGGGATGCATGCACTGTCCTGGCACCATTTGAGGAGGCCACGAGGATGGTGAGCAGTGACAGTGCATGCATCAGTGACACTGTACCTCTTGTCCACCTGTTGGAGCACACGCTGCGTGGAATAATGGACAGGGCATTTGAGGCAGAACAGAGGCAGGAAGAGGAGGACTTCCTTGCCTCTCAAGGCCCCCTTTATCCAGACAGTGTTCCTTCTGTCCTACCCATCGCACAGGAAGAGGAGGAGGAGGAGGAGGAGGATTGTGTCAGCATGGAGGTGGAGGCTGGCACTCAGCATCATCAGCAGCAGTCTTTTAGGGATGATTTACAGTCCCAAGAAACCAGTGGACTTGTACGTGGCTGGGAGGAGGTGGCTGCGGATCATGTCGTCCTTAGTGACCCAGAGGACTCCGGACTGAATGCCTCAGCTAACCTACGCTGCATGGCCTCCCTGATCCTGCAAAGTCTGCGGAAGGATCCTCGTATTCTTCGGATCAAGGAGAGGGACCATTACTGGCTGGCCACTCTCCTTGATCCACGGTACAAGGGTAAGGTTGCGGACCTTATGTTACCGTCGCAGAGGGAGCAGAGGATGAGACAACTCCGGGAGGCCTTGCAGAAAGGTCTGTGCAACGCGTTCCCAGAGACTGGGAGGTTACAAACTCCTGGTCCTGGACAACGAGTTGCTGAGGCTTCGGGCAGTCAAAGAAGGAGCGGTGGGGAAGGTGGCCGTCTGACCGATGCGTTCAGACAATTCTTTAGTCCGCAGCCCCAAAGTATGATCGGTTCCAGCAACCATCGCCAGCGTCTGATATACATGGTGCAGGAATACCTAGGGGCAAGGTCAGACTTGGACACCTTCCCCACCGAAAATCCTCTGGCTTACTGGGTCTTGAGGATGGATCACTGGCCAGAGCTTGCACAGTATGCAATTGAGCTACTGGCCTGTCCTGCATCCAGCGTTCTTTCAGAACGCACATTCAGTGCTGCTGGAGGATTTGTCACGGATCACAGGGTGCGCCTGTCCACCGACTCGGTTGATCGACTGACTTTCATCAAGATGAACCAGTCTTGGATCACCATCAGCTACCACACACCTGATGCTGATATAACAGACTAATTGATTTTAAAATGTCACATCCCTTCAAGACTGATGCTGAGTGCCTGTGCTGTTATGTTGACTGGCTATCCTCCTCCTCCTCCTCAATGATCCGATTAATGATGATAGCTTGGAAGATCATTTTGGTTTATGGGTGCCGCCACCAGTGGCTAAGGCCCAATTTTTCAGCCCCTGTTTAACAGGGGCGTGTAATTACAATTTTTGATGCAATACTTTGCAACAGGCCTCATTGCTGTGCTCCAAGTACAGTATCTGTGAGGGGTTGCAGTGTTGTGCCACCAGTGCCTAAGGCCCAATTTTTCAGCCCCTGTTCAACAGGGGCATGCAATTATAATTATTGATCTAATAATTCACAGCAGGGCCCATTGCTGCGCCCACCAAGAGTAACTGTCAGGCCTTACAGTGTTGTGTCAACACCACCACCACCACCAAAGGCCCAATTTTTCAGCCCCTGTTCAACAGGGGCATGCAATTATAATTATTGATCTAATAATTCACAGCAGGGCCCATTGCTGCGCCCACCAAGAGTAACTGTCAGGCCTTACAGTGTTGTGGCACCAGCACCACCATCAAAGGCCCAATTTTTACTACCACTGTTCAACAATTATATGTTATTACAATTCCTGATATAATAGTTGACAGCAGGGCGTTCCAGCACCCACCAAGAGTAACTGTGAGTGCTTACAGTGTTGTGCCAACACCAACACCTAAGGGGCCAATTTCTGCAGAGTATATACGGCAGGTCCCTACTTTCAAACATCCAACTTACAAACGACTACTACTTGCAAACGGAAGAAGACAACAGGAAGTGAGAGGAAATCTACCCCTTGGAAGGAAAATTCTCTCCTGTAAGAATTAATATGGGAGAAAGGTGTCTAAACTCTGTTTAGGACAATAACATGGATAATAGTCGTTATAATTAGCACTTTAGAATTCGAACGTTCGCATCCATTGTATTTAATAGGGTTCTAATGTTCGTGCGAACTTTCGGTCCGTTCGCGGGTTCTGGTGCGAACCGAACCCGGGGGTGTTCGGCTCATCACTACTCAACAGAGATACACCCCAGGGAAAGGGGCCAAGACCCCTCAAAAGAGACACAGCACTACCCAGAGGGGATGCACACCTAAGAAAAACAATAATATCCCTCAGCGGGTCCGTACACCCATTGAAAGGAGGGAAATCAATGCATACCAGGTTCAAGAAAGATTAAAGTCCAAAGGGAATTGGACGAGAGAGAGTCCGAAAGGAAAGAGCCAGAAGAAGGCGACCCCTGCCAGGCCATATCCGGAGAAGCTGGTAGGCCCATCTCCTATAGTGCCCATTCAAGTGGAGGGAGTCTAAACCAGAGCAATCCTGGATACTGGGGCACAAGTGACCCTATTATACCGGGATTTCTACGATAAACACTTGAGTCACCTGCCCATCCAGAAGATAGAGGAACTGGAAATATGTGGGATTGGAACCCAGAGTTTCCCCTACGATGGCTATCTGCCCGTCAAAATGACTTTTGACCCATCTGTGGCTGGGAAGGCCGAAGTGTTTGACACCCTGGCAGTTGTGTGCCCTCGACCGCCAGGAGCCAACAAGAGTTCCCTTATAATAGGGACGAACACGGACCTGGTCCGAAGACTCTTGACCCCTCTAGTGGAAGAAAAGGGGCAAGCGGCCACCAAGATCCACCCAATGCTGAAGACGGCTTACCAACGGCTGGTCCTAGAGCAGAAGACCCCTGGAGAAGGGATAGGGAAGGTGTGGAGACTTGGAAGAGAAGGGGTAGTGTTGCAGCCCGGTGAAGTAACCTGTCTCAGAGCCACTGTGAAGCTTACTTGGGAGCAGCCTGGACCCTTTGTCATGTTGGAGTCCGACACAAGGGAAGAGTCCCCTGGTCTGGAAGTGATACCAGAAGTGATTTCACTAAAGGCCCTGAAGAAGGCCCATTGTAGAGTTCCGGTGAGTGTTAGGAACAATACAGATGACCCCATGGAAATCCCAGCTAGGATGCTACTGGGCCAGGTGAGCCCTGCTGCCCCTGTTACCCTGTCGGAAGTCAAGGGGACGGGTGAAGGAGGAGATGCTTGGGAGAAGCTATCCATGGAAAACCCGAATCTGCCCAGGGCTTGGAAAGAGAGAGCCAAGGCCCAGTTGACCAGATGGGAGAAGATCTTCTCCAAAGATGAGTTCGATGTGGGGTGTGCAAGGAGTGCCACCCATCGGATCCGCCTCCAAGAAGATAAGCCCTTCAGAGAGAGAGTCAGGCGGGTCCCACTAGCAGATCTGGAGGATCTAAGGGAACAACTTGCAGAACTCAAGAGGACTGGTGTGATACGGGAGTCTAGAAGCCCCTATGCCTCCCCGATAGTGGTGGTCAGGAAGTAGAATGGGTCATTGAGGCTCTGTATAGACTACAGGACTCTCAACAGGAGAACCATACCCGACCAGTACACCACTCCGAGGATAGAGGACGCTTTACAGAGTTTGTCTGGAGCCAAGTGGTTCAGCGTTATGGATCTCAAGAGTGGATACTATCAGATCCCTATGCATCCAGAAGACAAGGAGAAGACAGCCTTCATAACCCCAGTGGGGTTCTTTGAGTTTGATCGAATGCCTCAGGGACTGTCTGGAGCTCCTGCTACCTTCCAATGTCTCATGGAGAAGACTGTAGGAGACATGAACCTTAATGAAGTCCTTGTATACCTGGACGATGTCATTGTCTTTGGAAGAACCCTGGAGGAACACGAGGAGAGGTGGGAAAAAGTCTTGAGGAGACTCAGTGAGGAGGGACTCAAGCTTTCGCCTGAGAAGTGTCGGTTCTACCAGTCTTATGTGAACTATCTGGGGCACACAGTGTCTGAAGAAGGGGTGGCCACAGACCCTGAGAAATTGGAGGCAGTTACCTCCTGGCCACGACCCACCACAGTAACAGAACTCAGATCCTTCTTAGGGTTCTGCTCCTATTACAGGAGGTTTGTGGAGGGATTCGCCCAAATTGCTAGACCATTGAATGAACTGCTCAAGACTGAGGGAGAAGAGGACGACTCAGGACCCAGGAAGCCGGGAGAGTCAGTCAGAGATCAGTGGAATCAGAAGTGTGAAGAGGCCTTCCAGGCGTTGAAGAAGAGCCTAACCACTGCTCCAGTCTTGGCCTACGCAGACCCAACCAAACCCTATGAACTACACGTAGATGCTAGTCATGACGGTCTGGGAGGAGTACTTTATCAAGAACACGAAGGGCAATGTCACGTACCTGACGGTGACGAGCCCGGTTAGCAGAGGGAGGCCTCCCTTACGGCTCCCACCGGCGGCCCCTGGTGGTATAACAGGAAGCACGGAGGTGGAAGGGGTACGAGTGCCTGGCAGGATCAAGAACTACCGCAGGTGATCAGGAACCAGCAGGTGAGGAGGCAGGAACCAGGAACTACAGCAGGTGAGTGGACAGGAACCAGGAACTACAGCAGGTGAGTAGACAGGAACCAGGAACTCAGAAGATGACCCGGACCGGGAGGCACAGCAGGTAGACTGGAACCACTGGGCAGCAGCAGATGAACAGGAACCAGCAGATGAGCAGACAGGAACCAGCAGATGAGCAGACAGGAACCAGCAGATGAGCAGACAGGAACCAGGAACTGCAGCAGGTGAGTAGACAGGAACCAGGAACTCAGCAGATGACCCGGACCGGGAGGCACAGCAGGTAGACTGGAACCACTGGGCAGCAGCAGGTGAACAGGAACCAGCAGATGAGCAGACAGGAACCAGCAGATGAGCAGACAGGAACCAGGAACTCAGCAGATGACCCGGACCGGGAGGCACAGCAGGTAAACTGGAACCACTAGGCAGCAGCAGGTGAACAAGAGCCAAGGTCAGGCAGGATCGTCAGACAAGCCGGGGTCGGGTAAACTGGCAGGTAGCGAGGCACAAAAGGATCAGGCAATACCGAAGTCAGAAAACAGGCCGATGGTCAGGTACAGGCAGATAGCAGGAGGGTCACAGGAAGCCGGATCAGATACAGGTAAACAAGGCAGATCAGGTCACTTGGGATAAACGCTGTAGAGCAGACAGCAGGGACTGTCTGCAAGTGAGGAGTTTAAATAGCCCTTCGGGCGTCACCTGCGGGGGCGGGAACCAGGAAGTCCAGGGCGTCTGTTCCTGACAGGGTTTCCATGACAGGCAACAACGGCCTGTTGCCTACGTGAGCAGGAGCCTGACCCCCTCTGAGAAAAACTACCCCACTCACAAGCTGGAGTTCCTGGCCCTTAAGTGGGCGGTAATAGACAAGCTCAAAGACTACCTGTATGGGGCGGAGTTCACTGTGAAGACCGACAACAACCCCCTTACCTACCTATTCACTACAGCAAAGCTGGACGCCACTGGACACAGGTGGTTGGCCGCATTGTCTGGATTAAATTTCAGCCTAAAGTACAGGCCAGGGATTGGGAATCGAGATGCAGACGCTCTGTCCAGAAGATCTCATGGTCCCACCCGTGACATGGAAGACTGGACTCAAGTGGCACCAGACGGGGTGTGGGCCCTTTGTCAAGGGGCTGAATTACAAGCCAGAGGGGGCTCAAGGGTGGAAGAGATAGGAGTTACCATGGTAGGAGTCCCCAAACAATACTGTGGAGTAACTCAACTGGAGGAAGACCATCTGCCAAAGCTGTCCAAGAAGGAGCTAAGATGTGACCAATTAGAAGACCCCATGGGGAAATTAGTTCTGGAAGCCCTGGAGAATCAGGATCCAAACAGACTTCTGAGACACTCCTCAAAGGAAGCTCGCCTGTTGAGGAAAGAGTGGGACAGGTTACAGGTACATCAGGGAGTGGTCTACCGAAGGGGGCCCTCTGATGACCTGGAAGATAAATGGCAATTGTTTCTTCCGGAAAAACACCAAGAGACTGTTCTGATTGCCCTACATGACAATCATGGCCACCTAGGGGCGGAAAGGACCTTTCAACTTGTCAGGAGTCGGTTCTATTGGCCCTGCATGAGGGCAGAAGTGGAAGAGTACTGTCATTCATGTGCACGCTGCATCCAGAGGAAGACTTTACCCCATCAAGCTGCCCCAATGGGCCATCTACAAAGTCAAGGCCCAATGGATCTGGTATGCATTGATTTCCTCTGCCTCAAACCCGATCTGAGTGGACTAGGAAATGTTCTGGTGATAACTGATAATTTCACCCGGTATGCCCAAACTTTTCCAACCAAAGACCAGAAGGCTTCCACAGTAGCCAAGATACTTATGGAGAAGTATTTTGTCCATTATGGGCTGCCCCAGCGACTTCATTCAGATCAAGGAAGGGACTTTGAGAGTCGACTGATCCGAAAACTCCTGGATTCGTTAGGAATCAAGAAAACTCGAACCACACCTTACCACCCACAGGGAGATGCTCAGCCGGAGAGGTTTAACCAAACCCTGCTCAACATGTTGGGGACTCTGGAAAGTGAGAAGAAACAACATTGGAGCAAACACATAGCAGCTATAGTACACGCTTACAACTGCACCACCAGTGATGCTACAGGCTACTCCCCATATCGACTCATGTTTGGGAGAGAAGCGAGGTTGCCTGTGGACCTGGCTTTTGGCACTTCTTTAGACCATTCCTCAGCCACATCCCACAAAGGATATGTGGACAGGCTCAGACACAGCCTGAAAGTAGCTTATGAACAAGCTCAAGCGGCCTCAGATCAAAGGGGAGCCCGAAACAAAAGAAACTTCGACTTGAAGGTCCGGGTACAAGACCTGCAGCCCGGGGACCGAGTACTGCTACGCAATCTGGGGGTCTCTGGAAAAAACAAACTTGCAGACAGATGGAGATCTGAACCCTATGTCATCTGTAGGAAGCTGCCGGGCCTACCTGTCTACAAGTTGAAGCCAGAAGGAAAGGTAGGCCCACTGAAGACGTGGCATCGAAACCACCTGCTCCCACTTGCTGAAGCGGTCAGGATACCTCCAGTGAGGGACTCCCCTGAACCAGTCTCTATTCTGGATACCCCCAGGCCAAACACTCGGTCCCAGACCTCTCTGACTGAAGATACAGAAGCTTCTGAACTCAGTGGAGATGAAGAGAGAGAGCTTGACTGGCTGTGGCCTTCCCAAACTCAAGGAACTTCTGCTATAGATCTTCCAACTACTGAAGACACTATAGATGGACAACTGAATGCAGAAGCCGCTGAATTCATCCCATCTAGTCCTTCATCGGATTACTGGGAAGATGCTTGTGATGTTTGCCCTGAACAGGATCCTAGAGACTCTATGTATCCCTCGGCTCCTGAGACAGATGTTACAGAGCCTGCTGTGTCGCCTGAACCTGTTACAGAGGAAGAGCCTGTGGCGCTAGAGCCAGAAACTCCAAGGGAACAAAGGGCTCGCAGAGTCATAAGGCCTCCCAGAAGGTTGACGTACCCACAAATGGGGGAGAGTTCAGAAGATTCTGTGGTCACTGCCAGGAGGAGTGTAGAGAATCCGGATCCCTCCACTGTTCATTTAGTAGAGGGCAACCCCCACTCACTCTCTGGCACAGTTAGGCAGGCCACTCAGGATAGTGTGACCTGTGGGCAAGGGAATCCAACCCCTCGGTTTTGTGGGAATTCCCTATGCCAACCTCTTATGCAATGTTGTCTGGGGTTGTACGCAGTGTATGCTAAAGTTTTCTTTGGGGACCAAAGAATTTAAGTGGGGGGAGTGTGTAGCGGGGTCCCCTTTAAGACTCCCGGGACTACCGTGCCCAGAATCCCTTTCGGCAATGTTTCCACACCAGAGACTCATGGGAGGGGTTATAAAAGGAGGAGGCAAGGCTGGGCTCGGCCTCTTTGGGACACGAGACTTCAGTGACTGATCCTCCTGTGCGGATGTGCCGGAGTGCAAGGCCTGAAGCCTGAGGCCTTGCGCAGCACCAAAGAGCCTTCCACCCCACTGCGAGCCTGGGTGGCATCTGACTTCGCTTATCTACAGCCTTGGTTGGATCGGGGACCCGATCGCTGGAGACACTGTGTGTGAGGACACAGTCGGTGGAAGTTCCCGGACTGGGATCGCGTCCAGAAGGGTGAGCGAGCGTATGCTCAGACCATATACTGTTTGTTGCTGATGTGCCTATAGACTGCCGTGGCCCACAAGTTTATATCTGATACTCTCGCTGGAGATCCATATCAGAGCTGAACTCAGAGGTTCTTCAGTAAAGTGTTTATTCCATTACAATCTTCCCACTGGATTACAAATGTTATTCTGTTATGTGCACCACCTTTAAAGACTTGCCGGTGAAGAAACCATCATCCCCTATAGACTGAGTTTTAGATATCTGAGCCAGGCCTGGCCAGCTAGTTAGTTCATTTAGTTACTGCGCCACAGGGCGCCTAGTTGACGGTCACCCACGCGGCGCACCTTTACTGTTCATTTAATGCATAGTATGTTTATTGCTGCAGGGCTCTGCAACTTATTACCTGTAAACCAGTGGTTCTCAACTCCGGTCCTCAGGGCCCACTAACAGGCCAGGTTTGCAAGATAACTGAAATACATCACAGGTGATATCCTTTGCTGCTCAGTGATTGCGGTATTCTAGCCTGCATCTCCCAAGGTAATACTTAAAATCTGGCCTGTTAGTGGGTCCCGAGGACAGGAGTTGAGAACCACTGCTGTAAACTGTTACCACTGTTAACCTTTTTACCACAGGCCTAAAGTAAATTAGATACCCCCTTTCATTATTGCCTTGGTGTCTGAGTTTAATCATACAGTATAAGAAATATATTGCTGCCATAACTAACTGTGCCAGTAGGGGGTCGAGTACATTGCCGGGGGTTGGCGGAGCTGTCTTCAGGGCCCAAACTAAATCTGCAGCCCTCTTAGTTGAAGGTATCGCTATATATGGATATTAAGAGGAACCCCGCACCCAAAATAAAAAAAGGCCCTATACACTCTGAACAGCAGTATACAGGCGGTGCAAACAAGACAGAGACTGTAGGTTTGTTCTTAAGTAGAATCTGTTTGTAATTTTGAACAGGTACATTGTTTAAGTGTAGCTCCAGCCAAAAAATATATTTGTAAGCTTTTTGGAAAACATAGGGAAGGGTTATCACCCCTGTAACATTTGTTTTGCTGTCTGTGCATCTGTTCAGAACATTTCACCTCACTTTCCGTCCCAATGACAAATGTTTTTGGAAAAGTGGGGTTTTTATTGAAACAAGGATTGGTGATAAAGCATCAGTAGAGAGGAGACACCGTTTTCCCATATTAACTCTTACAGGAGAGAATTTCCCTTCCTAGGAGTAGATTTCCTCTCACTTCCTGTTGTCTCCTTCCGTTTGCAAGTAGGAGTCGTTTGTAAGTTGGATGTTTGAAAGTAGGGACTTGCCGTATATACTCTGCTGAAATTTACCCCTTAGATGTTGGTGTTGCCACAACACTGTGAGCCCTCACAGTTACTCTTGGTGGGCGCTGGAACGCCCAGCTGTGAACTATTATATCAGGAATTGTAATTACATGCCATTGTTGAACAGTGGTAGGAAAAATTGGGCTTTTGGTGGTGGTGCTGGTGCTACAACACTGTCAGCCCTCACAGTTACTCTTGGTGGGCGCATGAATGGGCCCTACTGTAAATTATTAGATCAAGAATTGTAATTGCATGCCCCTGTTGAAGAGGGGCAGAAAAATTGGGTCTTTGGTGGTGGTGGTGGTGGTGTTGCCACAACACTGTAAGCCCTCACAGTTACTCTTGGTGGGCGCAGGAATGGGCCCTGCTGTGAATTATTAGATCAAGAATTGTAATTACATGCCCCTGTTGAACAGGGGCAGAGAAATTGGGCCTTAGGCACTGGTACCACAACACTGCAACCCCTCACAGATACTGTACTTGGAGCACAGCAATGAGCCCTGTTGCAAAGTATTGCATCAAAAATTGTAATTACATGCCCCTGTTAAACAGGGGCTGAAAAATTGGGCCTTAAGCACTGGTGCCACGACACTGCAACCTCTCCCAGATACTCTAGTTGGAGTGCAGGAATGAGCCCTGCTGCAAAGCATTGCATAAAAAATTGTAATTACATGCCCCTGTTAAACAGGGGCTGAAAAATTTGGCCTTAGCCACTGGTGGCGGCACCCAGAAACAAAAATGTTCTTCCAAGCTATCATCAGGAATCGGATCATTGAGGAGGAGGATAGTCAGTCAACATAACAGGACAGTCACTCAGCATCAGCATAGGCAGACTTGAAGGGATGTGACATTTCAAAATAAATTATTCTGTTACATCAGCTTCAGGTGCTTGGTAGCTGGTGGTGATCCAAGACTGGTTCATCTTTATGAAGGTCAGTCGGTCAACTGAGTCGGTGGACAGGAGCACCCTGTGATCCGTGACAAAGCCTCCAGCAGCACTGAATGTGCGTTCCGAAAGAACGCAGGATGCAGGACAGGCCAGTAGCTCAATTGCATACTGTGCAAGCTCTGGCCAGTGATCCATCCTCAAGACCCAGTAAGCCAGAGGATTTTCGGTGGGAAAGGTGTCCAAGTCTGACCTTGCCCCTAGGTATTCCTGCACCATGTTTATCAGACGCTGGCGATGGTTGCTGGAACCGATCATACCTTAGGGCTGCGGACTAAAAAATTATCTGAACGCATCGATCAGACGGCCACTTTCTCCACCGCTCCTTCTGCTACTGACCGAAGCCTCAGCAACTCGTTGTCCAGGACCAGGAGTTTGTAACCTCCCAGTCTCTGGGAATGCATTGCACAGACCTTTCTGCAAGGCCTCCTGGAGATGTCTCATCCTCTGCTCCCTCTGCGACGGCAAGATAAGGTCCGCAACCTTACCCTTGTACCGTGGATCAAGGAGAGTGGCCAGCCAGTAATGGTCCCGCTCCTTGATCCGAAGAATACGAGGATCCTTCCGCAGACTTTGCAGGATCAGGGAGGCCATGCAGCGTAGGTTAGCTGAGGCATTCGGTCCGGAGTTCTCTGGGTCACTAAGGACGACATGATCCGCAGCCACCTCCTCCCAGCCACGTACAAGTCCACGGGTTTCTTGGGACTGTAAATCATCCCTAAAAGACTGCTGCTGTTGATGCTGAGTGCCAGGCTCCACCTCCATGCTGACACAATCCTCCTCCTCCTCCTCCTCCTCATCCTCTTCCTGTGCGATGGGTGGGACAGAAGGAACACTGTCTGGGTAAAGGGGACCTTGAGAGGCAGGGAAGTCCTCCTCTTCCTGCCTCTGTTCTGCCTCAAGTGCCCTGTCAATTATTCCACGCAGCGCATGCTCCAACAGGTGAACAAGAGGTACAGTGTCACTGATGCATGCACTGTCACTGCTCACCATCCTCGTGGCCTCCTCAAATGGTGCCAGGACAGTGCATGCATCAGTGATCATGCCCCACTGGCGTGGTGAAAAAAACAGAGCTCCCCTGACCCTGTCCTGGTGCCGTAGTCGCACAGGTATTCATTGATGGCCCTCTGCTGCATGTGCAGCCGCTGCAGCATGGCCAACGTTGAGTTCCACCTGGTGGGCATGTCACATATAAGGCGGTTCTTGGGCAGGTTCAACTCCTTTTGCAGCTCAGCCAGCCGAGCACTGGCATTATATGATCTGCGGAAATGCACACAGACTTTCCTGGCCTGCCTCAGGACATCCTGTAAGCCCGGGTACCTGCCCAAGAACCGCTGCACCACCAGGTTAAGGACGTGAGCCACACAGGGCACATGGGTAAGTTGTACCTGTCAGAGGGCGGAGAGGAGGTTGGTGCCATTGTCGCAAACCACCATTCCTGGCTTAAGCTGGCGTGGCATCAACCACCTCTCGGCCTGCCCCTGCAGAGCTGACAGAACCTCTGCCCCAGTGTGGATCCTGTCCCCCAAACACACCAGCACAAGTACGGCATGGCATCTTTTTGCCTGCGTACTTGCGTAGCCCCTTGAACGCCTACGGAGCACCGCTGGTTCAGAGGACAAAGCACAGGAAGAGGCCATGGAGGAAGAAGAAGAGGAGGGGGTGGAGGAGAGAGGTGTGTCAAAACCAGTAGTAGCATTTTGGAAGCGTGGCGGCGGAACAACCTCCAACACTACTGCACCTTGTCCTGCATCCTTCCCAGCTGCCAAAAGAGTGACCCAATGGGCCGTGAAAGAAAGATAACGTCCCTGTCCATGCCTGCTGGACCATGAGTCAGCGGTAATATGCACCTTACCGCTGACCGCCCTGTCCAGCGAGGCATGGACATTGCCTTCCACATGCCGGTAGAGAGCCGGAATCGCCTTCCGTGAGAAAAAGTGGCGTTTGGGAACCTGCCACTGAGGAACCGCACATTGCACAAACGCACGGAAGGGGGCCGAGTCTGCCAACTGAAAAGGCAGCAGTTGAAGTGCTAGCAATTTAGCCAAGCTAGCATTCAACTGCTGGGCATGTGGATGGTTGGGAGTGAACTTCTTTCGACGGTCCAGCAGCTGGGGCAGGGAAATTTGCCTGCTACAATCGGACGTCGGTGTACTGCTAGCAGAGTGCCCGCAAGTACTTGGCTGTGACACACCTAATTCTACACCTTCATTCCTCTCAGTGCAGGTTTCAGAGAGGACTGAAGGTATAGTGGGGTTGGAGATCCCAGCTGATGAGGAGCAATGAGAGGTCCGCTTTGTTCTTTGGTGTGGGTCTTTAAGGTACGCTTGCCAACGAGCTGCATGGCAGGTCAACATATGTCTGGTCAAGCATGTGGTGCCCAAGCGGCTGATGTTTTGGCCACGCGAGTTACGTTAGAGACATATGTTGCAAATAGCAGCGGTGCGATCTGATGCACTCGACTTCAAAAAGGCCCACACCAAAGAACTTTTGGAATAATGGGCAGAGGCAGCGCCCTGCACAGGCGGAGCTCTGCGGTGTGATTCAGTCGGTGTGCTGCCCTTACGCTGGCCCCCGGAGGGCATCCTGCCTTGTTGGAGATGTGCCTCCTCCTCCTCTCTCCTATCAGGCACCCACGTGGAGTCAGTGACCCCATCATACCCTCCCTCCTCATCACTGGAGCCAATCTGGCAGTATGCTGCAGCTGCTGGAACATGACTGCCAGATTGCTGTCCTTCTTGAGCATCCCCTCTCTCTGCGCTCACGCTACTGCCTTCCTCTAGCTGGGTATCATCATCAGACCCTTCAAAACACTGGGCATCCTCCTGGAGCATGTACCCAACACTGTGCTCAAACAGTTCGGGGGACTCCTCAGGAGGACATGGTGGGTCTAGGGAAGGAGTGACTGATGATGACATTGATACGAGGGAAGAGGACGCTTTGGCAGCTGCTTTGCCAGTACCCTGAGCCTGGGTTAGAGAGGATGAGGAGGATGAGGAGGGCTTGGTCATCCACTCTACCAAGTCTTCGGCATGATGCGGCTTAACACGTCCTGCTGCCGAAAATAAGGACAAGCGTGTCCCATGGCCACGTGCTGATGACGATGCACCGCGTCCACGACCAGCACTGTTGTCTCTAGACACAGAGCCTGCTTGCCCTCTTTTATTGGCTCGTGACTGTCTGCCTCTCCTTGTTGGCCTTCCAGACATAGTAATGGCCTGCAGGGAGATGGGAAAACCAGCAATTGGGTAGTGAATATTGTGCTGGAGGCACACAACACCCACTAACTCCTGCAGATGCCTGTATTAGAGAACACCAGCAATAAAGGGTAGATACAGGTGTATACTGTGCTGTGCTGGAGGCACACAATACCCACTGACTCCTGCAGATGCCTTTATTAGAGAACACCAGCAATAAAGGGTAGATACAGGTGTATACTGTGCTGTGCTGGAGGCACACAACACCCACTAACTCCTGCAGATGCCTTTATTAGAGAACACCAGCAAAAAAGGGTAGATACAGGTGTATACTGTGCTGGAGGCACACAACACCCACTAACTCCTGCAGATGCCTGTATTAGAGAACAGCAATAAAGTGTATATACAGGTGTATACTGTGCTGGGGCACACAACACCCACTAACTCCTGCAGATGCCTGTATTAGAGAACAGCAAAAAAGTGTATATACAGGTGTATACTGTGCTGGGGCACACAACACCCACTAACTCCTGCAGATGCCTGTATTAGAGAACAGCAAAAAAGTGTATATACAGGTGTATACTGTGCTGGGGCACACAACACCCACTAACTCCTGCAGATGCCTGTATTAGAGAACAGCAAAAAAGTGTAGATACAGGTGTATACTGTGCTGGGGCACACAACACCCACTAACTCCTGCAGATGCCCGTATTAGAGAACAGCAATAAAGTGTAGATACAGGTGTATACTGTGCTGGGGCACACAACACCCACTAACTCCTGCAGATGCCTGAGAAAAGAACACACTGTCCCTGCCTATCTAGCTTAGGGAACAGCAATAAAGGGTAGATACAGGTGTATACTGTGCTGGAGGCACACAACACCCATTAACTCCTACAGATGCCTGAGAAAAGAACACACTGTAGAACACACTGTCCCTGCCTATCAAGCTCTTTCCCTGCACGCCGGAACACACTACACAAGGCCGCCGCGCTGGCGGCCTTTTATAGTGTGGGGCGTGTACTAAACCCCCCTGAGCTATAATTGGCCACAGGCATCCTGCCAGTCTTCAAGGTTTCTACTTCCGAGTCACGTTCGGTAGCTACTGCTGTTCTGACTCCCACGAAAGCGGGTGGGGTGATCTACTCAACCCCCTGTTGATCCTTCAGCAAGGCCTCTTCGTCCCTTATGATCCGCACAAGGTCTGGGTAACTCAAATCCATGACTCCGTCAGAGGTCTTCAAGTGAAGCCAAACTGGATCCGAACGTAAGGCTCCCCTCAGGATCTGCTTCATCCTGGTAGTGTCTATGACTTGTGGCAGCATTCCCTTTCTCAGTACAATTTGGCACAGCATCCTGTTCAGTCTCCTGACATATTCAGACAACTTCTCCCCCGGCTGTTGGAGGGTATGTTCAAATTGATACACCAACTCTGACACCTTCTCCAGCTGGCCAAATTCCTCCTGCAACATAGACAGATAATCCATTGCTGTACACACAGTATTGCTGCACCTAAGATTCTTCACAGCCTCAGCAGCACTACCCTTCAAGCTTTCGTTGATGCGCTGCTTTTTCTGCGCTTCTGGGACTTCCCAAGCCTCTACTGCCTGCATTGCCTGCTCAATCCAGGTGTCGAAGTCTTCCTCCCCGGGTGGCACAGGTTGTGTTCCTGAAAACACCCGGAGTTTCCGGTACCCGGCTTCCACATGTACTGTGCTGGTTTTCTGGCACTTAGTAACAAAGTCTCCCAAAGCAGTCAGCAGTTCCGGCCCTATGGCGGTCAGGGGTGATTCTGGAGCTCTCGCCTCGCTACTGCCTCCCATTTTGGAGAAGAGTAACGGAGATAACGATGGGGAGGTTTGTGGAGACTCTCTCTTCACAGCCCCAGTATGCACTAAGCGATACGTTTTGTCATCTATGTCTTTTACACTCTGCCCTTTGAATTCTTCTGGGATTCCTCTTGTCCATTCTACTAGTGCATATGCCCCAAGGTATCTGACTTTACATCCACCGCCCACCGCATCGCGGAATGCCCCATAATGCACTGCAAGATCGCAGTGCATTACTGTTTGATGAATGGCCAAAGCATGCACCTGACCTGCATGCTTTGGTCAATCACAGCGCGCTCTGCTGAGAGAGCCATAATTGGCCAAAGGCAGGGTGCCTTTGGCCAATCGTGGCTCAGGGGGACTAAGTCCACCCCCCCCAACACTATATAAGGCTGCTTACAGAGCGGCCGTGTGTAGTGTTGTTGGTGTGGAATAAGCTTGAGTTAGATTTTTATATATACAGTATATATATATATATATATATATATATATATATATATATATATATACCGTATTTATCGGCGTATAACACGCACTTTTTTCCCCTGAAAATCAGGGGAAAATCGTGGGTGCGTGTTATACGCCGATACTCCGTCGAATTCCCCTGCTGAAAACGAGCGAGAGGAGCGAGCGGAGCCGAAGCCGAAGTACAATCGGCTTTACTCGGCTCCTCTCGCAGTCCCGCCCATCTCTGACTGCGCCGCTGACATAGAGAAAGCCGAGTGTACTTCGGCTAGTCTCGGCTCCTCTCGCAGTCCTGCCTGTGACTGTGAGCAGAGCCGAGTCTAGCCGAAGTACACTCGGCTTTCTCCGTCAGCGGCGCAGTCAGTGGAGATGGGCGGAACTGCGAGAGGAGCCGAGTCTAGCCGAAGTACACTCGGCCCCGCTCGCTCCTCTCCACAGAAATCGGCGCCAAATTTTAAAAAACGCCGGGACTGACACGATCGCAAAGGCACTGGGCAAGGCTGCAGATGGACAGATGGACACTGGGCACGGCTGCAGATGGACAGATGGACACTGGGCACGGCTGCAGATGGACAGATGGACACTGGGCAAGGCTGCAGATGGACAGATGGACACTGGGCACGGCTGCAGATGGACAGATGGACACTGGGCAAGGCTGCAGATGGACAGATGGACACTGGGCACGGCTGCAGATGGACAGATGGACACTGGGCAAGGCTGCAGATGGACACTGGGCAAGGCTGCATGCTGCATTTAAATGTAAGTTTTTTTTCCTTGAATTTCCCTCCTAAAAGTTTTTTTCCTTAAAATTCCCTCCTAAACTTGGGGTGCGTGTTATACGCCGGTGCGTGTTATACGCCGATAAATACGGTATATACTCTGCATATAGCATAGACTAAATATTCAGTGTTTACTCGATATTCAGTCAGTGCAGGCAGTGTATTAATATATATATATATATATATATATATATATATATATATAAATCATATAGCACTACCCCATAGGAGCTGCTGGTTTAAATTTGGGCCTGCCGTTAGCTTACTGTTCCATATGCTCGTCTCAGGGGTTCTCCTTGAAGAGTTGTCCAGATGAAGTTTGCACCAACACAGTCTCTTTCAAGGGTTTTATTGAATAAAGTTTCCAACAGACGGGGTTGAAGGGATGGGGAGGACTTAGATACCTTAATTGCGGATCACAGGAATCTTCCTAGGTCCAGAAGAACAACTGTTTCCACACTTGACTCAGCAACCACCGGATTGGCCCACTCTCACTGGCCTAGCAACCGGTGCGCGGCTCAATCACATATAGTCTCTGCCACAGACTTGGTGAAAATAGAACAGTCTCTGCAACAGACTTGGTGTAAATAGAACAGTCTCTGCCACAGACTTGGTGTAACCCTTCCCTGGGTTACCTTCTGAATAAAAGAACACAGCTCTCAGTGCCAGGATCTTCCAGCTGTTCCGGCAGCACTGTGAGGTAGATTGTGATCCGATGCATCCTCCAAATGAGTCCCCAATTGCTTGGTCCCTTCCCGTAGGCAAGGTGACACAGGATCATCCCTGGATCAATAGGCCCCCGGTAACTCCTGGGCCTACATCTCAGTAATGAAGACTCGGGCCAACGTGGCCCCGTGGCGGAAACTGACAGCACTTCCCTGAGGCCATGAGGTCCCTTTTTATGGCAATAACTTGCAAATAAGCCTTTAAAATTAGCACTTTTGATTTTTCGTGTCCCATAGACTTTAACCGCTTGCCAACCGCGCCATGTAGATATACGTCAGCAGAATGGCACATCTGCGCAAAGTAACGTATATATACACGTTGCTTTGAATTTCATGCCATGCGGGTGCGCACGTGCCCCTGCCACGAGCTCCGTGACCGTGCCCGCGGGACCCGCAGACTCAATGTCACCCGGTGTTCCGTGATCGTGTCACGGAGCTGCAGAACGGGGAGCGGCCAGTGTAAACAAGGTATCTCCCTGTTCTGCCTTGTGACAGGACACTGATCTTCTGCTCCCTGTAATCGGGAGCAGTGATCACTGTCGTGTCACTAGTAGCCCAGCTCCCATACAGTTAGATCCACTCCCTAGGACACACTTAACCCCTTCATTGCCCCCTAGTGGTTAACGCCTTCCTTGCCAGTGTCATTTACTCAGTAATAAGTGCATTTTTATAGCACTGATCGCTGTATAAATGAATGACAATGGTACCAAAAATGTGTCAAAAGTGTCCGATGTGTCCGTCATCGTGTCGCAGTCACGATAAAAAATCGCTGATCGCCGCCATTACTAGTAAAAAAAAATATTAATAAAAATGCCATAAAACTATCCCCTATTTTGTAGACGCTATAACTTTTGCGCAAACCAATCAATAAACGCTTATTGTGATTTTTTTTTTACAAAAAATATGTAGAAGAATACGTATCGGCCTAAACTGAGGATTTTTTTTTTTTATATATATATGTAGCGGGTATATACTTTTCTATCATGTTTAAAACTGGCAGAGACACCAGTGATGTATAGTTCTCTGCGGCCCAGCAGGTGGCGCTGTCCCTGTGGGCTGGGGTTGAACCATCGCTGAGTGCCATACCCCTTTTTGGCCTCTCTCAGCAGTTGTATGGTGGGGCGGGGATACCCCCCGTGCTTGCTGGGAGAGGGTATAAAGGGGCCGGCCATCTTTGTCACGGGGTTGTCTAGTCCCAGGCACCTTCAGCCTGAGGGCTGTGGTTCGTGGTGGGTGTCCAGGCGGCCTAGGCCTGGACGCCCGGAGCTCGTGTTCCATCCGAGGCACCTTCAACCTGGGGTGAGGTACTCGATTGGAGGCCTGGGGCCCAGTTTCCTTCGCTGGGTCCCGCGAGGGAAGGATTTCCTAGGGGGCCCCGGGAGTGGGGCACCCGAATCCAGAGGCGTAAGGGACCGGAGGAGGGACTCATCCGAAGACCTGGTGCAGCAGATTGCCAGTGCCGGGTGAACCTCTGGAGACCGCCCTGAGGTATATCTTTCCCGAACAGGGGCCAAGTTTAGAGAGGAAGGTGGTTCATGTTCAATGACCGGTGGCAGCGGTCCAGCTATTCAACTCAGGTCAGTGGCAGAGACCTGCTATTAGGCCTGTGGCAGGGGCCTCAACGGTTCATCCGGTCAGTGGCAGCTACCAAAACTCACGGTCGGTGGCAGAGACCGTGCACCAGGCCTATTCGCTAGCAAAGGAATAGGAGAGTTCATTGTACCTGGGCCTACTCGTATCCACACCCCCTGTCTGTTCGTTGAGGGAGTCTAACTGATTGTGTTTCATCCTGACATTGGAAAATAAAGGAGTGTTGGACTTTTATTGGTGTGGGGCTCATTTACTGGCAGACACTGTTCCACAGAAGAAGCGGAGGCTCCAAACACCGAACACCGACCCGAAGGTAAAGAAACTTTGCTCACACCACACAAACATCTGAGGTGAAAGCTTGGCGTGGTGACCCGGCACTCTCTCCTCCAAGGTACCCCTAGACAAAAGCCAGAGAGAAAGAAACCGGAGCAAGAGAGAGAGAGAGTGGGGGGCGCTACACGTGGGGGCTCCGGGTCCGGGATGGTGTTCGTGTTACTATGGAGCTAGAATGGACGGAGTTTGAACGTGTCTGCCCGGAGGAGTTCTGAGTAGGTCGGCCATATTATTGGCCAAAGTGCAACCCTGCTCGAAGTCGTGGGCATGACCCTAAGAAGGGAAAGGACTACGCAGAGGAGCGAGAAGAGGGGGGGAGTCCAGCCGTGTAAAATAGTACACGTGGGGGCTTCTATTGCACTGCGCCACGGGGCACACCCTCCCTGCTCAGTTTGTGGGCATGACCCAGGGAAGGAGAAAGCCCGCGAACTGGAGTTCAAGAGGGGAGGAGTCCAATCGTGTGAAGGACTACACGTGGGGACTTTGGCGCCAAACTTGGAGTGCGCAATGGATCAGCAGCGAGTCACCATGTTCGGAAATACATCGTGGATTCCACTTCACCCTTCTACCACGACCTTGACTACTGCTGCTCCAGTGACCGATAGGGGGATCCGGCTAAAGCCCCGGGGACGATTCGCCCTGTACTCGTGCATGGACGTTGAGGCCCTGGGTTTGATTTGTCCCGGCTGTTCGGGACTGCTGTGTCAGCTGAAGCCATTCGGGCGATGCGAGGCCTGCGGGGAGTTCTTATTTGAGGTGGACACAGCTATCGAAAAGCCAAGAACCATCCACCTCAACCGCACTACAGGCAGCACCACTCAAGTAGGAGGAATCACCGCTTTGACAGCCATCCCTGTGCGCACTGCAGTGAGCGCGGGGGAGGTCGCGATCACCGAAGTACAGGAGAAATCCGAGGATGCTGACTCGGTCACCACTGTCTCCCAGCGTCCACCGCCAAAGAGGAAAACCGGCATGGTAGTCCCGCCCAGCGGTTGCGGTGGATCATCCTGCCCGCCTATGCCCGGCCCGGATGGATCCGGTGAGAGGAGTCCCGGACATCCCGTTTCAAGGAAAGGCCGAGGTAAGCCGGGCGGAGGGACTTGGTGTATGGGCAGAGGTGTCGGGGATTCAGGGCCCTGTGTGTCCGCGGGAGGTGGCAGTTCAGTTTCCACTACAGGCTATATGCCCGCGGAGGAGTGTGACACCTCCGACATGGAGTCGCTCTCCGATCTGGGAGACGATGTCGCCATAGATTAACTATTTGCTCAAAAGGGTTGGGACAAAGTGCCTCTCTCCTCGTTCCGCAGAAATAGGGATATACCCATTTCTACAGGGGATAGTACACCCCGGGGCTTGGATGCACCAGCGCCTGAGGAGGGATCCCGTTCCCAGCCTACCTTCACATTTCCGGTGCCACCTGCACCTAATGCAGGAGATAAAAGACTCAGTTTGCCATTTAATATTGCTGAACTCTCCGGGTTTGTTGTTTGTTTCCCGGGAGAACTTAGTGACTGTACCCAAGCCTAATGGGTGTTTGTGCTCTTCGGAGGAATTGAAGGACTGTTCCTGTTGTTGTTCTTCATTCTCCAACAAGTGATCTTGGACTCTGGGGTAGAGAGGGCCAAAGAGGAAGAGGTCTTCACAAGTGCAGTTACCGTGACGCTGTCACTAGGTGGCAGTGTCGTGCATCGGCATTCACTTTTCACACACACACTTTTTGAAGGAAAGGATTTCTTTACGGAGAGGTTCTTTCATTCTCACACGAACATATGTGTCAGGAATTTGTGTGTTTAAAGTGGTTGTAAACCCACTTTGTAAACAAACACCTACAGGTAAGCCTAGATTAAGGCTTACCTGTAGGTGCATAAAATATCTCCTTAACCTACACGGTTAAGGAGATATTTGCATTTAAAAGCGGCGACGCTGACGTCACGCGCATGCGCATGGGGTTAACCCCATTCACAAATTCGGCTAGGTCGCAGCATTCGATGACGTAGCCGAATTCGACGGAGCGGCGCTGTGATTGGCTGGAGTGGCGATACCCGAAAGTAACCTTCCGGCTATCGCCGCAGCGATGGATGCGGCTGAAGAGGGAGACGGGGCGGCTTCGGGGGCCCCGATCTAAGGTAAGTGATGCATAATGAGCTATTATGCTAGTCATATTAGCTCATTATGCCTTTCTCTTACAGGTCGTTGGGGAAAAAAAAAAAATAGTGGGTTTACAACCACTTTAATATTTATTTTCTCCTCTGCAGGAGAACATCCCATCAAGACCGCTGAGAGTGGGGCGGGTCTTAGTCAGTGATGTGGGTGGGGGAAAATGTCAATGATGTGACTTTTGAGATGTTTTACAGTTATATGTTATTTGTTTCCTTCCCCTCCCTTTTCATGTGAGGCTCAGGCACAACTGCTCTAGTTAGTTTAGTTTTTTCAATTTTTCATTTTTTTTTCAATTTTCAGTTGGTTTCTGGACTGGGCTATGTCCGCCGTTGAGGGCATAGTTTATTCCAGACACTGGGGACCAGTGTCAAACAACCAGGGGGAGAGTGTAGCGGGTATATACTTTTCTATCATGTTTAAAACTGGCAGAGACACCAGTGATGTATAGTTCTCTGCGGCCCAGCAGGTGGCGCTGTCCCTGTGGGCTGGGGTTGAACCATCACTGTGTGCCATACCCCTTTTTGGCCTCTCTCAGCGGTTGTATGTTGGGGCGGGGATACCCACCGTGCTTGCTGGGAGAGGGTATAAAGGGGCCGCCCATCTTTGTCATGGGGTTGTCTAGTCCCAGGCACCTTCAGCCTGAGGGCTGTGGTTCGTGGTGGGTGTCCAGGCGGCCTAGGCCTGGACGCCCGGAGCTCGTGTTCCATCCGAGGCACCTTCAACCTGGGGTGAGGTACTCGGTTGGAGGCCCGGGGCCCAGTTTCCTTCGCTGGGTCCCACGAGGGAAGGATTTCCTAGGGGGCCCCGGGAGTGGGGCACCCGAATCCAGAGGCGTAAGGGACCGGAGGAGGGACTCATCCGAAGACCTGGTGCAGCAGATTGCCAGTGCCGGGTGAACCTCTAGAGACCGCCCGGAGAGATATCCTTCCCGAACAGGGGCCAAGTTCAGAGAGGAAGGTGGTTCATGTTCAATGACCGGTGGCAGCGGTCCAGCTATTCAACTCAGGTCAGTGGCAGAGACCTGCTATTAGGCCTGTGGCAGGGGCATCAACGGTTCATCCGGTCGGTGGCAGCGACCAAAACTCACGATCGGTGGCAGAGACCGTGCGCCAGGCCTATTCGCTAGCAAAGGAATAGGAGAGTTCATTGTGCCTGGGCCTACTCGTATCCACACCCCCTGTCTGTTCGTTGAGGGAGTCTAACTGATTGTGTTTCATCCTGACATTGGAAAATAAAGGAGTGTTGGACTTTTATTGGTGTGGGGCTCATTTACTGGCAGACACTGTTCCACAGAAGAAGCGGAGGCTCCAAACACCGAACACCGACCCGAAGGTAAAGAAACTTTGCTCACACCACACAAACATCTGCGGTGAAAGCTTGGCGTGGTGACCCCGCACTCTCTCCTCCAAGGTACCCCTAGACAAAAGCCAGAGAGAAAGAAACCGGAGCAAGAGAGAGAGAGTGGGGGGGCGCTACATATATTTTTGGGGGATATTTATTAAAGCAAAAAGTAAAAAAATATTGGGTTTTTTTTCAAAATTCTCGCTCTTTCTTTGTTTATAGTGCAAAAAATAAAAACTGCAGAGGTGATCAAATACCACCAAAAGAAAGCTCTATTTGTGGGAAAAAAAGGACGTCAATTTGGTTTAGGTACAACATCGCACGACCGCGCAATTGTCAGTTAAAGCGAGTGTCAGTCATTGTGCAGCCAAATCCTCCGGGGCTGAAGGGGTTAAGCACAAATTTCTGCTAAATTTATGGAGGACTAAGAGGATATAACCATGCCAGTGGTGCAGCAGAACACATATAGCACAGTGATGAAGGTATGTGGTCCAGGCAGTGAGCCAAGGAAGGATTGGGGGCAGGAACAAGTAAATCCATCTGTTTATTTTTCTCATCAGCAATCAACAGAAATAAAATTAAGATTCCTTAATATGTACAACTGACACAAGCAAAGGTTTGCAGGAGAGTCCTACCACCTACCTGCCAGGTATAGGTGACCACGTCAGTGTCCCTTGTGTTTGCACCATCCCTATCATACCGGCAGCAGTGCGGCAGCTTTATGGGGGCACCAGACTGATTTGTCTTGCGGCCCAGTCCACCTCATAAGACTGGTGCTATACTAAGAGTGTAGTGCAAGCCGGTGAGGACTCTTTTCATGCTGCCCCCCTGCAAAGTGCTGCCCTAGGCCTGGGCCTTGTTGGCCGAGGCCAAGATACAGCGTTGCCTTTAGTGACCCATGTACCGACTCTGATGTAGGGTGGCCTTGTACCCAGCCACAGTTGCCAGTGGAGCGCCATCCCAGGAGTGGAACCCTGAAGACCTAATGTTAAAGATTCCCATGCCAGGGAGGCAGCGGAGGATTAGTAAATTCACCGCTAACCCATCAGGGTTATTAGAACCCTTTTTGTTTCTTTCTTACCCCCCCCCCCCCCCCTTTATTTTTTTCATTTTTTTTCCTCTCGCTTTTTTCTTTCTGGTTTTGTTAGGTTTTTTGGTTAGCCGGCAGGGGAGATGGAGGTACTGAGGATCACCTCTTTAAAACGCCAAAGGGCTTAACATACCTGAGAAATGGAGGATGCTCCTTCAGGATTTAAAACGTTCACATTCCGATGTGGCATATATTCAAGAAACCCACTTTAAAGAGGGCAAGGCACCAATTTTAAAGAGTAATCTCTGCCCCTTTGTATACCATGCCTTTAATGGGGCAGCTAAATCCAGAGGGGTATCCATCTTGGTATCTAGGCGAGTCCCTTGGAGCTTAAAGTGGTTGTAAACCCCAGTACACTTTTCCTAATTTTCACATATTGTGGTGCTAAAGGTTAATCCAATGCTGCTGCAATATAGTATTTAGTAAATCGAGGCCCGCAAATACCCGCAAATACCCGCAAATACCTTTTTTGTAGCCTGTCTTCTCTGTGTATTTCCGGGTATCGAAATCCCCATTGCTACTCCTGTTCTTTGAAGCAACTTCTGACGTCACTTCCGCCCTTACTAGGTCCCTGTAAGAAATCTCGCTGTAGCGCCGTAACCAAGCCTCGATCTGGATAGCGGTTACCGCAGCAACAACTATACCAGTAACCAGCTTCTGTTTACACACCCCTTTTGTGACGTATTCTACAAGGAAGTGTTGGTGGTTTTAATAGCGCCAGACTTCTCCTCTGTGCCTGACAGAGGGGAAGTTCTCGCATACTAATATGATGTATTCTTTTCTATACCAGAAATGGCTATGTTTGAGGCAAAAATCCAAACATTTCACGATAACATTTACCAAATTGGCATGCATGCAAAGAAAATTTATCAACAGAAAACTGGAGTTGCCATGGGGGCTAAATTTGCCCCGAGCGTCGCCGGACTCTTTATGGCAAAATGGGAAGATGAAAATGTCTTCCTTGAACTACCAGAAGGCCTAGTACTATATAGACGGTACATTGATGACATTTTCTTAATTTGGAGAGGTGAACGAGAAGGACTAGTAACCTTTTTTGAAAAATTGAACAACAACCAACAGAATATATACTGACCTGGCAGATTGAGGACTCCAATATATCATTTTTAGATTTGACGATAACAAGAATTGATAACACCTTTGCAACCAAAACTTTCTTCAAAAGTGTAGATCGAAATAGCTACCTCCCAATAAAAAGCTGTCACCATCACAACTGGCTCTTTAATACACCTAAGGGCCAGATGTTGCGCCTGCGACGTAACTGCACGAACATAGTGGATTTCCACACACAGGCCAATATGGTAGGGGAGAGGTTTGTCCAGGAAGGATAAGAGAAGGATTTCATCAGAAATAAAATAGAAGAAGTTACCCAGATTCCAAGGAGTGACTTGCTGCAAAAAAAGATAAACATCTCCAAACTAGACCAGGTGCCGGTTATTCTTGAATATAATATACAATACAAGAAGATCGAGAGCATTTTCTAACGCCACTGGCATATTCTCAAGGCGGACAAGAGTCTGAAAGATATACTACCTGCCAGACCTCAATTCATCTACAAACGCGCACTAACCTTGCGTGATCAACTAGTGAAAAGTGTAGTGAATCCACCTAAGAAGCTACTCAATTTTTTCACCGGCAAAGGGTTCTACCCATGTAAGAGGTGCTACGCATGCAAACGCACTAAACGCCCGAATGAAAAGAGATCTGAGTTTCAGTCAAGTAGTAATGGGAAAAAATATGAAATTAAAGAGTTCATTAGATGTAATACAGAAGGGGCCGTTTATGTCCTTCAATGCAGTTGCAGCCTGCAATATGTAGGCCGCACGAAAAGACTACTTAGAATCCGCGTGAAAGAACATGTACAAAATATTTTGTCAAACATAGTGTCTCCAGGCATTTTGCAGAAACACATAACAAAGATCCTTCTCATCTGCAATTTTGGGGCATAGTACCATATTCCAGACCTTGGAGAGGAGGCCATAAAGTGCGGACACTGAGTCAAATCGAGTCCCACTGGATCTTTCCTTTGGATACTTTTGTGCCCCAAGGTTTAAATATCGAGTTTGACCTTAATTGTTTTCTAAGCGACTTTTAGTTCACGTTCAAAGCTGCTACATTTGTGACAGAATAGGACTCTAGGCCGGTCCCTGGTCCTCCTCTCCAGCACTGTTGGTTGACAGTGTCTGTTCTCTCCGACTGCCTACACCTATTTTGATTCACACTAGCTGTCAAGTCACTTGTGATTACATTGAGATACAGCATAGGTCCTCTTCCTCCATGGACTTATGTCATATGACTTCACATATTCTTCCTATACCTTTTTGTTTTTTGTGTTTTAATACATCTTGGTTCTTGCATCTCCATACCCTTTATGGGCATCAGTACCACATATACATTTCATGTATATTTTAACCCAATTATGTATGTTGTGTATTTACATATATATATTGCGTGTACTTCTATATTCATATTAAGTATACGCGATATATTTTTAACATTTTATATTCATGTATATATGTCATACATTTCCAATGCATTTATTGCATATTTTTATAAATACATCATCATGTTTCGATTGATGACCCATGTTCACTCACATCCATGTGTGAACCTCTCTTGCCGGCAGCTGGGGTGTATCTGTGATCTGTTGCTTTAATCATTCACATTAGACTTAATGTAGGTCCCATGCAGGTCCAGTCCTGCAATCAGCCTTGAGCTTATTATATTTAATAGTATATTTATCTCGGCACAAGTGGTCCGTTTTGTGCAATGTAGCCTGATAGGCTCAGGACCCATCTAGTCTTCCCTCCCCTTCCTTCTCCCTCATTTTTCCATGATCGCATAGCTACGGTTGGCGACAGTATCAGACAGTGCCACTACCTTTCCCACTTTTGCTGTTGGTTTACCACAACAAACATGGCTGCGTCTGCATCACCCTTTCCATGGTTTGATGTTGAATGTTCACAGCAAACATGGCGAGTCCCGCTGCTTGTGAGCACTGGGTGGATTTGAACTGAAGTCCTTTCCTTTAAGTATTTCACGGGTGTCGGGACTTGGTATACATTGGACCTTGCTATACACTGGATTTTTTTTATATGATTTATAGTGATTTTTTGGAGGACTTCACTGTTTGATGTTTTTTTGTCACATATATATTTATATTTTTTTGTGTGCTTTTTCTCTTGCATAGAGACGTATTGTTTGGCCTGATTTGCCACTTATGCAGGTCCATTCATCCATTACCTTGAGTGATACACTTTTTTAGACTTTGATATATGTTTATATTTATTCAGCACATGCACCTATTATCTATGTCACACATTAGTTGTTATCACGTTCACTGCATCTGATTGGCCTTCTCCAGACTTCACCATCAGACCATTTTTCCCTCTAGATCTTCCCTCTCACCATTCCTTCACTAGTTTAATCACAGCGCAGCAACTATCACCTTTCTTTCTTATTAGGCATGGCTCCAGAATTAAAAAGGCCAGGGAAGCTGAACTGTCTAAACTATTGACAGATATACATGCACTAGAGACCGAACACAAACAGAACCCTGGGACATCAGAGGAGACTGAACTTTTTAACCTGCGTAGACAGGTGACATCCCTTCTCCACTACAGAGCCAAGGCAGCACTGCAGTCATGTCAGAAATACTACTATGAATCTGGTGAGAAGTGTGGTCGCCTGTTAGCCAGAGCCTTGAGGAATAGCGTGCCCAATCCTATATTCCTCATCTAGTGGATTCAGAGGGGAGAAAGATACACGTTCCCACACAGATCGTATCGACCTTTCGTAAGTTTTACCAATCTTTGTATAATCTACCCACTAGAACGCAGTCACAATATAACATGGATGAGTATATTTCCTATTCTGGTATCCCTCAGCTATCGGAGCAGATCCGAGAGGATCTGGAAGCTGCCATCACCCTTGAGGAACTGCAAAAGGCTATTAGGTCATCCAAACCCGGTAAATCGCCGGACCCAGGCGGCTTTACACATAAATATTATCAGTTGTTCCTTCCTCAGCTTGGTAAGCAGATGATACAAACATTTAATGCTTTAGGACATGAGACGGTATTTCCCTCGGAAACGTTGAAAGCACATATTTCTCTTATACCTAAAGAGGATAAGGATCCGTCAGCATGTGGCAGTTATCGTCCTATTTCTCTATTAAATGTGGATCTTAAGTTATTCACAAAAATTCTTGCCACACGTATTCAACCACATCTGACAGCTTTAATACCTCTCGACCAGGTCAGTTTTATACCAACCCGTGAGGCTTGAGATAACACCATTAAAGTTTTGAATCTTATCCACCTGGCCGATCACTCCAACATCCCCTCCGTGTTTCTGGGCACTGATGCCGAAAAGGCGTTCGACTGGGTTAACTAGTCCTTTATGTTTTCAGTCCTACGATATGTGGGTCTGGGGGAAAAGGATGGTGGGATGGATTTCGAGCGTACACTCAAGACCTATGGCACAAATTAAAGCGAATGGACTACTATCAGAACCCTTTCCGATTTCCAATGGAACCCGTCAAGGGTGTCCCCCATCACCTCTTCTTTATGCCCTCTCATTAGAACCACTTCTCTGTAGGATTAAGGCAGAACCCAGATATATCAGGGATACGAACTGGGGAATTACAACATAAGGTTTCCGCGTATGCTGATGACCTCTTATTTTCACTCACCAAACCGACCATATCCCTACCGAATCTAGATCAATATGGTGCCCTCTCTCACCTAAAAATAAATATGTTTAAATCAGAGGCAATGGGGGTAGCTATGTCTGGGGCCCAAATAAATGCCTTAAAAATACATTTTAATTTTAGATGGACCCACACGGCCCTTAAATATCTGGGCATGCTTATTCCACCTAAATTAAATCAAGTTTACGTGTTGAACTTCCCACCTTTACTTAGTAGAGTAAGGACTCTACTCTACAAGTGGCATCAGGGCCTTTTCTCTTGGTTTGGGAGATGTAATATAATCAAGATGTCAATTCTGCCCAAATTTACTTATCTTTTTCAAACACTACCTATCTATATACCCCCAGAATTTTTCACACAGATTAACACGTTAATAACTAATTTCATTTGGGCACACAAAAGGCCTAGACTACAACGTCAACTCATAACTATGCCCAAACAACATGGTGGATTAGCGGTACCGGATATGCAGAAATATTATCAGGCGGCCCATATGGGGAGATTAATAGATTGGTGTAGACATACATGTCTTAAAGCGGAGCTCCACCCGCAAATTTTTTTTTTTTGAAAGTCAGCAGCTACTAACACTGTAGCTTCAGACTTTTAATCAGGACACTTACCTGTCCTACCGCGCTGATGGCCCCCCCCCCCCGATGCCGATCCCTCGATCGGTGCAGGTCCCGCGCCGCCATCCACACTAAGGGAAACAGGCAGTGAAGCCTTACGGCTTCACTGCCCATTTCCTACTGTGCATGCGCGAGTCTCGCGCCGACTTGTGAATAGAGATGTACAGAACTATTCGCCGGCGAACAGTTCCCGGCGAACATAGCTTGTTCGCGTTCGCCGCGGCCGGCGAACATATGCGATGTTCGGTCCGCCCCCTATTCATTATCATTGAGCAAACTTTGACCCTGTACCTCACAGTCAGCAGACACATTCCAGCCAATCAGCAGCATACCCTCCCTCCCAGACCCTCCCACCTCCTGGACAGCATCCATTTTAGATTCATTCTCAAGCTGCAGTCTTAGCGAGAGGAGGGACAGTTTAGCTGCTGCTTATTTTATAGGGAAAGCTAGGCTAGGCAAGTGTATTCAGTGTTCACTCCACTCCTGAAAGACTCATCTGATCTCTGCTGTAAGCACAGCGTCCTGACAGCACCCCAAAAAGCCCTTTTTAGGGCTGGTAAAACACCAGTCTGCTTTTTTTTTTTTCCTGGACAGCATCTATTTTAGATTCAGTCTGTACTTAAGCTGCAGTGTTAGCCAGAGGAGGGACAGTTTAGCTGCTGCTGATTTTATAGGGAAAGCTATAGGCAAGTGTATTCAGTGTTCACTCCACTCCTGAAAGACTCATCTGATCTCTGCTGTAAGCACAGCGTCCTGACAGCACCCCAAAAAGCCCTTTTTAGGGCTGGTAAAACACCAGTCTGCTTTTTTGTTTTTTCCTGGACAGCATCTATTTTAGATTCAGTCTGTACTTAAGCTGCAGTGTTAGCCAGAGGAGGGACAGTTTAGCTGCTGCTGATTTTATAGGGAAAGCTATAGGCAAGTGTATTCAGTGTTCACTCCACTCCTGAAAGACTCATCTGATCTCTGCTGTAAGCACAGCGTCCTGACAGCACCCCAAAAAGCCCTTTTTAGGGCTGGTAAAACACCAGTCTGCTTTTTTTTTTTTCCTGGACAGCATCTATTTTAGATTCAGTCTGTACTTAAGCTGCAGTGTTAGCCAGAGGAGGGACAGTTTAGCTGCTGCTGATTTTATAGGGAAAGCTATAGGCAAGTGTATTCAGTGTTCACTCCACTCCTGAAAGACTCATCTGATCTCTGCTGTAAGCACAGCGTCCTGACAGCACCCCAAAAAGCCCTTTTTAGGGCTGGTAAAACACCAGTCTGCTTTTTTGTTTTTTCCTGGACAGCATCTATTTTAGATTCAGTCTGTACTTAAGCTGCAGTGTTAGCCAGAGGAGGGACAGTTTAGCTGCTGCTGATTTTATAGGGAAAGCTATAGGCAAGTGTATTCAGTGTTCACTCCACTCCTGAAAGACTCATCTGATCTCTGCTGTAAGCACAGCGTCCTGACAGCACCCCAAAAAGCCCTTTTTAGGGCTGGTAAAACACCAGTCTGCTTTTTTGTTTTTTCCTGGACAGCATCTATTTTAGATTCAGTCTGAACTTAAGCTACAGTGTTAGCCAGAGGAGGGACAGTTTAGCTGCTGCTGATTTTATAGGGAAAGCTAGGCTAGGCCAGTGTATTCAGTGTTCACTCCACTCCTGAAAGACTCATCTGATCTCTGCTGTAAGCACAGCGTCCTGACAGCACCCCAAAAAGCCCTTTTTAGGGCTGGTAAAACACCAGTCTGCTTGTTTTTTTTTTCTGGACAGCATCTATTTTAGATTCAGTCTGAACTTAAGCTACAGTGTTAGCCAGAGGAGGGAAAGTTTAGCTGCTGCTGATTTTATAGGGAAAGCTAGGCTAGGCCAGTGTATTCAGTGTTCACTCCACTCCTGAAAGACTCATCTGATCTCTGCTGTAAGCACAGCGTCCTGACAGCACCCCAAAAAGCCCTTTTTAGGGCTGGTAAAACACCAGTCTGCTTTTTTGTTTTTTCTGGACAGCATCTATTTTAGATTCAGTCTGAACTTAAGCTGCAGTGTTAGCCAGAGGAGGGACAGTTTAGCTGCTGCTGATTTTATAGGGAAAGCTATAGGCAAGTGTATTCAGTGTTCACTCCACTCCTGAAAGACTCATCTGATCTCTGCTGTAAGCACAGCGTCCTGACAGCACCCCAAAAAGCCCTTTTTAGGGCTGGTAATACACCAGTCTGCTTTTTTGTTTTTTCCTGGACAGCATCTATTTTAGATTCAGTCTGTACTTAAGCTGCAGTGTTAGCCAGAGGAGGGACAGTTTAGCTGCTGCTGATTTTATAGGGAAAGCTATAGGCAAGTGTATTCAGTGTTCACTCCACTCCTGAAAGACTCATCTGATCTCTGCTGTAAGCACAGCGTCCTGACAGCACCCCAAAAAGCCCTTTTTAGGGCTGGTAAAACACCAGTCTGCTTGTTTTTTTTTTCTGGACAGCATCTATTTTAGATTCAGTCTGAACTTAAGCTACAGTGTTAGCCAGAGGAGGGACAGTTTAGCTGCTGCTGATTTTATAGGGAAAGCTAGGCTAGGCCAGTGTATTCAGTGTTCACTCCACTCCTGAAAGACTCATCTGATCTCTGCTGTAAGCACAGCGTCCTGACAGCACCCCAAAAAGCCCTTTTTAGGGCTGGTAAAACACCAGTCTGCTTTTTTGTTTTTTCCTGGACAGCATCTATTTTAGATTCAGTCTGTACTTAAGCTGCAGTGTTAGACAGAGGAGGGACAGTTTAGCTGCTGCTGATTTTTTAGGGAAAGCTAGGCTAGGCCAGTGTATTCAGTGTTCACTCCACTCCTGAAAGACTCATCTGATCTGTGCTGTAAGCACAGCGTCCTGATAGCACCCCAAAAAGCCCTTTTTAGGGCTGGTAAAACACCAGTCTGCTTTTTTGTTTTTTCCTGGACAGCATCTATTTTAGATTCAGTCTGTACTTAAGCTGCAGTGTTAGCCAGAGGAGGGACAGTTTAGCTGCTGCTGATTTTATAGGGAAAGCTATAGGCAAGTGTATTCAGTGTTCACTCCACTCCTGAAAGACTCATCTGATCTCTGCTGTAAGCACAGCGTCCTGACAGCACCCCAAAAAGCCCTTTTTAGGGCTGGTAAAACACCAGTCTGCTTTTTTGTTTTTTCCTGGACAGCATCTATTTTAGATTCAGTCTGTACTTAAGCTGCAGTGTTAGCCAGAGGAGGGACAGTTTAGCTGCTGCTGATTTTATAGGGAAAGCTATAGGCAAGTGTATTCAGTGTTCACTCCACTCCTGAAAGACTCATCTGATCTCTGCTGTAAGCACAGCGTCCTGACAGCACCCCAAAAAGCCCTTTTTAGGGCTGGTAAAACACCAGTCTGCTTTTTTTTTTTCCTGGACAGCATCTATTTTAGATTCAGTCTGTACTTAACCACTTGACCACTGGGCACTTAAACCCCCTTAATAACCAGACCAATTTTCAGCTTTCGGTGCTCTCACATTTTGAATGACAATTACTCAGTCATACAACACTGTACCCATATGAAATTTTTGTCCTTTTTTTCACACAAATAGAGCTTTCTTTTGGTGGTATTTAATCACTGTTGGGTTTTTTATTTTTTGCGCTATAAGAGAAAAAAGACTGAAAATTTTGTAAAAAAATGATTTTTTTTTCGTTTCTGTTATAAAATTTTGCAAATTACTATTTTTTCTTCATAAATTTTGGCCAAAATTTATACTGCTACATATCTTTGGTAAAAATAAGTACAAATTGGTGTATATTATTTGGTCTTTGTGAAAGTTATAGAGTCCACAAGCTATGGTGCCAATATCTGAAAATTGATCACACCTGAAGTACTGACGGCCTATCTCAATTCTTGAGACCCTAACATGCCAGAAAAGTACAAATACCCCCCAAATGACCCCTTTTTGGAAAGAAGACATTCCAAGGTATTCAGAAAGAGGCATTGTGAGTTTTTTGAAGTTGTCATTTTTTCCCACAATTCTTTGCAAAATCAAGATTTTTTTTTTCTCTTTTTTTTTTTTCACAAAATTGTCATATTAGCAGGTTATTTCTCACACACAGCATATGCATTCCACAAATTACACCCCAAAACACATTCTGCTATTACTCCCGAGTATGGCGATACCACATGTGTGAGACTTTTACACAGCGTGGCCACATACAGAGGCCCAACATGCAGGGAGCACCTTCAGGCGTTCTGGAGCACCAAGGCCAATTCTGACATTTCTCTCCTACATGTAAAAATCATCATTTATTTGCTAGAAAATTACATAGAACCCCAAAACATTATATATGTTTTTTTAGCAAAGACCTTAGAGAATATAATGGTGGTTGTTGCAACTTTTTATCTCGCACGATATTTGCGCAGCAATTTTTTTAACGCGTTTTTTACGGAAAAAAAATGTTTTGTGCTTAAAAAAAAAAAAAAACAGTAAAGTTAGCCCAATGTTTTTGCATAATGTGAAAGATGAAGTTACGCCGAGTAAATAGATACCTAACATGTCGCCCTTAAAAATTGCACACACTCGTGGAATGGCGCCAAACTTCGCTACTTAAAAAATCCCCATAGGCGACGCTTTAAATATTTTTACTGGTTATATGTTTTGAGTTACAGAGGAGGTCTAGGGCCAAAATGATTGCTCTCGCTCTAACGTTCGCGGAGATACCTCACATGTGTGGTTTGAAAACCGTTTTCATATGTGGGCGGGACTTACGTATGCGTTCGCTTCTGTATGCGAGCTCACGGGGACAGGGGCGCTTTAAAAAAAAAAAAAAATGTATTCTTCATTTTACTTTATTTATTTTAGTTTGACATGTTTTTCCGCCCTAAACATTTTTTTGATCACTTTTATACCTATTACAAGGAACGTAAACATCCCTTGTAATAGGAATATGGCATGACAGGTCCTCTTTACAGTGAGATATGGGGGGGGGGTGTCAATAAGACCCCACATCTCACCTCTAGGCTGGGAAGCCTGAAAAAAAACAAAAAACAAAAAACAACAATCCTGGCTTTGATCGTAGCGGTGAGTCGGTAGAAGCACCGGAGGGCGGCGGGGGGGGGGGGACATCCCCTCTCGCCTCCCGTAAGAATGATCAAGCGGCGGAACAGCCGCTATGATTGTTCTTATGGTGTAGGGAATCGCCGGCTGAAAAAGCTAATATCTGAATGATGCCTGTAGCTGCTCCCATCATTCAGATATCCCCGCACAAAGTCAAGGACGTCATATGACGGCCGGAGGGCGGGAAGTGGTTATTGTAGAGTATTGCCGGGCATTGCGGAGTATTGCCGGGCATTGCAGAGTATTGCCGGGCATTGCGGAGTATTGCCGGGCATTGCGGAGTATTGCAGGGCATTGCGGAGTATTGCGGACTATGGCAGGGTATTGCGGTGTATGGCAGGGTATTGCACAGGGTATTGTGGAGGGTATTGCACAGGGTATTGTGGAGGGTATTGCACAGAGTATTGTGGAGGGTATTGCAGAGTATTGTGGCGGGTATTGCAGAGTATTGTGGCGGGTATTGCAGAGTATTGTGGCGGGTATTGCAGAGTATTGTGGCGGGTATTGCAGAGTATTGTGCAGGGTATTGCAGAGTATTTTGCAGGGTATTGCAGAGTATTTTGCAGGGTATTGCAGAGTATTTTGCAGGGTATTGCAGAGTATTGTGCAGGGTATTGCAGAGTATTGCAGCAGGGTATTGCAGAGTATTGCACCAGGGTATTGCAGAGTATTGCACCAGGGTATTGCAGAGTATTGCACCAGGGTATTGCAGAGTATTGCACCAGGGTATTGCAGGGTATTGCAGAGTATTTCGCATGGTATTGCAGAGTATTTCGCAGGGTATTGCACCAGGGTATTGCAGAGTATTGCACCAGGGTATTGCAGAGTATTGCACCAGGGTATTGCAGAGTATTGCACCAGGGTATTGCAGAGTATTGCACCAGGGTATTTTGCAGAGTATTGGCAGGGTGTATTGCAGAGTATTGGCAGGGTGTATTGCAGAGTATTGGCAGGGTATAGCACAGGGATGGCTGAGCAGGGATGGATGGATGGCTGGATCTGTGACTGCAATTGTCACAGATCCAGCCCACAGTGCTGCTGCTGCCATCCGCTCCCTCCCCCTCCCCTCTCACACTGTACCGATCGGTACAGAGAGGGGAGGGAGGAACCGGCGTCATCAAATGACGCCGGTCTGTTTACAAGTGATTGCTCCGTCATTTGACGGAGCGATCACGTGGTAAACGGCCGCTATCAGCGGCGATTTACCGCGATTCGTGATCCGCCGGGTCCTCTGGACCCGGCGGTCACGGAGTTTCCCGTGTGCGCGCCCCAGGGGGCGCGCGGGAGCGCGATTCTGGGAGGACGTTATATAACGTCCTCCCAGAGTTAAGCAACCACCTTGTCGACGTTATTTGTCGGCAGGTGGTTGTTAAGTGGTTAAGCTGCAGTGTTAGCCAGAGGAGGGACAGTTTAGCTGCTGCTGATTTTATAGGGAAAGCTATAGGCAAGTGTATTCAGTGTTCACTCCACTCCTGAAAGACTCATCTGATCTCTGCTGTAAGCACAGCGTCCTGACAGCACCCCAAAAAGCCCTTTTTAGGGCTGGTAAAACACCAGTCTGCTTTTTTGTTTTTTCCTGGACAGCATCTATTTTAGATTCAGTCTGTACTTAAGCTGCAGTGTTAGCCAGAGGAGGGACAGTTTAGCTGCTGCTGATTTTATAGGGAAAGCTATAGGCAAGTGTATTCAGTGTTCACTCCACTCCTGAAAGACTCATCTGATCTCTGCTGTAAGCACAGCGTCCTGACAGCACCCCAAAAAGCCCTTTTTAGGGCTGGTAAAACACCAGTCTGCTTGTTTTTTTTTTCTGGACAGCATCTATTTTAGATTCAGTCTGAACTTAAGCTACAGTGTTAGCCAGAGGAGGGACAGTTTAGCTGCTGCTGATTTTATAGGGAAAGCTAGGCTAGGCCAGTGTATTCAGTGTTCACTCCACTCCTGAAAGACTCATCTGATCTCTGCTGTAAGCACAGCATCCTGACAGCACCCCAAAAAGCCCTTTTTAAGGCTGGTAAAACACCAGTCTGCTTTTTTGTTTTTTCCTGGACAGCATCTATTTTAGATTCAGTCTGTACTTAAGCTGCAGTGTTAGCCAGAGGAGGGACAGTTTAGCTGCTGCTGATTTTATAGGGAAAGCTAGGCTAGGCCAGTGTATTCAGTGTTCACTCCACTCCTGAAAGACTCATCTGATCTGTGCTGTAAGCACAGCGTCCTGACAGCACCCCAAAAAGCCCTTTTTAGGGCTGGTAAAACACCAGTCTGCTTTTTTGTTTTTTCCTGGACAGCATCTATTTTAGATTCAGTCTGTACTTAAGCTGCAGTGTTAGCCAGAGGAGGGACAGTTTAGCTTCTGCTGATTTTATAGGGAAAGCTAGGCTAGGCCAGTGTATTCAGTGTTCACTCCACTCCTGAAAGACTCATCTGATCTCTGCTGTAAGCACAGCGTCCTGACAGCACCCCAAAAAGCCCTTTTTAGGGCTGGTAAAACACCAGTCTGCTTGTTTTTTTTCCCCGGCACAGTAGCTTACATAAAAAAAACCACAACAGTTTTGACTGCAGTAGATGAGCAGTCAGTTGCCTGCCAGCGTGTGTGTCAGACCTACAGTGTCTACTGAGCCAACTTCTGCCAGTGCACAGTGCCACTCATATCTGGTGTCACAGTAGCTTGCACGCATAGTACAACTAAACTAATCTAAAAAAAATGACAGGCAGAGGCAGGCCACCCCACAGGGGCTGTCGTGGTCGTGGTGCTGTGATTCCCTTTGGCCCAAGAATAATGCCCAGTGTTCAGGGGCCACGTACCCTGAACTCGAAAAGTTCTGAGGACATAGTTGACTGGCTAACACAGGACAGCCAATCTTCTACAGCTTCCGCTCGGAACCTTGACGCACCATCCTTCTCCAGCTCAGCTTTGGGCACCTCTCAAGTTCCCACTCGCCCGCCTGCCGCCACCACCAACACTAGCACCACAGTTGCTTCACTTGATCTGTCAGAGGAGTTATTTACACATGAGTTGGAAGAAATGAGTGATGCGCAAACATTATTGCCAGAGGATGTAGATAAAAGGGATATGTCTCAGTCAGGCAGCATTACACACATGGATGTACGGTGTGATGATGATGATGTTGTACCCGCTGCTGCTTCCTTTGCTGAGTTGTCAGATACAAGTGAAGCGGTTGATGATGACGATGTGGATGTCACGTGGGTGCCCGCTCGAAGAGAAGAAGAACAGGGGGAAAGTTCAGATGGGGAGACAGAGAGGAGGAGGAGACGAGTTGGAAGGAGGGGTAGGTCGTCGCAAGGAGCTAGTGGCACAGTCAGACAGCATGTATCGGCACCCGGGGTCAGCCAGACAGCACGCCAATCAACGCATGCTGTTGCCACCACCAGAATGCCGCCATTGCAAAGCTCAGCAGTGTGGCATTTTTTTTGTGTGTCTGCCTCTGATAACAGCGATGCCATTTGCAACCTGTGCCAAAAGAAACTGAGTCGTGGGAAATCCAACACCCACCTAGGTACAACTGCTTTGCGAAGGCACATGATCTCACATCACAAACGCCTATGGGATCAACACATGATGACGAGTACAAGCAGCACACAAGCTCAAAGCCACCATCCTCCTCCTGGTCCAGCATCTTCAGCCACGTCAACCACTGCTGTCCTCCTTGCCCCCTCTCAACCATCTGACACTACGTCTCTCGCCTTGAGCAGTTCCTGCTCATCTGCCCACAGTCAGGTGTCTGTCAAGGACATGTTTGAGCGTAAGAAGCCAATGTCACAGAGTCACCCCCTTGCCCGGCGTCTGACAGCTGGCTTGTCGGAACTCTTAGCCCGCCAGCTTTTACCATACAAGCTGGTGGAGTCTGAGGCCTTCAAAAAAATTGTAGCTATTGGGACACCGCAGTGGAAGGTACCCGGCCGAAATTTCTTTTCACAAAAGGCAATCCCCAACCTGTACTCTATTGTGCAAAAGGAAGTCATGGCATGTCTGGCACACAGTGTTGGGGCAAGGATCCATCTGACCACTGATACCTGGTCTGCAAAGCACGGTCAGGGCAGGTATATCACCTACACTGCTCATTGGGTAAACCTGCTGACGGCTGCCAAGCATGTAATGCGTGGCTCTGCAGAGGAGTTGGTGGTGACACCACCACGACTTGCAGGCAGGCCTGCTGTCACCTCCTCTACTCCTCCTACTCCATCCTCTTCGATAACCTCCTCGGCTGAGTCCTCTTCTGCTGCTGCGTCTTGCTCCACATCAACAGCACCCCCCCAGCTCCCCAGGGGCTATTCCACATCCCGGATACGACAGTGTCACGCTGTCTTGGGGTTGCCTGAAAGCAGAGAGTCACACCGGACCAGCACTCCTGTCCGCCCTGAACGCACAGGTGGATCAGTGGCTGACTCCGCACCAACTGGAGATCGGCAAAGTGGTGTGTGACAACGGAAGCAATTTGTTGGCGGCATTGAATTTGGGCAAGTTGACACATGTGCCGTGCATGGCACATGTGTTAAATCTGATTGTACAACGCTTTGTGCATAATTACCCAGACTTACAGGATGTCCTCAAGCAGGCCAGGAAGGTGTGTGGCCATTTCAGGCGTTCCTACACAGCCATGGCGCACTTTTCAGATATCCAGCGGCGAAACAACATGCCAGTGAGGCGCTTGATTTGCGACAGCCCGACACGTTGGAATTCAACACTCCTAATGTTCGACCGCCTGCTCCAACAAGAAAAAGCCGTCAACGAGTATTTGTATGACCGGGGTGCTAGGACAGCCTCTGCGCAGCTGGGAATTTTTTTGCCACGTTACTGGACGCTCATGCGCAATGCCTGTAGGCTCATGCGTCCTTTTGAGGAGGTGACAAACCTAGTCAGTCGCACTGAAGGCACCATCAGCGACATCGTCCCATTTGTTTTCTTCCTGGAGCGTGCCCTGCGAAGAGTGCTGGATCAGGCCGTAGATGAGCGTGAAGAGGAAGAGGAAGAGTTGTGGTCACCATCACCACCACCAGAAACAGCCTTATCAGCATCGCTTGCTGGACCTGCGGCAACGCTGGAAGAGGAGTCTGAGGAAGAGGAGTCAGAGGAGGAATGTGGCTTTGAGGAGGAGGAGGAAGACCAACCACAGCAGGCATCCCAGGGTGCTCGTTGTCACCTATCTGGTACCCGTGGTGTTGTACGTGGCTGGGGGGAAGAACAGACCTTCAGTGAGATCAGTGAGGACGAGGAACAGGACATGAGTAGCTCGGCATCCAACCTTGTGCAAATGGGGTCTTTCATGCTGTCGTGCCTGTTGAGGGACCCTCGTATAAAAAGGCTGAAGGAGAACGACCTGTATTGGGTGGCCACGCTACTAGACCCCCGGTATAAGCAGAAAGTGCCAGAAATGTTACCGAATTACAGGAAGTCGGAAAGGATGCAGCAGTTCCAAAATAAATTAAAAAGTATGCTTTACACAGCGTATAAGGGTGATGTCACAGCACAACGGGAATCTAACAGGGGAAGAGGTGAAAGTAATCCTCCTCCTACCACGACCATGCCGGCAAGGACAGGACGCTTTACAGACGTATTGTTGATGGAGGACATGCGGAGCTTTTTAAGTCCTACGCATCGCCACAGCCCTTCGGGGTCCACCCTCAGAGAACGACTCGACCAACAGGTAGCAGACTACCTCGCCTTAACTGCAGATATCGACACTCTGAGGAGCGATTAACCCCTTGACTACTGGGTGTGCAGGCTTGACCTGTGGCCTGAGCTATCCCAATTTGCGATAGAACTTCTGGCCTGCCCCGCTTCAAGTGTCCTTTCAGAAAGGACCTTCAGTGCAGCAGGAGGTATTGTCACTGAGAAGAGAAGTCGCCTAGGTCAAAAAAGTCTAGATTACCTCACCTTTATTAAGATGAATGAGGCATGGATCCCGAAGGGACTGACAGTGGGCATACATTTGACTAAAAAAGGCCTGATGAGATGAGCTGCCTTGGGCTAAAAATGGTCCACAAGCCGCAATGTTTTAGGGCCCTTTCTGCCTGAAAAACATAATTTTTTCTGGCCGCTGCTACAGCAGCGGCTGCAACAATACCTAATTTTACAGGCATGTGTACATGCCTAATTTTTCTGGCCTCTGGTGCTGCACTGTGGCTGCAAAAAAAACAAACAAAAAAACACATACCTGTGTCAATTCCCCTTTGTGATCGTTACCTTGTTGTGGTGAAGGGGCTTGCGTATCACAATGAAGCGACCACCTCTATGAGTGTGTTGGCAATGGCGTTGTTGGCACACCCCAGATGGTAAGGTCGTTGCTTCATTGTGAACAGACCAAAAGCGATCGGCTTGATAATTTTGCATAGAAAAAACATAAATTTTCTTTGTGATCATCTAAGGTGATCATTAAAGCCTTGCGGTTGTGCAAATGGACTGTTTGCAGTTGTTTGCGGTGCGTTAAACGGGGAGTTTGGTCTGTCCGAGTTTGGTCTGTCACTGTGAAGCGGGCGTAACCCTTACACTACCTGATCGATACAACATCATACCTGATGTTTTAAAGCACGTTATTCCAAACACATTAGGAATGTTAGGTGATTTATGCCCTTTATGGATTAAAACCCGACTCTGCGTCAACTACGTAATTTTCCATGGGAGTTTTGCCATGGATCCCCCTCCGGCATGCCACAGTCCAGGTGTTAGTCCCCTTGAAACAACTTTTCCATCACTATTGTGGCCAGAAAGAGTCCCTGTGGGTTTTAAAATTCGCCTGCCTATTGAAGTCTATGGCGGTTCGCCGGGTTCGCCCGTTCGCGAACATTTGCGGCAGTTAGCGTTCGCCGTTTGCGAACGGAAAATTTTATGTTCGCGACATCACTACTTGTGAATGGGCAGCTGCTCTCTGGGATTACACACAGTTCCCAGAAAGCAGCGTGCCCCATTCAGTAGAAGAGGATGGGGAAGAAAACAGATTGCGGTTAAGGAAGAGGCAGATTACGGACTTCCGCATTTCGGGTGAGTATAAAATATATATTTTTTTTGTTTTTCTTGTGAATTTTTTTTTTTATGGGTGGAACTCCACTTTAAACTATGACCAAAGATAGAGCAATCACAATGTATGGTCCCATTGCGTCGTGCGGTTAGGTGCTTTAGAGACCTCAATCCTGCTCTCAAAAAGCACCCAACCTTGGGGCCTACTTTGCGTATCTGCTCCCAAATATGCACTAACACCTTATTATCACCTGCTTACTCCCCTCTTAATTCTATAGTGGGGAACCCTTGTTTTCCCCCGGGATTACAAGATGGACCTTTCAAAAAACGTTTAGACTCGCAATGTTACCAGGCTTCGCACTTTGCACAATCTACGACCTGGCCTTCAATGTCTGTGCTGACCTCATCAAATGATCGCTTCTGTCTTGACTTCTGGAGTGGAATACAGTTACGACACTTCTTTAATACTCTACCGTCCCCGGACAGATTCCAATGAACGATGACCCCCTTAGAACAACTATGTGAGGAGACGGGTCCCTGCTCCCATACACTCTCGCAAATGTATGCGTTACTGATCCCCCCCGATGAGTATACCCGCCCGTTTTTAAGGAAGTGGGAAACGATACTAGACAGGACCTTCTCCCAGGCACAACATAGGCAGATAATACATACGGCTTTAAAATCATTAATATGCACCCGTGCTCAAGAAACTAACTTTGAACTTTTGACAAGATGGTGTCGTACACCCTCATTACTCCACAAATATTCCCCCTCGATCTTGGACAAATGCTGGAGATGTCAGGAAGATAGGGGGACTTTACTTCATATTTTTTGGTCCTGCCCGAAGCTGGAGCACTTCTGGAGGGAGGTACATCGAATTTCTCAGAAATTTACAGATTACATCCTCCCTGAAGACCCGGCTCTATTTCTGCTACATGTTTCAAACATACCTGAAAAAACATATAATAAGTTAATCTTACGCCATCTTATTAACGCCGCTAGATCGTGTATTGGTCGGCATTTGAGAGATACGAGGCCCCCTACAATATCTCTATGGCTTACAAGACTTGAAGAGGTAAATGAGATGGAAGACCTGTTACTATCAGCCCAAAATCGATATGAGATTTACTTTCAAACTTGGGCCCAGTGGAATATATTTAAATTTTCAGAGGAAGGAAAGGCCTTATTTGCACCCTGAGGTTTATCAAATACAGTGCTAGAGGACATACTGGGTCCTCCATCCCCCCTGCCGATGGCTATATATATTTATATTTGTTTTGGTTCTTTTTATTTTACCCACTTCCCTTCCTTTTTCCTCCGCCTTTTATTTTTTTATTTGTTTTTCCCATTTCTCCTTCCCCCCCCCCCTCTCTTACTTATTATTGTAATATCTTTCCTTTCTGCCTTTGTTAGTTTATTTCTCTGACTTTAAAGGTTTTAAAGAAAAAAATGTTGTCTGTGCATCCAGAACGGCAATGATCAATTGAATTTAGAGCGTGGACTCCTCCATTAATAGCCCATGTCTTGGAGCTTCTATGGTTATTGGTCAATTTGTAGGGCCGCACATATATTTATATTAAGCACGACCGTTGTATATTTGAGTTTGTACAAGCATGCTTTGTGTTCAATTTACCGATGTATCTGATTAAACGGATTGGCCGTTTGGTGTATGCTGGATAATTGAAATAAAGAATTTGAAAAAAAAAAAAAAGATTCCCATGCCTTTGAGCAACCCCCACTACCAGGCTCCAGAAGGTTACTGTGCTGCACTGCTTTGTAATATTATTTGTACAATTGATATTACAGCAGAGACAAAAGCAAGTCTCTGATGTTACCAAGCACCCAATAAAAACCCTGCTGAGTGTAGCAATAGCATTTGAGTATTATGTGTGAGGGGGTTAGCTCGGCAGCGGGTGTGTGTGACCCCCGGGATGGGCTCCCCAGACAAAAACAGGCCCAGCAAACGGAGGTTGTGGTTTTCAAAATCAAAAAGGTGCGGTTTATTTTCTATTTACAGTGACAAAACACAGCAAAGCAAAAGAAACATAAATAAAATAAATCCTGGTCAACTTGACCTCTGACTAAACATACAGGTTTCCTAACTAACAACTGGGATCAGCCTAGTGCTGTCCTAGTCCCTAAGTCCCTGGTTTTAAATGTCCAAGCAAATAGCCACACAGGCTTTGTCTCACCGCACAGGGGTTCACTCTCCTCTGGTTCCAGGCATGAGCTAACATCTAATGAAGCTGGGAGTTCTTATAGAGGCCTAAATGAGCTGACAAGGTTCAGCTGGTCTCCTCATCTCTGTCTGCACGACGCCCCACACTCTCCCTAGAGGTATGAGTCATCCATGAGCCCACTAGCCTTATACAACTCTCCACCTAGTTGTATAAGTCGGCGTAAAGCCTGAATCTGGGCGAAATATATCTACCCCCCTGGATGCAACCAGGTGACTTTACCTTCCTGCTGTCACATATGGTTTCTTCGAGTCCCTTGAAGTCCTTTAGTTTTTCGATCTGCAAATCCTGCCATCATTCTGTTTTGTCTCCTGTTCTGACCTTTATTTGTGTAGCGGGGTCCCCTTTAAGACTCCCGGGACTACCTTGCCCAGAATCCCCTTCGGCAATGTTTCCACCCCAGAGACTCATGGGAGGGGTTATAAAAGGAGGAGGCGAGGCTGGGCTCGGCCTCTTTGGGACACGAGACTTCAGTGACTGATCCTCCTGTGCGGATGTGCCGGAGTGCAAGGCCTGAAGCCTGAGGTCTTGCGCAGCACCAAAGAGCCTTCCACCCCACTGCGAGCCTGGGTGGCATCTGACTTCGCTTGTCTACAGCCTTGGTTGGATCGGGGACCCGATCGCTGGAGACACTGTGTGTGTGAGGACACAGTCGGTGGAAGTTCCCGGACTGGGATCGCGTCCGGAGGGGTGAGCGAGCGTATGCTCAGACCATATACTGTTGTTGCTAATGTGCCTATAGACTGCCGTGGCCCACAAGTTTATATCTGATACTCTCACTGGAGATCCATATCAGAGCTGAACTCAGAGTTCATTCAGTAAAGTGTTTATTTCTTCCCACTGGATTACAAATGGTATTCTGTTATGTGCACCACCTTTAAAGAATTGCCGGTGAAGAAACCATCATCCCCATATAGACTGAGTTTTAGATATCTGAGCCAGGCCTGGCCAGCTAGTTAGTTCATTTAGTTACTGCGCCACAGGGCGCCTAGTTAACGGTCGCCCATGCGGCGCACCTTTACTGTTCATTTAATGCATAGTATGTTTATTGCTGCAGGGCTCTGCAACTCATTACCTGTAAACTGTTACCACTGTTAACCTTTCTTTACCATAAGCTTAAAGTAAATTTGATACCCCTTTCATGATTGCCTTGATGTCTGAGTTTACTCATACAGTATAAGAAATATATTGCTGCCATAACTAACTGTGCCAGTAGGGGGTCGAGTACATTGCCGGGGGTTGGCGGAGCTGTTTTCAGGGCCCAAACTAAATCTGTGGCCTTCTTAGTTGAAGGTATCGCTACACGTGGGGGTTCTCGTCCGGGATCCTGATACAGCAATTAAACGCCAGAGGTGCCGTCATGGACCCACAAGGAATAAGAGCGTGGTGCGAAGCGGCTAAGACAGACCCAAGCCAGTCAGTGGTCATCAACCTACCAGGGGAGGAATGGTCAATTGAAACGATAGAGGAGTTAATGAAGTCAGTGACCCCAGATCACACACCGTGGGTGATGGGAATAAAGTCAGACCCAGACATCTCATACCAGTATGCACTAGTGGAGTACTTGGATAGGATGCCAGAGGCTTGTAAGCGCAACTGTGTACAGACGCCAGATAATAGATCCTATAGGTTGGCGCACGCAATTAAGAAGGAGCCATCACCAACGGGATCACCGCAGGCTGCGGCCCGTACCCCACCTGAAAGAGGAGACAGGGCGACGCCTCCGGTGGCGCCTGCACCTGTCACTGCTATATCACCAGAACTGATAAATGCAATAGGGGATCTGCTAACCAAGTGTCAGAAGACAAGCACGGTGCATGTAGAGACTAGCTACCGTAGACTAAAGACATTCTCAGGGAAGCTCCCTGTCCCTGCAGGGGAAGAAGATTTTGCCACCTGGGTGGAGCAGGCATTACAAGCAGTAGAGGCATGGGAGGTGCCTGAAGCGCAGAAGAGGCAACGAGTGATAGAAAGCCTTAAAGGCGCAGCAGCAGAAGCAGTGAAAAGTTTTCGGTTTGGGAATGCAGACTGCACGGCTCAAGACTGTCTAGCCATGCTACAGGAAGAGTTTGGTCAATTGGAAAAGGTGACAGAGATGGTCTACCAATTTGAACATACTTTCCAACAACCGAAGGAGAAACTTTCAGAGTATGTTAGAAGACTGAACAGGTTGCTGTGCAAGATTGTGTTGAAGAAGGGAATGAAGCCCCAAGATACAGATGCGGCAAGAATGAAACAAGTTTTAAAGGGAGCGTTACGCTCGGATCCAGTCTGGCTGCACCTGAAAACCTCGGGAGGAGGAACGTTATTGACTTATGCTGACCTGATAAAAATCATCAGAGATGAGGAGGCGCTACAACAGGACCAGCAAATGATTAAGACAAATGTTGTACCCGCACAGGTGCTAGTCAATCCAGTGATGACCCCTGAAAGAGACTCAGAGGTAGACACTCTAAAAGCTCAAATGTCCAAGGTGTTAGAGATGTTGACCTCTCTGATGGCAAAAGACCCAGAGGGTCCCAAGAGAGAAGTACCAAGGAAGGAATTATTCCCAATTGCCTCAGCACCCGCATCTTTACAAGAATGGGGAGATATAGTCTGCTTTAACTGTGGAGGAATTGGCCATATTGCAGCTACATGTTCCAGTCCCAAGAAGAAGAAACCAGATAACCGCAAGTCGGCGGGAAACTCCAGAGGGCCCCGGTGAAGGAGTCAACCGGGTGCCCATCACCTTCAGTGAGCTCCAAGCTGAATGCGAAGCAGAAGAAAAGAGGAAATAAAACACCTCAGAGGAAACACAACATTCCTCAACAGAGACACACCCCAGAGAAAGGGGGCAAGACCCCTCAGAAGAGGCACAGCATTCCCCAAAGGGGATGCACACCTAAGAAAAACAATAATGTCCCTCAACGGGTCCCTACACCCATTGAAAGGAGGGAAATCAATGTATACCAGGCTCAAGAAAGATTAAAGTCCAAAGGGAATTGGACGAGAGAGAGTCCGAAAGGAAAGGGTCAGAAGAATGCGACCCCTGCCAGGCCATATCTGGAGAAGCTGGTAGGCCCATCTCCTATAGTGCCCATTCAAGTGGAGGGAGTCTACACGAGAGCCATCTTGGATACTGGGGCACAAGTGACCCTGTTATACCGAGATTTCTACGATAAGCACTTGAGTCACCTGCCCATCCAGAAGATAGAGGAACTAGAAATATGTGGGATTGGAACCCAAAATTTCCCCTACGATGGCTATCTGCCCGTCAAGATGATCTTTGACCCATCTGTGGCTGAAAAAGCCGAAGTGTTTGACACCCTGGCAGTTGTGTGCCCTCGGCCGCCAGGAGCCAACAAGAGTTCCCTTATAATAGGGACGAACGCGGACCTGGTCCGAAGACTCCTGACCCCTCTAGTGAAAGAGAAGGGGCAAGCGGCCACCAAGATCCACCTCATGCTGAAGACGGCCTACCAACGGCTGGTCCTAGAGCAGAAGACCCCTGGAGAGGGGATAGGGAAGGTGTGGAGACTTGGAAGAGAAGGGGTAGTGTTGCAGCCCGGTGAAGTAACCTGTCTCAGAGCCACTGTGAAGCTTACTTGGGAGCAGCCTGGACCCTTTGTCATGTTGGAGTCCGACCCGAGGGAAGAGTCCCCTGGTCTGGAAGTGATACCAGAAGTGATTCCACTGAAGGCCCTGAAGAAGGCCCATTGTAGAGTTCCGGTGAGTGTCAGGAACAATACAGATGACCCCATGGAAATCCCAGCTAGGATGCTGCTGGGCCAGGTGAGCCCTGCTGCCCCTGTTACCCTGTCGGAAGTCAAGGGGATGGGTGAAGGAGGAGATGCTTGGGAGAAGCTATCCATGGAAAACCCAAATCTGCCCAGGGCTTGGAAAGAGAGAGCCAAGGCCCAGTTGACCAGATGGGAAAAGATCTTCTCCAAAGATGAGTTCGATGTGGGGTGTGCAAGGAGTGCCACCCATCGGATCCGCCTCCAAGAAGATAAGCCCTTCAGAGAGAGAGTCAGGCGGGTCCCACTAGCAGATCTGGAGGATCTAAGGGAACAACTTGCAGAACTCAAGAGGACTGGTGTGATACGGGAGTCTAGAAGCCCCTATGCCTCCCTGATAGTGGTGGTCAGGAAGAAGAATGGATCGTTGAGGCTCTGTATCGACTACAGGACTCTTAACAGGAGAACCATACCCGACCAGTACACCACTCCGAGGATAGAGGATGCCCTACAGAGCTTGTCTGGAGCCAAGTGGTTGAGCGTTATGGATCTCAAGAGCGGGTACTATCAGATCCCTATGCACCCAGAAGACAAGGAGAAGACAGCTTTCATAACCCCAGTGGGGTTCTTTGAATTCGACCGGATGCCCCAAGGTCTGTCTGGAGCCCCAGCTACTTTCCAACGTCTCATGGAGAAGACTGTAGCAGACATGAACCTTATTGAAGTCCTTGTATACCTGGACGATGTCATTGTCTTTGGAAGAACCCTGGAGGAACACGAGGGGAGGCTGGAAAAAGTCTTGAGGAGACTCAGTGAGGAGGGACTCAAACTTTCGCCTGAGAAGTGTCGGTTCTACCAGTCTTCTGTGAACTACCTGGGGCACATAGTGTCTGAAGAAGGGGTGGCCACAGACCCTGAGAAATTGGAGGCAGTTGCCCCCTGGCCATGACCCACCACAGTAACAGAACTCAGATCCTTCTTAGGGTTCTGCTCCTATTACAGGAGGTTTGTGGAGGGATTCGCCCGAATTGCTAGACCATTGAATGAACTGCTCAAGACTGAGGGAGAAGAGGATGACTCAGGGCCCAGGAAGCCGGGAGAGTCCATCAGAGATCAGTGGAATCAGAAGTGTGAAGAGGCCTTCCAGGCGTTGAAGAAGAGCCTGACCACTGCTCCAGTCTTGGCCTACGCAGACCCAACCAAACCCTATGAACTACACGTAGATGCTAGTCATGACGGTCTGGGAGGAGTACTTTATCAAGAACACAAAGGGCAAAAACGGCCTGTTGCCTACGTGAGCAGGAGCCTGACCCCCTCTGAGAAAAACTACCCCACTCACAAGCTGGAGTTCCTGGCCCTTAAGTGGGCGGTAGTAGACAAGCTCAAAGACTACCTGTATGGGGCGGAGTTCACTGTGAAGACCGACAACAACCCCCTGACCTACCTATTCACTACAGCAAAGCTGGACGCCACTGGACACAGATGGCTGGCCGCATTGTCTGGATTCAATTTCAGCCTAAAGTACAGGCCAGGGATTGGGAATCGAGATGCAGACGCTTTGTCCAGAAGATCTCATGGTCCCACCCATGACATGGAAGACAGGACTCAAGTGGCACCAGACGGGGTGCGGGCCCTATGTCAGGGGGCTGAATTGCAAGCCAGAGGGGGCTCAAGGGCGGAAGAGATAGGAGTTACCATGGTAGGAGTCCCCAAACAATACTGTGGAGTAACTCAACTGGAGGAAGACCATCTGCCAAAGCTGTCCAAGAAGGAGCTAAGATGTGACCAATTAGAAGACCCCATGGGGAAATTAGTTCTGGAAGCCCTGGAGAATCAGGATCCAAACAGACTTCTGAGTCACTCCTCAAAGGAAGCTCGCCTGTTGAGGAAAGAGTGGGACAGGTTACAGGTGCATCAGGGAGTGGTCTACCGAAGGGGCCCCTCTGATGACCTGGAAGATAAATGGCAATTGTTTCTTCTGGAAAAACACAGAGAGACTGTTCTGATTGCCCTACATGACAATCATGGCCACTTAGGGGCGGAAAGGACCTTTCAACAGGGATGAGCCGAACACCCCCCTGTTCGGTTCGCACCAGAACCGGCGAACAGACAGAATGTTCGTGCGAACTTTAGAACCGTATTAAATACAATGGACTCGAACGTTCGAAATCTAAAGTGCTAATTATAAAGGCTAATATGCAAGTTATTGTCCTAAAAAGTGTTTGGGGACCTGGGTCCTGCCCCAGGGGACATGTATCAATGCAAAAAAAGGTTTAAAAAATAGACGTTTTTACGGGAGCGGTGATTTTAATAATGCTTAAAATTAAAAAATAAAAGTGAAATATTCCTTTAAATTTCGTACCTAGGGGGTGTGTATGATATGCATGTAAAGTGGTGCATGTTTCCCGTGCTTAGAACTGTCCCTGCACAAAGTGTCATTTTTGAAGGAAAAAAAGTCATTTAAAACTCACTCGCGGCTATTAATGAATTGTCGGCTTTTATCAATACATAGAAAAGTCATTGATAAAAATAAAAAAAAGCGTGGGGGTTCCCCCAAATTCAATTACCAGGCCCTTTAGGTCTGGAATGGATATTAAGGGGAACCCCGCCGCAAATTTAAAAAAAATGGAGTGGGGTTCCCCCTAAATATCCATACCAGGCCCTTGAGATCTGGCATGGATTTTAACGGGAACTCCACCCCAAATTTAAAAAAAAAAATGGCGTGGAGTCCCCTTAAAAATCCATACCAGGGGGGCGTGTCCGGAAGCCGACCTACATGGCAGCTTAGATCCACAGCTCTCTCCCGGCCCGAGCTTTATAGGCACTTTTGGGGACAATTCGCTACACCAGGATGGGCAAATCCCGGAACACCCGCTCCACTGAACACAGGGGATCGTCCCAGCCTCCGCCCGGATCAGCAGCGGACCTCAGGGACTTCTTCCTACAGCCTGCTTCTTCCCCCGGGAGAACAAGCAAGATGGCGCCGGACCCCTCCAGGACCCGCTCGCGGTCCTCCGCACAGAAGAATCCGACGGCATACACGTCCGACCGGACATCTGCTGAATCCCTGCCGTCAGGAGCTGTGAGTACCCCCAGCCATTTCCTTCTCCACGAGGTGACACCACGAGGAGTGCAGGCCGCCATGCTCCCTCCCCCTCCTCCCCCGCACTACACTCAGTGCTCAGATGCCTTCCCACGTCTGCTACGGACAGCTTCAGACCCCTGCATGCAGGGACCGAGCCCTGGCTCCCCTTCTCACTCGGAGTCCTCACTGGACTTCCCCACTCTGCCGGGCCCCATATATCCTGCAGTCCAGACGCCTCAGGAGCCTGTGAGGCCTCGGGAGGACTTCCAACCCTCCACTCATATACCGCCCCCTCATGAGGCTCAGAGACTGTCTCCCACACAGGCCCCCAGCTCTCCTGTGGCACTACAGGTACTGCCAGCTCCCACTAGCTCTCAAAAAGGCTGCTCCCCTGCTCCACGTCCACCTAATACTGCAGCCATACAGCCCCCCAGGCCGGACCAGGTGCCACCCTGGGGCGATCAGTGGGCCTCACCTGCTGGGCTGGCGTACCTGGCGCATGGCTACACTACTCCACACTCTCAGCCGCTGTCACCCCGACTGCCTCCACCAGAACAACACCCCATGTTGGCCCACGTCCAACCTCCACCCCCACAGTGGCAATCATATTTACAGGCGATACCTACTAAGGAGGACTTTAGACAACTGGTGGAGGACGTGAAGTCCACGTGCCGCTCAGAAATCCAAGCCCTACAGTCCGGCCTCAGGCACTTGGCCGATCGTGTAGAAATGGCCGAGGAGGACATTCAAGACACCAAGCTAGCTGTTCACAGGGTCCAAACACAAGGCGCAGACCATCGTTCCCTCCTGAGAGATATGCAACATCACGTGGAGGACTTGGACAATAGGGGGCGCAGAAACAACATCCGAGTGAGGGGGGTCCCAGAGTCGGATGGCCCTGAGGACATAAAGACCTCCTTACAGACTGTGTTTAACAATCTTCTAGGGAAGCCTCCCACAACGCACATTGAAATGGACAGAGCCCACCGGGCCTTGCGCCCCAAAGGCGCCAACTCTAAACCACGGGATATCATCTGTAGGATCAGCTCTTATCCCTTGAAGGAAGAGATCATGCGACAGGCCCGACTGGCGCGCAAAATAATGTTACATGATGCCCCCTTGCAGCTGTACCCGGATCTTTCATGGATCACTCTGCAGAAGCGCAGACTCCTACAACCGCTACTTCATGCCCTGCAAGAGGGGAACATCCTCTACAGATGGGGTTTCCCCTTCAGTCTAACGGCTAACCATCAGGGCAAATCGGCTGCATTGAGATATCCCGAGGATCTCCCTGCCCATTGTGACGCCCTGGGGATATCCGTCCCCCAACTACCAGAGTGGGACCTCGTGGCGACGCCACCCCCGCCACCTGCAACTTGGCAGAAAGTCCCCTCATCTAAGCGCTCACGAAATAATGGGGCTTCCCGCAAGGCTGCTCGGCACAGCAATGGCTGAACCTGCTGAGACTCTTCCCATATGTTGCCTCTTACTGAACTGCCTGCCCATATGATTTGCCTGCTGTTTCAGCCCTGGACATTCTTGAACCTCTAGTCCCCTCTTAAGTGTCCTAGCTTAAATTCCCAGTTTCTCTTACGGGCGAGCTCCAGATGGGTCTCGTGAGAGTAGGATTTTTTGTTGCATCCCCGCCACCCCCTCCCTGGTTAAGTGTTTACTATCTCTTAGCTGAGTTTTTACGTGTCCACTGACCAACTTAGGGCTCCCTTGCATCCGCCTGACCTCTCCTAGTGGACTTTGGTTGGGTGGATCCCTGGGAAACCGTATTGACCTAGGTCTATTAGCCTTTCAAGGTCAAATGCAAGTATTTGTTCTATTTGTCTATTGTTTTCTACGTGCTCACTCTCTTTTTTTTTCCTATTTTCTGGTCTTTCCCTCTTCTCTCTCCTTCTTCATCATCGAGTGGCTCTCCGCGCGGTTCGTGGAACTCACCTGGACCATCTCCCGAGGTGTGCAGATCCCTGACCCCTGGCCTTCGTCAGCTCCACGCCAAGCCAGGTAAGAGACTTCCTCCCCTCCCCCACCCGTTGCCATGGCTAAGGTCTTGTCCCTGAACGTACACGGCCTGAACTCCGACAGAAAGAGGCATCTGGCGCTGAGGGAGTTTAGACAGTCGGGCGCGGACGTTGTCCTCGTCCAGGAGACACATTTTGACAAGGGGGGGTCATTTGCATTCGCATCCAGGCAGTTTCCCCAGATCTACTCCTCTTCCGGCCCCCGCAAGCGAGCTGGGGTTGCTATACTGATCAAGCACGGGTCTCCATTTACCTGTTCTGGTTATTATAGTGATCCATGTGGTCACTTTGTTATCCTTCGGGGACTATGGCGTACACAGGCGATCACGTTCTGTGCTCTATATGCCCCGAATGTTAAGCAACATAGATTCTTGTCGGGGGTGTTTGCCCGCCTCTTCAGAACTGAACATGGGCTTTTGGTGATAGGGGGCGACTTTAACTTGGCCCACTCTGCAACTGCGGATCGCCTGGTGGTGAGCCCACAGGCGTCAGCGGCTCGAGCCCTCCGGGACTCGAGGCTTTTCCGCCAACTCTCCAGACGTTATGCTCTCTTTGATGCCTGGAGGGCTCTCCACCCGGGTGATCGGCAGTACACCTTCTACTCCGCCCCGCATCGCACCCACTCTCGTATCGACTACTTCTTTACCAACAGCTCCACGCTCCGAGTGACCCGTGAGGCACGGATACTCCCGATCTCTTGGTCAGACCACGCACCTATCTTGCTTACATTGGACGTGGGCGCCCCAGTCTCTAGACCCTACAACTGGAAGTTAAACACATTTCTCCTCCAACACCTCCCGTCCAAAACAGACATGAGCACCACCCTGCAACTTTACTTCACGGAGAACTCCACACCCGACGTGTCCCTCTCCACATTGTGGGAGGCTCATAAGGCGGTCATCCGAGGTAAATGCATGGCGATATCCTCAGCTCTGAGGAGGGATGCCTTGGCTGCGAAATAGCGAGCCGAGAGGGAGCTTGGGGTCTTGGAGCGACGGCTACTGACGTCCCCCACCCTCTCCCTTCTTAAAAAAATCACGAACCTGCGTATGACACTAAAGGATCTAGCACTAGGTCGGGTAGAAAAGGCTCTGATTAGACTGCGACAAGTTTATTATGACAAAGGTAATAAGGCCCATTCCCTTTTAGCGAGAAAGCTGCGGGATAGCCACCTTGCGACTACGCCTCACCAGATCAAAGACAAATTCGGCAGCATACACTCTCATCCTAAGGACATAGCCCACACCTTTGCTGACTTTTATATGCACCTCTATAACAATCCTGACATCCCCAACGGCCCCCTCTCCCCTGACCTCTCACTACGCATGACGCAGTACCTAGACCAGAGTGGAGTGTCCAAACTCCAGGATTCTGACCTAACGGCCTTAAATATGCCGATCACCGAAGAAGAGATAGAACAGGCAGTTAAATCCCTACCTTCCCACAAATCCCCAGGCCCAGACAGTCTACCCTATGAATACTACAAGTCTTTCCTCCCCCTGTTGCTTCCCCACATGTGTAAACTTTTTAATGCCTTCCTGCGAGACACTAATGTCCCGGCGGATATGCAGCGCTCCTTCATCACCCTGATCCCCAAGCCCGATAAGGACCCTGTTCTGTGTGCCAACTATAGACCTATCGCCCTCCTGAACTCAGACCTAAAAATCTTTACAAAACTACTCTCAATCCGTTTAAATATGGTTCTCCCCTCCCTCATCCACAAGGACCAGGTGGGCTTTGTGCCGCTCCGGCAGGCAGGCGACAATACTAGGAAAGTGATTGATCTGGTGGACGTGGCGAACAGGGAGAAATCGGCGTCCCTGCTCCTTAGCCTGGACGCCGAGAAGGCCTTTGACCGGCTTGGGTGGCCCTTCCTGTTTGCGACGCTCCGCCATGTTGGGTTCCGGGGTCCTTTTTTGCAAGCAATCCGGCACCTCTACTCCAACCCGTCCTCGCAGGTAAAAACCCCTTTTGCCCTCTCACCCTCGTTCTCTATAACCAATGGCACACGGCAGGGGTGTCCGCTTTCACCCCTGCTGTTCGCGCTTTGCGTTGAACCCTTGGCAGCCTCTATCCGGGGTAACTCGGCTATCCGGGGAATCTCGGTACGAGGTCGGGAATTTAAGGTCTCCATGTTTGCAGACGATGTTATCCTTTCACTGACGCAGCCTAGGATCTCTCTTCCAAATCTCCACGCGGAACTGGCCCGCTATGGAGCCCTTTCGGGATTCAAAATTAACAAATCCAAGTCAGAGGCCCTACCTATTAATATTCCTGAAACGGAACTCGCTCAGCTGAAGGCCAACTTTCCCTATCACTGGAAGAATACCACCTTGAAATACCTAGGCATACATATCACCTCAAAATTCTCTACTCTGTATCAGGAGAACTTCCCCCCTCTCTTCCGTTCGATTAGAACTTTAATCACGCAATGGAAGCAGCATCGCATTTCTCTACTCGGCCGGATCGCCTCAGTTAAGATGGCGATTCTCCCGAAGCTCCTTTACCTCTTCCAAACACTGCCCATCCCAGTCCCCTACAAACACCTGAGAAGTCTCCAATCTGACCTTATTAAATTTATTTGGAACTACAAGAGACATAGGGTCCCTCGGTCGGTACTATTGGCAGCGCACTCGGATGGGGGCTTGGCGGTACCTGACCTAGTCGGGTATTACCAGGCGACCCAGCTCCGCGCTATAGCCTCGTGGTTCACTCAGTGGTCCTATAACAGGTGGACGGAGATCGAGAAAATATGGCTAGCCCCGACCCATCCAAATAGTCTGCTTTGGAGTGCGGGTGCGGAGGTCCCCCCCGACCGATTGTTGGGCTCCATGTCTCAGCTAAGGCGGCTCTGGCGCAGGGTGGCGGGTCCTTTTGGGTTGAACTCTGAGCGTTCGCTCTTGACTTCGTTCGTCTGTAATCCCAGAGTGCCGGATAGCCTCTCCCGCCAGATGTCGCACCCCTGGACGTCTCGGAATCTATTTCATTTCGGGAACCTAGTGGATCCCGTAAAGCGCACATTATTACCCTTCCCTAGACTTCAGACCAAATATGGCCTACCGCACCAAGCATTTTATAGCTACCTACAAATCCGCCACTATGCTATGACCATAGCTCCCGACTTACACTTCTCCCCCCCAACCCCCTTTGAGTCCTTGGTCCTGGCAGGCTCCGCCCAGAAGGGCTTAATCTCATCCATTTATAAAATACTTAACGCCTATTCCATGGATTCGAGGGGTAAACATTACTACATGACTAGGTGGGAGAAGGCCCTCAATGAGGAAATTCCCCTAGAACAGTGGCGGATCATATGGTCTCGGGCAGCGAAGGGCTCCCTCTGCACTCTATACAAGGAAAACACCTACAAAATCCTTCTTTTTTGGTACATGACCCCTGATGTGTTCCACGCCATATACCCCTCCAGCTCAGACCGCTGTTGGCGCTGCCAGAAAGACAGGGGGTCCCTCCTTCACATTTATTGGAGTTGCACTCTACTCACTCCCTACTGGACCGAAGTACAGCAGCTGTTGTCACGGTTGTTGGAAATGCCGATCCCCATGACCCCCAAGTTCTTCTTACTAGGCCTCTCGCCGCTGCGGCTTATCCCACCCTACAAAAAACTGACAAGCCATATCCTCACAGCTGCACGCTGTCTCATAGCCCTAAACTGGAAAAAACAATCCCCCCCTACTCCCGAGGCCTTGCACGCTAGAATCAAAGACGTGGAGCTGATGGAGAAAATGACGGCCAGGCTGCAGGATAAGCTGGACGCCCACGACAAAGTCTGGGAGCTGTGGCACCTTCGGGAGGACCCACCGTGACCAGGTGACTGAGCTACCATGATGATCTCTCTTCTTTTCTTTCCTCTTTTCCTCTTTCTTGCTCTCCCTTGAGAGTACTCTAAGGGCTCCCTTTGTCCCGAATAGTTTGCTGGATGTTTGATTTTGTTTTTCTATGACGCATCTCTGCATCACTCCCATCTTTGGTTGGGTGCCTGCTATTGCTTACAAGTATATGGATAAAACTTTACTATCGCTGTTTGACAACCTAGAAACGTAATGTACTCCATTTTTTTTTTTTTTTAAGTCTTACATCCCTTTGTATTTTCTTTGAAGAAAAACACAATAAAAATTGTTAATTGAAAAAAATCCATACCAGACCCTTATCCGAGCACGTAACCTGGCTGGCCGCAGGGGAAGAGGGGGGGACGAGAGAGCGGCCCCCCCTCCCTCCTGAACCGTACCAGGCCACATGCCCTCAACATGGGGAGGATGTCCCCATGTTGATGGGGACAAGGGCCTCATCCCCACAACCCTTGCCCGGTGGTTGTGGGGGTCTGCGGGCGGGGGGCTTATCGGAATCTGGAAGACCCCTTTAACAAAGGGGACCCCCAGATCCCGGCCCCCCCCTATGTGAATTGGTAAGGGGTACATTGTACCCCTACCATTTCACGAAGAAAGCATAAAAAAATGTAAAAAAACACACAAACACCTTGAAAAAGTCCTTTATTAAAAAAAACATTACAGCAATGAAATCTAGTGTCCCGCGGCGATCCCGATGTCCAGCGCCGTCCGTCATTGGTTTTGCCTGAGCGGACCTGATGGGGAACTTCCTCCTCAGTGTTTTAAATGTATAGACCCGCCCCTTCTAAAGTTCCCCATCAGGTCCGCTCAGCGGACCAGATGCGGAACATGAGAAGGTGCGGGTCTATACATGTATTACCAAAGTGAGAGAAGTTCCCCATCAGGTCCGCCCCCTCGGTATGTCGGACCCGCCTACGTCATTGGCTTGAGCGGGGAACTTCCTTCACTGTGTAATTTAAATTTACACAGTCGACTGATCCGGAAACTCCTGGATTCGTTGGGAATCAAGAAGACTCGAACTACACCTTACCACCCACAGGGAGATGCTCAGCCGGAGAGGTTTAACCGAACCTTGCTCAACATGTTTGGGACTCTGGAAAGTGAGAAGAAACAACATTGGAGAAAACACATAGCACCTATAGTACATGCTTACAACTGCACCACCAGTGATGCTACAGGCTACTCCCCATATCGACTCATGTTTGGGAGAGAAGCGAGATTACCTGTGGACTTGGCCTTTGGCACCTCTTTAGACCATTCCTCAGCCACATCCCACAAAGGATATGTGGACAGGCTCAGACACAGCCTGAAAGTAGCCTATGAACAAGCTCAAGCGGCCTCAGATCAAAGGGGAGCTCGAAACAAAAGAAACTTCGACTTGAAGGTCCGGGTACAAGACCTGCAGCCCGGGGACCGAGTACTGCTACGCAATCTGGGGGTCCCTGGAAAACACAAACTTGCAGACAGATGGAGATCTGAACCCTATGTCATCTGTAGGAAGTTGCCGGGCCTACCTGTTTACAAGTTGAAGCCGGAAGGAAAGGTAGGTCCACTGAAGACGTGGCATCGAAACCACCTGCTCCCACTTGCTGAAGCAGTAAGGATACCTCCAGTGAGAGACTCCCCTGAATCAGTTTCTATTCTGGATACCCCCAGGCCAAACACTCTGTCCCAGACCTCTCGGACTGAAGATACAGAAGCTTCTGAACTCAGTGGAGATGAAGAGAGAGAGCTTGACTGGCTGTGGCCTTCTCCAACTCAAGGAACTTCTGCTATAGATCTTCCAACTACTAAAGACACTATAGATACACAACTGAATGCAGAAGCCGCTGAATTCATCCCATCTAGTCCTTCATTGGATTACTGGGAAGATGCCCGTGATGTTTAGCCTGAACAGGACCCTAAAGACTCTATGTATCCCTTGGCTCCTGAAGCAGATGTTACAGAGCCTGCCGTGTTGCCTGAGCCTGTTATCGAAGAAGAGCCTGTGGTGCCAGAGCCAGAAACCCCAAGGGAACAAAGGGCTCGCAGAGTCATAAGGCCTCCCAGAAAGTTGACCTACCCACAAATGGGGAAGAGCTCAGAAGATTCTGTGATCCCTGCTAGGAGGAGTGTAGAGAATCCGGACCCCTCCACTGTACATTTGGTAGAGGGCAACCCCCACTCACTCTCTGGCACAGTTAGGCAGGCCACTCAGGATAGTGTGACCTGTGGGAAAGGGAATCCAACCCCTCGGTTTTGGTGGGAATTCCCTATGCCAACCTCTTATGCAATGTTGTCTGGGGTTGTACGCAGTGTATATGTAGAAAAAAGGAGAAGGGATGTGGGGAATCAAAGTCCCCCACTGACAGTATTCTTCAATGAGGCTCAAGTAATTATATGTACTAGATATTAGTAGACCACAAGGATAGAAAATTAAAGAAAACAATTTAATGGTAATATTATTGAAAGAAACACCACATCTAAACCACCTAATATAAAATAAGACTAGTCAAAATATGGACATTAAACAGGGGTGGCCACCCAATCGACCATACACACCATACACATTCAACCGCTGCTGATCTTATGTAATATACCGATGTTTGCAATAATCAATAGTGCTTATGAATCTCAGTATCTAGGTATGTAGTTGATAATGAACAGAGTTCCTTCTGTGCCATTAGTTATTCTGATGGAAAATGTTGATGGGTGAATTTGCTGAATGACCATGAACAAGCCGACAGTCTTATACACTAATTAACGTGGTGAGGGTGTCAACAGGCTGGGTGTAAACTTCTTTTACACATAGAACAATATTGTGGACAGTGATTAATGGTATAATCAACAATGATGCCTCAAACAGAATGTCTCTGTAGAGTTTCCACCATCCAGTATAGACAGCCAGCTGATCAGTAGACAGATCCGTGTAAAGGAAACATTCACTCACCACTTCGTTGTGTGTTCAGTCGGCAACAAATGTTCAGTGCTTCAGCTGATATCACCAGTGATCTGTTAGTTTCTACTCATTGGATCCGGAAGAAATCATTCGAACAGATGCACTTGAAGTAAAGGTCTGTCCATAGTAGTGAGACTTCGGTATGTACACGCCTCAAAGCTAGTCCCAAGTCAAGGTGGCATATTCAATGATCATAACGGATGATTAGGGCGGTTAGTCTGGTAGGTCAGGTCCCCCTGTTTAAACGCTACAAAGTGTGTAGCTGCAAGATTGCCTAACTGCTTACATGTTTCACCTTCAGTAAGGTTTCATCGGACATTCATGTGACTATAGATGGCATCATCCTGTCCTCCTAAGGCAGCTGGCATGGTGCCAGTGAAACCAGTCGAGTTACGGGGATAGTTCGTTTCTATAAAGGATGGCTAAATAGAGTGTGTCACAGTTGTGCAATACTGCTACATATGATTTTTGTTTGAGTTTTTGAATACTGGCACTGGAGACATGTGAATTGTTTCAAACTGTCATTTTGGCTCCTGTATTTTACCATATTGAGCAGGGCCCTCCTAACCATCCTGTACTGAATTGTATTAAAACTGTACTGTCTCCCTTATGTTGTAAAGTGCTGAACAAATTGTTGGCACTATATAAATCCCGTATAATAATAATATTGAGAAGCAACGTGCTGCACAGCCCATTGAAATAAACAAGGAAAAACTGGAAATATGTATGAGATATGCTTATAAATAAATGATGGAACTCCCATAAATGAATTATATATGCTGTGTAGAACTGCTTGTGATGCTTTGAGCAGCCTTATCCCACTGACAAATAAGGGGATGTGTATTACAGAGATATTGTACATTAGTTGTTGTGTGAGTTGTGATTAAGCTATTTATGGATTATTATACACATAATAAAGTGTCTCATTGCATGCTACATTTTTTTATTGTAAGATATTCATGTGATTTATTGGATTGATGCAACGTCCTGTGATCTCTTCATATTCCCGTGTCACCTGGCAGACTCCCTTTCCCAGAGGGAGTGGCTGCTACACAGAAGATGGATGCAAATAACTGTTTTTTTAATTGCATGTTGCTATATGAGGTGTATTACATCAATTTTCCCAGTGGAATACTTGAATTGATGTTCTGCCTTATAGAAGCTTGATGCAATGTTTGCTGGATCGATGTTTGCCATACAGGCTCTGTAATATAACAACTGCAAGTTATTTGGGATGCAGCAGTCTATGGATTACAGACATATACCAAGCTGTCTCTTATTGAACACCTTCATATGATCTGGTACACTGCATCAATGCAACCATTTATGATCTATTCATATTCCTGTGTTACTTGGTAGACTCTCTTTTGCAGAGGAAATGGCTGTAGCACAGAATCTGTATGATAATATTCTCTTTCCACCTATAGTTGGATATAAAAGGTGCATTACATAAAAATTCACAGTGTCCTATGGTAGCAAATTAGTTGAACCACTTCAGCCTCAGAAGAATTTACCCCCTTCTTGAACAATGCATTTTTTGCGATACGGCACTGCGTCACTTTAACTGACAATTGCGTGGTCGTGCAACGTTGCACCCAAACGAAATTTACATCTTCTTTTCCCACAAATAGAGCTTTCTTTTGGTGGTATTTGATAACTGTCGTGGAAAAATTCCCATGGGCTTTGTACGCAAATCCGCACCGCGCCAAAATGTGGACTTCCAGCATCTAAATGCACACAAAGCACAAAACAATTCCTTCATGCTTAAAAGCATGTTTGCATCAAGCTCTTTGGTACAAGGAATATGAAGTACTTCAATGGCACCAGGTAGAATCAGAAACGATACTGCTTCAAGCTGGAGTATCAAGCGTCTGGCCTGAGCACAGACACTCGTGTTCTTTTATTCATTGGAAACAAAAGGATAACAAAACAGGAAGTGATGGCCCCAACAGCCAATCGCTTCCCTTAATACAAAATGACCTCACAGCAAATGACAAACAGTAAAGGGGAGGGCACTCACAGGAGGGAAAGGGGAGGAAGTGCACACACCCCATCTTAATCAGCATGGAGCCCACTCAATACTGTTCAAAGTAAACAGTATCTAGTAAGAACATTCAACTTGTTCTTATAGTTTTGAGACAATCTGCGGGGACATTGCTACTGCTGTTGTCAATATACGGTACAAGTACACCAACAAGGCAGATATCAATGTCCTCTTATAAATACAGATATGTATCCATAAAGGGGATAACGAAGTCCGCAAGAGAGATATAATAGGTTTCTCTCATTATGCGGACTTTGCTTCTCTAATGTGCATAGTCATTGGAAAGCAAGCAGTCCAGCACATTGCGCTTGATATCTACTGTACAAACCAACAAATGCCCAGACACACAGAGAACAGGTTTCAATCCCATAAGAAGGTTTTCATACTGACTGTTTTTACCGCTGGTCTCGATTCAACCCAGGTGCGCTCTGCTAGGGCGCTCCTCGATTAAACATCAGACACAGGGAGACAGATGACAATCTATTAAATGCACATCCTAGAATAAAATGTCCACATAAATCTTATATAATAAAATTTCCACAACAATAACCTCTGCGTTTTGTATTTTTTGCGCTATAAACAAAAAATATTCCCCAAAAAATATATAAAAAAACAAATTTTTTCCTCAGTTTAGGCCAATATGTATTCTTCTACATATTTTTGGTAAAAAAAAAAATCGCAATAAGCGTATATTGATTGGTTTGCGCAAAAGCTATAGCATCTACAAAATAGGGGATAGATTTCTGTCATTTTTATTAATAATTTTTTTTTACTAGTAATGGCGGCGATCAGCGATTTCTATTGTGACTGCGACATTATAGCGGATACATCGCACACTTTTGACACTATTTTGCGACCATTGTCATTTATACAACGATCAGTGCTATAACAATGCACTGATTACTGTGTAAATGACACTGGCAGGGAAGGGGTTAAACACTAGGGGGCGATCAAGGGGTTAAGTGTGTCCTAGGGAGTGATTCTAACTCTGGGGGGATGGGCTACCACTGAAATGACAGCGATCACTGCTCCCGATGACAGGGAGCAGTAGATCCCTGTCATGTCACTAGGCAGAACAGGGAAATGCCTTTTTTACATAGGCATCTCCCCGTTCTGCCTCTCCTCATCGCAATTGTGGGCTGCCGGCAAACATTGAGTTTGCGTGACCCGCAGGCAAACTCCCGAGGAGCGCATGCAGGCGCCGTCGGCGGCGCACGCGCACCCGCTAGGCAGAAAATTCAACTCTGCAGAGACAGACATGTCATCCGCCAGCTCAGCAGGGATCAACAGAGCGATCCCTGCTGAGCAAGCAGAGTCCATGAAAACGGACAAGGATGTGTGAAAGGGGCCTAATATGGGTGACTGTACTCATAATCCATGGAAGGCATTGTTCCCCCCTCACCTGTCCATAGCCATCATTTACACATTCCACCACCACTATTGATTCAGGGAACACGACCCAGTGAAATAGTGTGCCCCATCCCAAGGACAAATAGCTGCCAGCTTCCACAATTCGGCCTTCTGGAAAAGATATACAATTAGATTTTTTTATAATTATTCCAACTGATGTAATAGAAATTTTTTGTTTTGGAATTGTTTTTCTTTTTGTATGGTTGAAGTTCATGAAATTAATGAAAGAAAACAGTCACAGCACTTCCTCAGAAAGGTTGACTGGAAGTGGCTCTTAGTATTCATTAGCACAGATCAGTTGCCTTTTACAAGTTTGATATTCTAGTCACACCCATGTTCTCTTGCATACACAAAGATGGGAGAGTGAGACAAACTAAAACCACGTTAAGGTAAACAGCAAGGAGGGTGAGGAAGGCCCATTGTCTATTATGAATGCTTGCTATTTGCCTGAGGGTGACGATGTTCAACAAGATATGTTTCATTATTCTTTTTACAAGACCTACTTTAGTTACAATAGATAATATACTGAAGAAGGCTATACATTAATCATTTTTTTTATTTAACTAGAAGGTTAAATTAAAAAATAAAAATTACCACATTCCCCCATCTGCACACTCAATGTGAATAGGGGAATCACTCTTGCAGAGCTATTGTTTTTTGATGGCGGGAAGCCTTCCTCGCCGTCAGAACACATTGATCAGTGTTGCAGGCTATAGCCGGCGGCACTGATCGTTCAGGAAAATCCCTGCTGAACCAGCTAAATTTCAGATTATGTATGGCCTCCTCCAGTGTTACTAAACCCAGTAATATGAAAATAGTTTCTCTGCCCCCTCACAGTGCCCACAGCTTATAAATCTTCTTTTTATATTAAAATACTGCCACTATATACCTTTTTTGCGGATCTGTATACCACCGTCACATGATAAACTGCACAGTTTGTCCAGTGCTGAGTATTCAGGTAGGAGGAGATTTCCACTACAGCCTGTATACACGCCCACAAGTGTGATGTCAATATCATGTGACCTGAACAGTTCAACTGAAACAGGAAATGTTCTCTCCAGCAATAGAGACTAAACTGAGCATGTGCAGGGTGGCTACTCTAACTGTATTATATGGCCTTGCCAAGATAGACAGTGCAGGAGGGAAGGATCTGTCCATATAGTGTCAAATAGCCTTTTTACACAATGCAGAGGATTAACCTCTTAAAGTGATTGTAAAGGTTCTAAAAAAAAACAAAAAAAAAACATATCATACCTCCACTATGCAGCTCGTTTTGCACAGAGTGGCCTTGATTCTCGTCTTCTGGGGTCCCTCGGTGGCTCTCATATTCTCCCATCATCAGATAATCCCCTCTGGGAAGCGCTTTCCCAAGGGGATTACCTTGCGGGCGCGCTCCCGAGTCCAGCATTTGTGTCCATAGACATGGCCCCGGCGCCCACGTCATTGGATTTGATTGACAGCAGCGGGAGCCAATAGCTGCGCTGCTATCGATCTATCCAATGAAGAGTCGGGAAGACAGGATGTGGGACTTTTGAGGGCTCATGTAAGTAAAACGGGGGGCTGGGGGAGCCTGTAATTACCAATTATCAGATGTTTTTTCACCTTAATGCATAGGATGCATTAAGGTGAAACAACAGATAGGCTTACAACCCCTTTAAGTTCCACAGTGAGTATAACAAGCATGCTATTCTGCATATACAGTGGGGCAAAAAAGTATTTAGTCAGCCACCAATTGTGCAAGTTCTCCCACGTAAAAAGATGAGAGAGGCCTGCAATTGTCATCAAAGGTAAACCTCAACTATGAGAGACAAAATGTGGAAACAAATCCAGACAATCACATTGTCTGATTTGGAAAGAATTTATTTGCAAATTATGGTGGAAAATAAGTATTTGGTCACCTACAAACAAGCACGATTTCTGGCGTGAAGAAATCAACTACGGGAGCAATAATTAGAAAATGGAAGACATACAAGACCACTGATAATCTTCCTCGATCTGGGGCTCCACGCAAGATCTCACCCCGTGGGGTCAAAATGATCACAAGAACGGTGAGAAAAAATCCCAGAACCACACGGGGGGACCTAGTGAATGACCTGCAGAGAGCTGGGACCAACGTAACAAAGGCTACCATCAGTAACACACTACGCCGCCAGGGACTCAGATCCTGCAGTGCCAGACGTGTCCCCCTGCTTAAGCCAGTACATGTCCGGGCCTGTCTGAGGTTTTCTAGAGAGCTTTTGGATGATCCAGAAGAGGATTGGGAGAATGTCATATGGTCAGATGAAACCAAAGTAGAACTGTTTGGTAGGAGAGAGAATGCTGAGTGCAACCAAAGAACACCATACCTACTGTGAAGCATGGGGATGGCAACATCATGCTTTGGGGCTGTTTCTCTGCAAAGGGAAAAGGACGACTGATCCATGTACATGAAAGAATGAATGGGGACACGTATCGTGAGATTTTGAGTGCAAACCTCCTCCCATCAGCAAGGGCATTGAAGATGAAACGTGGCTGGGTCTTTCAGCATGACAATGATCCCAAACACACCACCTGGGCAACAAAGGAGTGGCTTCGTAAGAAGCATTTCAAGGTCCTGGAGTGGCCTAGCCAGTCTCCAGATCTCAACCCCATAGAAAACATTTGGAGGGAGTTGAAAGTCCGTGTTGCCCAGCGACAGCCCCAAAACATCACTGCTCTAGAGGAGATCTGCATGGAGGGATGGGCCAACATACCAGCAACAGTGTGTGACAACCTTGTGAAGACTTACAGAAAACGTTTGTCATTGCCAACAAAGGATATATAACAAAGTATTGAGATGAACTTTTGATATTAACCAAATACTTATTTTCCACCATAATTTGCAAATAAATTCTTTCCAAATCAGACAATGTTATTGTCTGGATTTGTTTCCACATTTTGTCTCTCATAGTTGAGGTATACCTATGATGACAATTACAGGCCTCTCTCATCTTTTTAAGTGGGAGAACTTGCACAATTGGTGACTGACTAAATACTTTTTTGCCCCACTGTATTCCCCATTGCTCTAGGGTTTCCTCCATGAAACACCATCCCACCCTGTCAAATGCTTTTTCAGCATCCACTGCCAGTGGACAGTAGGGATGAGCTTCGTGTTCGAGTCGAACATACGCTCGACTCGAACATCGGCTGTTCGATCGTTCGACGAAGATCGAACAATTTGGGCCGTTCGCGCCAAATTCGAGTGACGCGAACGGCCCACAATGCACTACGCCATCGCAGTGTCATCCAGGCGCTGTGATTGGCCAAGCATGCACTGTGACCCCGCATGCTTGGCCAATCACAGCGCCGGCAGCGAGGAGAGCAATGATTGGCCACAGGCAGGATGCCTGTGGCCAATTATTGCTGATGGGGTTTAGTACACGCCCCACACTATAAAAGGCCGCCAGCGCGGCGGCCTTGTGTAGTGTGTTCCGGAGCAGGGAAAGAGAAGCATAGGCAGGGACAGTGTCATTATTTTTCCTTTACTATTCCTGGATTCCTTGTGTTTAGGGACAAATAAGGATAGGTAGGGAGAGTGTCAGTGACAGTGTGCTATTCTGTGCTAATCCTTGTTTGTAGGGACAGAGAGGTACAGTGAGGGAAAGTGTCAGTGTGCTATTCTGTTCTAAAACTATTTTGCTGAACCATATTTTCAATCCTTGAGTTTAGGGACAGAGAGGTATAGTGAGGGAAAGTGTCAGTGTGCTATTCTGTTCTAAAACTATTTTGCTGAACCATATTTTCAATCCTTGAGTTGAGGGACAGAGAGGTACAGTGAGTGAAACTGACAGTGTGCTATTCTGTTCTAAACCAATTTTGCTGTTCCATATTTTCAATCCTTGAGTTTAGGGACAGAGAAGGACACTCGTAGAAATTATCAGTGTGCTATTCTGTGCTAAATCTTGTTTGTAGGGAGGGACAGAGTAGGACAGTGAGGGAAAGTGTCAGTGTGCTATTCTGTTCTAAAACTATTTTGCTGAACCATATTTTCAATCCTTGAGTTGAGGGACAGAGAGGTACAGTGAGTGAAACTGACAGTGTGCTATTCTGTACTAAACCAATTTTGCTGTTCCATATTTTCAATCCTTGAGTTGAGGGACAGAGAGGTACAGTGAGTGAAACTGACAGTGTGCTATTCTGTTCTAAACCAATTTTGCTGTTCCATATTTTCAATCCTTGAGTTTAGGGACAGAGAAGGACACTCGTAGAAATTATCAGTGTGCTATTCTGTGCTAAATCTTGTTTGTAGGGAGGGACAGAGTAGGACAGTGAGGGAAAGTGTCAGTGTGCTATTCTGTTCTAAAACTATTTTGCTGAACCATATTTTCAATCCTTGAGTTGAGGGACAGAGAGGTACAGTGAGTGAAACTGACAGTGTGCTATTCTGTTCTAAACCAATTTTGCTGTTCCATATTTTCAATCCTTGAGTTGAGGGACAGAGAGGTACAGTGAGTGAAACTGACAGTGTGCTATTCTGTTCTAAAACTATTTTGCTGAACAATATTTTCAATCCTTGAGTTGAGGGACAGAGAGGTACAGTGAGTGAAACTGACAGTGTGCTATTCTGTTCTAAACCAATTTTGCTGTTCCATATTTTCAATCCTTGAGTTGAGGGACAGAGAAGGACACTCGTAGAAATTATCAGTGTGCTATTCTGTGCTAAATCTTGTTTGTAGGGAGGGACAGAGTAGGACAGTGAGGGAAAGTGTCAGTGTGCTATTCTGTTCTAAAACTATTTTGCTGAACCATATTTTCAATCCTTGAGTTGAGGGACAGAGAGGTACAGTGAGTGAAACTGACAGTGTGCTATTCTGTTCTAAACCAATTTTGCTGTTCCATATTTTCAATCCTTGAGTTGAGGGACAGAGAGGTACAGTGAGTGAAACTGACAGTGTGCTATTCTGTTCTAAACCAATTTTGCTGTTCCATATTTTCAATCCTTGAGTTTAGGGACAGAGAAGGACACTCGTAGAAATTATCAGTGTGCTATTCTGTGCTAAATCTTGTTTGTAGGGAGGGACAGAGTAGGACAGTGAGGGAAAGTGTCAGTGTGCTATTCTGTTCTAAAACTATTTTGCTGAACCATATTTTCAATCCTTGAGTTTAGGGACAGAGAGGTACAGTGAGGGAAAGTGTCAGTGTGCTATTCTGTTCTAAAACTATTTTGCTGAACCATATTTTCAATCCTTGAGTTGAGGGACAGAGAGGTACAGTGAGTGAAACTGACAGTGTGCTATTCTGTTCTAAACCAATTTTGCTGTTCCATATTTTCAATCCTTGAGTTTAGGGACAGAGAAGGACACTCGTAGAAATTATCAGTGTGCTATTCTGTGCTAAATCTTGTTTGTAGGGAGGGACAGAGTAGGACAGTGAGGGAAAGTGTCAGTGTGCTATTCTGTTCTAAAACTATTTTGCTGAACCATATTTTCAATCCTTGAGTTGAGGGACAGAGAGGTACAGTGAGTGAAACTGACAGTGTGCTATTCTGTTCTAAACCAATTTTGCTGTTCCATATTTTCAATCCTTGAGTTGAGGGACAGAGAGGTACAGTGAGTGAAACTGACAGTGTGCTATTCTGTTCTAAACCAATTTTGCTGTTCCATATTTTCAATCCTTGAGTTGAGGGACAGAGAGGTACAGTGAGTGAAACTGACAGTGTGCTATTCTGTTCTAAAACTATTTTGCTGAACCATATTTTCAATCCTTGAGTTGAGGGACAGAGAGGTACAGTGAGTGAAACTGACAGTGTGCTATTCTGTTCTAAACCAATTTTGCTGTTCCATATTTTCAATCCTTGAGTTGAGGGACAGAGAGGTACAGTGAGTGAAACTGACAGTGTGCTATTCTGTTCTAAACCAATTTTGCTGTTCCATATTTTCAATCCTTGAGTTGAGGGACAGAGAGGTACAGTGAGTGAAACTGACAGTGTGCTATTCTGTTCTAAACCATATTTGCTGTTCCATATTTTCAATCCTTGAGTTTAGGGACAGAGAAGGACACTCGTAGAAATTATCAGTGTGCTATTCTGTGCTAAATCTTGTTTGTAGGGAGGGACAGAGTAGGACAGTGAGGGAAAGTGTCAGTGTGCTATTCTGTTCTAAAACTATTTTGCTGAACCATATTTTCAATCCTTGAGTTTAGGGACAGAGAGGTACAGTGAGGGAAAGTGTCAGTGTGCTATTCTGTTCTAAAACTATTTTGCTGAACCATATTTTCAATCCTTGAGTTGAGGGACAGAGAGGTACAGTGAGTGAAACTGACAGTGTGCTATTCTGTTCTAAACCAATTTTGCTGTTCCATATTTTCAATCCTTGAGTTTAGGGACAGAGAAGGACACTCGTAGAAATTATCAGTGTGCTATTCTGTGCTAAATCTTGTTTGTAGGGAGGGACAGAGTAGGACAGTGAGGGAAAGTGTCAGTGTGCTATTCTGTTCTAAAACTATTTTGCTGAACCATATTTTCAATCCTTGAGTTTAGGGACAGAGAGGTACAGTGAGGGAAAGTGTCAGTGTGCTATTCTGTTCTAAAACTATTTTGCTGAACCATATTTTCAATCCTTGAGTTGAGGGACAGAGAGGTACAGTGAGTGAAACTGACAGTGTGCTATTCTGTTCTAAACCAATTTTGCTGTTCCATATTTTCAATCCTTGAGTTTAGGGACAGAGAAGGACACTCGTAGAAATTATCAGTGTGCTATTCTGTGCTAAATCTTGTTTGTAGGGAGGGACAGAGTAGGACAGTGAGGGAAAGTGTCAGTGTGCTATTCTGTTCTAAAACTATTTTGCTGAACCATATTTTCAATCCTTGAGTTGAGGGACAGAGAGGTACAGTGAGTGAAACTGACAGTGTGCTATTCTGTTCTAAACCAATTTTGCTGTTCCATATTTTCAATCCTTGAGTTGAGGGACAGAGAGGTGCAGTGAGTGAAACTGACAGTGTGCTATTCTGTTCTAAACCAATTTTGCTGTTCCATATTTTCAATCCTTGAGTTTAGGGACAGAGAGGTACAGTGAGTGAAACTGACAGTGCTATTCTGTTCTAAACCAATTTTGCTGTTCCATATTTTCAATCCTTGAGTTGAGGGACAGAGAGGTACAGTGAGTGAAACTGACAGTGTGCTATTCTGTTCTAAACTAATTTTGCTGTTCCATATTTTCAATCCTTGAGTTGAGGGACAGAGAGGTACAGTGAGTGAAACTGACAGTGTGCTATTCTGTTCTAAACCAATTTTGCTGTTCCATATTTTCAATCCTTGAGTTGAGGGACAGAGAGGTACAGTGAGTGAAACTGACAGTGTGCTATTCTGTTCTAAACCAATTTTGCTGTTCCATATTTTCAATCCTTGAGTTTAGGGACAGAGAAGGACACTCATAGAAATTATCAGTGTGCTATTCTGTGCTAAATCTTGTTTGTAGGGAGGGACAGAGTAGGACAGTGAGGGAAAGTGTCAGTGTGCTATTCTGTTCTAAAACTATTTTGCTGAACCATATTTTCAATCCTTGAGTTTAGGGACAGAAAGGTACAGTGAGGGAAAGTGTCAGTGTGCTATTCTGTTCTAAAACTATTTTGCTGAACCATATTTTCAATCCTTGAGTTGAGGGACAGAGAGGTACAGTGACTGAAACTGACAGTGTGCTATTCTGTTCTAAACCAATCTTGCTGTTCCATATTTTCAATCCTTGAGTTTAGGGACAGAGAAGGACACTCGTAGAAATTATCAGTGTGCTATTCTGTGCTAAATCTTGTTTGTAGGGAGGGACAGAGTAGGACAGTGAGGGAAAGTGTCAGTGTGCTATTCTGTTCTAAAACTATTTTGCTGAACCATATTTTCAATCCTTGAGTTGAGGGACAGAGAGGTACAGTGAGTGAAACTGACAGTGTGCTATTCTGTTCTAAACCAATTTTGCTGTTCCATATTTTCAATCCTTGAGTTGAGGGACAGAGAGGTACAGTGAGTGAAACTGACAGTGTGCTATTCTGTTCTAAAACTATTTTGCTGAACCATATTTTCAATCCTTGAGTTGAGGGACAGAGAGGTACAGTGAGTGAAACTGACAGTGTGCTATTCTGTTCTAAACCAATTTTGCTGTTCCATATTTTCAATCCTTGAGTTGAGGGACAGAGAGGTACAGTGAGTGAAACTGACAGTGTGCTATTCTGTTCTAAAACTATTTTGCTGAACCATATTTTCAATCCTTGAGTTTAGGGACAGAGAAGGACACTCGTAGAAATTATCAGTGTGCTATTCTGTGCTAAATCTTGTTTGTAGGGAGGGACAGAGTAGGACAGTGAGGGAAAGTGTCAGTGTGCTATTCTGTTCTAAAACTTTTTTGCTGAACCATATTTTCAATCCTTGTGTTTAGGGACAGAGAAGGATAGGCAGGGGACAGTGTCAGTGTCATTGTTGCTAAGCCTCCTGCACAATATACACCTGAAGGTAGCCCTTATTGCTGTTTTTCCCATCTCCCTGCAGGCCATCCATTAAAATGTCTGGAAGGCAACCAAGGAGAGGCAGACAGTCAGGAGGCAAAAAAAGAGGGCAAGCAGGCTCTGTGTCTGGGGGCAACAGTGCTGGTCGTGTACGCGGTGCATTGTCATCAGCACATGGCCATGGGACACGCTTGTCCTTGTTTTCGGCAGCTGGACATGTTGAGCCACATCATGCCGAAGACTTGGTAGAGTGGATGACCAAGCCCACCTCATCCTCCTCATCCTCTCTCACCCAGGCTCAGGGTACTGGCAAAGCAGCTGCCAAAGCGTCCTCTTCTCTGGTATCATTATCTTCATTAGTCAATCCTTCCCTAGACCCACCATGCCCTCCTCCTGAGGAGTCCCCCGAACTGTTTGAGCACAGTGTTGGGTACATGCTCCAGGAGGATGCCCAGCGTTTGGAAGGATCTGATGATGATACCCAGCTAGAGGAAGGCAGCAGCGTGAGAGCAGAGAGAGGGGATGCTCAAGAAGGACACCAATCTGGCAGTCATGCTCCAGCAGCTGCAGCATACTGCCAGATTGGCTCCAGTGATGAGGAGGGAGGGGATGATGAGGTCACTGACTCCACGTGGGTGCCTAATAGGAGAGAGGAGGAGGAGGATGAGGAGGAGGCACATCTCCAACGAGGCAGGATGCCCTTGAGTGGCCAGCGTATGGGCAGCACACCGACGGAATCACACCGCAGAGCTCCGCCTGTGCAGGGCGCTGCCTCTGCCCGTCATTCAAAAAGTTCTTTAGTGTGGGCCTTTTTTGAGGCGAGTGCATCAGATCGCACAGCTGCTGTTTGCAACATATGTCTCAAGCGTATATCGCGTGGCCAAAACATCAGCCGCTTGGGCACCACATGCTTGATCAGACATATGTTGACCTGCCATGCAGCTCGTTGGCAAGCCTACCTTAAAGACCCACACCAAAGAACAAAGCTGACCTCTTCTTGCACCGCATCAGCTGGGATCTCCAACCCCAGTATACCTTCAGTCCTCTCTGAAACCTGCTCTGAGAGGAATGAAGGTGTAGAATTAGGTGTGTCACAGCCAAGTACTTGCGGGCACTCTGCTAGCAGTACACCGACGTCCGATTCTAGCAGGCAAATTTCCCTGCCCCAGCTGCTGGACCGTCGAAAGAAGTTCACTCCCAGCCATCCACATGCCCAGCGGTTGAATGCTAGCTTGGCTAAATTGCTAGCGCTTCAACTGCTGCCTTTTCAGTTGGTAGACTCGGCCCCCTTCCGTGAGTTTGTGCAATGTGCGGTTCCTCAGTGGCAGGTTACCAAACGCCACTTTTTCGCACGGAAGGCTATTCCGGCTCTCTACAGGCATGTGGAAGGCAATGTCTTGGCCTCGCTGGACAGGGCGGTCAGCGGTAAGGTGCATATTACCGCTGACTCATGGTCCAGCAGGCATGGACAGGGACGTTACCTTTCTTTCACGGCCCATTGGGTCACTCTTTTGGCAGCTGGGAAGGATGCAGGACAAGGTGCAGTAGTGTTGGAGGTTGTTCCACCGCCACGCCTCCAAAATTCTACTACTGGTTGTGACACACCTCTCTCCTCCACCCCCTCCTCTTCTTCTTCCTCCATGGCCTCTTCCTGTGGTTTGTCCTCGGAACCAGCGGTGCTCCGTAGGCGTTCAAGGGGCTACGCAAGTACGTAGGCAAAAAGATGCCATGCCGTGCTTGCGCTGGTGTGTTTGGGGGACAGGAGCCACACTGGGGCAGAGGTCCTGTCTGTTCTGCAGGGGCAGGCCGAGAGGTGGTTGACGCCACGCCAGCTTAAGCCAGGAATGGTGGTTTGTGACAATGGCACCAACCTCCTCTCCGCCCTCCGACAGGGACAACTGACCCATGTGCCCTGTATGGCTCACGTCCTTAACCTGGTGGTGCAGCGGTTCTTGGGCAGGTACCCGGGCTTACAGGATGTCCTGAGGCAGGCCAGGAAAGTCTGTGTGCATTTCCGCAGATCTTATAATGCCAGTGCTCGCCTGGCTGAGCTTCAAAAGGAGTTGAACCTGCCCTAGAACCGCCTTATATGTGACATGCCCACCAGGTGGAACTCAACGTTGGCCATGCTGCAGCGGCTGCACACGCAGCAGAGGGCCATCAATGAGTACCTGTGCGACTACGGCACCAGGACAGGGTCAGGGGAGCTCGGGTTTTTTTCACCACGCCAGTGGGGCATGATCAGGGATGCATGCACTGTCCTGGCACCATTTGAGGAGGCCACGAGGATGGTGAGCAGTGACAGTGCATGCATCAGTGACACTGTACCTCTTGTCCACCTGTTGGAGCACACGCTGCGTGGAATAATGGACAGGGCACTTGAGGCAGAACAGAGGCAGGAAGAGGAGGACTTCCTTGCCTCTCAAGGCCCCCTTTACCCAGATAGTGTTCCTTCTGTCCCACCCATCGCACAGGAAGAGGAGGAGGAGGAGGAGGAGGATTGTGTCAGCATGGAGGTGGAGGCTGGCACTCAGCATCATCAGCAGCAGTCTTTTAGGGATGATTTACAGTCCCAAGAAACCAGTGGACTTGTACGTGGCTGGGAGGAGGTGGCTGCGGATCATGTCGTCCTTAGTGACCCAGAGGACTCCGGACTGAATGCCTCAGCTAACCTACGCTGCATGGCCTCCCTGATCCTGCAAAGTCTGCGGAAGGATCCTCGTATTCTTCGGATCAAGGAGAGGGACCATTACTGGCTGGCCACTCTCCTTGATCCACGGTACAAGGGTAAGGTTGCGGACCTTATCGTACCGTCGCAGAGGGAGCAGAGGATGAGACAACTCCGGGAGGCCTTGCAGAAAGGTCTGTGCAACGCGTTCCCAGAGACTGTGAGGTTACAAACTCCTGGTCCTGGACAACGAGTTGCTGAGGCTTCGGGCAGTCAAAGAAGGAGCGGTGGGGAAGGTGGCCGTCTGACCGATGCGTTCAGACAATTCTTTAGTCCGCAGCCCCAAAGTATGATCGGTTCCAGCAACCATCGCCAGCGTCTGATATACATGGTCCAGGAATACCTAGGGGCAAGGTCAGACTTGGACACCTTCCCCACCGAAAATCCTCTGGCTTACTGGGTCTTGAGGGTGGATCACTGGCCAGAGCTTGCACAGTATGCAATTGAGCTACTGGCCTGTCCTGCATCCAGCGTTCTTTCAGAACGCACATTCAGTGCTGCTGGAGGATTTGTCACGGATCACAGGGTGCGCCTGTCCGACTCGGTTGATCGACTGACTTTCATCAAGATGAACCAGTCTTGGATCACCACCAGCTACCACACACCAGATGCTGATATAACAGACTAATTGATTTTAAAATGTCACATCCCTTCAAGACTGATGCTGATGCTGAGTGCCTGTGCTGTTATGTTGACTGGCTATCCTCCTCCTCCTCCTCAATGATACGATTAACGATGATAGCTTGGAAGATCATTTTGGTTTATGGGTGACGCCACCAGTGGCTAAGGCCCAATTTTTCAGCCCCTGTTTAACAGGGGCGTGTAATTAAAATTTTTGATGCAATACTTTGCAACAGGCCTCATTGCTGTGCTCCAAGTACAGTATCTGTGAGGGGTTGCAGTGTTGTGCCACCAGTGCCTAAGGCCCAATTTTTCAGCCCCTGTTCAACAGGGGCATGCAATTATAATTATTGATCTAATAATTCACAGCAGGGACCATTGCTGCGCCCACCAAGAGTAACTGTCAGGCCTTACAGTGTTGTGGCACCAGCACCACCATCACCACCACCACCACCACCAAAGGCCCAATTTTTCAGCCCCTGTTCAACAGGGGCATGCAATTATAATTATTGATCTAATAATTCACAGCAGGGACCATTGCTGCGCCCACCAAGAGTAACTGTCAGGCCTTACAGTGTTGTGGCACCAGCACCACCATCACCACCACCACCACCACCAAAGGCCCAATTTTTCAGCCCCTGTTCAACAGGGGCATGCAATTATAATTATTGATCTAATAATTCACAGCAGGGACCATTGCTGTGCCCACCAAGAGTAACTGTCAGGCCTTACAGTGTTGTGGCACCAGCACCACCATCACCACCACCACCACCAAAGGCCCAATTTTTCAGCCCCTGTTCAACAGGGGCATGAAATTATAATTATTGATCTAATAATTCACAGCAGGGACCATTGCTGCGCCCACCAAGAGTAACTGTCAGGCCTTACAGTGTTGTGGCACCAGCACCACCATCACCACCACCACCACCACCAAAGGCCCAATTTTTCAGCCCCTGTTCAACAGGGGCATGCAATTATAATTATTGATCTAATAATTCACAGCAGGGACCATTGCTGTGCCCACCAAGAGTAACTGTCAGGCCTTACAGTGTTGTGGCACCAGCACCACCATCACCACCACCACCACCACCAAAGGCCCAATTTTTCAGCCCCTGTTCAACAGGGGCATGCAATTATAATTATTGATCTAATAATTCACAGCAGGGACCATTGCTGCGCCCACCAAGAGTAACTGTCAGGCCTTACAGTGTTGTGGCACCAGCACCACCATCACCACCACCACCACCACCAAAGGCCCAATTTTTCAGCCCCTGTTCAACAGGGGCATGCAATTATAATTATTGATCTAATAATTCACAGCAGGGACCATTGCTGTGCCCACCAAGAGTAACTGTCAGGCCTTACAGTGTTGTGGCACCAGCACCACCATCACCACCACCACCACCACCAAAGGCCCAATTTTTCAGCCCCTGTTCAACAGGGGCATGCAATTATAATTATTGATCTAATAATTCACAGCAGGGACCATTGCTGCGCCCACCAAGAGTAACTGTCAGGCCTTACAGTGTTGTGGCACCAGCACCACCATCAAAGGCCCAATTTTTACTACCACTGATCAACAATTATATGTTATTACAATTCCTGATATTATACTTGACAGCAGGGCGTTCCAGCACCCACCAAGAATAACTGTGAGTGCTTTCAGTGTTGTGCCAACACCAACACCTAAGGGGCCAATTTCTGCAGAGTATATACGGAAGGTCCCTACTTTCAAACATCCAACTTACAAACTACAACTACTTGCAAACGGAAGAAGACAACAGGAAGTGAGAGGAAATCTACCCCTTGGAAGGAAAATCTTGATGGGGTAGCTATGCCATTTTTCCTAAAGATTTTCATCCATATTACCGGGACCAGACATTGCATTAAAGCCGCAAGCAGTTTTAAATGACTTTTTTCCCTTTAGAAATGTTATTTTGTGCAGGGACAGTTCTAAACACGGGAAACACGTGGCACTTCACAGGCATACTTTAGACACCCCCCAGGTACAATATTTAAAGGAATATTTGACTTTTTTTTTTCACTTTATGCATCATTAAAATGACTGCTCCCGGAAAACGTCCGTTTTTAAAACTTATTTTTGCATTGATACATGTCCCCTGGTGCAGAAGCCGGGTTCCCAAACTCTGTTTCGGACAATAACATGGATAATAGTCGTTATAATTAGCACTTTAGAATCCGAACGTTCGCATCCATTGTATTTAATAGGGTTCTAATGTTCGTGCAAACTTTCGGTCCGTTCGCGGGTTCTGGTGCGAACCGAACCCGGGGGTGTTCGGCTCATCACTAGTGGACAGGCCGGGATGGAGTTTCGCTGGACATGTTCCACCAATGTCAACGTTTTTAATGTATTGTCTCTTGCCTCTCTCCCCTTTACGTACCCTACTTGATCCAAATGAACATATGTTGGCAAAATTGGAGTAAGTCTATTAGCTATGATCTTAGAATATAGTCAGAGATCTGTATTAGTTAAGGAAATCGGGCGATAATTCCTGCATAACGTATGATCTTTTTCTGGCTTTCGGATAATCGATATATATGCTTTCATCCCTTGTGAGGCAAAGGTTCGAGAGGCTGAGATCACATTAAAAGTCTTGATCATAATTGGGATCAGAAGTTCCTTAAATGTTCTATAAAAACGTGGTGTAAAGCCATCTGGTCCTGGGCTTTTGCCCGGTACTAGCGAGTCAATTGCATTTTGCAACTCCATTGTTGAGAATTCTTTCTCTAATTCCTCTCTTTCGGTCAGGGATATTGATGGAATAGCCGTTTCCCATATATACTGTCGTACTTCCTGTCGAAGAGTTTCAGAATCCCTTCCTACATGTTTTTTAGATATATTATAAAGTTTAGATTAGAATAAGTGGAAAGATTTTGAGATTTCTTCAGGGTCATGTGTCAGTTCTCCTTTTGTGGTTTTGATTTTTATTATAAGGGTCATAGATGTTCTTTGGGTCAATGCCCTAGCTGAGAGCCGGTTTATTGCCATGTTGATAAAACAGTGCGCCGGCTCTTATCTCTAAGGCGTAGAGTTTGTTCATTTAACAATCTCTGTAATTCTATCCGTTTATCTGATAGTTCTACTAGGTTCATTGGGTTCAGATTTTGTTTGTGCCTATTTTCAAGCTTTGGAATCTCTTTTAACAGTGAAGATATGTTACTTTCTCTTTCTTTTTTCAATCTGGTACCATGCTTTTCTAAAAAGACCCTGCAGAACACATTTTAGTGCCTCCCATTGGACCTGTACTGAAGTGGTATCTTTTATATGGTCTAATACAAAGTTATTGATTGTTAGTTTAATTTCTGCTGTACATACTTCGTCTTTTAGCAAATTATCGTTTAATCTCCATGACCATCCAGATGTGGCCCCTCTCGGTATGGCCATCTCCAGAAATATTGGAGCATTGTCCGACCAGATAAAGCTCCCAATATCCGCTGAGGATATCGCTGCCATTCCTATTTGATTTATGAGAAAGAAATCTAATCTGTGGTAGGTACCGTGTACTTGGGAATGGAATGAATAATCCCTGTCTAATGGGTGCAGTACCCTCCATATATCTATCAGATGAAATGTATCTAATGTGGCTTTAAATCTGTTCATTTGATTAGTCGCCTGAGTTATTCAAGGAGCAGTGGTATCCAGGTCCCGGTTAAGTACAAAATTAAAGTCCCCCCCCCCCACCAGAGTCACCCCCTCTGCTCTTTCCATGAGGTCTGACAACTTTTGCATACCTATCTTAATCTGGTTTTGATTTGGTAAATTTAAATTGATAATAGTATATTTTTTTCCATAAATGGTTAGCTTTAAAGCGGAGTTCCACCCAAATTTGGAACTTCCGCTTTATCCACTCCTCGCCCCCTTACATGCCACATTTGGCATGTAATTTTTTGGGGGGAGTGGGGACTTCAGTAGGAGTGGGACTTCCTGTCCCACTTCCTCCTTCCGCCCTGGGTTCGCCTAGGCGATACGTCATATCGCCTTGTGGCGGCCCCTCCCTGTAGGCGATCACCTGGGACGTGACAGGTCCCAGGCAATCGCCTATCCATTAAGAGAGCGCTGCGCCGTTCGTGCATGCGCAGTGAGTGCCCGGCCGTGAAGCCGAAAGCTGTCACGGCCGGGTGCCCACACAATGAATGGAGGCGCCGGCGGAGAAGGGGGGAGAGGAGCGGAGCTCCAGGCGGCGCGTCGCTGGACAGTGGAGCAGGTAAGTGTATTTTTATTAAAAGCCAGCAGCTACACTTTTTGTAGCTGCTGACTTTTAATAAACATAAAAAAAGGGTGGAACTCCCCTTTAAGAGCAGAGATCTATCATCTCCACTCCTCCAGCTTTCCATTATTTGATGTGGTAGGGATTTATGAATTCCTATGGAAACCCCTCTGAACTTAGAGTAAGCGGAGGAATCGTGATACCAGGTAGAGTAGTACCTATTCTGTATATTGGGTATGCAATCTGAGCGAAAATACATCTCCTGGAAGAGGACAATACTAACTTTTTGTTTATGTAAAAAGTATAGAATCTGTGATCTTTTTGATGGGGAGTTTAATCCCCTTGCGTTAAAAGAACACATTTTTATTGAGTTCATGTCTAGGGAAAGGGATGGGAAGGGAAGATGACAAAAAAAAAGAATACACAAACCAAAAAAAAAAACTACGACACTACGTCTAACCCTTTACTAATTACCTCTTTTGAGTCTAAACTTATTTATTAAGTTCTCTATATTGGGAATATGGAGGGACCTCCCTAAGATGGGTCCTGCCTTGCCCAGGTATTTTTATTACAAACAGTTGCATAAATCTTTGCTTCCATCCTAACATCTCTCCCCCTCCCTCTTGATTGTGGGGAGGTGAAGGGAGGGATGGTAAGAAGAGGGAGGCACAAAATAAATTAAAAAAACAACAAAAAAAAAGATGAAAGAGAGGGAGGATCGGGATTGAGGGGGGTGGGAGGGAAAGGGTCGGGGAAGGAAAAAGAGAGGCAAAAAAAAAAAAGAAGGAGGTATATAAAAAATAAAAAAAAACACCCCATGAAGGTTTCTATCAAGAGAGTCTCTATCAAGTGAGTCTCTAGTGTAAATTGTGATGCTTAGTATATTAGATCTCATGAATCATCCCTCCCTTCACCTCTTTCCCGCACCCCTAGCACTCCCGTTCCTCTTATTGAATCTCCCCAAGTGTCGAGTGAGTGAGGTGTGTAATCTATGTGGCACAGTGCAAGGTAGTAGAAACATATATCTACTCAGAAATAATTCAGTGCAGTGTTCCAATGATGAAAAAAAAAAAAAAAAAAAAATTCAAGAAGGAGAAAAAAAAAAAAGGAGCCGTTCTCTGTCTTTCGCATAGAGAATATTGTCCAAAAAAAAATGGTGGAAATACAATAATATCTAAAAAAGTGAAATATGTCAATTTAGACTGAGTTTAAGCAGGCCTCAAGCCTATCTTTCACTAGACTTTTAACACTGTGTTATTCCTGAGCAATTACACCAGAGGTAATTACAAGTGGATCACACTACAGGAACAGTTCCAATATTCATCCCAAGTTAACCCTTGTTATTCCACTGTTGGATTACAAATTGTTACAAACTCAAATAGCTAGCAGAAGAAAGAAGATCAAAGATTGCATCTTGTATTGCAAGGCCTTGCACCTTTATCAAAGTAGGGGGAGCTCCCTTGTAGTAGTGTTGTACCATATTCAGGGGCGTACCTAGAGCATTTGGCACCCGGGGCGGATCCTATATCTGGCACCCCCACCCCCCCCACCCCCCACGGTAAAAAACACCCCACTGTGACCCCTGCATCCTTTAATATCTATTTGTCACTACTGTATACCCCCTCTCCACAACTGCACCTCTGGACACCTTTACATTACACAGCACCCCACAGCTCTTGACCCCTTTACATTACACAGCACCTTGCACCTCTGGACCCCTTTACATTACACAGCACCCTGCACCTCTGGACCCCCTTACATTACACACCAACCTGCATCACTGGACCCCTTTACATTACACAGCACCCTAAATCACTGGACCCCTTACATTACACAGCACCCTGCACCTCTGGACCCCTTTACATTACACAGCACCCTGCATCACTGGACCCCTTACATTACACAGCACCCTGCATCACTGGACCCCTTTACATTACACAGCACCCTGCATCACTGGACCCCTTACATTACACAGCACCCTGCACCTCTGGACCCCTTACATTACACAGCACCCTGCACCACTGGACCCCCTTACATTACACAGCACCCTGCATCACTGGACCCCTTTACATTACACAGCACCCTGCATCACTGGACCCCTTACATTACACAGCACCCTGCACCTCTGGACCCCTTACATTACACAGCACCCTGCACCACTGGACCCCCTTACATTACACAGCACCCTGCATCACTGGACCCCTTACATTACACAGCACCCTGCACCACTGGACCCCTTTACATCACACAGCACCCTGCACCCTTACATTACACAGCACCCTGCACCACTGGACCCCTTACATTACACAGCACCCTGTATCACTGGACCCCTTTACATTACACAGCACCCTGCACCACTGGACCCCTTACATTACACAGCACCCTGTATCACTGGACCCCTTTACATTACACAGCACACTGGACCCCCTTACATTACACAGCACCCTGCATCACTGGACCCCTTACATTACACAGCACCCTGCACCACTGGACCCCTTTACATCACATAGCACCCTGCACCCCTTACATTACACAGCACCCTGCATCACTGGACCCCTTTACATTACACAGCACCCGGCATCACTGGACCCCTTACATTACACAGCACCCTGCACCACTGGACCCCCTTACATTACACAGCACCCTGCATCACTGGACCCCTTACATTACACAGCACCCTGCACCACTGGACCCCTTTACATCACACAGCACCCTGCACCCCTTACATTACACAGCACCCTGCACCACTGGACCCCTTACATTACACAGCACCCTGTATCACTGGACCCCTTTACATTACACAGCACACTGGACCCCCTTACATTACACAGCACCCTGCACCACTGGACCCCTTACATTACACAGCACCCTGTATCACTGGACCCCTTTACATTACACAGCACACTGGACCCCCTTACATTACACAGCACCCTGCATCACTGGACCCCTTACATTACACAGCACCCTGCACCACTGGACCCCTTTACATCACACAGCACCCTGCACCCCTTACATTACACAGCACCCTGCATCACTGGACCCCTTTACATTACACAGCACCCTGCATCACTGGACCCTTTTATATTACACAGCACCCTGCACCACTGGACCCCTTACATTACACAGCACCCTGTATCACTGGACCCCTTTACATTAATTACACAGCACACTGGACCCCCTTACATTACACAGCACCCTGCATCACTGGACCCCTTACATTACACAGCACCCTGCACCACTGGACCCCTTACATTACACAGCACCCTGCATCACTGGACCCCTTTACATTACACAGCACCCTGCACCACTGGACCCCTTACATTACACAGCACCCTGCACCACTGGACCCCTTACATTACACAGCACCCTGCATCACTGGACCCCTTTACATTACAGCACCCTGCATCAGTGGACCCCTTTACATTACACAGTACCCTGCATCAGTGGACCCCTTTACATTACACAGCACCCTGCATCACTGGACCCTTTTATATTACACAGCACCCTGCATCACTGGACCCTTTTATATTACACAACACCTGCGCCACTGGACCCCTTACATTACACAGCACCCTGCATCACTGGACCCCTTTACATTACACAGCACCCTGCATCACTGGACCCTTTTATATTACACAACACCTGCACCACTGGACCCCTTACATTACACAGCACCCTGCATCACTGGACCCCTTTACATTACACAGCACCCTGCACCACTGGACCCCTTACATTACACAGCACCCTGCACCACTGGACCCCTTACATTACACAGCACCCTGCATCACTGGACCCCTTTACATTACACAGCACCCTGCATCACTGACCCCCTTTACATTACACAGCACCCTGCATCACTGACCCCCTTTACATTACAGAGCACCCTGCATCACTGGACCCCTTTACATTACACAGCACCCTGCATCACTGGACCCCTTTACATTACACAGCACCCTGCATCAGTGGACCCCTTTACATTACACAGCACCCTGCATCACTGACCCCCTTTACATTACAGAGCACCCTGCATCACTGGACCCCTTTACATTACACAGCACCCTGCATCAGTGGACCCCTTTACATTACACAGCACCCTGCATCACTGACCCCCTTTACATTGCAGAGCACCCTGCATCACTGGACCCTTTTATATTACACAGCACCCTGCACCACTGGACCCCTTACATTACACAGCACCCTGCATCACTGACCCCCTTTACATTACACAGCACCCTGCATCACTGACCCCCTTTACATTACAGAGCACCCTGCATCACTGGACCCCTTTACATTACACAGCACCCTGCATCAGTGGACCCCTTTACATTACACAGCACCCTGCATCACTGGACCCCTTTACATTACACAGCACCCTGCATCACTGGACCCCTTTACATTACACAGCACCCTGCATCAGTGGACCCCTTTACATTACACAGCACACTGCATCACTGACCCCCTTTACATTACAGAGCACCCTGCATCACTGGACCCTTTTATATTACACAGCACCCTGCATCACTGGACCCCTTTACATTACACAGCACCCTGCATCACTGACCCCCTTTACATTACAGAGCACCCTGCATCACTGGACCCCTTTACATTACACAGCACCCTGCATCACTGGACCCCTTTACATTACACAGCACCCTGCATCAGTGGACCCCTTTACATTACACAGCACCCTGCATCACTGGACCCCTTTACATTACACAGCACCCTGCATCACTGGACCCCTTTACATTACACAGCACCCTGCATCAGTGGACCCCTTTACATTACACAGCACCCTGCATCACTGACCCCCTTTACATTACAGAGCACCCTGCATCACTGGACCCTTTTATATTACACAGCACCCTGCACCACTGGACCCCTTACATTACACAGCACCCTGCACCTCTGGACGCCTAACAGTTCTGCACCCCCTGCATGTTACACAGACCTCCCTACAGTGCAGACCCCTCCCTACAGTGCAGATCCCCCTCTACAATACAGACCCCCCCCCAACAATACAAACACCACCCCCACAATACAGGCACCCCCTACAGACCCCCCCTACAATACAGACCCACCCCTACAGTGCAGACCCACCCCTACAGTGCAGACACCCCCCAACAATACAGACTCCCTCCCCCCAATACAGACCCAAAACTCCCCCCTACAACAGTGCAGACACCCCCCAACACTACAGACACCCCCCAACAATACAAACTCCCCCCTAATACAGACCCGAGACACCCCCCAACAACAGTGCAGACACCCCCCAACACTACAGACACCCCCCAACACTACAGACACCCCCCAACACTACAGACTCCCCCCCACAATACAGACCCGAGACTCCCCCCTACAACAGTGCAGACACCCCCCAACACTACAGAAACCCCCCAACAATACAGACTCCCCCCTCCAATACAGAACTGAGACACCCCTCCTTCAGACCCGTAATGCACCTCAGCAGATGATCAGCGCGTGCTGCACACACAGCACTACACGGAGGAGGGGGAGGCGGCTTCACTGTGCTCGGCTGTGTGACTGTAAAACAGTCACAGCCGAGACTTATCAGAGCCGCAGCGCGGCCACGAGAGAGGGGGATCTTTGCGGCTGTGTCCCGGGTGACGGGTATCACTCGGGTGCGGCTCGCACCCCCCCCTTGCAAAACCAGGCTCCCTGCTCAGCCTGCTGTGTGTTACCTAGACTGCCGGCGGCGTGCCTCCCTGTCACCGCGCCATACCGCCCGGCGCCCGCTGTCAATGCTAAGTCCTTTTTAGTCACGGAGGAGGGGCGCCGGCCTGACACCCCCCAGAGTGTGGCACCTGGTGCGGCCCGCCCCCTACTTAGTACGCCACTGACCATATTTATCATTTGTATTTCTGTATTCACCAGAGTGTGCTGGAATTGGGAAGGTGCCCAGAATAAGGAGTAATCACTCTGAGCACTAGTCCCAATTGGAGCCACATTCTCAGAGGTCACCTAGGATAACTGTACAGATACAATCTGTTGTGTGTACCTACTGTGCTGTCACGTTATGTTTATGTGACAGTGCAACTGCTGAAATTATTACTTTACACTAACCTTAGCAAAAATACGTTCTTGGTTAAGTACTTTGGTGTGGAGTGTTGTTCCTTTTTAAGCAGCAGGTGAAGACATTGGGTACACAGGTAATAGCAAAAGTATACTGTTATTATATTGTATATTGTGGGGTTGTCCTTCACCATTAGCTCCACACCAACATTGCACCACAGCTGTGTCAAGGGGATTGAGCCAAGTCAGTGGGGGTTCACTAGCAGAGTACAGGCCCAAACAAATTCAGCAGCTCTTTCGGGGGTCAGTGCTACACTTGTTTTCACTGCTTTTGTGTGTGTCCCAAGAGTGGAGATTATTCCTGTCCAGGCTCGCTCTCTTTCCGAAGCGTCTTTATTCAGCTCCTTTCACCCTGTGTATAGCAGGAGGGGGGGTTGATTGAGATTAGTCCCCCGTGGATCTACCCTCTCTTCCCAGCTCGGCTCTAGGTTTACCTTGTACCCCTGTTTAGATAGTGAGGAGAGGGTGTGGAGATATGGCAGGCTCCGGACCTACTCTTAGCCCAGCAAGTATGCAGGGGTTTGCGATTCCATGGCTCCCGCTGTGAGGAGATCAATTGGATAGAGCGGGTCTGTCAGTCTGGCAGTCTGCAGGGTGCTTTCCCACTCTCCTGCCGTGCCGACTGTCGCTCCCTCTATCCGCGTCTCGCAGCATTGGATGGATGGATCACCTCCCTGGCGTGCTTGCTGCATATGCAAATGCCAGTGCAATCACAAGGGGAGAGGTGGAGGTAAATTCGGCTGCATCACCTGGGCTTGAAGGAGCTTAACGGAGCTAGCTCACTGTGTGGCCATCTTGGTCAGTCCCTCCTCCCCCAATCCGTCGTGAATTTACTTTGTGTTAAAAATAACTGTGAAATGCAAAACTCCGATGGGTGTAGCAAGATGTCCGCTTGCCCCCTTCTCGTTGTGTATCGTTACAGTGGAGGAGTGTGGGGTGTAGCAAGATGTCGGCGACGAAACGTCACTTCCGTTACCAATTCTGACGAGTCACCTAATCTGACGGAACACCGGCCATACATGGTTCAGCAGGAACCGGCCGAGATTCGAACCGTTAATGGGCAGGCTGAATGTACCAAGTCGATCGATCAAGCAACTTGGGTACAACAAGCCTCCCGGATTCTCTTGCGATAATCGCTAGCTAGTTTTAGGCGGAGAGGGATTAGAGCCCCTGTCAGTTTTTATTGCTGGCTATGCCCCAGTTAGGGAGATTCACCCTCTCTGTTTGTCACGTTTACTATTATCGTTGAAAGTGAAAGTAAAAGAAAATCCCAAATTGGTTGTCCCCAGAAAAGTAATAGAAGGGAAATCTTCCAAAGGAAGTCCTTTAATTTGCAGAGATTTTCTCTCACTTCCTGTTATGGGACAGGAAGTGAAGGGAAATCTCCTCAATGGGACACAGATGGAAAACATTTTTGCCTATAGTTCTACTTTAAGGCAGGTGGCTAAGACAGACTTTGTTTAAAATGTATTAAAACAATACACAAGAAGTTCTGATGCTACTGTTATAAATGGGATGCATGTAAAAAGTTTTGAGGATGTGCCAATGAAAAAAAATTTTTTTTTTTTTTCAAACCATAAACCCAGGAATCAGGAAATGCTCTTATGATTTGACACACCTGCTTTGGATTAAAAGATAGTGAGACAGTGCTATGAGAGGCTCTTTTGGCTGAAGCTTCAAGGGCCCCTGCTTGTATGTCATGTTTTTCTGCAGCTGTTGATCCACACATGCCTCAGCCAATTTTTAAAGTAGATCTTATTCCTATCTGGATGATAGTTTTTGTTAAAGCACTGCGTATCATAAACTTGCTGAAATGTCGGCTGCACATCAGTCAGCTGTACCTTCATGGCAGGATCTCCAGGTATTTTATTGAAAGCTGCATATTTCAAAAAAATATTAAAAACAATTTCTGAAATTACAATAACATGCTTATACGAGATGTCATTTGAATTTTACATATTTCAGCTTACCAATCCATGAATGTGGTGACTGTATTTGTTTTTCTGGTTTTTTTTCCTTTATTTTCTCCTGGTGACAACAGTAACACACTTTCTGCCCTATGGTGTCTGGATGGAGTAGACACCTTTGGCCAGCAGCATAATCAACCTGGGTTCACTGTAAGTTTTAGATTGATTACAAATTAAAGCTGAACTCCAGCTATCACTTTTTAAGCAATTTTCATCTGGCAGCACTAGGGTCGTTGGTTCGAATCACCATTATGGCACTACCTGTCTGGAGTTTGCATGTTCTTCCTGTGCATGTGTGGGTTTCCTCTGGGTACCCTGGTTTCCTCCCATACTCCAAAGACATGCTGGAAGGTTAATTGTCTCCTGTCTCAATTTGCCCTAGTATATGTATGAATGTGAGTTAGGGACCTTAGATTGTAAGCTAGTAGAAAGCAAAGCCAAGTCGCTCCAGGTGAGAGCAATCCCATACTTCAACCTCACGGTGCAGGTTCAGTACACAATCTGGATAGGAGCCACTGGAACAGGAAAAGGTTTGACCGCACTCACAGGTTTGAAGCAAAAGTGAAGACTTTATTAAAGATAAAAATCATCAGACAACATCGTAAACATCATGACATCAATGCAGACCTGGCAGAGAATTTCCTGCAACCAAATTCAAGAATTGGAATTTGCTTCGTCATAATCTCAATTATTATTTATGGCTAAGCGAATTCCAATTGATGAAACGTGTTAATCTCTGCCAGGTCTGCATTGATGTCATGATGTCTACGATGTTGTCTGATGATTTTTATCTTCAATAAAGTCTTCACTTTTGCTTCAAACCTGTAAATGTGGTCAAACATTTTTCTGTTCCAGTGGCACCTTAGATTGTAAGCTCCTTTAGGGCAGGGACTGATGTTTATGTATATTATTAGTTGATCCAGGGAAAATCCGATTGCATCTCGGGGGATCAGGAAGGAATTTTTTCCTTTGCTGTAGCAAATTGGATCATGCTTTGCTGGGGTTTTTCGCCTTCCTCTGGTTCAACTGTGGATGAAGGATTGTGTATATGGGATTGTATGATTTTTTTTTTATTGGTTGAACTAGATGGACTTGTCTTTTTTTCAACCTAACTATGTAACTATTATTTATATAAAGCACTGCATAAATTGACGGCGAAATATAAGATATAAGTACCTTTACTTGTAACAAATAAATAGACCAACGTTTGCAAATTTTATTGCTATAAAACAGTACTCAAGAACAAAAAACTCATTGGTGAATCCAATTTTTGCTGCTAGCAGAAATTTTGTGACTACAAAGCACTAGGTACTCCATGATTTATTGTGATGACCTTTACATTAACTTGTGAACAAATGTTTTCAGAGGCATACCAAAGGGAAATTGAATTCCTTTTCTGACAACCATTCCTAAAATTCCTTTACTTTGGATATCCTATATCAGATCACAGATGCTATCAGTCCCAAAGCCTTCCCCACTGCTCCCTGATCTCCAAGCTGAAGAATGCTGATATAGGTTTGTGTTTGAAAGCTGCTACAGATATGGCGTTTGATGGTGCTGGACACATGGCTTATAATAGGGTGACCAGACATCCCCGGATTGAGGACACTGTCCCCAGACCAAGTCTGTCCCCGGTTTTGTCCCCGGATTGGATTTGAACAGGGGCTGGGGCAATTTCAAAGACAGTGCAGAATAAAAAAAAAAAATCTGACTTACACACCCCTGCTCCGCCGCTCCTACTAGCTAAGGGGGTGTATTTTTTCCATTATCTGTGCCCCTTTCTGATGATCATGTGCTGGTCGGAGCGGAGGGAATATTTCTTCAGTTTCGGGTGCATGCCCATTCCGCTCCGCTTGGCTGTTCTTCTGCCTTGGCTCAAGTCCTGACCAGCCGCCTGCCTGCTTATCTCCTTGCCTTCCCTGGTGGAGTGATCTTCCTCCGCTCCCCACCCAGTAGTAGCCAGGGCCCGGAGAGTAAGACTTAAAGTGATTGTAAAGGATTGTTTTTTTTTTTTTTAAATAACAAACATATCATACTTACCTCCACTGTGCAGATCGTTTTGCAGAGTGGCCCCCGAACAATGACATCTGTGGTCCCTCGGCGGCTCTCGCGGCTCCTTCCCGCATTAGATAACCCCCCTAGGAGAAACGCTCTCCCAGGGGGGTTACCTTGCGGGTGTGCTCCCGAGTCATTCATTAGGCGTCCATAGCCGCCGAATGTATGACTCGGCCCCGCCCCCCGGTGCCCACGTTATAGGATGCATTAAGGTGAAAAAACAAGGGTTTACAACCCCTTTAACAGGCTGTGAGGTGGGCGGTGGCGGCGATGGGCAGAGAGTCACTGATTGCCGCCATTACTAGTAAAAAAAAAAAAATCCCCGGATTTCATTTTAAAAATCTGGTCACCTTAGCTTATAAGGCTTTCTTTTTTATTGAGTAGCACTGAATAAGACAGGATATTTCATTATAATCAGAAAACTCCAACAAGAAAAAACAAACTTTACATTTGCATTAAAGGGGGACTCCAGTTTCAAATGTAATACATAGATGGGCTAACACAAAGTGTAGTGATTCCTGTTAATTACCTTCTTTGCAGGAGAGCAAGTCCGTTGAGTGACCACCTAAATTCTTCTCTCAGGCCATGTCTCGAGTATGGTTTCTGTTTCTGAGACCTTCTTGTTAGTACACACCTGGTGCTCCCCAAATTACTGACCTTAGCACATTGGGGGCCACTGCTCCCCTCCTATCCAGAGAGAACAACAAGGAGATCAGAGCAACCACGTAACCACAACTTTACAGTCTAAATAGCGTGCATTAACCACATAGAGGTGAGCAAAGAAAATCGTAGGATTGCTGGTTGGAGTTCTGCTTTAGCCTTATGCCGCGTACACATGACCGTTTTTCATGACGTGAAAAATGGCATTTTTTAAATTGGTCATTAAAAACGATCGTGTGTAGGCTCCAGAGCATTTTTAACGATGTGAAAAATGGGCTAAAAAAAATTAGAACCTGCTCTATTTTTTCACGTCGTTTTTCACGTTCTTTTTAACGTCGTGAAAAACGGGAGTGTGTATGCTTTTACGAGGGGAAAAAAACGCGCATGCTCAGAATCAAGTATGAGACGGGAGCGCTCCTTCTGGTAAAACTAACGTTCGTAATGGAGATAGCACATTCGTCACGCTGTAACAGACTGAAGAGCATGAGGCTGAAAAGCGCGAACCGGCTCTCACCAAACTTTACTAATACGAGGATCAGCAAAAGCAGCCCAAAGGGTGGCGCCATCCGAATAGAACTTCCCCTTTATAGTGCCGTCGTACGTGTTGTACGTCACTGCGCTTTGCTCGTGCATTTTTTTTTCACGATAGTGTGTAGGCAAGGCAGGCTTGAGAGGAAACACGAAAAATCACGTCGAGAAAAACATTGTTTTTTTCAATGACATTAAAAACGGCCGTGTGTACGCGGCATAAGACCAGCATCTAGTGGCAGAACTACTAAACACAGAATACAACTACAGAGTTTGCTACTAATCTCTTAACTACAGTACATGTTATTTAAAGTGGTTGTAAACCCGGTTTAAAAAGTAAATAAAACACCTGCAAGACAAAGCCATAATGAGCTAGTATGACTAGCATACTAGCTCATTATGCATCACTTACCTTAGATCGGGGCCCCCGAAGCCGTCCTTGTCTCCCCCTCCAGCCGCAGCCATGGCTCCACAAATACCTGGAAGGTTACTTCCGGGTATCGCCGCTCTGGCCAATCACATCGCCGGTCCGGCGCTGTGATTGGCCGGAGCGGCGAAGACGTCACTCTGCGCATGCCGGATTTGTGAATGGGATTCTGACTGTGAATGCACCGTTGTCTACGGCACTCATGCGCTGTAGACATCGGTGCATGTCTTTTTTGAAAATATCTCCTAAACCGTGTAGGTTTAGGAGATATTTCTTGCACCTACAGGTAAGCCTTAATCTAGGCCTACCTGTAGGTGCAAGTTGCATAAGTGGGTTTACAACCACTTTAAACCCCTAACACAGTGATGGACAACTTTCTTGTAATAGGGGTTGAGAAGCAGTTGTGTGGCATTTAGGGGGTAAAACAGTAGGTGACATTTTACCTCTTCACCGCCTGACAAACGCCTCTAAAAAGCGTTCTGGCCACATGCATAAAAATCAAAGTATCATGCACAGCATTCATGTATTGTTTTTATTTTAGGGCACTTTCACAATGCTTCTCAGCAAAACCACATAAAAAATACATATGCGTTATTGTCACATTTTTGCTGCGATTTGCATTAAATTTACTGCAGGGCATGGTACATTTTTCAAAGCGTTTTTGATGCGTTTGCGTTGGTTTTATCCCCCCCCCTCTCCTTTTCCATCACAAAAATCTTCACAGAGGGCGTATTGCGTTTTTGATGCGGTTTCCATTCATTTCAATGGGGAGATGCGTTTTGGGTGCATTTTTTTTACCTGACCGAACATGCACCAAAAAATGCAGCAAGCAGGATTTTTTAAAACGCAACTGACTGGTTTGAAGAGCTACATAGGATTTAAAAGGGATGCATTTTTCTTCCACTTTTTCTAACTGAAGAACTGAACAAAAGTAGATCAGTGTGAAAGCAGCCTTATGCCAAAAGCCCATTGAGCACAATAAAATAAACATTCCACAGAAAAGTATTTGTTAAAAATCTTACTCCAGCAATTGCAATTTACAGCTTTCATGGCTGCTGACTCCTGCTGTTTCACTGCTGCTTCCCTGGACTACTGGTCTTCACAAGAAAAAAGTAAACCATGGACAGTGAAGTCTGTTACCTTGGGGAATAGAGAGGGAAGGTGGAAGGAGGAACAGGGGAGTGTCTAGCCATCCTAAGTTACTGGGCTTTATATTTCTATTGATGCACACAGTGTAGGACACAGCTCTAGTTGTCACTGCATGTAAAGGTAGCTTCACAGGACGCTGCAAGAGAGAGGAGCCACCCTGATAAGAAACTTGGGGCAGCAGTCATGACACCAGCCTAAACTGGAACATAGGCAAGGATTAGGCTGGGTTCACACTTAAAACAGATGCAGTTCACAGCAGGGGTCCGGTGCGTCCATGTTCTTAGTTTCAGGGACGAATCAGGCACGAAATTTTGCCTGAATTCGGACCTAAAACTATGCCAAAAACATGCAGGACCCCTGTGCAATCCGCTCTGCAGCTGCCCTGTAGATGTGTGAACTGGCTCCATTGAGAGGCGGTCACAGTCTCCTGTCATGCGAATTGAATGCGGGGAAATCAGCATCCAATTTGCATAAGTGTGAACCCAGCCTTAAAGATAAAGATGCTGCATACTCAGTAAAGCCGGCCATAGACGGTTCGAATTTCGAACCATGTAAGGACAGGCTGATTGTAGCCAAGTTGATCGATCGGTCAGCTTGGGTACAACCAGCCTGTCTGATTTTTCATGCGATTGCTGCCAGCGGCTATAGCCCTGCCGGGAGAACACAATAGCCCCACTGGAGGGATTCCTGTGGTTGCAGGAAAGAAAATCTCACCGTCTTTGGCCTGTGCTTTAGTGATTACATTTTGCGGCTGAAAGTACATAAAAACTGAGGGTTTAATATCACTTTAAAGGCTAGTCTGTAGTGTTTTCTGTCTTGAACTGGAACCGTCTTTCTGCAAATCAGATTTGGCAGTAATCACTGACTTGAAATCTAATATTTGTAATAATTGACTTGGTAAACAGGACTGTTCTGTCACCCATGTAATTTATGTGCACAGTAAGATTCTCGTTATGGTCCTTGCAATAAACCTATTATTGTTTGACTTCCTTTTTCCATTCTGATTATGATAAAGTGATAACTCAGTCACGCTGTACTGGTTACAGATTTTTCCACAAAAGGACTATTATAAAAAACACAACTGTCAATGCATTGCATACTATTAGTAAGATTGTACATGATAAGAATTAACCTAAAGTATGTATTAAACATTGGCATTTAATAGCTACATTAACATTAAAATCTAATATCTAACGTTGATAAGGTTGGTTACATACAGAAGTTTAAAGGGATACAAAATTCAAAATTTGTAATTGTGTAAATATGTAAGATCTGTAATATGTTGCCTGGATGACAGTCCAAACTCAGAGCAATGGCTGGGTTCCAGGAATGACTATGCTGAATGAATGCGGGCGCAACACTACCCTGTCTTAAGCCCCGTACACACGATCCGAATATCGTACGAAAAATGACGTCCGAGGAAGAATCGTACGATAATCGGATCGTTAGTACAGAGCTTCGAGAGCCGATCATGACAGTTCATCCGATATTATTTAATCGGACGTGCACGAAAATTTTCCTCGTACGATAACAAATCGTACGATTTTCATTTAGTCAGTACAGTTGTCGTCCAAAAATACAATACAAATACATTACAACACATGACATCACTTCCGATTTTTTTTTCTGTCGTACGAGAATTTTTGTGACTTTAATAACCTTTTAAATTTTACTTGCGACTATTAAGCGAAAAAAGTCGTACGATCCGTCGTACGATATTCGGATTGTGTGTACGGGGCATTACTGGATATTGAAATCACTCCTCCCGAGTCCTTCTTAAGCCCCTTTCACACTTATGCGACTTCAAATTTGCCAGATTTTACCGCAATTTTGCGGCCGCAATTTTGCCACGATTTGTGGCCACAATTTCAAGGAATGCCTGTGTAATTGGCATCAAAATCAGACCAAAGTAGCGTAGGGACTACTTTGAAGTCGGAACGACTTGAAGTCGTACTAATATGAATGGTTGTCTTTGGAAATCATGGGGAATATCTTGTCATGCTACTTTGCAGTCCCAAATCGTGGGACAAGTTGTACAAGTGTGAAAGGGGCCTTACAGATATATATATGTAATTATTAAATATTTAGGGCTTTTGTGGCCCCACGGTTTCCACTGTGCTGAGTTTAGTAGGGTTTAATACTGCTTTAAGTAGTCATCGATTCTTGACCAGATAAGACATTGGGATCAACAAAGACCCAAAGGCTGACCTTAAACTGATAGATGTTTTTGCAGGCTGAATAAAAAAAAAAAATCTAAAAGATTCCTTCATTCACGCTATACAGTGCGGATGGATGAATCTCCAGCTGTGGCTATTGGATTCTGACAACCACCGGTGGTAGTTGTCAGAGTATCCATACAGCGTATGCATCTGATTGGACACAACACTATTTGGACAAAAACATTTTACCAGATTTTTCGATCCAAGAATGTCAGATGGGAGGAGGGCAACGATCCACCCAAATTAAATTTAGTCAGATAATCAGGAACCAGACAAAATCCACACAATTGAAAGACAGATTTAGCCAATCTTTATTTGGTGGAGCCAGGACTACAGTAAATATTTCTCCTTATTCTGACACGTCTAGACAAAGTAAGCAGTTGTAACTAAAGGCATTTGTTTGTTTCCTTTTGAATAGAGTAAGGGAGGGTTATAACCCCTGTCAGTTCATTTGCCATCTGTTTCCCATAGGGGATATTTCACTTCATGTCCAATAGCCAAAACAGGAAGTGTTAGAAAATCTCTTCAAAGTTAGAAGTTGGGTGTCACCAGAAATGGTGTCTGCATTGGAAGATTTACCCTCTACAGGTACTCCTCACTTAACGACCAGGTTCCATTCCAACGACTAGGTCGTTAAACGAATTGGTTGTTAAACAAGGAATCACAAGTAATCAATATTTTAAGCATTTTTAACTACTATACTGTACTGTATTGTGATAAAAAGGTCTAAACACAAAACTCCAGCTCAATAACATTGTTTTAATTTGCATAAGTACAGAACAAAAGGAGGAGTATCTGTATTACTATTCCGGTGTCAACCCAAAATGTGAGAATATTTTTTTTTATATTTCTTTATATTTTTCTATTTTTACTTTGGATGAAATAGGAAAAATAGAGAAGGTGAATCTCCCTAATGCCGCGTACACACGTCCGTTTTTAATGTCATTTTTTAAACCGACGTTTTTCTCGTCGTTTTTTTTCTTGTTTCCACTCCACCCTGTCTTGCGTACACACGATCATGAAAAAAACCGCTCGAGCAAAGCGCAGTGACGTACAACACATACGACGGCACTATAAAGGGGAAGTTCCGCTTGAATGGCGCCACCCTTCATGTTAGTAAAGTTTGTTGAGCGATGATTCGCGCTTTTCAGCCTCGTGCATTTCAGTCCGTTACAGCGTGATGAATATGCTATCTCCATTACGAACGCTAGTTTTACCAGAACGAGCGCTCCCGTCTCATACTTGATTCTGAGGATGCGCATTTTTTTCCCCTTGTAAAAGCATACACACTACCGTTTTTCACGTCGTTAAAAAAAACGACGTGAAAAACGACGTGAAAAAATAGAGCAGGTTCTAATTTTTTTAGCCCATTTTTCACGTCGTTAAAAATGCTCTGGAGCCTACACACGATCGTTTTTAATGCCCAATTTAAAAAATGGCATTTTTAACAACGTGAAAAACGATCGTGTGTACGCGGCATAAGTCTAGGTTCACACTAGCCCACACTGTGAGTTCTGGTTGCGGGGACCGCATCGATTCCGGCACCTACTACCACCCGCAGCTGCTCTTGCAAGACGCGCAAGGCTGACATTCATTCTGGATGGCACCCCCACGCATCTCAGCCCGCAACGCGATCTCGGGTGCGGGAACCGTGCGGAAATTGCATGGTCAAAAAGACCATACGTTTTCCCTGCAACCGCATATTTATTTCACGCGGCACAGCAGCCCATTCAAATGAATGGGCTGCCATGCTCGAGCAAACACAGGACGCCTGGCCCGAGCTAGTGTGAACTGAGCCTAACGTGGGCACAAAGAGCAATAGAAACTGACAAGTGTTCTAAACCTTCTCTGCTCTGTCCAAAAAAAAATAAGTTTAGTTAAGTTGGCCATACACCATACAATTTTCTTATTCAATTTTCTTCAGATTTCCCTTAAACTATGTAGTGTAAAGCCTCGTACACACGGTTGGACTTCCATCGGACTTTTCCGTGGTTTTTTGTCCGAACGGAGTTGGTTGGGAACACCCATAGCATACACACGCTCGGACTTTTCTGCAAACTTTCTTAAAACTTCTTACAACATCACGTGTTTTTTCTGCTCTTTTCTGATCTTTACTGCCACCCTTTGGTCAACTTCTGCTATTGTTGGTTGATTTTAACATTAGTTGTTTTGTCCATCGGACTAAAGTCCGATGGTTATCTGTACACACGGTCGGACTTTGCTCCATCGGACTTTTGTTGGGCAAAAGTTTGTCCGTTTGCAGACCCAACTTTTGTCCGATGAAATCCAAAACGAAATGAAAAAAGTTTGTCCGATGGAGCGTACACACGGTCGGATTGTTGGTCCAACTTGCTCAAAACGAAGTTTGTTGGGCAAAAGTCCGACCGTGAGTACGGGGCTTAAGGGTCTGTCTATATGCATACAAATTGAAAGTGTTCAGGTTTGACATCATATTATATGGTTTTGGTAAATCTAAAGGAAAGTTGTACAAGAAAATTATATGTATGACCAAGCCTTTCCCTTGCAGTGCAGGGCAAGGGAGCATTTTACCCAATTCCTGGAGTTGAGCTTTAAAGATCTTCCTTGCTAAAAAAAAAACTAGACATGTGCATGACAGAAAAAATTGTTTTGTTTCGATTCGTTAATCTAGTTATTTAGTTTTGTTAAATCTGGTTGATTCATTCAATTCGTATTCGGAATTCGTATTCGGATTTTTTCGAATTTTCTTAGAATTTACCGATTTTCTTTTTCGAATTTAAAACGTTCGAATCGATAAATTTTGAATCGGTCGAATCGAAAACTTTAGATTTTTTTTTTCCGTTTCCAATGTGGCAAGGTGAACAAACAAAAGAAAAATCTTCATCAAATTATTACAATGACTCTTTAAATCACCTTTGGCGTAACTAAAATGGTACTCTTTTAAAGTGGTTGTAAACCCTTAGAATTTATTTTATTTTTTAAAACTACCTGTAAGAGAAAGGCATAATGAGCTAATATGACTAGCATAATTGCTCATTATGCATCACTTACCTTAGATCGGGGCCCCCGAAGCCGTCCTCGTCTCCCTCTTCAGCCGCATCCATCGCTGCGGCGATAGCCGGAAGGTTACTTCTGGCTATCGCCGCACCAGCCAATCACAGCGCCGCTCCGGCGCTGTGATTGGCCGGAGCGGCGGAGACGTCACTCTGCGCATGCGCGTGAGAGCCGTCACAGTCGGCTACGCCCAGCGATTGCTGGGAAGTAGCCGATTTTGTGAATGGGATTAACCCCATGAATGCGTAGACAGCGGCGCCTGTCACTTTTAGTAAATATCTCCTAAACCGTGTAGGTTTAGGAGATATTTCTTGCACCTACAGGTAAGCCTTAATCTAGGCTTACCTGTAGGTGCAAGTTGAAAAAGTGGGTTTACAACCACTTTAACACACACAGTCTTTGATTCCAGCAATATGTGTACAGTTAAGCCTCATACACACGATCGGATTTTCTGCGGACAAAGCGTAATGCCGCGTACACACGACCGCTTTTCATGTCAAGAAAAAAAACGTCAATTTTCTCGACGTTATTTTTCTTGTTTCCTCTCAAGCATGCCTTGCCTACACACGATCGTGAAAAAAACTGATCTAGCAAAGCGCGGTGACGTCCAACACGTACGACGGCACTATAAAGGGGAAGTTTCATTCTGTTCGCGCCACCCTTTTGGCTGCTTTTGCTGATTTCGTGTTTCCGCGTGTTAGTAAAAGTTTGGGAAGAGACGATTCACGCTTTTCAGTCTTCGTGCTTTAAAGATCGTTTTCGGGAGTTCAGTTTGTGCTTGTGGGTTTGTATCTGGCTTTCAGTGCGTGTAGTGAGTTCGTATCTGTTTTTGCAGTGCGTTCTTGTCCGCGCGTTACTGTTTTTCAGCTCGTTCTTCATAGGCCTTGCTGTTCTTCAGTGCGTTCTTTTAGTTCGTTCTGATTAGACAACCGTTTTGAAGCCATGTTGCGCGTACGTTCTTGTCGCCGAGATCGTGCTGTGCTTGCTGCTGGGCTTGTTGCTATGTCCCAGATCCGGTCCATGAGGAGGGTGAGGAGGAGTTCATGGACCAAGAATTGGTTGCTCCAGAGGGACCAATTATGTCATATGCCTCTGCTGCGGGAGATCCGGGAGAATAACCCTGATGATTTCAGGAATTTTCTTAGGATGTCTGACCCCGTTTTTCAGCAGCTCTTGGCTTTGGTGTCCCCCTATATCACCAGGCAGGACACCGTTATGCGGGAAGCCATTACTGCTGAGCAGAGGCTCATCGCCACGTTGCGATACCTTGCGACTGGGAGAAGCTTGCAGGACCTCAAGTTCTCGACAGGCATCTCCCCCCAGGCTCTGGGCGTCATTATCCCAGAGACCTGCTCTGCCATTATCCAGGTCCTTCAGGAGGACTATCTTAAGGTAAGTTTTCTCCTTTATAAACATCACAATCTATGTTTTTTTATGCTTGCTAATGTATAGTATATTTTGAACTGTCTCTAATTACCATGATTTGAATATGCTGTGAATGTCCCCTTTGTCCCCCTGCATGTTGTAAGCTTTGAATGTTCTATGTTTTTGGGCTACATGCATATTTTTTGGTCAAGCAATCTCCAGCATTAGATCCTGGGCCCAAACACACCTAGCCTAGTCAATCCTCATTTTTGTTTTGAACGCTCCATTGTAGTGCTTAGATTGCCTGATTCCCACCCCCCCCCCCCCTAATTTTTTAAGTTTGTCTAATCTACCCAAATAAATTACATCGTACTATAGATTTTAATTATGATGTCCCCAACTCATCTCAAACCCTCCACCCTCTCCGAATTTCTCAGGTCCATCAGAGTGGGTGATTTTTTTGTTGCTTATTTTTCTATCTTATTCAAGCGGACCTCCATCCTAAATTTTGTGGGTCCGCTCATTGTAACCCTCCCCCGGTGTCAAAATTGACACCTTTCAGGGGGGAGGGGGGTGAAGATACCAGTTTAAGACAGGTATATTCACCCACATCCGGGAGTCATCTCTGCGGCAAATCTGCCTGAGCCAAGTCACTTCCCGCAGAAGACCCGTAGTGTTCTTGGAAACACTTGTCTCACAGAACACAGGAGGACCAGTCTGAACTGCGCAGCGCTTCTCGTGCATGTGCGTTTGGGAACCGGGCAGTGAAGCCGCAAGGCTTCTCTTCCTGGTTCCCTCACTGAGGATGGCAGAGGGGGCAGCAGAGTGACGAGCAATTGTTCGTCCTCTGCTGCGGACGTTGCTGGACTCCAGGACAGGTAAGTGTACAATTAGCAAACCTCTGCAGCTGCTGTAGCTGGAGCTGCTGTGTTATTTTATATTATTTTGGCTGCGTAGCTCCGCTCTAAAATCCTCCTTACAAATTAATGCTATCCTGATGTTTTGCCCAGAGTGTTTTGTGCTAACATCCTTGCAATGTATAGGTAGTAAAGTATATATTTGTTTTTTTTTTCCTTTGACTCCACAGTTACCATCGACGCCACAGGAATGGCAGAATGTGGCATCTGATTTTTCTCAGCGGTGGAACTTTCCCAACTGTGGAGGAGCCATTGATGGCAAGCACGTCCGCATCGTGCCACCAGCCCATTCTGGGTCTTTTTTTTGGAATTACAAAGGCTTCCACAGTATTGTGCTCATGGCGGTGGTGTCTGCGAACTATGAATTCCTATTTGTTGATGTTGGGAAAAATGGGCGGATGTCTGACGGTGGTGTTTTCGCCCAGACCGAGTTTGCAGACCGGCTTCTTTCAGACGACCTGGCATTGCCACCTGCTGAAGATAATGAACATGGCCTCCCTTTTGTGTTCCTGGCAGATGAGGCTTTTGCGCTTGGACCACATTTGATGAGGCCTTTTCCCCAAAGGTCCCTCACCCCTGAGAGGAGGGTGTTTAATTATCGTCTGGCCAGAGGGCGAAGGGTGGTGGAAAACGCCTTTGGCATCATGGCCAGTCGCTTCCGGCTTTTTCTGACCGCAATAAACATGCCGGAGTATAAATGGAACCATTTGGTCATGTGTTGTTGCATACTGCACAATTTTTTAATCAAACACTCCACAAATTATCTTGCTACACTTGACCTTCAGGGCACACAGGGTTTGGATGGACCATTGCCAGCCCAGTTAGCTGGCCCTACAGGCTTGGCCCCCCAAAGCGGCCGTGATGTGCGGCAACGCTATGTCGAATATTTTATGGGTAGGGGGGCCATTGCAATGCCTGATCAGTTTTAAATCAATGTTGCTCATAATAAAAAATAATATCTTGAAAACATCTTGTTTGCTTTTTTTTTGTTGTATTTGTTCTTTCTTCTAGGTCAGTGATGGTGAACCTTGCCACTCCAGATGTTTTTCAACTCCATTTTCCATGATGCTCAACTACACTGCAGAGTGCCTGAGCAACATTAGAAATGTAGTTCCAAACCATCTGGGTTGCCAAGGTTCACCATCACTGTCCTTGGTTATACTAGTGCAGTTGTAGTCCCATGTTTTTTCCTAACAAGTAAATTACAAGCATTTATAGAGTCTAAACACACACATTTTTGTTGGGGGGGGGGGTCAACATTGATATAAGAAGCCACACATTGTTTACTGTTTAAAAAAATTTATGAGTATAAAATTGGTAAGGTTTGTATCAAAATATAACCCCAATTTTTTGAGAAATTTCAAAAATATTTGCTTTTTACAACTCAGTACAAAACTGTACAACACGAACAATATCCCTTTATAGAAATAAAACATTTCCCCCCAAAAAATAAACATTTTTTTTTAAATATATACAAGTTTTAAACACTCCCAAGAATATGCTCAATTTTTTTTAATTTTTTCTCCATCATTTTATTTGTTTGGTACATCTGGACCAGGTTGTGTTTGATGGTTTCAACCTCCCGAGAGCAGACCCTCACTTCTTTAAGCAACATCTGGGCAGTGGCTCTGGTGAAGGTTGCTGGTGCCGCAGGCATTAAAGTCCCTTTAAGTTGTGAAAAGAAAATGTCTTACTAAATATACAGGCAAACATCTATTACGTGAGGCTGTGGTGTATGACACTGACCTGGTGAGTTGCCATTTCCCTCTTCTGCCACATCCTGCAGTTGTGGGTCTTGAGTTGGTGGTGCGGGGTTTGCAGCCTCGTGTCTCTTAGCTCTTTGAAGCCCTAGGAGATATAACCAAAAGGTTGACTTGTGTAACTAAATATATTTAGGCGTGAAAGAGGAATATTAATCATTCTTGGGAAGTGTGTTACAATTGTATTACTGATAATTTTGGAGAAGATGAACACATGATTGTATCCATTTCCAAAGATGGTAGATTAATGTCTTTAGGTCATGTTTCACACATGGAAACACACCAGGTATCCACTGGATCACCTGTGTGTGACACCATCAAAAGGTTGTTCTTGTGGCCCACACTTGTGCTAATGAGTCCAGATGTGTAAGCAGCTGCTGAGCATACTCTTGTAAACGTACACTGAATCTAGTTACATTAACCAAATATAATTACCAACAACTACACAAACATGTTTATAATTACTTCTCACATAAACATTTCATGATGTCCTGTTTCATGTTCTTGGGCACAAGAATCCAACGTTGAAATCCTCGTTCAATACCACCCAAACGATGTTTTGGTGGAATACATTGCTAAAAACATTAGAACATGCCTATTATTTTGTGATTGATAAAATGTCGTTCGAACAATGATGAATCGTGGCAAAAGCTTGTGATTGAGTGAACGTTTGAACGACCATTTATACGATCGATTCGTGTGGCCAAAAACATGAAACATGACATTTTTCACTGTAATACATACATTATTTAAAAAGCACATGCAACACCACGTTATTAGGCAAAATCACATTTAATGTTAATCTACTTACTTTTTTTGATGACTTTTTTAATCTTTTTATATTGATCCGGCTCACGCAACTTAATGTCCGACCATCGTTTCCGGATCTGTTCCCGCGACCTGCGAACCCCAAATTTTACAAAGAGCGTTTTGACCACTTTATCCATGATCTTGGCCTTCACTTGATTTGGCTTTTGTAGGGCCCATGTTTGGCGTCGTAATCATCCCGGAGCAATATGGTGACCATCTCCACCATCTCCTCAAAGCTCATGTTAGTGGCTTTATACCTTCTGGGTCGGGGCCTGCTTTCTTCCCCACTTTCCACATCATGTTGGTGATTCGCCGACATGTTTACACTCTCCGTCATTAAGGAGTAGCGAGAAGGGGCGGGGAAAGTAGTGTAACGAACGTCAGGGGCGGGAAAGCGTGCGGAGCGTCACGCATGCGCACTGTATATAACTCCAAAAAACATTGTTGAAAGCGACGTTCAGTGAGTGGAAGAAGGTCGGAGGAGACGAACGTGTAGATCGCGGGTACGTAACATTTTTCTTACTTGATATGGCTGTGTCCAGGAGCATTAAACCTATAAACATTCATTCACTGTATGTTCGGGGCCGGGGTTGGGCAATATGCATGTAACTTGGCGCTTGCTTCCCGTGCTGTTAGTACTGGCCGTGCACAAAGTGTCATTTTTGAATTGGGACTATAAACTTTGAAAAGTCAATCGCGGCTCTAAATGAATTCTTGCCTCCCGGCAAATGGCAAGACTTTGAAAACTGATTTGTACCTGAAATAAAAAAACGTGGGGTTCCCCCAAATTCGAGTTGCAGGCCCTTCAGGTCTGTCAAGGATTTTAAGGGGAACTCCACCCCCAAATCATGAAAAAAAAGGGCGTGGAGTCCCCCCCAAAATCCACAACAGACCCTTTATCCGAGCACGCAACCTGGCCGGCCGCAGGGGAAGAGGGGGGGACGAGAGCGGCCCCCCCTCCCTCCTGAACCGTACCAGGCCACATGCCCTCAACATGGGAAGGATGTCCCCATGTTGATGGGGACAAGGGCCTCATCCCCACAACCCTTGCCCGGTGGTTGTGGGGGTCTGCAGGCGGGGGGGCTTATCGGAATCTGGAAGACCCCTTTAACAAAGGGGCCCCCTAGATCCCGCCCCCGATCCCGCCCCCTGGTACGGTTCAGGAGGGAGGGGGGGCGCTCTCTCGTCCCCCCCTCTTCCCCTGTGGCCGGCCAGGTTGCGTGCTCGGATAAGGGTCTGTTATGGATTTGGGGGGGGGGCTCCACGCCATTTTTTAAGGGAATTTGTGGGGGAGTTCCCCTTAAAATCCTTGACAGACCTGATATGGATATTTGGGGGAACCACAATGCTTTCCCAATGTTTGTATCAATGACTTTTCTATGTATTGCAATTGACAGGAGACAACAATTAATTATATCCAGGAGTGAATTTAGGGTTAATTAAAATTTAATAAAAAATGACACTTGGTGCAGGGACAGTTCGAGGTACTCCTTTATTTTTGGGGAGTCCTTTTATTCACCCTATTTACAGGGCTTAATTTACCTAAATGGGATTTGGGTTCGGGTAAAGTCAGGTCACGAACTCTAGCTTTTTACAAAGTTAGCTAAAAAGAGTTCAACACAAACATCCAGGTGTCCACTCAACTCTATGATGACTGATCAATTGCTACGTTAGTGGCCTATATATGGTTAGAAAGATTTGGAGTAGTCCTGACTGGCATTCCTTTTTTGGTTTTGGGTTTTGAATTGCACAGATAATGAAGGCATTTAAGGACCCCGATTTTATGCTGGAATTCCTCCAAAGATGGAAAAATCTTCCAATTTTATGGGAGACTAAAAATAAAAATAATAAAAATAAAGAAGCCAGGAAGAGAGCACTGGAGACCTTGCTGGAATTTGTGAAAACTCAGATCCCCACAGCAACACTACAGGATCTGAAGAACAAAATTGGGACCATTAGGGGCACATACCGGGCTCAAAGGAATAAAGTTCAAAAATCCCTGCGGTCAGGAGCAGGTGCAGAGGACCAATACATACCAAATATGTGGTATTATCAGCACCTGAGTTTCCTAGATGAACATCTGGAATCCAGGGAATCCCTTTCCAGCCTTCCACCCAGAACGACCTCCAGCCTTCCTTGCAGCCAACCCTCCAGCCAACCCTCCAGCCTTCCCTCCAGCATTCCATGCAGCCAAGCCTCCAGCCAAGATGAGGTCTCTTTGGAGGAACAACCTCAAGTCCTGGAGGAGCCGGATTTAAATATTTGGAGCCAGGTATAATATTTCACAAAATATTTAGAGTAATAAAAGTTGAATGTTGTAAACGTTTAAAAAAAAGTGTGAAAAATGTTAACAGTTTAAAAAAAGTGTCTGACATATCAATAGACAGCAGTGGCCACAAATTAAGGGCACCAAAAAGATATATACTGGTGTCAGAATGATTGACTTTAATATTTAGTAGCATTCAATTACCAAATGTCATGAGGTGACAAATGTGTGTGAAAGATGAAGGCAAAACTAACTCGATGTACCTTTCTTTTACAGGATGAGGAGGCAGGCCCCAGTGGGACCCAGGAAGAGGCAGGCCCCAGTGGGACCCAGGAAGAGGCAGGCCCCAGTGGGACCCAGGAAGAGGCAGGCCCCAGTGGTACCCAGGAAGAGGCAGGCCCCAGTGGGACCCAGCACAACACCAGGCCCCAGATCCCTCTGCTGCGGATTCCTGCCAAAAGATCTAGGAGGCTGGTTCAAATGGAGGAGGAGACACAGGCCCTAATTAGGGAGGCTACTGCTGCACTCCGAGAGCCCCCCACCGCTGCAGAGGGATTTGCTGCCCTTATTGGGGAGAAACTGCCACAAATGGGACTGGACCAGAGGCTGAAGTGTGAAACACTTATATTGAAGGTGGTCAATATGGGCCTGTTGAACAAACTAAAGGAGTTCACAGATGTTGTGGACCTTTCCTATTTTTTTGCCCAAGTTCCTGCCCCACTCCATGCTCCTGCCCCACTCCATGCTCCTGCCCCACTCCATGCTCCTGTCCCAGGCCCTGCTCCCGTCCCAGTCCCTGCTCCTGTTCCAGACCCTGCTCCTGCTCCAGTCCCTCCTCCACGGACACAGCCTCCAAGGAAGGCTGCAGGGAAGGTCAAACAAAAAAGACGAAAATGAACCCAGGATATGTGCCTCACATGGGGCCAGTTTTGGTCTTCAGATGCTTTGGTGTTTGCTGTGGTGATCTGGGTGTGCACTAATTTCAGCAGGGTCTCCAGTGCTGTCTTCCTGGCTTCTTGATTTGTAGTTTACATATGGTTTTGTTTTGGCTTACCTTTTAATTTGTTATTAGACCATAATAAATGGGAATTTTTTTTTGAAGATACAAAATTAACATGTGTTTTTCTTCTAAATAGCCAGTTTGTAAGTGAGTAGGCAGGGACAGTGGATAAAAAATTGAGAAATTAACAAGGGACACTAACCTCATTGAGGCAAAATTAGAATAAAGAATAATGTTGTGGTAACTTGACACACTCCAAAATAGCAAATAATATGTAAAAACAGTCTAAAATCTAAGACCACAAATTAAAGCAAAAAAAATAAAATATAAAAATAAATTTAAAAAGTTTGGGGTATTTAGGGAGATCTGGCTCCCCAAAATAGAGATTAATCATGATAAAACAATAAATCATGAAGACCAAAGATTGTCCTAACTCTGGGAGAATATCAGCAGCAAGAGAATTAGAATATTGCAGCATTAGAACGAAGAAAAGAATGCGCTGCATTAAACGATGTAATAATTTCATGCATGACGAATGTGCCATCTCCATTCCGAACAGTAGTTTTACCAGAACGAGCGCTCCCTTCTCCTCACTTGCTTCTGATCATGCGCGCTTTTTTAACGTCGTTAAAGCCTACACACGATCATTTTTCATGATGAAAAAAACGACGACCTGAAAAACGGCGTGAAAATTTAGAACATGTTCTAATTTTTCGCGTCGTTTTTAATGGCGTTTTTCTCGTTGAAAAAAACGACATAAAGCCCACAGACGATCGGTTTTCTCGGCGAGAAAAAAAAATGACGTTATTCTCGTCGAGAAAAGCGGTCGTGTGTACGCGGCATAAGACTTTTGTCCGAAGTGCGTTGGTCATAAACTTGTATTGCATACAAACGGCAAAGAATTGTCGGCCAACAAACACGAAACTACGTGGTTTTTCAGCTCTTTAGCGCCACATTTTGGGCAACTTCTGCTAATGTTGTGTTATGGTGAGCATTGCTTCTAAAGCCCCGTACACACGGTCGGACTTTTCCCCAACAAACTTAGTTTTAAGCAAGTTAGACCAACAATCCGACCGTGTGTACGCTCCATCGGACAAACTTTTTTCGTTTGGTTTTGGATTTCATCGGACAAAAGTTGGGTCTGCAAACGGACAAACTTTTGCCCAACAAAAGTCCGATGGAGCAAAGTCCTATCGTGTGTACAGATAACCATCGATGGACAAAACAACTAATGTTATGCCGCGTACACACGATCATTATTCACGGCGGTTAAAAAACCACCGTGAATAATGACAGAAAAATGAGGGAACCGCTTGGTTCCCTACACGCGGTCGTTTTTTCCGTAATTTTTTCTCTTGACGAGAAAAACGACCGTCTGTGGGCTCCGCGGCAGTGTTTCCCTATGGGAAAACTGCCGCGGAAAAAAATGCTGGATAAAACGACGAGAAAATTTAGAACATGTTCTAATTTTTCTCGTCGTTTTTTATGCCGTTTTTCTCGACGAGAAAAACGACATAAAGCCCACAGACAATCGTTTTTCTCGGCGAAAAGAAAAAATTCAGTTTTTCTCATCGAGAAAAGCGGTCGTGTGTACGCGGCATTAAAATCAACCAACAATAGCAGAAGTTGACCAAAGGGTGGCAGTAAAGATCAGAAAAGAGCAGAAAAAACACGCGATGTTGCAAGAAGTTTTAAGAAAGTTTGCAGAAAAGTCAGAGCGTGTGTATGCTATGGGTGTTCCCAACCAACTCCGTTCGGACAAAAAACCATGGAAAAGTCCGATGGAAGTCCGACCGTGTGTACGAGGCTTTAGAATGCGTGTTTGTACTTTGGAGTTTTGTCTGACGGACTTGTGTACACACGATCGGATAATCCGACAACACACAATTGTTGGCAGACAATTTTAAAGCATGCTATCCCCCATTTGTTCTTGAAAAATCCGACAACAATTGTCCGATGGAGCGTACAAACGGTTGGATTTTCCAACAATAGCCTTTCATCACACAATTCCCGTCGGATAATCCGATAGTGTGTACGAGGCTTTGGAATTCGACTGAAGTTTGATGTAAAATTTGATTCGAATTCCAGTCTGAATTTCCGAAATTCCGACGAATTTCGTTTAGTTATTCGGAGCATTCGGTAAAATTTGTTTATATTGTAATTCAGGTATTCAAATATATTCAAATCTCCGAATAATGAAAAATTTGTCTGAATATTATTTCGTAAGGCCCCTTTCACACTGGGGCGGTTTGCAGGCGCTAGCAAAATAGCGCCTGCAAACCGTCCCTAAACAGCGGCTGCTGTTTCTCCAGTGTGAAAGCCCAAGGGCTTTCACACTGGAGCGGTGCGCTAGCAGGACGGTAAAAAAAGTCCTGCTAGCCGCATCTTTGGAGCGGTGAGAAGAGCGGTGTGTTTACCGCTCCTCTGCCGCTCCTTCCCATTGAAAGCAATGGGAACCCGCGGTAATACCGCCGGCAATGCACCTCTGCAGAGGCGCATTGCTGGCGGTATTAACCCTTTTTCAGCCCCAGTGTGAAACCAGCCTTACAAAATGAACCGCGCATGTCTAAAAAAAAAGCTATATGCTCACATAATACACTCAATGTGGTGCTATGCAATATGAAGAATATGCTACAAGGTATAGGAAATGCACATACAATGTAGTCATTTGATAATTAAAAAAGGGCAAAGAAGTAAATCCAGAAAGATCAATCCTATAAAGAAATCAGACACGTCATTGAGGTACTGCGGATTCATTTTTGGGATAACTTTCTGGGTCTACTTCAGAATGATGTTTTGGTAGTCAGGCCATGTAATGCCTATAGGCATCATTTATTTATGGATCCTGGTCCTAATGTAAAAAAAAAAGAAAAAAATCTATGATAAATCTAGCTTGTTTGATAAGTTAGAGAATAATTAGGATAGTTTATCTGTTTACCCAGACAAGGAAATAAAGTTACAAAAATCTGCGTATTTCAGAATGCTTTGCCGCCTCTCTGGCCCACATCAAGTGTTTGTTTAGCAGGATGTAGTAAACATGTAGCAGCATGCTGTCCCCTGTAGGGATGATTTAGCCCTCTGGTCACTCATGAACAAAGGAACACCCTTTTCTCACACAGAACAAACTGATTACACCAGGAGGCCAGCCCTAGCAAACATTTCTTTTATCGAACGTCCCAGTAAAACTGAGCTTTATCATCTGACTTGACTGCGTCATTGCGGTAAAAAATGAGCATCAATTTGACCCCACTACACTAAAATCAAATCAAACGATCGCTCATAAAATGAGAACTTTCAACTTCATTTTTATTAGTGTAGCAATACCCTCTTTAGGGCCGCTGTTTAGTTTTGGGTTTTGCACGTTACCTCTTCAGCTGTGTTGTCCGGGTAGGAAAGTCTGTAGTAATGCAATGTCCACACAGATGGAAAACCTCCAACAGTTAGGCTTTATTTTTCTTATGCAGTATAACTTTGAGAAGTAGAAAGTACGGAAGAGTAGGGGAAGGTTCAGGCACTCGCCACAAAAGTTGACAAAGGTAGAAGTTCAAAGTCACTCACCACTCTCAATGTTAGAGTGGGTATTGGTCACCCGGATAGTCCCCTCTCACATGGCCTAGCAGCCGGGATGACACACGAATCAGCAAGAGGGCAGTCTCTGCCACAGACTGTCCAAGGTGAAGAAGGTCTCTGCCACAGACCTGTTCAAATGTACAAAGTCTCTGCCACAGACCTGTTTGAAGTTGAGCGAATGGATAGTCCAGGAATCTTCTGCCACAGGATTTTAAAGTCCCAAACTTCCAGCCGTACAGTTTAAAGAGCCTTTAACCACTTGCCGACCGCGCCATGGACAAAAGACGTCCACAGCGCGGTCGAGTTATCCAGGGTGGACGTCCCAGGGACGTCCTCCCAGAATCTTGCTCCCGCGCGCCCCCTGGAAATGTCCATGACCGCCGGGTCCGGAAGACCCGGCGCATCACGGATCACGGTAGATGGCCGCTAATCGCGGCCGTTTACCACGTGATCGCTCCGTCAAATGACGGAGCGATCACTTATAAACAGACCGACGTCATGTGATGACGCCGGTTCCTCCCTCCCCTCTCTGTACCGATCGGTACGGTGTGAGAGGAGAGGGGAGGGAGCGGATCATGTCCGCTCCCTCCCCCATGTCAGATCATGTCAGCTGTGGGCTGGATCTGTGACAATTGTAGTCACAGATCCAGCCATCCATCCATCCCTGCTCAGCCATCCCTGTGCAATACCCTGCCAATACTCTGCAATACACCCTGCAATACCCTGTACAATACCCTGTGCAATACTCTGCAATACCCTGTGCAATACTCTGCAATACCCTGTGCAATACTCTGCAATACCCTGCTCATACTGTGCAATACCCTGCCCATACTCTGCCCATACTGTGCAATACTCTGCCATATTCCGCAATACCCTGCCATACTCCTCAATACTCCTCAATACCCTGCAATACTCCTCAATACCCCTCAATACGCAATACTCTGCAATACCCGGCAATACTCTGCAATACCCGGCAAAACTCTGCAATACCCGGCAATACTCTGCAATACCCAGCAATACTCTGCAATACCCGGCAATACTCTGCAATACCCGGCAATACTCTGCAATGCCCGGCAATACTCCGCAATACCCGGCAATACTCCGCAATACCCGGCAATACTCCACAATACCTGGCAATACTCCACAATGCCCGGCAATACTCCACAATACCCGGCAATACTCCACAATACCCGGCAATACTCAATACCCGGCAATACTCCTCAATACCCGGCAATACTCCTCAATACCCTGCAATACTCCTCAATACCCTGCAATACTCCTCAATACCCTGCAATACTCCTCAATACTCGGCAATACCCCGCAATACCCGGCAATACCCGGCAATACTCGGCAATACCCGGCAATACTCCTCAATACCCGGCAATACTCCTCAATACCCTGCAATACTCCTCAATACCCTGCAATACTCCTCAATACCCCGCAATACTCGGTAATACCCGGCAATACCCGGCAATACTCCTCAATACCCCGCAATACCCGGCAATACTCCGCAATACTCCGCAATACCCGGCAATACTCTGCAATAACCAATTCCCGCCCGCCGGCCGTCATATGACGTCCTTGACTTTGTGGGGGTATATCTGAATGATGGGAGCAGCTACAGGCATCATTCACATATTCGCTTTTTTAGCCGGCGATTCCCTACACCATAAGAATGATCATAGCGGCTGTTCCAACCGCTTGATCGCTCTTACGCGAGGTGAGAGGGGATGCCCCCCCTCCCGCTGCCCTCCGGTGCTTCTACCGACTCACCGCTACGATCAAAGCCAAGATTGTTTTTTTTTGGGGGGTTTTTTTCAGGCTTCCCAGCCTAGAGGTGAGATGTGGGGTCTTATTGACCCCATATCTGACTGTAAAGAGGACCTGTCATGCCATATTCCTATTACAAGGGATGTTTACATTCCTTGTAATAGGAATAAAAGTGATCAATAAAAAATTTGGGGCGGAAAAACATGTCAAACTAAAATAAATAAAGTAAAATGAACAATAAAATATATATTTTTTTAAAGCGCCCCTGCCCCCGCGAGCTCGCATGCAGAAGTGAACGCATACGTAAGCCCCGCCCACATATGAAAACGGTGTTCAAACCACACATGTGAGGTATCTCTGCGAACGTTAGAGCGAGAGCAATAATTTTGGCCCTAGACCTCCTCTGTAACTCAAAACATGTAACCAGTAAAAATATTTAAAAGCGTTGCCTATGGGGATTTTTAAGTAGCGAAGTTTGGCGCCATTCCACGAGCGTGTGCAATTTTGAAGGGTGACATGTTAGGTATCTATTTACTCGGCGTAACTTCATCTTTCACATTATGCAAAAACATTGGGCTAACTTTACTGTTTTTTTTTTCTTTTAAGCACAAAACATTTTTTTTCCGTAAAAAACGCGTTAGAAAAATTTCTGCGCAAATACCGTGCAAGATAAAAAGTTGCAACGACCACCATTATATTCTCTAAGGTCTTTGCTAAAAAAACATATAAAATGGTTCTATGTAATTTTCTAGCAAACAAATGATGATTTTTACATGTAGGAGAGAAATGTCAGAATTGGCCTGGGTGCTCCAGAACGCCTGAAGGTGCTCCCTGCATGTTGAGCCTCTGTATGTGGCCACACATGTGGTATCGCCATACTCGGGAGTAATAGCAGAATGTGTTTTGGGGTGTAATTTGTGGTATGCATATGCTGGGTGTGAGAAATAACCTGCTAATATGACAATTTTGTGAAAAAAAAAAAGAAAAAAAAAATCTTGATTTTGCAAAGAATTGTGGGAAAAAATGACAACTTCAAAAAACTCACAATGACTCTTTCTAAATACCTTGGAATGTCTTCTTTCCAAAAAGGGGTCATTTGGGGGGTATTTGTACTTTTCTGGCATGTTAGGGTCTCAAGAAATGAGATAGGCCGTCAGTACTTCAGGTGTGATCAATTTTCAGATATTGGCACCATAGTTTGTGGACTCTATAACTTTCACAAAGACCAAATAATATGCACCAATTTGTACTTATTTTTACCAAAGATATGTAGCAGTATAAATTGTGGCCAAAATTTATGAAGAAAAAATACTAATTTGCAAAATGTTATAACGGAAACAAAGAAAAATTCATTTTTTTACAAAATTTTCAGTCTTTTTTCTCTTATAGCGCAAAAAATAAAAAACCCAACAGTGATTAAATACCACCAAAAGAAAGCTCTATTTGTGTGAAAAAAAGGGCAAAAATTTCATATGGGTACAGTGTTGTATGACTGAGTAATTGTCATTCAAAATGTGAGAGCACCGAAAGCTGAAAATTCGTCTGGTTAGGAAGGGGGTTTAAGTGCCCAGTTGTCAAGTGGTTAAGCCAATCCAGCGAACTACAGGGCCTGTAGTGTAATGGATCCCTCCCTAACAAAGCCGCCAGGCCTCACCCGAGACAGCAGTGCTTTCTCTCCATTTAGATGGGTAGCTTGGAATCCCCTCTCCGGATATAGTGTTGCATGACCGCGCAATTGTCATTGAAAGTGCGAGAACGCTGAAAGCTGAAAATTGGCCTGGGAAGGAAGGGGACGAAAGTGCCCAGTATTGAAGTAGTTAATAACATTCAATTACAATATGACTTGTGTCGCAGTTGTATAGTCTATATTATAATTTTTTCTTTGTTTGCTATTTCTTTCCCCCTGAAAGTGGAGTTACCCTTTAAACCCCGCAGCACCAGGAGATTACAGCCAGGGGAACGATGATTTCAATTATAATAACAGCCACTGCGGCAATTCAAAGTATCTTCAAATAGCAAAATGCTTTCAGCCTTGCTCTGGAGATCATCATCATGCAGCGTTGCCCAGTTGCCGCACAGCCATGGCAGGAAAAAAGTTTTGGACAGGCCCTGCACCTACTCATGGCGGCCCCAGCCACCCAGAGGCATACAGGCTTTTTGTGCAAAGGCAGCACAGTGCCAGGCAGGGAAGCCCAGTGAAGATCCCCAGAGCAAGGCTCAATGTAAATATTTGACTACATGGGTTACATTGAGAGGAGTGGGGAAGCTTTTAAGTACTTTGTTAAAGATGAAGTGAAGTTTCCCTTTAATTGTGCGTTTTTTGTGAAAATCCATTGTATCTATGGTAGTAAATCTATCATAGACCTTTACAAAACTATCTCCATTTGCAGCAGCTAATTGGAAAACTGCCTGATTTTCAATAGGCGAATGTCTAATTTTGTTGCTGATTTGTTTATGTGCGTATGCTGCACTTTTCTTTTGAGTAGACAGCAACGGACTCAATCATGCAATGAAGGCAAAAAAAAGGGAAGAAAGAAGAGGAAGAGAAACAGAAATGAATTATGGTTAATTTATAGGCCAACAGATCCAATATGTCATTTGGCTCTCCTGACATTCTGAATTGCTAGTGTATGTTGTGTAAGGGCAGTGGAGCCATGCTGGGGCAATCCAACCTCAGCACCTAACCCACACTGTACCTCCATGAGTGCCACCAGAAGCAGCTGCTTCAGTTCACCTCGTCAGCAACGCGGCATGAGGGGCAGTGAGGCAATTTATTATTTTGTTACAAAACATCACATTGTTAACTTTTTTCTCCTGTTTTTTTTTTTTTTTAACTTTAATAAACTGTCATAAAATGACACTTCATTCAGTTTTAATTTTGCTGTGATGCAGTGCAACGATTGGAAGAGTGGCGAGTTGTGCTGCATAAAAATGCACACATTTGTACACAGTGTGTGGTGTGAACAGGGCACATAGAAAGCAATTGTTATTGTTGTGCCCTTGCGTTGAGTATGTGTTCATCTATGCAGGTCAATGCAACTCAGTGGAGGTGGTGTGAAATCCAATATATTATTATTGTTTGTAGCACTACATCCGTAGAAGTCGCTGAAGTTAGGGATCCCCACTCCTGTGAAGCCAGGCACACCAAATCTTTACAGGCACATGTAGCGCCCTGCTCACAATGAGTGGGCGCTATATGTTGAAATTACAGTTGTCTGGGCATTAGTTTGGCCCAGAGAGATTGTATTCAAATTGCGGCGCTGTTTCAGTTCAGCTGGTTGCATGATTCCCCCCCCCCCCTAGCGGTGGGTGTCACTATCACCACTGGTCAGGGTTAGAAAGGCAACAGACTGGACGTATTGGGTACCTCTTTCCCAGAAGCAGCCCAGGGGGCGTGGTGAACCAGCTGTGCATGCTGGGAGTGGGTACTCAAGGGACGGACGCCATTTTGTGGGGTTCGTTCTTCGATCCTCACCTGAGGGCCCTCCTGGCCTCAGGAATGTGTTGGCAGTTCCCGCCTCGGGGCAACGTTGGCCCGAGGCCTCGCAACTGAAATGTAGGCCCAGGAGTTACTGGGGCCTGCTGATCCAGGGACGATCATGTGTCGCCTTGCCTGATGGAAGGGACCGAACAATTGAGGACTCAATTGGAGGATGTACTCGGATCCCAAAAATCTCCCTCACAGTGCTGCCGGAGCGGCTGAAAGATCCTGGCACTGAGAGCTGTGTTCTTTCTGAGGGAGCTAACCCAGTGAGGGGTTATACGAGTCTGTGGCAGAGACAAGAACAAATTCCAATACCAAGTCTGTGGCAGAGGCTATCTTTGATCAAGCTTCACGCCGGTTGCTAGGCCAGTGAGAGTGGGCCTATGCGGTGGTTGCTGAGTCCAGCGTGGAGACAGTTGCTCCTCTGGACCTAGGAAATTTCCGTGATCGACAAGTAAGATACCTGAGTCCTCCCCATTCCTCTACCCCTCTGTTGGAAAGTTTATTCAATAAAACCCTTGAAAGAGACTTTGTGTTGGTGCAGACATTTTTTCCGGATAAACTCTTCAAGAAGAACCCCTGAGCCGAACATTTGGAACAGTAAGGTAACATGCAGACCCAAAACTAAACCAGCAGCTCCTACGGGGGTACCGTAACACACACAAAGTCAGAAAACAATCTGTAGCTTTGTTTTTGTTGTTTTGTAAAGGGGTTAACAACTTGGATGGGGATAGGAGGTTATGGGATGCCCACTTGACTTTATCAAGAACTTCAGGGACAACTTCCTATATACAGACTCTGCTTCAATTTTACTCCTGCACACATTTTGCTTCTCTCTTGCACAGCTTCTGTGCATTTCACCCCTGGTTAACTCCTGAAAAGAACTGACAGGCTCCTTGACAGTTCATTAACAGCCCATTACAGGCAGGAACTCACAGTCGCTTAAAAGTGGCACATGTGGACTGAAGAGTGTAACCTTTGTGGATTTGCGGTCTGTGCAGTCCCCGGCCCAATCAGCATCCACTTATCTGACCAGTTTTGGATACAATGTTACTGGTAACCGTAACTTCATCTATATTGTTAATTTGAGGCACTGTATCACTCTTTTTACTGAATTCCAGTCATACTGACAGGGAGCTGAAACCTTCATGCATAGTATGCCCACTGCTGCAGCTATGTTTGTCACAGTGGCAACATATAGCAGCTTAGCGATTACTCTGCAATACATGTCATTGTTGGGTAGCAAGTTTTCTGCTTCATTGCTCTTTTGATAGCCTAATTTAATAGGAGTTTTCACTTGCTTTGTCCCCATTAGGGAGATTTCCCCTCTACTCATTTTCTAGTGACACTCTTTGCCAGGGTGTCACCAGGACAAAAAGTAATCCTAAACCTGCTCAGGAAGAACACAGATAACAATAAACTCCTGACAAAGGTTCTAACCCTTTCCCTATTCTATTAGTGGAAGTGAAATCACACACAATTTTTTTTTCTTTAACTGCACACTCTCCTTCCTAAGTACACAATTTATAAAAATGCAGATCTCAGATTAGATCTAGTCTCAAACAAGCAGAAGCTTGTAGCAGCCCATCATACCGTTATTACTTAACCCGGCCCCGGACCAATACGGGCCATAATGACCAGAGGTGATTTCACAATTTGGCACTGCGCTGCTTTAACTGGAAATTGTGCGGACATGCAATGTTGTACCCAAACGAAATTTGCGTCCTTTTCTTCCCACAAACAGAGCTTTCTTTTAATGGTATTTGATTGCCTCTGCAATTTAGTTTTTTTGCGATATAAACGGAAAAAGACTGAAAATTTTGAAAAAAAATTATATTTTCTACTTTTTGTTATAAAAAAAACGAATAAACTCAATTTTAGTCATACATTTAGGCCAAAATGTATTCAGCCACATGTCTTTAGTTAAAAAAATGTCAATAAGCGTATATTTATTGGTTTCTGGAATTTACACAGCTTTTAATTTATGACTGCCTATATCATTTCTTGAGGTGCTAAAATGGCAGGGCAGTACAAACCCCCCCAAAAAATGACCCCATTTTGGAAAGTAGACACCCCAAGGAAATTTCTGAGAGGCATGTTGAGCCCATTGAATATTTTTTTTGGTCCCAAGTGATTGAATAATGACAAAAAAAAAAAAAAAATTACAAAAAGTTGTCACTAAATGATATATTGCTCACACATGCCATGGTTATATGTGGAATTGCACCCCAAAATACATTTTGCTGCTTCTCCTGAGTACGGGGATACCACATGTGTGGGACTTTTTGGGAGCCTAGCCGCGTACGGGCCCCCGAAAACCAAGCACCGCCTTCAGGATTTCTAAGGGCGCAAATTTTTGATTTCACTCCTCACTACCTATCACAGTTTCGAAGGCCATAAAATGCCAAAATAGCACAAACCCCCCCCAAATGACCCCATTTTAGAAAGTAGACACCACAAGGAAATTGCTGAGAGGCATGTTGAGCCCATTGAATATTTTTTTTTGTCCCAAGTGATTGAATAATGACAAAAAAAAAAAAATAATTACAAAAAGTTGTCACTAAATGATATATTGCTCACACATGCCATGGTTATATGTGGAATTGCACCCCAAAATACATTTTGCTGCTTCTCCTGAGTACGGGGATACCACATGTGTGGGACTTTTTAGGAGCCTAGCCGCGTACGGGACCCCGAAAACCAAGCACCGCCTTAAGGATTTCTAAGGGCACAATTTTTGATTTCACTCCTCACTACCTATCACAGTTTCAAAGGCCATAAAATGCCAAAATAGCACAAAACCCCCCCAAATGACCCCATTTTGGAAAGTAGACACCCCAAGCTATTTGCTGAGAGGCATGGTGAGTATTTTACAGCTCTCATTTGTTTTTGAAAATGAAGAAAGAAAATATATTTTTTTTTTTCAAAACTTTGTAACAAAAAGCGAGATCTGCAAAATACTCACCATATCTCTCAGCAAATAGCTTGGGGTGTCTACTTTCCAAAATGGGGTCATTTGGGGGGGTTTTGTGCCATCTGGGCATTCCATGGCCTCCGAAACTGTGATAGGCAGTGAGGAGTGAAATCAAAAATTTATACCCTTAGAAAGCCTGAAGGCGGTGCTTGGATTTTGGGGTCCCGTACGTGGCTAGGCTCCCAAAAAGTCTAACACATGTGGTATCCCCGTACTCAGGAGAAGCAACAGAATGTATTTTGGAGTGTAATTCCACATATGCCCATGGCATGTTTGAGCAATATATCATTTAGTGACAACTTTGTGCAAAAAAATAAAAAATAAAAAATTAATTGTCTTTTTTCCGCAACTTGTGTCAACATATAAAATATTCCATGGACTCGACATGCCTCTCAGTATATAGCTTGGGGTGTCTGCTTTCCAAAATGGGGTCATTTGGGGGGGTTTTGAACTGTCCTGGCATTTTATACACAACATTAGGAAGCTTACATCCACTCTTCTAACCACTTGAAGACAAAGCCCTTTCTGACACTTTTTGTTTACATGAAAACATTTTTTTTTTTTTGCAAGAAAATTATGTTGAACCCCCAAACATTATATATTTTTTTAAAGCAAAGGCCCTACAGATTAAAATGGTGGGTGTTGCATTTTTTTTTTCCACACAGTATTTGCGCAGCGATTTTTCAAACGCATTTTTTTGGGAAAAAATACACTTTTTTAATTTTAATACAATAAAACACACTATATTGCCCAAATGTTTGATGAAATAAAAAAGATGATCTTAGGCCGAGTACATAGATACCAAACACGACATGTTTTGAAATTTCGCACAAACGCGCAGTGGCGATAAACTACATTCATTTTTAAAAGCCTTTAAATGCCTTTACAGGGTACCACGTTAGATTTACAGAGGAGTTCTACTGCTAAAATGACTGCCCTCGATCTGACCTTCGCGGTGATACCTCACATGCATGATGCAATTGCTGTTTACATATGACGCTTGCGTTCGCCATTGCGCAAGAGCAGGGCAGGACAGGGGTGCTTTTTTTTTTTTTTTATTAATTTTGCTTTTTTATTTTATTTTTAAACTGTTCTTTCCATATTTATTTATTTTTTTTATATTTTTTATTGTTATCTCAGGGAATGTAAATATCCCCTATGATAGCAATAGGTAGTGACAGGTACTCTTTTTTTGAAAAAACTGGGGTATATTGGACCCTAGATCTTTCCTCTGCCCTCAAAGCATCTGACCACACCAAGATCGGTGTGATAAAATGCTTTCCCAATTTCCCAATGGCGCTTTTTATATCCGGGGGGGGGGGACATTCCCTCCCACTGCTTGTAAAAGCAGTCCAGAGGCTAATTAGCCGCTAGGATTGCTTTTACATGAAAGTCGGCCGCTGGCTGAAAAGAATGATACCAAGATGATACCTAAACCCGCAGGCATCAATCTGGTATAACCAAAGTCCAGCAACATACCAGTACGTTGCTGGTCCTTGTTGGACATGTATTGTAATCTTTTTTTTCATGCAGCCTGTTGGCTGAACGAAAAAAAAGAGATTGATCGGTGGGTATGCCCACCATTAGAAATTACGTCTAAAGGGATGCCTACCTCCCTTCATTCAGCCACTTCTAATGATGGGCATACATGCACCATTTATATATGCCGAAGCATGGGGGCATCCTCCTGCAAAAGTTATGCCGCACACACATGGTCAGACTTTTCCACGGGCATGCCTCCGTCGGAATTTTGACCGTATGTACGCGGCATTAGGAGCAAAATCGCTCCTCCGCCCCTGCTGCCCCCATGCTTCGGCATATATGCTCTTTTTTTTTTAACTGTGGTGGTGAAATCACCTCCTACAGCACTGGAGTCGCAGGGATCAGGCCTGTCTCTGCAAACGCTGCAGTTATGTGTGTTGTGTTTTGTAAGTGACAGTGATCGATCGATACTGCACTTGGGTGGCCTGGGCTGGACGGAGGGGCAAAACGCAGGTGCTAGCAGGTATCTGGGCTGATCCCGCTAACACTGCGTTTTTGGGAACCCTAAACTGCTGGGGACGCTAGTATAGATCTGATCAGATCAGATATTGATCTGTTCAGATACTATACCACTAAGGGAGGTGTATGCTTCACGCGTGGGTGTTAGCATTACTGGCACTAACCTGACGCTGCCTGGGGCGACGCAGACCCTCTCTGACACTAAAACCTAATTGATATCACCCGCCGGGCGATCAGGGGGTTAAACCTTTATTGGGGTATATACGGCGGGTGCCCTGACACTATAAAAAGCAAACTACCAGTACCTAACCAGCGTCACCCGTAACACTTATATGGTGATCACTGGTGAAAGGGTTAACTAGGGGCAATCAGGGGGTTAAACCTTTATTAGGTAATATATGGGGGTACCTGACGCTATATAAAAACTTGACGGGGAACCTAAATAACAAAATAACTAACTGGCTAACCAGTGTCACCAGTCACACGTATACGGTGATCACTGGTGAAAGGGTTAACTAGGGGCAATTAGGGGGTTAAAACCTTTATTAGATAATATATAGGGGTACCTGACGCTATAAAAACCTGCGGCGAACCTAAAAAAAATAACTGGCTACCTATCGGCATCACCGACACTAAGACAGCGATCAGAAAAACGATCGCTTAGTGACACTGGCAAAAGGGGGTGAAAGGGTTAGCTGGGGGGGCGATCAAGGGGTTAAACCTTTATTAGGTAATATATGGGGGTACCTGATGCTATAAAAACCTGCGGCGAACCTAAAAAAAATAACTGGCTACCTATCGGCATCACCGACACTAAGACAGCGATCAGAAAAATGATTGCTTAGTGACAGCGGTGCTAGGGGGTGAAAGGGTTACCTGGGGGGGCGATCAAGGGGTTAAACCTTTATTGGGGGGGTTAGGGGGCTACACTGGACCTAAAACACTCTGCCCTGACACTTTTACAGTCACAAACGTCACTGATTGCAGTGATCAGTAAATAAATGGTCACTGCAATCAGTGACACTGTGATCTGGGGGGGCCTGGGGGGGCGATCGTGTGCCTATGTGTGTGGTGTCAGTGTGCTGTTATGTGCACTAACCTCTGTGTCTTCTCTCATGCGGCGCTCAGTATATGTGAGCGCCGCATGAGAGATGACATCACTTCCTCCTGCCTGTGTAAACACTACACAGGCAGAGGAAGCATTTTATTCGCCGGGAGCGATCGCGAGGGGGTGGCCAGAATCGAATGGTGGCCCCCTCATCACGGATTGCTCCCGAAGCGATCCCGGCCGTTCACTGTACCGGAGGGGGGTCCGATCGGACCCCCCACCCATACGAAGGCAGGCACGTACAGGTACGTGATTGTGCCTGTCCGTGCCATTCTGCCGACGTATATATACAGTGAGCCGTTAAGTGGTTAAGCTCAGCTCTCTGAGTACAGGACTATTCCAGTACTGGTAAGCTGCAACACAACCACAACATTACACTCATCTGCATACAAGATGTTGTTCAAGAGGGCAAATGGGATACTGGAAATATTTTCGATTTTACCTGTAGTGCCCTGCTCCCAATGAGTGTGCGCTATATGTTAAATTATAGTTATCTGAGCAATAGTTTGGCTCAGAGGGATTGTGTTATAAATTGCACTCTGTTTCAATTCAGCTGGTTGTGTGATTTCTCTCCTGACAGTGGGTGTCGCTGCTCAGGATTGGAAAGGCTACAGGCTGGATGTATTGGGTACCTCTTTCCTAGAAAGCAGCCCAGGGGGCGCGGTGAACCCGCTGTGCATGCTGGGAGGGGGTATTTAAGTGACAGACGACATTAGGGCAAAAAGAGAGATTCTGGGGTCGTGTCTTTGGTCCCCACCTGGGGGCCCTCATGGCCTCAGGGAAGTGTTGGCAGTTTCCGCCTCGGGGCCACATTGGCCAGAGGTTTCGTTACTGACGGGTAGGCCCAGGAGTTGCTGGGGCCGACAGATCCAGGGATGATCCTGTGTCGCCTTGCCTGCTGGAAGGGACCAAGCAATTGAGGACTCAATTGGAGGATACACCCGGATCCTAATTTACCTCACAGTGCTGCCGGAAAGGCTGAAAGATTCTAACACTGAGAGCTGTGTTCTTCATTCAGAAGGTAACCCAAGTGAAGGATATGCCAAGTCTGTGGCAGAGACTGTTCTAATTACACCAAGTCTGTGGCAGAGACTATACGTGATTGAGCTGTACATCGGCTGCTATGCCAGTGAGATTGGGCCTATCCGAGGTCTGCTGAGTCCAGCGTGGAGGCAGTTATTCCTCTGGACCTAGGAGAATTATTATGAGTCGCAATTAAGGTACCTGAGTCCTCCCCATCCCTTCATCCCCTCTGTTGGAAACTTTATTTTAAATAAACCCTTGAAAGAGACTTTTGTGTTGGTGCAAACTTCTTCTGGACAACTCTTCAAGGAGAACCCCTGAGACGAGCATACGGAACAGTGAGGTAACGTGCAAGGCCCAAAATTAAACCAGCGACCCCTGCGGGGGTATTGCTATATACTTTAGTGGACAAATTCATCTGCAAAGCACAGGTTCTTCAACACTACCAGACGTTGTATAATCATTTTGGCTGTCGTGGAATTTTCATTCACTTTCATGGGCCTGCCAGGATAATCAAACATTATGACACAATCTGTGCACTGTGGTGCTTAAAACCGTAAGTCTACGTTCACATCTATGCGGCTGTGTTTGATGCGTTTTTCAGACATGTCTGCACTTTATCGAAGCACGCTGTGTAGAGTTGCCACCTCATGCCTTTAGCCCTGGTTCACATTAGAGTTATTTGGCATGCCATTTGACATGTCAAATGGCATGCCAAATCGGCATTTGCGGCGCCGCACTGATTCCCAAAAGTAGCTTTTGTACTACTTTTGGCGACTTCGGGGTGCGATTTCCATAGACATCTGTGCAGGAACCCGCACAGATGTCTCTGAAATCGCACCCGAAGTCAGGACTGACAAGCTGGAATGAAATTGAGCGAGTTCAGCTGAACTTGCACAATTTCATTCCCGCTGTTAGTGTTGTCGTGGAAAAATTCCCTTGGGCTTTGTAGGCAAATCCACACCGTGCCTAAATGTGGACTTCCAGCGTCTAAATGCACACAAAGCACAAAACAATTCCTTCGTGCTTAAAAGCACGTTTGTATCAAGCTCTTTGGTACAAGGAATTTGAAGTACTTCAATGGCACCAGGTAGAATCAGAAACGATGCTGCTTCAAGCTGGAGTCTCAAGAGTCTGGGCAGAGCTCAGCCACCCGGATTCTTTTATTCATTGGAAACAAAAGGATAACAAAACAGGAAGTGATGGCCCCAACAGCCAATCACTTCCCTTAATACAAAATGACATCACAGGAAATGACAAACAGTAAAGGGGAGGGCACTCACAGGAGGGAAAGGGGAGGAAGTGCACACCCCCCATCTTAATCAGCATGGAGCCCACACAATACTGTTTAAAGTAAACAGTATCTAGTGAGATCATTCTACTTGTTCTTATAGTTTTGGGACAATCTGCCGGGACATTGCTACTGCTGTTGTCAATATACGGTACAAGTACACCGACAAGGCAGATATCAATGTCCTCTTATAAATACAGATATGTATCCATAAAGCGGATAACGAAGTCCGCAAGAGAGAATTAATAGGTTTCTCTCATTATGCGGACTTCGCTTCTCTAAAGTGTATAGCCATTGGAAAGCATGCAGTCCAGCACATTGCGCTTGATATCTACAAACCAACAAACGCCCACACACGCAGAGAACACGTTTCAATCCCATAAGAAGGTTTTCATACTGACCGTTTTTACCGCTGGTCTCGATTCAACCCAAGTGCGCTCTGCTAGAGCGCTCCTCGATTAAACATCCGACACAGGGAGACAGATGACAATCTATAAAACGCACATCCTAGAATAAAATGTCCACATAAATCTTATATAATACAATTTCCACAACAGTCCCTCCTTTTTGTCATATGCTCCCATGTGTCTCTCAAAACTTGATCTTCTTACACCTGGAAATGAATCAGTCCTTACAATCCATAAAAAGGAAAACGCGGCTTGACGTGTAGACTCTGTTCTTCAGGAGACATGACTTATAAGGAGGGTACGAAATGGTGAGCTGTAGTAATCGCTGATCGGTCTGGAATCCTCTGCATCTGATACGTTGGTTGGGCTTCGGGGCGTCTTATCTCATTGAGGAAAATGTGGTCATCTGCTCGGGCTCTGGTCACGCGTCCAATCAGGCAACAGGAGCACCTCATCACGACATATAGAAGGAATAGAAACAAAAATGACATGAGTATATACACCCCTACTTCCTTCAACCACGATCCAATGGAAAATAAAAAATCTCCAAAGTTTCCCAAACCCTTAAAAGGATTCCAACCCTCACTAGCTATAGCTCTGGCTTTGCCTTGCAGGGATCTAGCCTTATCCATATGGGCCTGAACTTTGTCATTGGTATCCTCAATCCAGGTACAACAATCTTCACCTATGAATTCACAGAAACCCCCCTTGGATGCTAACAGATAATCAAGGGCCATCTTTTCCTGTAAAAGAAGGGTCCTGATCTGCCGTTGTTCCTGTGAGATTTCCCTTACAGCCTCTACGGTTTCATTGAATATCCCATCCACAATGGATGAGAAATTATTCAATCGTTTCATAAGTTCAATCCCCCAACCCGTCCAAGCAGGAAACCATGCCCAGGCCTGGTCAGAGTTGGTGAACAATTCCCTTCTAGCTTTTCCTGACGTTCTTACCTTCTCTCGTGCCATCAGATCCTCTCGATCATCCGCGATGTAAGATGCTGGGACTAGTTTAACCAGGACACATGAACCTCTTGCATTAGGGGGGATTACCTTATAAGCTGAGGTACCGCATAAGAAGTAGTAGGGGCCAGTCAGAGTCGCACAGGGGGAACCACTCTGACGGTTACGTGCATTGAGTAGTAACAGGATAGACTGGGGGATTGCTCCCTCGGTCTGAACGTCACACCCTTCCTTCCAACAGATGTAATCTGGTCTATTAGTGTTATTAAAGAAGACAGGGGTTTCGTTGGTTAGATTAACTGTTATACCTTCTTTACAGGTGGTGGACCCAACAAAGTTATCCCCTCTACCGAAACTAAAGTTGAAGCACACTTGTGGGCTACCTAGTTGTCCCGATACCCATACTGGTTTTGTGAGGGAGGGGCAAAAGCCAGAGCTAATGTTAAAACTATAACTAATTTTACCCTCTAGGAATGTATCATTAAGTTCTATTGACAAGTGTCTGTTTGGAGTCTTTAGTTTCCTCATACCGATACGGACATCATATATTGCATGTACTGCTGCCATTGCCGGGGCATCAAGGCTTGGTGGAGGTTTGGAGCATACCCAGCAGTTGGTCCTGTTCGCCATTTTTGCCAGCTGGAGATGCATTTTAAACAATAAATTGGGATGCTTTTCATCATTACCCTTGCTAAAATACACTAAACTAAAACTATAAATAAAGAAGATACTCCTCATTCTTTGATGTAGTTGAGCAGCTTCTTGCAGTGGCTGGCGTGGATCCAGTTGTCCCGTTCTTCAAGCTTTAGTGAGGTCGGCGTGGTCAGCTGAACCTGGAATGGTCCGACGTATCTCGATTCTAGTCCCATCCTCTGGTATTTCTTTACAACGACCCAGTCACCTGGTTGGATAGAATGTAAACCGGTTATTGAGTCTTGAAGGGACTCATGAACCCTGTGGTGGATTTTTTTTAGCTCACGTTGCAGTGACTGCACATACCCCGTCAGCTGAGAATGTAAAGACGACAGCTGCTGGGGAAAGTACAACCCTGTTTTTGGTTGACATCCGAACAAAACCTCATATGGAGATAACCCGTGAGATCGTCTAGGTGCATTTCTGATGGAGTGGAGAGCTATGGGGAGACATTCAGGCCAAGGTTTCCCAGTATCAGCTATTATTTTGGAGATTTTGTTTTTAAGGGTTCCGTTTAACCTTTCAACCTTACCACTACTCTGGGGGTGATAAGGAGTGTGTAATCCCTGATTGATATGGAGGGCTTTACACACTTCTGCAAATATTTGACCAGTGAAGTGGGAGCCTCGATCCGACTCGATCGTTTCAGGTAGGCCCCAGCGACACACTATTTCGGACAGGATCTTTTTGGCTGTGGTTGTGGCGTTTGCTTTCTGAACCGGCCATGCCAACCTGAAAACATATCTACACAGACTAAGACGTGTTCGTACGGCCCACTCCTTGGCAATGTAATGTAGTCTATCTGGATGCACTGAAATGGATATTCTGGTCGGGGGGAATGTCGTTTGGGTACTGGTACCATCCTACCTGGATTGTGCAATGCGCAAACCAGGCAGGCTGCTGCAAAATTAGCAGCTGCAGTAGTAAATCCAGGGGCGATCCAATGCTCATCCACCTGCGCACACATAACCATCTTTGACTGATGCCCTGGATAATGAGCCGAATGGGCCATCATTGGAAAAAGCGATCTTGGCAGACACCATTTTTTACCAAGACCCCAGATGTCATCTGGACCTCTCATGGCCCCTAGTGCTGTCCATCTCCTCTTTTCATGTAATTCCACTTGTGACTGTAGTCTCTTAAACTCTTCCAGAGACACATCAGAGGGGATGGCTAGCATCAGGGTTTTCACAGGAGGGTGCAGAGCACCTTCTTTGGCAGCTCTATCTGCCAAGGCATTGCCATCGGCCTCCAAAGTCCTATCAGTCGTGTGGGCCTTAACTTTTAGAATGGCTATTTCACGCGGCAGGTTGAAAGCAACGACTAACCTGTTGATTAACTGCACATGTTTCACGGGCTTCCCTGAACTAGTCAGAAAGCCTCTTGCTTTCCAGATAGGACCAAAATCATGGGCTATCCCAAAAGCATACCTAGAATCCGTGTAGATATTGATCCTTTGACCCTCTTGGGTCTCACAGGCTCTTGCCAGTGCCCACAGCTCAGCTTCCTGTGCAGACATGTTGGAACTCAATGAACCCTTTTCCACAATTTCACTGACTGTAGTCACTGCATAACCTGTGTGTGGCTTACCATCTGGGGTGTAATACCTGGAACCATCGACAAAAAGGTTTTTAGCATTTGGGATGGGGGTCTCTTTCACCGGGCTGATGGTTGTTGACTCGAGTTCCATCAGAGAAACACAGTCGTGGTGATCATCAGCATGTTGTCCTTCTAAATTAACAAGTTGGTTAGAGGTAGAGAGGTTGGTATTGTTAGTCTGGAAGGTTTGAGTATCATTTTTAACACCATTATCTCCCCCCTTCTCTTCCTCCTCAGTAGGAAGAAGAGAGGCTGGGTTTAAAATGGTGCATCGTCTTAAAGTCAGGTTAGTAGGGGTTAGGAGAGCCACTTCGTACTTAGTCAATCTGGCAGCAGAGAGGTGTTTTGTCTGAACTTGATTTAGGATTTCCTGCACTGAATGGGGAGTATAGAGGGTCAGTGGGGAGTCCAAGACTATGTCACCTACCTTCTGTAACAATACAGCGCAGGCGGCTACGGCTCGTACACAACCTGGTGAACCTCGAATGACTGGATCTAGGGCAGTTGATAGATACATGATGGGTCGGTACCTGGACCCATGTAGTTGGGTCAGTACTCCAGTGGCGTGGCCTTTGCTTTCATAGCAGAAAAGGTAGAAGGGGAGGTCATAGTTGGGCAAACCTAAAGCAGGTGCTTTGGAGAGTTCTTGGATCAAGTCCTGTAGGGTTGACCAGTTATCATCAGTCAGTTGAAAGGGAGTTTGGGATAGGATTTCGTAAAGGGGTCCTAAAGTCGAAGAGATGTTAGGGACCCAGTCTCTACAGTAGTTGATAAGACCGAGAATGGCTCTCGTTTGTCGTGCGTTTCGGGGTTTCGGGAAGTCTTTCAGTGTCTGAATTCTCTGGGTTGTCAGGTGTCGAGTACCCTGAGATATACAATGTCCTAAAAAGGTGACCTTCTCCCTACAAAACTGCAATTTCTCCTTGCTAGCTTTATTCCCCATGGACGTCAGATGGTTAAGCAATGAGACAGTATGCTGATAACAGACATCCCTTGCAGGGCAACAAAGCAGCAAGTCATCAACATACTGGATCAGCACCACCTCTGGATTCGTTGGGGTCCATTGATCCAACACTATTTTAAGTTTGCAACTGTACTCCGAGGGACTAGTCACAGACCCCTGAACGAGACGTGTCCAAGTCAGTTGTCGACCCTGGAATGAAAAAGCAAAAAGGTACTGGCACTGGGGGTCCAGTGGTACCGAAAAAAATGCATTAGTCAGATCAATAACACTGAAGAAAATTGCGTTAGGTGGTATAGAGGCCAACAAGGTGTGTGGGTTGGGTACCAAAGGGGCATCGCTGATAATGATTTTATTGATAGCCCTTAAATCATGTACTAAACGAAAAGTTGTTTCCTGACCCTTGACAGACTTTTTAGCCACTGGAAACAAAGGGGTATTACAGGGGGATTTGGTTGGCGTAAGAACTTTTATCAGCAGGTACCGGTCTATTTGGATTTTAAGGCTATCCATCTGAGCCACACACAAAGGGTATTGTGGTAATTGGGGCAAAATACTCCCTGGTCTGATGTTTACTGTGGTTGGCGGGACCGGCAGAAGACCCACATCATACTTATCAAACGCCCAAAGTTTGGGATCCACTTCTGCTAGCACATCCAACCCCAGAAAACAACCAGGTTCTATCATATACGGTAGAGCCACCATTGCACATAGGCGCTCATCTGTCAATGCACTGCTAACCACAACACCTGTTGGAGTGTACTCAATGACCGCTTGTATCTCAGATAAAATATCAGCTCCCAATAGGTTGATGGGAACATCATCCGATACCAGTACCGACTTAATGGCTTCTGTGTGTTGGCCCAACCTACAATGGAGTGGTTTGGTGGTATGTAGAGACACTGTCTGACCTGTTAGACCCACAGTGGGTATAGTCTCCCCAGAAAGGGGAACCTTGCCTCTGAGATCTTTGGATCTCAGAACAGTTCGCACGGCACCGGTGTCAATGAGGCAAGGGAGGGGATATTTTAATTCCTCGATAAACAGGTTGATATGTCCTGACACCGCTTTGCCAACGTTCTATGAAGAATCATAGTCGTGGCTGGCCATCGCTACAACTGAAGTTGTTGGATCGCGTGAGCCTGGTACTGGATCGTCTGGGATGAACTGCCACTTACCCTTGGGTCTGTTAGGACAGTCGCGCCTTAGATGTCCTTCCTTTCCACAGATGTAACAAGTTCGGGCTTTCCAGCGTTGTGTCTTTTTCCCACCATCCTGGCCCGTTTGTCCTGCAGAAGGGGCTTGAGACACAAGGATTTTGGATGCTTTGTCCTGTTTCTTCCTATCCATCTCTCTCTCTATAGCGGAGAGAGTGGATAGAATGGCAGGTATTGTCATTTCATTAAATTCGGGTCTGGCTAATAATAGCCGGTCTCGAATTTTCATATGGATGCCTTCTAAAAATTTGGCTCTTAGCAAAAGGTGAATGGCGGATAACTTACCTCCGTCGGTTGGCACATCCGGACCAACCTCCAGATCTGCATCCAATGCAGCTTGTTTCAGGCGACGCCAGAAACAAGCACATTCCTCGCCTGGGTTTTGACTGAGTTTCATCACATCTGTGGTAGAAGATGCACCATACAACTCTGGAAGTTTGGCTAGCAGGGCCACACAGAATTGCTTACCTCCAGAAGTGGCTTGTTCGTGGGTGACAATGCCGCAACGGGAGATCATAACCCCTGCCAGTTCTTCTCCTACTTTCGCCCTCAGAACCTGGGCACAATCTGTTCCGCTCATGCCGTAGCTAAATTGATTTTGACAAAACATTCTCGCAAACCCTCGTGGATTTGTTCTATAGTCAGGCAGTTCGGCCAGTATGGTCCTGATTTCTGAGGAAGCAAAAGGGACATGCCATACCACCCTTTCCCCCAAAGTCCTTTCACCGTTGGTATTTGGAACACCCTCATATTGTTGCACCCGGACTGGGTAAGTACCAGGTTCAGTGACATAAGTGGGGCTAGGTGTGTACTTTGGAGGTTGTGGCTTCATTGGTTGGCTAATGTGTGCTACCTTGCCCACAACGTTCCCAGTCTGGAAGCCAACCAATGAAGGGTAGATGGTAGGTATGACTGAGTCAAAAGCTCTCAGTGCAGTTATGCAATCCCCACGGTTCCTTAGTCTGGTCTCAATTCCCTTAGACTCACATAGCATCTGTAGATCACCAGTTGAAAATGATTCATAATCAGCTGCAATCGGCGGAGAAAATGCACCAGATATGGGGAAAGGTGACTGATAGAGAGGGTTAGCTTGAGGTTTAGCGTCAGAGGTGACATGGTTAGATGGAGACGTGGGAGAGAGAGAGATGTTAGTTGGAGAGTGCAGAGTAGGGTTGGTTAGATTGGTGATGGCAGAAGCATCAGAGGAAACTACAACAGATCTAGTGTTGGTGGATCCAGCCTGCCTCAGCAGAGTTAGCCCAGAAAGAGCCTCTTCCGCTTCCAGCATTGGATCACCAGTCACTGCTATCCCCTCAGGCCAGGTGTACATAATGCGGTTCTTCCGGACTGAAACTGCCTTCTGTATACCCTGCCTGCTTACCATAATAGACTTCTGAAGCCACAGCTCAGCTACATCTAAGGTTTTTGCTGCCCAGAGCCTGGGTTTAAACTCAGTTATGAATTTCTCCCACCTCCAGGCATCAAATGTCCCCTCTAGAGGAATAGCCCAAGTAGTATCCTTGGACCAACTATGCCATTCCTTTAGAGGTTTCATGACCTTTGCCCCAAAGCTAGATTTCATGTACTGTGCAGCCGTCTGACTCTGGGAAGCCTCACATTCCTTCCCTTGCATGGACTTCAAATTGCCCATGGCGATTCGAATCGGCTTATAGTCTTATTCCTGCGTCCAGGAAAAACCCCTGCACCTATTTAGGAGAGCACCATCAGGTGCCTTCTTCTATGGTGGATTGACGGACTGCAACCACTATATCTGGTCCAGTCCCCCAACTAGAAAACCTAACCGAGGTGTTATTAACTCTATGGCTTGTTGCCCCAACACTTTTGGCACAGAACTACAGAGTACTACTCTTTTACACCATAATACTCGTAATAACTATGCCCAATGATTAGTCAACAACCACAGACCACCCCCCGAATTATGTCTCTACCCCTTACAGTGTATGCATACATACCTCTGTACGACTGTACACTGCGTCGTCAGATTAAACTGCACAGCACACTTCCGTTTATTTTCGCTACAGAGCAATGTGGCTTCTCTAAATAATCACAAAAATAAAATAAAAAAATTAAATGGGGATAGCCTTCTGTTGTCTATTTCAGCAGTTGTACGATGTCTCAGTAGTTACACGATCAAACTAATAAACTAACAGTCTGAGCGTGAACAAAAAATTTACTACTTGCTGCGCAAAAGTAACTCAATTAACAATAAAAGTGAATATAAAGCGAGTTTTAAAACCAAAGCCTTTCTTTCCTACCGCAAGCTATACAATAAAAGATGCAGCTCTAAAACCAAAAACAATGGGGGAGGGGCATGAATTGCCTTATGAGAAACTCAAAGAAAATGCCCAAACAATTAAAAATTAAAATAAAAAATTTAAAACACACACACCCCGTTAAGAGTACAAAAACTCAGTTAAAGTTAGTTTTACTATCTATTGAAATTCAGTGTAAAGCAGAGTCTTCACTTTAAACTGAAATTAAAACCAAAAGAAAACACAATCGTTTTACAAAAAAATATGCAAAAATAACCAAACCTGAAGATTGGGTTCATACAAAGAAATACAAAAAATGGTGACTCAGACCACATGGCTGAACAAACACAAAGGAAAACAAAATGGTGTCTTCAAAACAAGATGGTGTCCTCAGGCCACATGGCTGAACAAACACAAAGGAAAACAAAATGGTGTCTTCAAAACAAGACCAAACCGTGCCTCTTACAAACAAAAATCACTGTTTTAACACAAAACAGACTGTGCTACTTAACTCATACTAAACGTTAGACGAACTATAATAGCTACACACTTTACAAAAGTTATTTCACACGGTGACCAGCACTATGAAATAACTCAGACACACAATGCTATGTCATTCAATCTCTGCCGCACATTTAAAACATCAACTAGCACACTCCATGCATACCGTCACGTTGTACTACAGGAAATGGTTTTACATTTAACATAAACCCCATACAAAGACCCTCTAGGCTGTATTGACTATGGGGTCTACACAGAGGACAGTAATATAGACTTCTATCCCAAGCCAATACAGCTATCCCTCCCAGTACAAATATAAATCCCCGTCCTTGTACACAAAGAGTGAAACCGCAAAAATTTGTTCTTTTGCTAAGCGGAGTTACCTGCAACAGCAAGCAGAGAGACCAGATTCCGGTTCTAGAACAACAAAAATTTCAAAAGTTGAAATGGAGTCTGTCTTACCAAACTTTGCCGGCCTTTTCCTGTCCCAGAACCGCGGACCCAATCTCTCCTCTCGGATCGCTGCGCTGGAACTACGTTGGCTCCTACCTGGCTCGCCAAAATGTCGTGGAAGAATTCCCTTGGGCTTTGTACGCAAATCCACACCGCGCCTAAATGTGGACTTCCAGCGTCTAAATGCACACAAAGCACAAAACAATTCCTTCGTGCTTAAAAGCACGTTTGTATCAAGCTCTTTGGTACAAGGAATTTGAAGTACTTCAATGGCACCAGGTAGAATCAGAAACGATGCTGCTTCAAGCTGGAGTCTCAAGCGTCTGGGCAGAGCTCAGCCACCCGGATTCTTTTATTCATTGGAAACAAAAGGATAACAAAACAGGAAGTGATGGCCCCAACAGCCAATCACTTCCCTTAATACAAAATGACATCACAGGAAATGACAAACAGTAAAGGGGAGGGCACTCACAGGAGGGAAAGGGGAGGAAGTGCACACCCCCCATCTTAATCAGCATGGAGCCCACACAATACTGTTTAAAGTAAACAGTATCTAGTGAGATCATGGGATTTTAGGCAGGATGCCTGGACATACCAAAAATACACACACCAAAGACTTTTATAAAATTTTGTTTATTTAAATAAATAACAACCTATATATATATTATTATATATTATATATATATATATTTATTTTTTTATTTTTTTTGGATAAAATTTGGCCGCGGCTTATTACTATTGGTTTAATTTTAAATATCATCAAAAACTGTATCAATAAATAAATCAAATTACATATAAGAAATAAAACCCAGCTCAGCCACTACGACTCGAGCTGAAAAGAATCAGCCTTTTAAAACTTTCCCAAACAACAACATGTCCCTTTTTGCAATAATAAACAAAAAGGACCATACCACATAGTATAGCCGCGACAAGGGAAGGGGGGGTGGGAAGTTCCGCTGTAGATCCTCTTCAGAACGACTGGCCCCGGACCTCCTAGCCCAGCTCTTTAAATAGGGACCCCCAAAGGCTTCCAGAATGTTCTATGGGGTCAGCTGACCCCAATTGACCAATCCTGCTCCCAGGGGGTCCTGAATTCTTTCCCCAGTAACTGGCCAGCTGACCCAATCCCTGTCTTTCCCGCCTGAATACCCTAACTAGCCTATCCTAGGCTCAGGAATCTTTCCCCAGCAACAGTTTACCTGACCTATCCTAAGGCTTCCCGCTTAATTTCAAGTGAGGGAAACCTTGAAACTGCTCCTGCCAAGAATCCCATAAGGAAAAGGGGAGCCTTGAAACAGTCTTATCCCCTTTTCCTCACATGGGATTTTAGGCAGGATGCCTGGACATACCAAAAATACACACACCAAAGATTTTTGTTTATTTAAATAAATAACAACCTATATATATATTATTATATATTATATATATATATATATATTTTTTTTGGGATAAAATTTGGCCGCGGCTTATTACTATTGGTTTAATTTTAAATATCATCAAAAACTGTATCAATAAATAAATCAAATTACATATAAGAAATAAAACCCAGCTCAGCCACTACGACTCGAGCTGAAAAGAATCAGCCTTTTAAAACTTTCCCAAAAGACAGGACGGGTTGTTACAACCCCGACTGTCACCAAAACCCCAGCACGCGGCCCTTTCTATGCAGGATTGGAAGGAAACATTTAGTATGTCCAGGCCAATGTCAGAAAGATGAACCCCATCAGCCCTATAGAGGCCCGAAATACCGCCCTCCGCCCTCCAGGTCTACATGGCGGAAAGAGAAACCCATGTCCGGGGCCATGAATTTCTCAACCGCCTTATTAATTATTTTCCTAACCTTTTCAAAAGGTTTAAATACCGCAGACTCTAACCATCTTAATCTAGGGATGATTTCAGAAAAAACAATCACCATGTTCGGATAGGATTGTTTTAAAATTTGGATCGTATCTTTTATACTAAAAATAAGATCCAATGTTCTCATCTGACCCACATCATTCCCTCCCAAATGTAAAATCAAAATATCAGGTTCTGGCCAGTAAGATAATAGAGAACTGAACTCAAATAACAACCTCTCCCAAAGCATGCCCCTCCTACCGAACCATAAGACTTGAAACTTGGACGGATCCATGTCTAAATTCGCAGTATACTGACGAGCATTAGCCCGCTGATGCGCCCAATACACGAAAGAGTGTCCAATAATCCAGACCACTCCAGGCACACCTAAAATAATCAAACAACAAGATTAGGACGTACATATAATTGAAAAGACTTAGATTTCCATCTACCCAAATTCTTAATACGACTATCAACAAAACCCAACCTAGCAGCTTCTGTGGCAGCTCCAATTCTAAAAGAGTGCGAAGAAATCTTAACGTTTGCCATATTCAAAAGTTTACAACATCTAGATAATATTGCATTAAATTGAAATTTAGTAAGAGGGGAAGAATCCCTATGAATAAAAAGCACTCCATCCGTAGGAGGACGAAGTCTCAAATAAGCTGACAATCTGGCAACCGGGCAAATTAAAGACCCCGGGGAAGACAATAAATGTACCCAATTGCCTTTACCTAACCTGTCAGTTTTGCTAGTGCGAATAAATATTTTTAAACTAGAAACATTTAAGATAACGTGTTTGAATAACAAACCAGACGGATTTCCTTTGCTAGCTGACACTATTTCAGAAACTCGGAGTGCTGCAAAAAAGGCCATAGTAAAAACTGCATTAAAAAGAGTAGCCTCAAAAGGAGAAGAACATACAGAAGCAGTAATCGAGCAGAGAGATTCCAATAACACAGGGGTAATAGGACATCTATTGTCAGTGACGCAATGAGACTTCTTATAGCCTTTAAGTGCTTGTTGTACTGAAAAATATGATAAACAGGAGGTTAAATGATTTAATTTTTGAAAAAAGGATATTCCGGACAAAGTCTTATAAACATAAGACCAAGAGTAGTCTTTAGTCAACAGAGATTCCAAAAAAGACAAAACCGTCGTTTCGGAGATATCCGAAAATTTCGCCCCTTTGGAATCCAAAAATTGCAACCATAGCAACCACGAGGACCTGTAACTAGATCAAGAAGTGGTAGCCAACGAATTTTTTATATTTTGTGAAATTAAACGATATCCCATAACCGAGCTGGGCAAGGAATCCCGACACGGTCCGCTGTGGGTAACAGGGAGAAAAATCGCTCCATCTGTAAACGAGAGAGAGCGTCAGCTGTCTCATTTACCTTACCTGGAATGTATTTAGCTTTAATCCAGATGTTGTGACACAGGCATTTAAAAACTAAATAACGTAGTAGAGCTATTACAGGAGGGGATTTGGAAGTCAGGCAATTGATTGCAAACAAAACACCCCTATTATCAGTACTAAAAAGGATTCGTTTGTTTGCAAACATATCACCCCATATTTCCAGGGAAACTGCTATTGGGAAAAGTTCTAGAAGCACAATATTTTTGCACAAACCTCTACTTACCCAACTTCGAGGCCAAATATCCGCACACCACTGATTTCCCCAGATAGCTGCAAAACCCACTGATCCAGCCGAATCCGTGGACAAGCAGAAATCACTGTCTATGACGAAATCCTCCTGCCAGAAAGCCTTTCCATTAAAATGTATTAAAAAATTATACCAAACCAATAAATCTTCCTTTAATTCCACCGTCAACCTAATATGAGTGTGCGGGTTCTTGATTCCTGACATTGCTAAATATAAACGGCGAGAAAAAATCCTACCTATAGGTAATATGCGTGTAGCAAAAGCTAAGAGTCCCAGCAAGGACTGTAATTCTTTTAAGAGTATCTTCTTCTTCTTAATAAAAGACAGAAGTAGATTCTTCAACTTCTCAATCTTCTCCACTGGCAACCGAAATTCTCTTTCAACGGTATCAAAAATTCAATGCATGTAGTAGGTAAAACCGTTTTCTCATGCGCCAATGGAACGCCAAAATCTTCGCATGTTACCATGAAATTGTGCAATAATGACATGCAATGACAAGAATCCGCAGGACCCATGAATAAAAAATCATCCAGATAGTGTATCAGGAAAGGGGATCCGGACTGATATGATACCACCCATTCCAAAAAATAAGAGCAGGACAGGGAACATCCCATCGGAAGACACCGATCGAAATAAAATTTCCCTTGAAATTGAAAACCTAAAGAATTAAAACAACTAGGGTGAATTGGAAGTAAACGAAAAGCGGCTTTAATATCAGCCTTTGCTAACAAAGCTGATCCCCCCAGCTCCCTAATTTTCTGAATGGCCTGCTCAAAAGATGCATAGGAAACAGAAGACATCTCATCATCTATCTGATCGTTTAAGGAAGACCCAGCTGGAAAAGACAGATGATGGATTAAACGATAAGAATTTGGTTCTTTCTTAGGTACTATACCTAATGGGGACACACGAAAATTATTAAAAGGAGGCGTATTAAAAGGGCCAGATATTCTGCCCAAAACAAGTTCTGCAGTTAATTTTTGTTCCACTATAACTGGAAAATCAGAAACAGATTTCAGATTATCCACCATAGCACAACCCGTTCCCTGAAATTGAGGAATTAAAAAACCTTCTCTAAAACCTCTAATGAGAAGCTCCACCTTCTGACGATTTGGGTACCGCTGGAGCCATGGCAGGATGTTTTCCACTATCACCGGAGTTGTTGCTTTTAAGAAAAAATTCCCTCTGTGGCTGCTGCTGATTGGCAGCTGACATTTTACGAAAACATTTAGCCACAGGATGCGAACCTCCGCAGAAAGCACACTCATGCTTATATCTGCATGTAGCAGGCCATCTACATTGGCTGTCATTAAAAGAAAAACATATGCCTTTCTTGTAAGAAACTGTGGACGTGGGAGTAGTATTACTAGTGGTTAGCCTAGGTAAAGATGACTTCTGAGGAAGAAAAAGGTTCAGCCACAAACCCACATCCTTTGAACCCCACTGTAAACCAGTGTAAATAGACATCTTGTGGCGGAAAGCCTCATCATATGTATACCAGGAAAAGCCTGAAAAACATCTATAGGCTTCCTGTATGATGTCAATGTGTTGAAACAGACCCGGACTTTTATCCGGAAACCGTTCACACAAAACACTAGCATAAATGCAAAAACTTTGTAACCAGTTATTAAAAGATTTATAGGGGGTACTTTTCCGTCTATCGTCATATAATTTGTCACCCTTTTCTAATTTTAAAAAGGGGTCTTTTAGAGATGGTAACAGTGATAAAATATCTATAAAATCCCCATTCCAGATTTTATCTTTTATGGATGATGATAAATGAAAACCAAGAGGTGACAGGAAACAAGGCATTGATTCTTTAACCAGGCTATCAGTTGCAGCCATAGGAATGCTAGGTGAGGAAGCTGGCGTAACCATAGAGACCGGATCTGCAGTATGCAGACCCTCTGGAGCAGACCCTGAAATCTTATCAGCAGACCAGACCAAGGCCGCAGGTTCCTGTGACAACAAACCAGTAGGATTGGAAAGAGCCTGAGCATGAATGTGAGGTTGAGGCAATAAAATGTTCCTTTTAAAATCATCCATGAATGCAGATAAAACATTTGAAAAACGATCAATAATATTCACATTGTTAATCTCACCTGAGGACTCACCCATACCCGCTGACATTGGCACCTGAGCTGCACAAAGCACTGGAATAGAACCAGCTGCTCCTGCATTGCGATGATCCGTTACTGCTGTGGTGTTCCCTTCCGCAGTAAAACCGCCTCTATGGCCGGCTGCTTCAAATCGAGAGGACGCCGCTCGTTGCCGTGGAGACGATGAACGCTCTAGGGGGCGTGTCGCAGTGTTCGCTCCTGCCGACGCTCCACCCCTTTCTCCAGAATGGGCGAGACGTTTCTTCTGACGTTGCGCTGGCTCCGCCTTTCGTTGTACGTCGCTCCGATTAGGGGGCGGGCTGAATCTCCTCTTCGCAGTGCGCTTCCTCTTGCTAGGCAGTTCCTCCTCCCCGTCCAACGACGCTGACGCCTCTGGGACCCGACCTGGAAACGGAAGCTCCGCTCCAGGCTCCGCCTCTTCTTCTTCCGCTCTGATGGCGTCCAGATCCACCTCAGGATGCTCCACGATCTCCTCCGCAAATTCTTCGGCTTCTTGACCCGAAGGTAAGACCAAACACCGCCGGATCCAGTCTTCTCCCTCCGCTTCGACCCGCTCCAGAAGCTGTCGAATGAGGGTCTTCATGCCGCCGAAGAGGATCTAACAGCGGATGTATTAAATAGCTCCCTGCCCAGTATTATAGCTCAAGTTCCGCTGTAGATCCTCTTCAGAACGACTGGCCCCGGACCTCCTAGCCCAGCTCTTTAAATAGGGACCCCCAAAGGCTTCCAGAATGTTCTATGGGGTCAGCTGACCACAATTGACCAATCCTGCTCCCAGGGGGTCCTGAATTCTTTCCCCAGTAACTGGCCAGCTGACCCAATCCCTGTCTTTCCCGCCTGAATACCCTAACTAGCCTATCCTAGGCTCAGGAATCTTTCCCCAGCAACAGTTTACCTGACCTATCCTAAGGCTTCCCGCTTAATTTCAAGTGAGGGAAACCTTGAAACTGCTCCTGCCAAGAATCCCATAAGGAAAAGGGGAGCCTTGAAACAGTCTTATCCCCTTTTCCTCACATTCTACTTGTTCTTATAGTTTTGGAACAATCTGCGGGGACATTGCTACTGCTGTTGTCAATATACGGTACAAGTACACCGACAAGGCAGATATCAATGTCCTCTTATAAATACAGATATGTATCCATAAAGCGGATAACGAAGTCCGCAAGAGAGAATTAATAGGTTTCTCTCATTATGCGGACTTCGCTTCTCTAAAGTGTATAGCCATTGGAAAGCATGCAGTCCAGCACATTGCGCTTGATATCTACAAACCAACAAACGCCCACACACGCAGAGAACACGTTTCAATCCCATAAGAAGGTTTTCATACTGACCGTTTTTACCGCTGGTCTCGATTCAACCCAAGTGCGCTCTGCTAGAGCGCTCCTCGATTAAACATCCGACACAGGGAGACAGATGACAATCTATAAAACGCACATCCTAGAATAAAATGTCCACATAAATCTTATATAATAAAATTTCCACAACAGTGTGAACCTGGGCTGAAACCCAAACATGTATGACTTACTCAGGTTTTGAGGCTAATTGAATGCAGATAACGCACTAATTGAGTTTAATTACCACCTTAATCAGTCACAGAACCTGTGTAATTATTATGTGTTCAGTTTTGAAGGGACGAGGTGGCAACCCTAACGTTGCGTTGCAGTGTGAATGGAACAAATAGGGTTGCCACCTCATCCCTTTATAACCGAACACATAATTACACAGGTTCTGTAGCTGATTAAGGTGGTAATTAAACTTACTGAGTGTTAGTTTACACCAAATGCAGTGCCGTGCCTTTTTTTTCTGCACAAAGTACTAGTTTACACCAGGTGCAGTTTTGTGCGCTTTTTTTTCTGCACTAAAAATGCATGCAGTTTTTTTCCATGTATTCCAATGGCTCTAGTTCACACCAGTGCAGTCAGTTCCAGTCAGTTTCCAAAAAAAGTAGAGCATGCTGCATTTTTTCTGCACAGAACTATACTGGAACCTAGCAAATTGTATCAAAAACGCACTGGAACTGTGTCAACTGTAAGCAAAAACTGATTCGGGACATATCCGGAGTGCATTTTTGTGGTGTGAACTGGCCCTAAAAATGCACAGTGTTTTCAATGTATTCCAATGGCTTTAGTTCACACCAGTGCAGTCAGTTCCAGTCAGTTTCCGGTCAGTGTCTGCACTGGAAACTTACTGGTACTGACTGCATTGGTGTGAACTAATGTCCGCAGCAGAATCGGATCGCATGGGTGTGAACAGCCTTAAAGACATAGAGGACAGAGTCAGGATAAGAAGATATCCTCATTCAGATTAAGGCTAGGTTCACACTGCTGCGATGCAGGAACGCTGCGAATTCACTGCGGGTTCCCGCATCGCAGGCTTTCCGGCGGCAGTTCACACTGCTCTGTGTGAACTGCTGGGAGTGTCAATTAAAAGTTAATGACACCCCCAAATCAGTTTGCATATCGCAGTGCGATCTGCAAACTCGGACAGGAATCGGATCGCATGGGTGTGAACACCCATGCGATCCGATTCTGCTGCGGACAAAAAAAAGGGTCCTGTGAGAGTTTGATGAGAATTCAGCCATACGATTTGTATGGCTGAAATCGCACCGCACAGAGATCGCATGTGATATGCACTTGCAGTGCGCGGTGCCGATCACATGCAAACTCTGACATCGCAGCAGTGTGAACCTAGCCTTATTCTTTAACCCTTTAGTATTTAGTTTGCTTATCCTAAAGGAGATATGCATGTTAAAAGGGACAAACATCCCTTCTGGGACTGGGACATGTGTCTAACTTAGTAGCTGTATAACTGATTTCCATGATTTCCAATGAGTACCATCCATATTTGTGCGTCTTCAAGTCGAAGCGACTTCAAAGTAGTCACTGCACTACTTTGGTCTGATTTTGATGATACTTGAAGCAGAGACCTCAAGAATACATAGGTATTGCTTCAAGTCGCATCAAAGTCACGGTAAAAATCGTGGCAAAAATTGCACGACTTTAAAGTCGCACAAGTGTGAAAGGAGCCTAACGATTGGATTTTACTACCGTGGGTACTTGGCCCGTCCGCGGTAGTAAAATCCGATAATTTTTCCTGTGCATGCGCTAGGAAAAATATGATGGCTAGCAATGTTAACTGTGAGATTCACATGCAAAAAAAAACACTTTCCGCTTTTTGTGCGTCACAAAAATTGATGACGCTGGCTAATCTGACAAATTTGCTTGTGCTCTGAGCAAGGAACTAAATACAAGTAAATGTCCCCAGGACCTGCCAACCTTCTGTGAAGAATCATTCTATTGATTCTAAGGCCTCATGCCCACTGGCGTTTTTACAGCTGCGTTTTTTGCAGCTTAAAAACGCCTGTCCATGTTATTGTAAATATTTTTTTTTAATTTTTTTTTGAAAAAAAAAAACAAAAAAAAAACGTTGGAGCTAAAAACGCGACCGCGCGTTAGTGCGCGTTTTTTGCGCGTTAGTGCGCGTTAGTGCGCGTTTTTGCGCGTTTTTTGACGCTCGCGTTTTTTTCTGCCTAATTCTGACGCTGAGGAACGCACTGGTCCTGGGGTTTTTTTACAGCTTACAAACGCCTATGCTCTTTACAGCTCAAAAACGCCTAGGTGGGCATGAAGCTATAGACTAACATGGACAGGCGTTTTTAAGCTGTAAAAAACGCTCAAAAACGCGGCTGAAAAAATGCCCGTGGGCATGAGGCCTAATTATTTAAGAAGGTTGAGAGAGCTTTGGTTCACTTGCTTGTCAGTAGACTCGGAAAGTGAACCGAAGAACCGAAGAATCGATTCATTGAATCGGTTCATTTCAGTGAGTGAATCGAAATGAACAGATTCAGTTAAAAGATCCGGACTTCCCATCACTAATGACAAGGCGCACTGGTGTGAACAGGGGCTGAGCCTGAAAGGATGTGTGAGTGTGAGGAAACCCTACAGCTTACAGTGAACTGCTACTGCTGTGTATTGTAATATTGTCAAAGAAAATATTTATAATTATTTATAAATAAATATTGTCAAAGAAAATATTTATAAAGATTTATAAATAAATCATGAATGAATCCTGTGTTTCTGTTGTGTCACGTAAACACTTGCAGTGCCAGCACTGTATATGTGAGACGTGTCCCCTCCGTGTCCAGCACTGTATATGTGAGACGTGTCCCCTCCATGTCCAGCACTGTATATGTGAGACGTGTCCCCTCCGTGTCCAGCACTGTATATGTGAGACGTGTCCCCTCCATGTCCAGCACTGTATATGTGAGACGTGTCCCCTCCGTGTCCAGCACTGTATATGTGAGACGTGTCCCCTCCATGTCCAGCACTGTATATGTGAGACATGTCCCCTCCATGTCCAGCACTGTATATGTGAGACGTGTCCCCTCCATGTCCAGCACTGTATATGACAGAAGAGTACCCTCCGTGCCCAGCACTGTATATGTGAGACGTGTCCCCTCTGTGCCCAGCACTGTATATGTGAGATGTGTCCCCTCCATGTCCAGCACTGTATATGTGAGACGTGTCCCCTCCATGTCCAGCACTGTATATGTGAGACATGTCCAATCCGTGTCCAGCACTGTATATGTGAGAAGTGTCCCCTCCATATCCAGCACTGTATATGTGAGACGTGTCCCCTCCATGTCCAGCACTGTATATGTGAGACGTGTCCCCTACGTGTCCAGCACTGTATATGTGAGACGTGTCCCCTCCATATCCAGCACTGTATATGTGAGACGAGTCCCCTCCATGTCCAGCACTGCATATGTGACAGAAGTGTCCCCTCCATATCCAGCACTGTATATGTGAGACGTGTCACTCACCTCCATGTCCAGCACTGTATATGTGAGACGTGTCCCCTCCATGTCAGCACTGTATATGTGAGACGTGTCCCCTCCATGTCAGCACTGTATATGTGAGACGTGTCCCCTACATGTCCAGCACTGTATATGTGAGACGTGTCCCCTCCGTGTCCAGCACTGTATATGTGAGACGTGTCCCCTCCATGTCCAGCACTGTATATGTGAGACATGTCCCCTCCATGTCCAGCACTGTATATGTGAGACGTGTCCCCTCCATGTCCAGCACTGTATATGACAGAAGAGTACCCTCCGTGCCCAGCACTGTATATGTAAGACGTGTCCCCTCCGTGCCCAGCACTGTATATGTGAGATGTGTCCCCTCCATGTCCAGCACTGTATATGTGAGACGTGTCCCCTCCATGTCCAGCACTGTATATGTGAGACATGTCCAATCCGTGTCCAGCACTGTATATGTGAGACGTGTCCCCTCCATATCCAGCACTGTATATGTGAGACGTGTCCCCTCCATGTCCAGCACTGTATATGTGAGACGTGTCCCCTACGTGTCCAGCACTGTATATGTGAGACGTGTCCCCTCCATATCCAGCACTGTATATGTGAGACGAGTCCCCTCCATGTCCAGCACTGCATATGTGACAGAAGTGTCCCCTCCATATCCAGCACTGTATATGTGAGACATGTCACTCACCTCCATGTCCAGCACTGTATATGTGAGACGTGTCCCCTCCATGTCAGCACTGTATATGTGAGACGTGTCCCCTCCATGTCAGCACTGTATATGTGAGACGTGTCCCCTCCATGTCCAGCACTGTATATGTGAGACGTGTCCCCTCCGTGTCCAGCACTGTATATGTGAGACGTGTCCCCTCCATGTCCAGCACTGTATATGTGAGACATGTCCCCTCCATGTCCAGCACTGTATATGTGAGACGTGTCCCCTCCATGTCCAGCACTGTATATGACAGAAGAGTACCCTCCGTGCCCAGCACTGTATATGTGAGACGTGTCCCCTCCGTGCCCAGCACTGTATATGTGAGACGTGTCCCCTCCATGTCCAGCACTGTATATGTGAGACGTGTCTCCTCCATGTCCAGCACTGTATATGTTAGACATGTCCAATCCGTGTCCAGCACTGTATATGTGAGACGTGTCCCCTCCATATCCAGCACTGTATATGTGAGACGTGTCCCCTCCATGTCCAGCACTGTATATGTGAGACGTGTCCCCTCCGTGCCCAGCACTGTATATGTGAGATGTGTCCCCTCCATGTCCAGCACTGTATATGTGAGACGTGTCCCCTCTATGTCCAGCACTGTATATGTGAGACGTGTCCCCTACGTGTTCAGCACTGTATATGTGAGACGTGTCCCCTCCATATCCAGCACTGTATATGTGAGACGAGTCCCCACCATGTCCAGCACTGTATATGTGACAGAAGTGTCCCCTCCATATCCAGCACTGTATATGTGAGACGGGTCCCTCCCCTCCATGTCCAGCACTGTATATGTGAGCTGTGTCCCTCCCTCCATGTCCAGCACTGTATATGTGAGACGTGTCCCTCCCCTCCATGTCCAGCACTGTATATGTGAGACGTGTCCCCTCCATTTCCAGCACTGTATATGTGACAGAAGTGTCCCCTCCATGTCCAGCACTGTATATGTGACAGAAGTGTCCCCTCCATATCCAGCACTGTATATGTGAGACGTGTCCCTCCCCTCCATGTCCAGCACTGTATATGTGAGACGTGTCCCCTCCATGTCCAGCACTGTATATGTGAGACGTGTCCCCTCCATGTCCAGCACTGTATATGTGAGACGTGTCCCCTCCATAACCAGCACTGTATATGTGAGACATGTCCCCTCCATATCCAGCACTGTATATGTGAGACGTGTCCTTCCCCTCCATGTCCAGCACTGTATATGTGAGACGTGTCCCCTCCATGTCCAGCACTGTATATGTGAGACGTGTCCCCTCCGTGCCCAGCACTGTATATGTGAGACGTGTCCCCTCCATGTCCAACACTGTATATGTGAGACGTGTCCCCTCTATGTCCAGCACTGTATATGTGAGACGTGTCCCCTACGTGTCCAGCACTGTATATGTGAGACGTGTCCCCTCCATATCCAGCACTGTATATGTGAGACGTGTCCCCTCCATGTCCAGCACTGTATATGTGACAGAAGTGTCCCCTCCATATCCAGCACTGTATATGTGAGATGTGTCCCTCCCCTCCATGTCCAGCACTGTATATGTGAGACGTGTCCCTCCCCTCCATGTCCAGCACTGTATATGTGAGACATGTCCCTCCCCTCTATGTCCAGCACTGTATATGTGAGACGTGTCCCCTCCATTTCCAGCACTGTATATGTGACAGAAGTGTCCCCTCCATGTCCAGCACTGTATATGTGACAGAAGTGTCCCCTCCATATCCAGCACTGTATATGTGAGACGTGTCCCTCCCCTCCATGTCCAGCACTGTATATGTGAGACGTGTCCCCTCCATGTCCAACACTGTATATGTGAGACGTGTCCCCTCCGTGTCCAGCAATGTATATGTGAGACGTGTCCCCTCCGTGTCCAGCAATGTATATGTGAGACGTGTCCCCTCCATGTCCAGCACTGTATATGTGAGACGTGTCCCCTCCATGTCCAGCACTGTATATGTGAGACGTGTCCCCTCCAAGCACAGTACTGTATATGTGAGACGTGTCCCCTCCATGTCCAGCACTGTATATGTGAGACGTGTCCCCTCCATGTCCAGCACTGTATATGTGAGAAGTGTCCCCTCCATGTCCAGCACTGTATATGTGACAGAAGAGTCCCCTCCATGTCCAGCACTGTATATGTGAGACGTGTCCCCTCCGTGCCCAGCACTGTATATGTGAGACGTGTCCCTCCCCTCCATATCCAGCACTGTGTATGTGAGACGTGTCCCCTCCATGTCCAGCACTGTATATGTGAGACGTGTCCCCTCCATGTCCAGCAATGTATATGTGAGACGTGTCCCCTCCATGTCCAGCACTGTATATGTGAGACGTGTCCCCTCCATGTCCAGCACTGTATATGTGAGACGTGTCCCCTCCAAGCACAGTACTGTATATGTGAGACGTGTCCCCTCCATGTCCAGCTCTGTATATGTGAGACGTGTCCCCTCCATGTCCAGCACTGTATATGTGAGACATGTCCCCTCCATGTCCAGCACTGTATATGTGAGACATGTCCCCTCAGTGTCCAGCAATGTATATGTGAGATGCGTCCCTCCCCTCCATGTCCAGCAATGTATATGTGAGACGTGTCCCCTCCGTGTCCAGCAATGTATATGTGAGACGTGTCCCCTCCATGTCCAGCACTGTATATGTGAGACGTGTCCCCTCCATGTCCAGCACTGTATATGTGAGACGTGTCCCCTCCGTGTCCAGCAATGTATATGTGAGACGTGTCCCCTCCATGTCCAGCACTGTATATGTGAGACGTGTCCCCTCCATGTCCAGCACTGTATATGTGAGACGTGTCCCCTCCAAGCACAGTACTGTATATGTGAGACGTGTCCCCTCCATGTCCAGCACTGTATATGTGAGACGTGTCCCCTCCATGTCCAGCACTGTATATGTGAGAAGTGTCCCCTTCATGTCCAGCACTGTATATGTGACAGAAGAGTCCCCTCCGTGTCCAGCACTGTATATGTGAGACGTGTCCCCTCCGTGCCCAGCACTGTATATGTGAGACGTGTCCCTCCCCTCCATATCCAGCACTGTGTATGTGAGACGTGTCCCCTCCATGTCCAGCACTGTATATGTGAGACGTGTCCCCTCCATGTCCAGCAATGTATATGTGAGACGTGTCCCCTCCATGTCCAGCACTGTATATGTGAGACGTGTCCCCTCCATATCCAGCACTGTATATGTGAGACGTGTCCCCTCCATATCCAGCACTGTATATGTGAGACGTGTCCCCTCCATGTCCAGCAATGTATATGTGAGACGTGTCCCCTCCGTGCCCAGCACTGTATATGTGAGACGTGTCCCCTCCATGTCCAGAAATGTATATGTGAGACGTGTCTCCTCCATGTCCAGCAAAGTATATGTGAGACGTCTCCCCTCTGTGCCCAGCACTGTTTATGTGAGACGTGTCCCCTCCATATCCAGCACTGTATATGTGAGACGTGTCCCCTCCATGTCCAGCACTGTATATGTGAGACGTGTCCCCTCCGTGTCCAGCACTGTATATCTGAGACGTGTCCCCTCCATATCCAGCACTGTATATGTGAGACGTGTCCCCTTCATGTCCAGCAATGTATATGTGAGACGTGTCCCCTCCGTGCCCAGCACTGTATATGTGAGACGTGTCCCCTCCATGTCCAGCAATGTATATGTGAGACGTGTCCCCTCCATGTCCAGCAAAGTATATGTGAGACGTTTCCCCTCCGTGCCCAGGACTGTTTAGGTGAGACGTGTCCCCTCCATATCCAGCACTGTATATGTGAGACGTGTCCCCTCCGTGTCCAGCACTGTATATGTGAGACGTGTCCCCTCCGTGTCCAGCACTGTATATGTGAGACGTGTCCCCTCCATGTCCAGCACTGTATATGTGAGGCGTGTCCCCTCCATGTCCAGCACTGTATACGTGAAACATGTCCCCTCCATGTCCAGCACTGTATATGTGAGACATGTCCCCTCCATGTCCAGCAATGTATATGTGAGACGTGTCCCCTCCATGTCCAGCACTGTATATGTGAGACGTGTCCCCTCCATGTCCGTCACTGTATATGTGAGACGTGTCCCCTCCGTGTCCAGCACTGTATATGTGAGACGTGTCCCCTCCATGTCCAGCACTGTATATGTGAGACGTGTCCCCTCCATGTCAGCACTGTATATGTGAGACGTGTCCCCTCCATGTCCAGCACTGTATATGTGAGACGTGTCCCCTCCATGTCAGCACTGTATATGTGAGACGTGTCCCCTCTATGTCCAGCACTGTATATGTGAGACGTGTCCCCTCCAAGCACAGTACTGTATATGTGAGACGTGTCCCCTCCATGTCCAGCACTGTATATGTGAGACGTGTCCCCTCCATGTCCAGCACTGTATATGTGAGACGTGTCCCCTCCATGTCCAGCACTGTATATGTGAGACGTGTCCCCTCCAAGCACAGTACTGTATATGTGAGACGTGTCCCCTCCATGTCCAGCACTGTATATGTGAGACGTGTCCCCTCCATGTCCAGCACTGTATATGTGAGGCGTGTCCCCTCCATGTCCAGCACTGTATACGTGAAATGTGTCCCCTCCATGTCCAGCACTGTATATGTGAGACATGTCCCCTCCATGTCCAGCAATGTATATGTGAGATGTGTCCCTCCCCTCCATGTCCAGCAATGTATATGTGAGACGTGTCCCCTCCATGTCCAGCAATGTATATGTGAGACGTGTCCCCTCCATGTCCAGCACTGTATATGTGAGACGTGTCCCCTCCATGTCCAGCACTGTATATGTGAGACGAGTCCCCTCCGTGTCCAGCAATGTATATGTGAGACGTGTCCCCTCCATGTCCAGCACTGTATATGTGAGACGTGTCCCCTCCATGTCCAGCACTGTATATGTGAGACGTGTCCCCTCCAAGCACAGTACTGTATATGTGAGACGTGTCCCCTCCATGTCCAGCACTGTATATGTGAGACGTGTCCCCTCCATGTCCAGCACTGTATATGTGAGACGTGTCCCCTCCATGTCCAGCACTGTATATGTGAGACGTGTCCCCTCCAAGCACAGTACTGTATATGTGAGACGTGTCCCCTCCATGTCCAGCAATGTATATGTGAGACGTGTCCCCTCCAAGCACAGTACTGTATATGTGAGACGTGTCCCCTCCGTGTCCAGCAATGTATATGTGAGACGTGTCCCCTCCATGTCCAGCACTGTATACCAGCACTGTATATGTGAGACGTGTCCCCTCCATGTCCAGCACTGTATATGTGAGACATGTCCCCTCCAAGCACAGTACTGTATATGTGAGACGTGTCCCCTCCATGTCCAGCACTGTATATGTGAGACGTGTCCCCTCCATGTCCAGCACTGTATATGTGAGACGTGTCCCCTCCATGTCCAGCACTGTATATGTGAGACGTGTCCCCTCCAAGCACAGTACTGTATATGTGAGACGTGTCCCCTCCATGTCCAGCTCTGTATATGTGAGACGTGTCCCCTCCATGTCCAGCACTGTATATGTGAGACATGTCCCCTCCATGTCCAGCACTGTATATGTGAGACATGTCCCCTCAGTGTCCAGCAATGTATATGTGAGATGTGTCCCTCCCCTCCATGTCCAGCATTGTATATGTGAGACGTGTCCCCTCCGTGTCCAGCAATGTATATGTGAGACGTGTCCCCTCCATGTCCAGCACTGTATATGTGAGACGTGTCCCCTCCATGTCCAGCACTGTATATGTGAGACGTGTCCCCTCCGTGTCCAGCAATGTATATGTGAGACGTGTCCCCTCCATGTCCAGCACTGTATATGTGAGACGTGTCCCCTCCATGTCCAGCACTGTATATGTGAGACGTGTCCCCTCCAAGCACAGTACTGTATATGTGAGACGTGTCCCCTCCATGTCCAGCACTGTATATGTGAGACGTGTCCCCTCCATGTCCAGCACTGTATATGTGAGACGTGTCCCCTCCATGTCCAGCACTGTATATGTGAGACGTGTCCCCTCCAAGCACAGTACTGTATATGTGAGACGTGTCCCCTCCATGTCCAGCACTGTATATGTGAGACGTGTCCCCTCCAAGCACAGTACTGTATATGTGAGACGTGTCCCCTCTATGTCCAGCACTGTATATGTGAGACGTGTCCCCTCCATGTCCAGCAATGTATATGTGAGACGTGTCCCCTCCATGTCCAGCAATGTATATGTGAGACGTGTCCCCTCCAAGCACAGTACTGTATATGTGAGACGTGTCCCCTCCATGTCCAGCAATGTATATGTGAGACGTGTCCCCTCCATGTCCAGCACTGTATATGTGAGACGTGTCCCCTCCATGTCCAGCAATGTATATGTGAGACGTGTCCCCTCCAAGCACAGTACTGTATATGTGAGACGTGTCCCCTCCGTGTCCAGCACTGTATATGTGAGATTGTGTCCCCTCCGTGTCCAGCACTGTATATGTGAGACGTGTCCCCTCCGTGTCCAGCAGTGTATATGTGAGACGTGTCCCCTCCATGTCCAGCAATGTATATGTGAGACGTGTCCCCTCCATGTCCAGCAATGTATATGTGAGACGTGTCCCCTCCGTGTCCAGCAATGTATATGTGAGACGTGTCCCCTCCATGTCCAGCACTGTATATGTGAGACGTGTCCCCTCCATGTCCAGCACTGTATATGTGAGACGTGTCCCCTCCGTGTCCAGCACTGTATATGTGAGACGTGTCCCCTCCGTGTTCAGCACTGTATATGTGAGACGTGTCCCCTCCGTGTCCAGCACTGTATATGTGAGACGTGTCCCCTCCGTGTTCAGCACTGTATATGTGAGACGTGTCCCCTCCGTGTCCAGCACTGTATATGTGAGACGTGTCCCCTCCATGTCCAGCACTGTATATGTGAGACGTGTCCCCTCCATGTCCAGCACTGTATATGTGAGACGTGTCCCCTCCGTGTTCAGCACTGTATATGTGAGACGTGTCCCCTCCGTGTCCAGCACTGTATATGTGAGACGTGTCCCCTCCGTGTCCAGCACTGTATATGTGAGACGTGTCCCCTCCGTGTCCAGCACTGTATATGTGAGACGTGTCCCCTCCATGTCCAGCAATGTATATGTGAGACGTGTCCCCTCCATGTCCAGCAATGTATATGTGAGACGTGTCCCCTCCGTGTCCAGCAATGTATATGTGAGACGTGTCCCCTCCATGTCCAGCACTGTATATGTGAGACGTGTCCCCTCCGTGTTCAGCACTGTATATGTGAGACGTGTCCCCTCCAAGCACAGTACTGTATATGTGAGACGTGTCCCCTCCGTGTCCAGCACTGTATATGTGAGACGTGTCCCCTCCGTGTCCAGCACTGTATATGTGAGACGTGTCCCCTCCGTGTCCAGCACTGTATATGTGAGACGTGTCCCCTCCAAACACAGTACTGGCTCCCCTGTAGAGAGTAATGCTGGCTGGGTTTTGGAGCTGAGACAGTCGACCCCTCCCTCTCTTCCTCCTCCTCCTCCTCCTCCTCCCTGCACCAACAGCTCAGTCCCCCCACCCTCTCGAGCTCAGCACACTCCCTCCCTCCCCCATTCCAAACACATCAGCAGCTCTCCTCCTTGCACACACAGCCCAGACTGGAGGAGTGAGCAGAGACAACACAGCAAGCTGTGCCCTACATGTACAGGGGGACACCAGGGGATGAGGACAGAGGAGGACAGAGGGAGAGCTGGATGGAAGAAGGAGGACAAAGAGGACTAAAGAAGAAGGAGCAGACAGAAGACAGCGCTCTCCCCCAACCTCAGAGGATCCCAGACAAAGCCAATCCATCTGCCTTGCCTAGCTGTGTCCAGGAGGAGCTGTAAGTGTCCATCACAGAAGGGCAGCACGCCTGGCTTTGTGTAGGGGATTGGGTTATAGAATGCTGATTTAGGGGTTTTGGTGACAGCGCCCCATCGTCTCATTACTATGAAGGTGGGCTTCGGGTCATTAGAATCCATCGGTGTAGTAATGAGAATCGTTGGGCTCAGCTGGCTCCTGACGTGTCATAAAGTGTTGGGCTAAATCCTGGTGACAGTAAACATAAGGAAACACATGTTTAGTTTTCTGGCGGATCCTTCATCTGTGGGCCAGGAGAAATCCAAACAACCTTCTGCCAGGAATTTACAAAGCAATAAAAAAGGTCCCATAAATACAGCACAACATTAACATGACCTTATGTTACGACCTACGCAGGGTAAAGTCGAGGTACGCTATGTTCTATTGGATTGTGAAGCTTTTAAAGTTTTTATCAAAAGCCAAAACTTTTTTTTTTTTTTTTTTTGTTTTCATTATTTTAACAAGTAGGGAAGTGTTATTTTTGCCATCTGTGTCTGGCTTGGGAGATTTATTTTTGCTTCCTGTTCTTTGGACACAACAGGAAATGAGAGGAAATCTCTGCAAAGTGAAGGAAATCGCATCTTTAAAGTGTTTACTTTTTTTTTTTTTTTTTCCGAAAAAGTGAACTAATACTGTGCACCCTCTCCACCCCCCAGTCCCCATTGTACTTACCTCCGTGGGTGCTGAGCTGTCGTTCCCCCATGCTGCCAGGATTTAAAATGTATCTCTTCTCTCTGCAGGACTTCCAGGATGGATCAGAGCGATTCTGATTGGTCAGCATCTCTCTTATCCAGCTCGATAGCCCTACAGAGAGAAGAAAAGATTTCAAATCCCAAGACTGCTGCATCAGTACAGCAGGGGCTGGGGGGGGGAGGGGTGTTCAGTGTTAGTTCACCTTTTCTAAAAAGGCCATACACTATCTGAATTTTATACGGTTCCCGATGAACCGGCTGAAATCCGCTCAGTGGGTGGCCCTATGGGCCGCCACCCACCTGACATCCTTTAGTTGAAAAGTCGAAGGGACCAGGTGGAAAGCTGTCGGTGGTACAATGCCTGCTTCCAATCAGATGTCGCCACTACTCTCAGGTATTTTGACAGCCGGCATAGAAAAATCAACAGCTGCTGTGGCAGAATCATCGATCCATGCTTTAAAGTGGTTGTAAACCCTTTACAACCACTTTTCACCACAGCTAAGCCTATAATAAGGCTTACCTGTAGGTACTGTGAATACACGGTTTAGGAGATATCCCCTGTATCAGCATGTGGCCACGTCATCGGCACTGAAGCAACGGCGCGTTTGTGCCATTGCTTCAGCTGACATGCCGTTATCGATGGCTCATGCGCGGGAGTGACGTCATTGCGGCTCTGGCCAATCTTAGCGCCGGAGCCTGCGATACTCAGAAGTAACTCCGGGAGTCATGTTGCCTTGCAGAGCAGTGTGCCGGGACCGCTGCGGGGGTTTCGATCTAAGGTGAGTATGCTATGCTCATTATGCCTTTTTGTCTTGCAGGGTTTTTTTTGTGAGTTTACAACCACTTTAAGGCCACAATTCCATTTCCCGTAGCAGAAACTCACGTTGCCACTTGCGATGTTTTCACGTCACTCAGAGGGCAGCCCCATTCACTTCAATTGGCTGCCCTATGAGCTCCTGCTCTTTTTTGGGCGACATACTTCACGCAAATTTTAAAGGTGCATTTTGTCACAATTGCAGTGCAATTCTGTCACGTGGCAATCGCAGCAAAATCGCGCCATGTTTGTAAAGCATGGATGAAAGAATCAGATTTTTTGAAAAATCTGATTTTTTTTTTTTTTTCCCCCCTTCTGTTCAAATCTATATGTATATGACCAGCATAAGGGTCCCTTTTGCAAGATTTCTTTTCTCTTCCCGGTCTATTGACAACCCACGTGTTCTGCTTCCAGTGCGAGAAATAAAAGGTGCCTGCACTTTTCGTGCGATTTGAGCCATATAAAATTAATGGTAGGGCTGGGAAAAAAATTGATTTTAATCTTGAATCGAGTTTTGAGTTCAAATCGATTCAGATTTGAAGAAAATCTATTTTTTTTTTATATTATTTTTTTTCCTTCAAAGTTTCCATAGCAGGGCTGCAGGGGGCGTATCCGGAATGGCACTGGGTGGAGTTACCCTAATTACATCTACTCGCCGTAGCCGCCACGAGTAGATGTACTGTAACACTAACTAACCGCAAGCCGCCGTCTGCCTACCTGATCAGCGTGTCATGCAGACAGACGGCGGCCATTGCAGTGTTCAAAAGCCGCGCCTCCCGAGTCCTCGTCGTCTGTGATAGGCGGAACACTCAATTTCACAGCAGGCAGTGTTCAGCCTATCACGGACATCCTCTCATCCTCGTCTGTGTTATGAGGATGAGCGGATGTCCGTGATAGGCGGAACACTGAATGCTGGGAAATTGAGTGTTCCGCCTATCACAGACAAGGAGGAGGCGCGGCTTTTGAATACTGGAATGGCCGCCGGTGTAGCAGTAAAATCCGTATCCCATGAAAATCTGCATCAGGTATGGGCACAGTGATTGAAGCACGGGCACAGTGAGGCATTGGACACAGTGAAGAATGGGCACAGGCACAGCAATTCAACTAAGAGTAACCTCAAGATTTTTTGTTGTTTTATTAGCTAAATCCAAATACAGTATTAATAATTTGGATGTTTAACAATCTTTGTTGCACACTGACTTTGCAGTTAGAGAAAGGGTTTGCCTTTGCAATTTTCTTTGTTGATGCACTTTAATTAATATAATTTAAAAAAAATCGAATCGTAAATCGAGTTTTTTATAAAAAAAATCGCAGATTTTTTTGGGGGGGAAAATCACCCAGCCCTAATTAATGTCTCGAATCTCGCTGCAATGAATCACCTGTGATTTGAACAGGAATGCGGTGCGATTCCTGTCCGAATCACTTGAAGTTTCCCACACCACAATATTGTGAACCGAGGCTTAGCACTGGTGGCGATGGTCAGCAGGACGGATAGTGTGAATCTCCCCTAATAGGGACAATAAAAACCTGACAGAGGTTCTAAGGGGCCCATTCACATCAGGCGGTGCATATTATGATATTAATCATGTGATGGCGTGTATGCATGCATCAATGCTTTGTTGTAACAACTTTTTAACTTTTAAAAAAAAGTAATTTAACTCTGTATGCAACAGAAGTCTCAGTTTTCTCAACAGACTTCAGAGGAGTGTATCAGTGGGAAAGATGAGTATTTACTCTGGTTTGCAGTCAGACCTTTCTGTGCAATATTTCCCTGACAGGCTCAGTGTAAATGTCAGGATTTTGTAAGCCTTGGTTCACATTGGAGCGATTTGGTATGCAATTTGACATGTCAAATCAGCGGCAATCACGCCGTCCGAATAGGTGCGATGCTGCATTTGCGGCGCCGATTCCCAAAAGCAGTTTCTGTACAACTTTTGGCGACTTCGGGGTGCGATTTCCATAGACATATGTTCAGATGTCTATACAGGTTCCTGCACAGGTCTCTGAAATAGCCCCCGAAGTCGGGACTGACATGCGGTAATGAAATTGTGTGAGTTCAGCTAAACTCGCACAATTTCATTCCCATTGTCAGTGTGAACCAAGGCTAAAAGCTGGTCATAGATGGATCTAATTTCATCCAGTTCAGCAGACTGACTTCTGTCGAACTGGAAGGTTGGAAACATTTTCTTGATCAGTGGCTGCAGCCGTTGATCGGTGTATTCTGACAGAATAGAGTGTTTTTAGTGGGGAGGATTTCTCCATCCACTTCACTTGTTTTAGATGCGGAGGATCTGTTCATTTTTATTTCGTTCAGCCTGCTGACTGATCAAAAAAACAATTTATCTATGGCCAGCTTAGATATATCCATATATGCGCAGCCTACTCTTGAATCAGTCAATATACTTTAAAGCTCGCCATACACTTATCAATCATTTGCATTGAGGGCTAAACCAAGGAAACCTAACAAATTCTTCCATTTACAGTACACAGTGCAGATAGATGAATCCCTCACTATTGTATTCTGACCGCCTTCGCCAGAGGCTGACAGAATACCCGAAATAGCTGCTGCATCTGTCTGGAAGCCCAAACTACACATTGTTGCACCAAAGAAGCACCCGTAATTTTTTCCAAAGCACATGTGTAGCAATACCCCCGTAGGGGCCGCTGGTTTAAGATTTGGGCCTGCCGTTACCTTTCTGTTCACCACACTCGTCTTAGGGGTCCCTCTTGAAGAACTTTCATGAATGTCCACACCAACACTTGGTTTCTTTTTCTTCAAGAGTTTTATTAAACAGTTCCAACAGAGGGGTAGAGGGAGGTTCAGGTACCTTGCTTTGCGGATCACAGGCACAATCTTCGATCCAGAGGACAAATCGGTTCCACACTGGATTCAGCGACCACCGGATAGGCCTACTCTCACTGGCCTAGCAACCGGTGCGAAGCTCGTTCAACGTCTCTGCCACAGACTTGATGAGTGCCGTCGAGTCGTTTCACAATCTTCTGCCACAAGATCATGCAACCACCCTGACACTTTGCAAAAGTTCCTTCAGAAAGTACACAGCTCACGGTGCCAGAATCTTTCAGCCAGCCGGCAGCACCGTGAGGTAAATTGGCCAGGATGCGTCCTTCAATTGAGTCCCCAATTGTTTCGCTTCTTCCTGCAGGCAAGACCGCGTAGGACCATCCCTGGACTAGTAGGCCCCAGAAACTCCTGGGCCTACTCTCAGTTTCAGAGCCTCGGGCCAGCAGGCCCCGAGGCTGAGAAACAGCTTGCATATCCCTGAGGCTAGGAGGCCCTCAGGTCAGGATCCGGCAAACGAACCCCGATAGCGCGGTCTCTGTCCCTTAAGTACCCCTTCCCAGAATGCAAAGTGGGTTGACCACGCCCCCTGAGCCACTTCTGGGAAAGGAATACCCAATACATCCAGCCTGCTGCATTTCCAACCTTGACCTGTGGTGACAGCGACACCTACTGTCAAGTGGGAAAACGTGAAACAGAGCCAACAATTTAGCGTAATCCTTCTGGGCTAAACTACAGCTCAGACAACTAGATGTAACACATGGCGCCTACCCAACAGGAGCAGGGCGCTACCCATGGAATATAAAAACATAGAAAGTTAATGATAATCCTCTTGTCCTGCATTGCCATACAGGGACTTATCAGAAAATAGAAATCGTTTGGCAGGTAAAACTGCTCTTATGTATGTGTTTCAAGTGTGCATTGGATGTTTGCCTGGAGTTCATCTTTATTCCGGATATGTTCGGTGTCTCCTCTCTTATGGTTGCTGCACTTGAGTTAATCTAACATGACTCAAATTCCTCACAATGAGCAGTGAGTGGTCTTAAAAGGAGCAGTCACCGGTGGTGTAGCTGCGTGTCTAGACTATGAATGGCCTCCTTCCAGTGATCACTGTCCGCAGCTAAGAGAGAGTATGAAGGATACAACCAAGGCCAGCCTGGTTCAACCTCATAAGAGGTATTTCCAGGGTGTTCAGAGTTTCAGTAATGATGACATGTAGCATTAATAATGCTATTCTTTTATTCTAATGATGAAACTGTTTTCTACTAATGTCCTTGTAAAGGCTGAGAGGATTATGACTCAGATAATATGGTATTGCTTGTTCAGATTCATTAAAAAAAGAAATTGGAAATATCTGTAGGTGTTACTATTTTGGGAAGTCATAGATGTCCAGGGGCATAGTCATACTCCCTTTTTAGATTGTAAGCTCTAACGAGCAGGGCCCTCTGATCCCTCCTGTATTGTGACTGTACTGGTACTGTCTGCCCTAACCTTGTAAAGTGCTGCGCAAAGTGTTGGCGCTAGATAAATCCTGTATAATATAACTCAGATTTAAGGCATATTAAAAAAAGGGAGCAAATAAGAGTTATTTATTGTTAGGGCTTACATACACTTAAAATGTTACGTCAAACCGATTTATTTTTCTACTTGGAGTGAACAAGATTTGAGACCTCCTAATGGATTTTTATTGCTGTAAACCTGACCTGGGTATACAGGTATGCAAATGTGGCCGGTTCAGCAGGAAGGAGGCTAATTTCGATCCATCTGTCGGGCTGAGTTCACACTGGTACGACACGACTGTTGTACAACTGTCGATCGGTCCTACTTCCATCCGACTTAAATGAACAGGATACGATTTTGCTTTAAGAACCACTTTAAAATCAAACACAATCTTTATTTTACAAATAAACACTATGTGACAAAGGATTCGCATAGCACTGTGAGTTATCTAAAGTGACAACACAGCTGATTACTACCACCTGATGAGCGATATAAATGTACCCCTTTGACAATTCAGGACAAGACGACGGGTTCTTTTGATAGCCATGTTATTGGTCACTACTTCTTACTTTCTCTGCACTCCCCCCATTGCCCGTTCCATGTTCCCCCAAGAAGAAAAGCACTGGGGTTAGAGTTAAAGCGGACCTTCAGTCATTTTTTGGAACTATCCATCTATTAAATCTTCTGCCCTTGTTTTAACTTTGGATAGTAAAATATTATACAGTTAGGGGGAGGAGTCATAAGAGGGCCAATCAGATCTGCAGAGCTGTGTGTCTGTGTAAATCCAGGAAGTGAACAGGCCGCAGCTTCAGCTGCTCAGTTAAAATGGATGCAGCCAGACTTGGTGGAGGGAGATTTTTGCAGCATTTTTGGCCAGTACAGAATCACAGTATATATATATAAAATAATATGCAAAGTGATTGGACGGAAGCTTCAGAATGGCAAATTTTTTATTACAAGTTATGTGAGCAGACTGCAGTTCCTCCTTTTTAAAGGGGAGTTCCAGCCTTTTTTATGTTTATTAAAAGTCAGCAGCTACAATAAGTGTAACTGCTGGCTTTTAATAAACAGACACTTACCTGTTCCACTGTCCAGCGACGCGGCCACCCGGAGCTTCGCTCCTCGTCCCCCCCCCCCTCCCCTCTCCGCCGGCGCCTCCATTCTAACTGTGGGCTGCCGGCCGTGACAGCTTTCGGCTTTACGGCCGGGCACTCATTGCGCATGCGCGAGCGGCGCTGCGCAATCTGAGTGGACAGGTGATCGCCTGGGACCTGTCACGTGTCCCAGGTGATTGCCTACAGGGAGAGGCCGCCTTAGGCGATATGACGAGTCGCCTAAGCGGTCCCTGGGCGGAAGGAGGAAGTGGGACAGGAAGTCCCACTCCTACTGAAGCCCCCCCCCAAAAAAAATGTGGCATGTAAGGGGGCGAGGAGTGGTTTAAGCGGAAGTTCCACTTTTGGGTGGAACTCTGCTTTAAGGACTTCCCCCCCCCCCCCCCCCCCCCCCTACCCCATGTGAGAGTGCTCAGGCCCTGCATAGTGGATGGAGAAAAGGGACACATGTTCCTCCCCACCCTGAATTATGGACTATTTCCAAAGACAATGGCTGAAGTATGGACTATTTTCAAAGATGCCGGTGTTCTGTCAAAATAGGCAATTCATCAAGATCTCCAATAACGTCAATTCCTGTTACTGTAATTTATCAGTAATTGGAGATTTTGACGACTTTCTGTTTTGACACCACACCGGCAACCGTATGCACTCCGGTACACGGTATTATGAGCAGACATGGTTAGTCCGCACCGATACTAACCAACAACACGTCCGAGGCGGCAGCAACTGTTTCCTTGTTACCCACTGTTGTGTCAAAACGGCAAAGTGTTTGTGTATCGGAGTGTATATGTTTGCTCTGTGTTGTGACAAAACAGCAAGTTGTCGAAATCTCCAATTATTGATGGTTTACAGTAACAGGAAGTGATGTAATTGGAGATCTTGATGAATTGGCGATTTTGACAGAACACTGGTGTTCTTTCAATTTCTCCAACCGCGTCGCTTCCAGTTTATTTAAAACCTTAGTAATTGGAGATTTTGACGAATTGCTGATTGGACACAAAACCGACAACCGAACAGAGTCCTGTACAGGAAGATTGCACTGTTTTGACAGCACAGCGACTAACGAGGACAAAGTTGGCGCCACCTCAGAGATGGCCATTTTGTTGGCTAATATCCTGATCCGTACTCTATTTTGGTTGCCGATGTTGTATACAACCACCAATTCGTCAAAAAACTTCAATTACTGCTGGTTTAAAGAAACCGGATGGTAAGTGGTTGGAGTTTCTGGTGGGTTGGAGAATTTGACAGAACACCGGCTGACGAACAGGGTAGTGGTGGGGAATGAGAGGAAAGTATCTGCACAGAAGAGGAGTGCTGAATGGGCAAAGTTCCAGGTTTACTTGAGACTATGATCCATCTGCTGGCTGGTTAATAGACTTTGTAATACTAATTGTCAATACTTCATATTTATCAGTTATATGTACAAAACATTAATTCTCTTCAAGGTACCCGAAGACTTGAGCCGGCGGTTGGATAGTGCTGCAGAAGGATTAGGACATAAACATGCTTTCTTATTTCAGCCAAGTATTGCCTTGTTGTGCACTGAGAAGACCTCCCTAGCACCAGCCTGATCTCATTACTGATCAGCCAGGAATATCTAATCCGGATGAGGAGTCTTTTTTTTTTCTGAGATTTGTTAGTCAGATGTCTCCAGAGCGTACATAGTGTCCACAGAATTGCAGTGGTTTCCTGAATCAACTGCAAGAGGCCAGCTGGGTGTTAGTCATTCCATAGAGGTCTTAACCTGATTTGTGTATATTTATATTGTTGTAATCAGACGTAACCTGTATAGTTATCATACATTGTTTCTGATGGACATTCTGCAGAAGTAATGTAACACACAATCCTAACCACAAGTATTCGGATTAATTCCTGGATTTATAATTGGGATTGTATTAAAGTAGTATTAAACCCTCAGCATTGCGTAGTTTAACACATTGGGCACAAAAAAAAACTATTCGTAAACTATTTGTTAAAATTCTTATGCCATCTCTTTTCATTAACAATATTCAATGCTTCTGACATCTGCTCTCGCAGTGCTGCTTCCCTGAATTTATGACCTTCACAGGAAAGAGTTAACAGTGCACAGTGCAGTGATTGGAGGAGGGAGGAGAGAGTGCCTTGCCACCCTAGACTACAGGGCTGTGTTTTTCTATTTTCATAGGGCTTGCATGGAAGTTCAAATATGCAGTATGTGTATAGAAAGGGAAGAAAAACAAAAAAATATATATCTGACTCTTATGCAGCTGTTTACCAATCAGAATATATTACATGTAAAGAAATTATAAAGACACAAGTTAAAAAGAAAGGTATACCAGCACCACTGCTATATGATTACTACATCCTGTTTATTTATATATAATACGTTTGGTATAAGCCTTTTGATATATTGATCTATATTTTAGGATGTATTTATTTTCTGACAATCTTTTTGGGAGTTATTAGGGTCTTAGTAGGTATACCTTCCTTTTTTTTTTTTTTTACCTTTTTGGTTTATACCCTTTTTGCTTTTGTGTTTTTGTAACTCCTTTTACATGTAATAAAATATGTTTGTTAGGCTACATTCACACCAGCGATTAATACCTGTGCTGATTATAGTGGCAGTTCACTATGACAGGCTATCTGCAGCTACATCTATTCTTAATTACCTGCGCGTCCAGCAGCGATCACCGCAGATTACCCAACAGCTGTGGCCACTGGCGACCTGTCATTCTAGTGAATAGGGCCAGTGGCCACAGAGAGCCGCAGCAGGAATATCTGATTCCTGACACTACTATTCGCACGGCTCTATTCGCTGGTGTGAATGTAGCTGTTGGCTGTATAAGAGTCCGATATATTTTAATTTTTTCTTCCTTTTCTATAATAATGTATTTGAACTTCTGTGGAAGCCCTTTTCTGCTATGTGCTCCAGATTTATTATCTTTTAGTTAATTTTTGTAAGGTGCGGGGCTTTGAGGTTTGTTCACAAATTTGGTTGGTGTTCCACGGTTGTGAGTTTCTATTGATGCACACAGTGTAGGGAGTCATAACTCTAGTCCCTGCATGCAAGGGTGACTTCATAGAATGCTGCAAGAGAAAGAAACCACCTGAAACAGGACACCTGGGGAAGCGGTCTTGGCATCAACTTAAAGTGGAAATTCACCCTAAAGGGGAAGTTCCACTTGTTTGCACCATCCCCCTCCCTCCACTGCCACTTTTTGCCAGGGAGGGGGGAGCGGGTACCTGGTTTTGACAGGTACATGCTCCCACTTCCGGTCAGATGCGTCACAACTATTTAAGGGCAAACTTCACTCCCCACCTTCCCCCTCAGCCTTCTGTAACACATCCCAGGTCCCAGAAGACTGCAGGACCATTAACAAAGGACTCACGCATGCACAGTAGGAAACCAGCTGTGAAGCCGCATGGCTACACTTCCTGTTTCCCTTACTTACGATGCCGACATCTGCACCCAAACCCAATTGAAGAATCGGCTCAGCTGAGGACTTTGCTGGATCCCCAGATAGGTAAGTGGGGGGGATCCTGGAGCTCCTCTTTAAACTAAAGCAAGGATTAAAAAATAAAGAAGCTGCATGCTCAGTAAATCAGCTGCTGAAAGTGCTTAAACTGAGGGTTTAATGTCAAATGTGGTCTACAGGAAAATGACGTCATGGCACTATGATTTTTAATAAATGTTTTCCTAATCATAGATATCAGTAATATAAGGAGTAGATTCTGTAACCATCTTTGTTGGGTTTTGTTGCCATTTTTTGAAAACTCTAATGCATTCTGTCTTCTGTTATTTAGGAAGTGCTTTTGGTTGAGACCTTGAAGTCTTCATAGAGCAAGTGATGAGTGCTTCCCATGCAGCCATTGCTCCTTTGACACCTTGTATGGAAGGCCTACCTCCACTACCAAAGAGCCTTAGTGGTCTGCTCAATTCAAGCGGGGGTTCAGGGTGGAGAGATCTGGAGAGAGTGTATGCGCAGAAGTCCCGTATTCAGGATGACTTAAGTCGTGGAGGCTCAGGTGGCAGCTCTCATTCAATACCAAAGCCGCCCAACCTTGATGCTGCATTGGCTTTGCTTAGGAAAGAGATGGTAAGTTAACTTTTTTAATTTTTTTTTTTATTTTTTTTTTTGTGTGTGTACTTGGCTTTGTCCTTTCATAACATGGCCACAGGCAGATGTCTCCCCAAGAATGATGGGCAAGCTGACATCTACCGATTCAATGTAATCTCAGCACCTTCTGCTGTTTTTCATGGAACTGAACAAACGGAATACTTCTAATTGGCTTTGTGTAGCCCCATGAGTCCTTGCTCATGCATAGAATTAGGTGGTCAGATACATAACTTTCCAAGTAAACACTAGGGGGGGGGGGTGTGTGTGTGTGTGTGTGTGTGTGTGTGTGTGTGTATGAATGAGTGACTTGTATAGCGCTACACATGCGAACTGAATCGCCTCTAGGCGCTTTTTGCAGCCAGTGTCTGCTTGGCTGGTGCGGTCATTTTACCCCGTAGGATCTCGACACACTTGGGACACAGTCGTATACATATATACTGGGCCAATTTGGACAAGATCCAATTAACCTACCAGCATGTCTTTGGAGTGTGGGAGGAAACCCACGCAGACACAGGGAGAACATGCAAACTCCAGGCAGATGGTGTCGTGGTCGGGATTCGAACCAGTGACCCTTTTGCTGCTAGGTGAAAGTGCTAACCACTACGTGTGTGTGTTAATTATAATGTTTTCATTCAAGATTTACACAACTTTTACCAAAGATTCATACTTGTTGTTTTTTTTTTTTTTTTTATGGCTTCAACATAAAAAAAAAAAAAACACATTTTATAAATGCACCCTAAGTGATGTTTTCATAGATGGTGTTTTAGGATTTCGCTTAAGCAGTGGCAGGCATATATGTGCCTGTATTATGCTGCCATAATTGCACAAATTCAGCTGACATAACATTTTTCAGTGGTAGTGATTCCTGACTCTGAAGCACGCATTTCTGAAAGTGAGGGGAGGGGGGGGGGGTTTATTAGCAAAGTGACAGGTCAGCTAGTGCAGCTTGCTACTGCAGAGAAGCCCTGCTAACCTCCACAGTTGTAAATGATATGGAAAGGAATAGTGTACATCTGTGTCTGTAAAGTGCTCAAGTTATGTTGTGCAATAAATAAGGCTGACCATGCCTGCTACCTTCATGTCATCAAATTGGTTTGACAGAACTCCTCCTAAAGAAGCTGATCAGTTTAGATACCTACCTTGACATTCTGAAAAGCAGAGCTGAAAATAAAATGTCTCCATATCTACAGTACCGAGTAGTTGGAGGCACAAAGTGATGCCAAACACACACGGTTTAATTTACAATGTCCCTTCTCTTTCTGTATGTGGATGATGGCACTGTAATTATTTTAGTTGAAAGAAAAATCGGTATACAGCTGTCACTTGACCCAGCTCTTTCTGAGCCTGTCTGCAGGGAACCATAAGCAGGAGGAGCTTTTAGTCCTCTGCTGCTGGTCACATGTTAAAAAAAAAACTGCCTTTGGGATACAGAATAAACCTAAATAATATCATTAAACTGTTTTAAATTGGCATACAAATCTATATTTGAAATCAAATCTTTATTATTTTATGGCAATAACATGGTGTGGGCAGATTTCTGCCAGTCACAGGCTTTATCTCGCCCCTCCAACTACTGTCTTAGAATAGGAGGGAGGTGAAGCCACCATTAATCTACATGTAATATCCTGCCCCCATTGTTTTTAACTGGTTACTGGGCATGGAGGAAGAGAGAGGGAGTTTATACACCCACACGTGTGACTCTATAGTCAATATGGTCTGCTCAGATGTGATAGGGAGGAAATACTCACTGAAAACTGAGCATCTGCAGAGTTGCCACCACAGCTGCAAACTCCCTAGCTGAATTGGGGACATGAGAGAGAGAGAGAGAGAGAGAGAGAGAGATATTTTGCAAAATACAGAAAATGAATCTCATAGTGACTGAGTGAGTATGAGCAGCATGTAATACAGCATTTATTGATAGATTTTTTTTTTTTCATGATGTGGGTTTAACCACTTAAGGACCGGAAGGATTTACCCCCTTAATGACCAGGCCATTTTTTGCGATCCTGCACTGCGTTACTTTAACTGACAAATGCGTGGTCGTGCGACACTGTACCCAAATAAATGTATATTCTTTTTTTCTCACAGATAGAGCTGCATAGCAGGAAGACAAGATCCTGTATCATCCCCTGTCAGAACAGAGATCTGCCTTGTTTACATCGGCAGATCCCCGTTCTGTCTCTGTGGGGAACAATCGCGGGCGGACATCACGTCCGCCGGACCCGCTGATTGGCTCCCCCTGCTGGCCAATTGTCACGCGTGCCCACACAGCTTAGTGCATGAAACGTTTCATGCAACCGAGCCACCTTGCCACAGTATAACTGCAGTGGGTGGTTGGCAAGTGGTTAAAGACACTTTAAGGGTTCCTTTACACCAGAAGTGTTGAGCTGGATTGATCTGCATTGATCAATTTAGGAGTACATAGAAAACAATTGTTCTCTAGGTGCTCTGTTCATACAATACATGCACGTTGGTATGCATTGCATAAAAAGTCAGTATGTCTGCATTTTTGCGTAGTACAACACACAACGGCGCATCACAGCATGCTGCAGTGCTCATGTATGTGATGTAATTTTAAATAAAGTTTTTAAAGAAAAGAAATGCAAACAGTGCAGTGTGTTGTAACAACCCATCCCATCACCCCTATACAATGCATACCAGCTTTTGGTCATTAAGTTAAGCATAAAGCGCAGGCTAATGGACTTTGAAATCTCCGAACTACAGGGCTCAATCTGTGAATACCAAAAATATGGAGAAGGCTGAAAAAACAGTTTTCCCTGTTTTTTTTATAATCGACACTTCATGGTCCCACACACTGCATATGTGTGAACTCTGTGTCCTTTCTACCATTTTCACAGTGGCAGGGCCTCGCACTGTCGCAGCTCCTATAGAATTTTGCAAAGTTATAAAAGGGTTATGTTGTGAAAAAACGTTTCCTTTTCATTTAATAGCGTATATTAAATAGCATTGGATAGCGTAAAGGAGGGTTACAACCCCTGTCAGTTTTTCTTTTTTTTTTCCCATCAGTGTCCCAGTAGGGAGATTTACATCGGTCAGAAAGTAAGAGGAAATCTCTCTAAAATTAGGGAATTCATGTTTGTTCATGGGATCACCAGAACTAGTGTCACCATTGGAAGATTTCCCCTCTATTCCTGTTCTAGGGACAACCTAAAATGTGGGATTTATTTTGCAGGGAGTGTTATATCCCCTGTCAGTTTTTTTATTTTTTTTCCATCTATGTCCCATTGTGGAAATTTACCTTCACTCTCTGTCCCATAGCCAAACAGGAAGTGAGAGTTAATCCCTGCAAAATAAGGGAATCCATTGGGACCAACCCATGTCACCAGAACTAGTGTCCCCATTGGAAGATTTCCCCATTATTACTTTTCTGAAGACAACCCAAAATCTGGGATTTTTTTTAACTTATTTATGATGGTAAACAGGACAAATAAAGAGGGTCAAACTGCCATAAAAACCCAGTATGTGCTCTAATCTATGGGTTCCCAAACCCCAGGTCACAGAGCAGTGCAGTGGTCTGCTGATAGCCGGGCCACATGGCAGGGGTCAAAGCGAACCAGTACAACCTGCACTGCCACCCTCCGCCCACCAGAGGGTGCCCGCTTCCTTTCTCCTAGCACCACTACTCTCTTCTGTCTCTGTGGTCACGGAGAAGGAGTGGAAGAGCTGGGATGGGGACAGGATCTCATGGAGCACTGGTGAGACTCAGACTGTACAACCAACAAACCCCCACACCCGGGGTGACAGGCTGCAACCCCCCCCCCCACCTCCGGGGTGACAGGCTGCAACCACCACCAAACCCCTACCTCCCCCCTCCTCCCGGGCTGTGGAGGGGTTAACTTCCACGTGGCTGGGCCCCGGTGGTAGGGAGGTTGGGGCCCCTGCTCTAATCCATCTCCACTCGGTCCAAAACTAAAAAAAAAAAGTTTTACCTTTTTTATACTAGTTGCAGAATTATTTATTAAGGTAAAGGTCTACTCTTAACACAGAGTGAAGTTTTTCGTACTTGGGATAATACAGGCCTCTAAATAATATCATTTGAGTACAGCTCCATTTATGGCACGATAAACCTTATGAAAAGCCCAGGCAAAAAAGACTAGAACAAGAATATTGGGAAACCCAGATCTGCAGATTTTGTTTATGTAACTGCTTATTATAACCTTTAATAACAATGTGCAATGTCTGTTAAATCTATTTAGTAAAAGACCTCCACTTTAAAGCGGAGGTCCACCCGCAATTTTTTTTTTTTTTTTTTTTTTAAAGGCAGCAGCTACTAAGGACACTTACCTGTCCTACTCGCCCGCGATGTCGGTCCACCGACGGTGATCGGATCGCTGCTGGCAGGTCCTGGCTCCTCCATCCTGACTGAGGGAAACAGGCAGTGAAGCCTTCACTGCACCTTCTTTCTGCACATGCGCCACTCGCACGGCGCTTTGTGAATGGGTGGCTTGCCTCCTGGGATACACACAGTTCCCAGAAGGCAGCGCGCCCCATTCACAAGAAGAGGAAGCGGAAGGACATCCACCGCGGATGAGAAGAGGCACATTAGAGGCAGATTAGGGGACTTCCGCATAGCAACGGGCATTTCGGGTGAGTATAAAAAAAATTCTATAAATTTTTTTTCTTTTTTTTTTTTTTTTTATAGGATTTTTAATGTAAAAATGTTTTCTGGGTGAACCTCGGCTTTAAATGAGGAATGGTAAAATATTCCAACTGTTGAATGGTTAATAAAGCCCCAGTGTTTGATTACAGAATGTATCATTGAGCATGTGATTACATTACCATCTCACACTGTGATCCCTCCCCCATGTAAATCATATTATTTCAGTAGTCTGACATTATTATAAAGAGAACAGTATTGTAATTGTTATACAGTGCCATCAGTGTAAGGAATTGGCTGATTTACATTGGCCTCTGACACTATATAATAATAATAATAATAAAAAATCTTTTAACACATAGGACAGTTGTTTTTTCCTTTTTTTTGTGTTTGTTTTAATAGAAAATCTGTGTTTTCTGGTGTATTTATTGTACTGTTTTAGACATGAAATACTGTGCATTGTTTGCTTAAAGGGGTTTGTTACCCATATAACTCAAACACTGCCAGACCCTCTATTGGAGCCTGGCAGAGCACACTGCAGTAGTCTTTTTTAGAAAAACGTGCGCTGTGAATGCCTATTTAGAGCTGCCTTCGGGCTGGTCACATGACTCACGGCCGCTGTACAGCTCCGAAGGATGGATACTGCAGGAGGGGCCGTGATCTCCCTCTAACATCAGCCGGGGAGATCACATGGCCGCTCAGCCTCTCCTGCAGTAGCCCTCGAAACCGGGCGAGAGTCACGTGACCGGCCTGAAGACAGTGCCAAACCGGTATTTACAGCACACGTTTTTACAAAAGACTAATGCCGTGTGCTATGCCAGTATATGAAAGAGTTGCTGGCAGTGAGCATTGAACATTTTTCATTTTACTAGAAGCAGCAGATTGACGGAGACACACAGACATGAGCTGACAGGCAGGAAGGAGGGGGAGAGAGGAAAGGAGAGCAGAGGGGACAGCAGCGTATGACGGAGGGGCGCACTCTGACCATGGTGGTCAGGGCTTAGTAGCCCTGATTTTCGTGGTCGGCGCAGAGAGGGGATACAGGAAGTGCCAGGTTCAGGGAGTTTTTTTTTTTTTTTTTTTATAGTTTATAGGGGGGCAGATTACACAGCACAGGCACTGTGCTGTTTTATCTGCTTTAAGGGACCAGAAAATCAATTTATTAAAAATTTGGGGGTTAACAATCGCTTTAATGCCTAAATGCCATTGTCCAAGAATGCAAGTTAAAGGGGTTGTAAAGGTACATGTTTTTTCACCTTAATGCATTCTATGCATTAAGGTAAAAAAACATCCGAGGATTAGCGGCCCCCCCCTAGCCCCCGTTTACTTACCTTACCCCTTGAAAGACCCGCGCCGTGAACGCGCTGGCTTCTCGGCTTATTCATTGGTTGATTGATAGCAGCGCAGCCCTTGGCTCCCGCTGCTGTCAATCAAATCAATGATGCGGCGGGCGGAGTGATACAGTCGGCGGCTATAGCCGCCGACTGTATCGCGGGAGCGCGCCCGCAAGAACTAACCCCCATGGGAGAGAACTCCCAGGAAGAGGGTTAGTTCTTGTGGGGAGGAGCTGAGACAGCCACCGAGGGACCCCAGAAGACCAGGATCCGGGCCACTCTGTGCAAAACGAGCTGCACAGTGGAGGTAAGTATAACATGTTTGTTATTTAAAAAAAAAAAACGGGAACCTTTAGTGTCCCTTTAATTCATACGGAATCTATAGTGTAGTTTTAGATATGATTATATGTGAATGTATTCATTTTTATGTTATTTTTTTTAAAGCATTTTAACATTCTTTCTGTGCACAGTCTACGAGTAACAAGTTGGGTCTATAAATATTTGGACAGAGACACAGTTTTTAACCAATTTGACTTATTATGCTATCAAAATGGGCTTAAATGAAGCAATCTAGATGGTATTGAAGGCTAGACTTTAATCTTTTTAATGTATGGTATTTAACAAAAATATTGTATTCGTTGTTTGAGCATTACAGTCATTTTTATACTTGGCCCCCCATTTTTCATGGGCTTAGAAGTAATCGGACAAACTAATATAAACATAAAAATAATGCACATTTTTAATACTTGTTTAAAAATCCTTTGCAGTCAATAAGTGTCAGAAGTTTTGAACCCGTGGACATCATCAAATACTGGTTTTCCTATCCTAGTGACGCTTTGCAAGGTCTTCACTGCAGTAGTTTTCAGCTGTTTTCTCCCTGGTCTATCTACGCTAAAGCCCTGTACACACGACCGGTTTTCTCGTGAAGAAAACTGCTGGGAGAGCATTTTGCTGAGAAAACCTTTCGTGTGTATGGTTTCTCGTCAGGAAAACTGCCGGGAATCTCGACGAGAAAAATGGACAACCTGCTCTCTATTTTCTCGTCGGCCTGTTTCCCGACGAGGAAAACCGTGAGTGTGTATGCTTACCTGTCCATGGTAAACCCGCGTATGCTCAAAGACTTTGACGCATGCGTGGTACCATACAAGGGTAGTGTAGGGTGTAGCAAGATGGCGGCGACGGCATCGAATGTGACGAGCGCAGGCTCGTCGTAGTCGATGACGTCACTGCGTTCTTGCCATTCAAAAGAACGGCGGTTCTAGTGTAAAAGTCTTATTAAAGTCACTTCAAAGTTGTATCAAATTCGGACTACAAAATTTGACTGGAAATCACGCAACTTTGGAGTGAAAAGAACCTAAAAGAAGAGGATTGAACCTTTTGTCCTGAAAATGTAACTAATGCAAATAAAGACAGACCGTACTCAACTGTGTTGCTTCTAGACAGATCAGATAACGGATGAAATGCCATGACTATTTATGTGCCTATTTCACATCTCTGCTTTATTGCCTGGAGTCATTTTGACTTTGGTGTGTGTGTGTGTGTGTAAAGTATCTCACTTTTAAGGTATTCGGATGAAACCACACTGGAAAAAGAAACAAAATGTTTTAATTTTCCAATACTATCAATGGCTAACACTTTGCTACTCCAGAACTGGGCAGGTGTTTTACTTCACCAGGAATTCTGAAATCTTAAATGGTTGTGTTTCTTGGTCATTCAGGTCTTTGATGTTGAGCTCCTCAGTGTATTATTTTAGGGATGTCCCAAATGGTTGATTTGGTCACTCCTGATGTTTCTGCCCGGTGATGACCTGCTTTGCTTGTTTTGACAGCTCTTTAGACCTCCTATTGAGAGTTCACAAGAACAAACTCTACACTTGGGTGCCTAATTTTGCCTATCCTGCAGTGCAAGTGTATCACTTACCCAGGCTGGAAGCTAGTGGTTGTTCAGAAGCAATGGTGACCATGCTCCATTTTATATACTGACCACGTCTAGAGGGAGAAATCTACAAACTAGTATGTGACCATTAAATCATAGAACAATGCAGATGCAAAAATTTTAAATAAAATTAATGTTCCCAAAATATATAAACAAGGGAACCCTCGCGCTGGCTGAATGGTAAAACAGGTGTAAGGTGGTGGGGAAAGGAGGGAAAAAATGGAATACTGCAGCAATCACCAAGGGGTCTGGTCCAAGTCAACAATGAAGCAATAACGTGATGGTGGCTGCGCTGTAGTGAATCAAATTGAGTGAAAAATAGGTGAGGGGGAATCCAAGGAAAGGGGAATTGGCAAGGGAAGTGAGGGGGAAGGGGGGGTAGGGAGGGGAGTGGGGGGGGGGTTGAAGGGGATCGTTAATAGATCGTGGGCTGGAACTTAGATAAATAGCAATAGTGTGCAATGTGCACAGTGACACAAATGTACGTGCAATAGTGATATGTGAAAGACCGGTGAATAAAATATGTAAACATATAAACAAAGTCTAAAGAATCCAGTAATATGCAAACGTGATTGAAATTAGAAAAGGTGAATCACTAAAACATAATGGTAATCAGCGACCAATGTCCATAAATCAAATACACACTGAGTGGATCAGTGAACTCAACCAATAGAGGACAAAAATCCCAAATTAGTAATGTAGATATAAATAGAGTCCATATATAAAAAAAAGAGTCCCGTCACCAATGGTGTGCTTGGAAATATTCCTATGATGTCCACCCAGTGATCAGTAATCACAAACGGCTTACCTCCCTGCTGAGAGGGGGCAGTATGAAACAGATCTCTGTGATGCAGGATGGTATAACGTCCTTATGGCACAGTCTTTGACACAATTCCTTTTGACTCATTGGAATGCATATAGGAAGACATAGAACGGAAAAACATCAATGTGAGTGCAGCAAGGTGAATCGCTGATGTAAAAATTCCCAAACTCACTTGCTATATAGTGAGCGTGGACCTCAATCCAAACGAGCACCGCGCTCGTACCAGTGGAGAAGTGGATTGGCGTCTATGGTGCGATCAATGTGATCCTCAGATGTCAGCAGCGGCAGTCACAAAGTTTTAATTGTAAAATAAAAGAAGGAAATCTAGTGTGGGTCTGTAACCGCTATGGGCGTTTATTGGTAATCAAGTAAAAAACTCACATTTAAAAAGATGGAAACAGGTAATTGTATCCTTACGAGCGGCGAGCTCGTCTCCTCTCGGTTCTGCTGGCGGTGTGTCTGTGCTACGTCCTGACGCGTGTCGTCATATCACATGACTTCATCAGAGCTCGATCTATTAACGATCCCCTTCAACCCCCCCCCCTTCCCCCTCACTTCCCTTGCCAATTCCCCTTTCCTTGGATTCCCTCACCTATTTTTCACTCAATTTGATTCACTACAGCGCAGTCACCATCACGTTATTATTGCTTCATTGTTGACTTGGACCAGACCCCTCGGTGATTGCTGCAGTATTCCATTTTTTCCCTCCTTTCCTCACCACCTTACACCTGTTTTACCATTCAGCCAGCGCGAGGGTTCCCTTGTTTATATATTTTGGGAACATTAATTTTATTTAAAATTTTTGCATCTGCATTGTTCTATGATTTAATGGTCACATACTAGTTTGTAGATTTCTCCCTCTAGACGTGGTCAGTATATAAAATGGAGCATGGTCACATTGCACACTATTGCTATTTAGCTAAGTTCCAGCCCACGATCTATCAACGATCCCCTTCAACCCTCCCTCCCCCCCCCCCCCCTCACTTCCCTTGCCAATTCCCCTTTCTTTGGATTCCCCCTCACCTATTTTTTCACTCATGCCGCGTACACACGGCCGTTTTTCCCGCCGAAAAAAAATACATTTTTCCCATTCGACGAGAAAAACGATAGTCTGTGGGCTTTCTGTCGTTTTTTTCGACGAGAAAAATTAGAACATGTTCTAATTTTTCTCGTCGTTTTTTTCGACATGTTTTCCGTGGCAGTGTTTCCCATAGGGAAACACTGCCGCGGAGCCCACACACGGTTGTTTTTTTCGACCAAAAAAAAAATGACATTTAAAACGGCCGTGTGTGGGGGGAACAAGCTGTTCCTCGTTTTTAACGTCGATTTTCTCGATGGTGTTTTCACCGTCGAAAAAATCGATCGTGTGTACGCGGCATTAATGTTCCCAAAATACAACCCAGATTTACAATACCTTGTTACTAAAGCCAAAACTTTATCCAAAAACGAAAAAGGTTTCAATATGTTATCTGTTATTTCCTGTTGTGACGATTCACCCTCTCTTTGCCCCATGACCTTTGACCAGAATAGAACGTGATTGGAAAAAATAAAATAATTTTTTATATATATATATATATATAATTATAGTTGTCACAAGAACAGCAATGAGGGAGTGGGGTTCCATACCCAATGCCTGTGGTACAATGGCAGGCATTACAAAGTTTACCCAAAGTTTACCCAGCAGCAAGCCCACAGCAATGAGATGTTAAAATAAATGGGGACAAAAACTGCATTTTTTCACACATTTTAAAGCTCAAAGTAAAACAATGCTTTGCCAGGTGTTCTGAGCCTTCTATTTTGAGCATACCAGGAATGCAACTACAGCTTTCCCTTTGGCATTCATATACTGTGCAAGGGCTTTACAGGCTATTATACAAGTGAAACTTTACTATAATAAATGATAAAAGCATGCTGAATATACCTCCTAAATAGAAAAAGGAATGATACCGTGAATATAAAATGTATTTAAAATTATGAATATTTATATTAATTTATTTAGTATACAATAAAGGTTTGATCTGCACCTATCATAAGAGAAATATGAGAGTTGACCTAACATAGAACAAGCATGCAGCAAAAAAAGTCAGAGAAGATTCAGAAGACCTAATCACAATACTTAATTCTGAGTTAACCAAGGTGTCTTCGAAAGGGAGGTCAAAAAAAGAAGTTAATTATTTCTATTGAAAGATTTCCAGTACAGGCAGTCCCAGAGTTACGAACACAATAAGGACTGTAGGTTTGTTCGTAAGTCGAAGTTGTTTGCAAGTCGCAACACTGCATTTGTAAAGCCTCGTACACACGGTCGGACTTCCATCGGACTTTTTCGGTGGATTTTTGACCGAACGAAGTTGGTCGGGAACACCCATAGCATACACACCACAGGACTTTTCTGCAAACTTTCCCAAAACTTTTTGCAACATCACGTGGTTTTTCTGCTCTTTTCCGCCACCCTTTGGTCAACTTCTGCTATTGTTGGTTGATTTTTAACATTAGTTGTTTTGTCCATCGGACAAAAGTCCTATGGTTTTCTGTACACACGGTCGGACTTTGCTCCATCTGACTTTTGTTGGGCAAAAGTTTGTTCGTTTGCAGACCCAACTTTTGTCCGAAGAAAAAAGCAAAAAAAGTTTGTCCGATGGAGCGTGCACACGGTCGGATTGTTGGTCCAACTTGCTCAAAATTAAGTTTGTTGGCCAAAAGTCCGACCGTGTGTACGGGGCTTAAGTGTAACTTCCACCTGTGCATGGATGTGGGATGTTCTGGGCACTTTTATGTTATCTGGGGCTCTTCTGGCCATGTAGTACTGCAGTGTGGGAGGTGCTTGGAGGTATCTAGGACCAGCGTGGAGCACAAGTGGCTGGCATTTGAGGCTGTTCATAAGTAGGAGTCGTTCGTAACTCGGGGACTGCCTGTATCAAAGTGTTTTTTTAAATTGCATAAGATTCACCGTACCACTTGTATTTATAATCTCCACTGTTCTTACTAATTGGCAGAATTCTGGCATTCAGTTTCAGCAGGGTTCATCTGGGACACTCTGGTTATGTACAGTGTTCTGGATAAACTACTCAATTCATGGCAGTGAGAGGAAATTATGGAGCACCTCATTAGGTTCCCAGCGTTGGTTGGAATGTAAAGGTAGCCTTAATGTGCGTCAAATGGAGGTCAGAATTTTCTGTCAAGGAATTAAAAATTATCTCAAGTGTTTCAAACTTATCTCTACTTACAGTAGTTTGCCTAATGTTTAAATATCTTGTTCATTGATCAGTTTGATGCAAGTTACCAAATTTTCTTTAACAGCTTTATTTGGGGAAAAAAGGCAGAATGAGATTGAGACTTGGATACGAGTTGGACATATGAGTAAAAAAACACCTTATTATTCATCTTTTCCATGCTTCTCCTGCTTGCTTGAATGATTTTAAGGGGGGGGGGGGGGGGGGTTCTACTACTAATGCTGTAGAACAGACTCTTAGCCCACAGTAAAGTCTTTCTGCAAAGAGATAGCACTTCATAAAATTATTACAATGCTTATCAATCTAATTCAATAAGTAAAGTCTTTCAAAAAGAAAAGGGAAACCGCTTCAGATACTGTATACTTAAACCACAGAAATCCAGGACTGGATTTCTTCTGCCAAGCCTGGTGCTCTGAATAATTTTTGGTTTTCGTGACATCTGGTGACCTAGCTTGTTGAGGAGGTGGCAGAAGCAGCTGGCTGTTTCTCCGTCATTTTTCTAAGATCAGAATCCACAATCTCTTATAGCAACTTGTCTGTTTATACATGATAGAACTCTTAAGAACCAACTCTCCCATTTAATTTAAACGGCGGACTTGAAATCTTAAGACTACGAAACTGGACTAGGAAAATACAGTAAGTTGTGCTGTCAGCCTGTGACAATGGTACTGACACATTTTTAACGGGGATCATTTTGCAAATTATCTGTAAAGATGGATACACACTATACAATTTTCTGCAGATTTTTTCCTTTAGATTTACCAAAACCATATAATATGAGGTCAAACTTAAACACTTTCAATTTGTGTGCAATCAGGCAGGCCCTTGCACTACATAGTTGAAGTAGTGTTTATCCAGCTTTAGACTACTATATAACCCCCATTCAAAAGTGGCATAAATGTTTTTGTGTGGTGTCTTGCAACCAGTTTCCAGCCACCCCTGTTCCAGTGCAGGGTACAATATTAACCACTTCAGCCCCGGAAGGATTTGCCCCCTTCCTGACCAGGCCATTTATTGCGATACGGCACTGCGTCACTTTAACTGACAAATGTGCGATGTTTTTCCCAAAGAAAATTGACATTCTTTTTTCCCCACAAATAGAGCTTTCCTTTAGTGGTATTCGATCACCTCTGCGTTTTTTATTTTTTGCACCATAAACAAAGAACGCAAATTTTGAAGAGAACTTTTTTCTACTTTTTGCTATAATAAATATCCAAATGTAAAAAAAAAAAAAAAAAAAGTTTACCTCAGTTTAGGCCGATATGTATTCTTCTACATATTTTTGGTAAAAAAAAATTCAATAAGCGTATATTGATTGGTTTGCACAAAAGTTATAGCGTCTACAAAATATGCGCCTGCTAAAGCGTCTTACAGAGCCGACATACAGCTACGACGGCTCACGCAGGGGAGCCAACCTGCCCCAGTATAACTGCAGCGGCTGGTCCGGAAGCGGTTAAAGAGGAGCTACAGGCTTCACCTAAAAAATGAGAAGTCAGCAGTTACAAATACTGGACTGCTGACTTTTTTTTTTTAATATAAAGAGCATTCTTCAATTGGCTTTGGGTGCAAGTGCCAGCATCTCGAGTAAGATGCTGGCACTTGCCTTTTGAATGGTCCCATAGTCTTCTGGGACCTGTGATGTGTCCCAGAAGGCTGCGGGGGGGGGGGAGGGAGGGCTGAACGCTGCGGCGATCTGAGCAAGAAGTGATAGCAGGTACCTGTCAAAACCAGGTGCCCGCTCCCCTCGTCCCCCCTCCCCCAAGAAAGTGGCAAATGTGCGTGCGGGTGGAGGGTGCAAACAAGCAGAACATGCCCTTTTGGGTAGAGCTCCGCTTTAAAAAAAATATTGCTCTGGGCAATAATACTAGGACTGAGCTCTGCATCATGGAAGGTGGTCACGTGCTACCCCATACCTGAAAGTAAAGGAGATTTTGCCACGTGCAAGATGGGATAACAGAGTGGCAAAAGAGGACAGGGAAGATGAGTATAAGCAGGATGGGCTTTTAAAGATGTTCTGTCACTGTACAAAATAAGCAAAATTACAGAGTCTGTAGCACTTCAAAATGCATGGCAATGAGTTAGTACAGTGCCGTGCATTGCATTAAAAAAAAATGGTTGATGTCTGATTTTGGACAGACGAGGGTGCCTTGGCAGCCAATTCAAAATTCACCTTTTTGTGCAACATAATGCACATGTGTTAACATGCCACAAGAATGTAAATTCTACCTTTGTCCCCTTTCACACGGGACGGATCCGTGAAGATCTGCCCCGTGAACCTCCGCTTTTTCAGCGGGGATCACTCTGCTGATCCCCGCTGAGCCGGCGGATGACAGGGTGGTCCCTGCTCACTGTGCAGGGACCACCCTGTCAGATCTCCGCTCTCCCCTATGGGGGTATTGGATTAACACGGACCGCCTGTCCGTGTTCATCCGATCCGCTCTGCAGACGGATAGAAAAATAGGATTTCCCTCCGTCTGCAGAATCGGAGGATTGCGGACCCGGATGAGATCGGGTGTCCGTAAACGGATGGATGAAAAAGCGGACATACGCATGTGTGAAAGGGGCCTTATACGTTTTTTTTTTTGTTTGTGTGTGTGTATATATAATATATATATATATATATATATATATATATATATATAATAAATAGCTGCCTACTTTCACTTATAAAGTCCAAATGGCTGTGTTTGTGGTAATAGATGGTATGTCTAATAATGTTTCATTACACAGCAGACATAATTACAATCAGGAAGGCTTTCCATATAGGTAATGTGCTGAAAAAGCAAACACACAATGACATCCTTTGTATGTGTCTGTAGTGAGATAAGTGGCACATTTTCTCAGCATAGTTCCTGTATATATTTAGGACACAGGCATTGTAAATGTTAAGTGAGGCGCTTTCTGCAAAACTCGAGGATATCCGTAGAATGCATGACCTAATTGTTTTCCTATTCAGAAGGATAAATAGTAGGATATGCCCTCCTGTCCATTCTTTTTCATCCCTCGCTAATATTGTTTACAGAGGAGTAGTAAAGATACCTAATAAACCGTGTAAAATTTCCTTCTATTGAATGCAATGTTAACATTTGAAGTGTTTTTTAAAACACAATCTGAAAGTGGTCTTCATACCAGCCAGGTAACTAGTGGTTGAGCCAGTGAATATGGCGGTGGACATGAGAAAGATGAAAACCTTGAGGTGTGTAGCCGGGTTACTGTTAACAGAAAGGATAGGGGCAAATGCGTCATGAAGGGTAATCCTAAATTAGCACACCCAAATTAATGTTCATTTGGATGATTTGGGATGTAAGTGCAACATATCTACCAACCAGGAGAATAACAGCTGCATTGTAAATGGGAGAAAAAGTACAGAAAAGGCCTAATGTGATAGGGGATTCTGTTGTTGGATGGGCAGAGTAATCTGTCCCCATGAAATGGGTTTTACATTTTGTGGATTGAATAGAGCTATTATTGAGTAGAGCTGTGGATGATCTAGTGGTCATAGCACAGATTGACACCAATGACAAAGCGAGGCGATAACTGTCTAGGACAGAGGTGTTCAACCTGCACCTACGGGCCTCATGCGGCCCAAGACGGCTATGAATGTGGCTCAATACAAAATCATATACTTAAAAAAAAAAAAAAAAATTGTCAAAATGTGTTTACACTTAGCGAACATATGCAGTCAAAGAATTTGTCTATTTCCTGGACTTTAATACGTTTTGCCTTCCCATAGAAAAAAATCTCACTCTTTTAGAATCAAGCATTATTCATGTTATTTTTTCGGATGCACCTATATTTGTGAGCAATTACTTTCAGGCTGGGTTCACACCTATGTGAATTGGTTGCGGCTTACACCGCATCCAATTCGCATAACATTTTAAAATTCATTGATTTTAATGAGGCTGGTTCACATATGTGCGATGCATTCGCACTGCGCATTGCCCAAAAAAGAGTGTGTTCTCTATGCATTGCGGTGCGGCTCAGGTGCGAATTCAGGCCCATTATCTTCTATGGGCATGCATCTGATTCGCAGATGTGTTGCGGTGTAAACAGGAAATTTCTCCCTGCTCACTACACTTCTTTACCCCCTTTAGCTGCTCAGGCAGCAGCCAAAGGTGTACACATGCAACAGCAAGAATTAAGGCCCCTGTTTTTGATGGGTGCTACCGCCTGCAAGTGCCCCTCAACTACAGTACATGCTTCTGTGGGGTCCAAAGGGTTAAAGCAGGTGGTGAGAAAGCAACGCAATGCTGCTATTATGCCCAGTGTATTACTTCACACTGACCTGAAGATCTCTTCTTTCCTGCTGCTGGAACCACTCTGGAGACCGCTAGCCAGGATAAGAGATGGAATGCAGTTGGTTTCACTCTGCATGGGACAGGAGTCGGCACTACAGAGGAGGCATCAGCTTATGCGGATCTTGCTCCCTACTATAGCTCCAACTTTATAAGTAGTCCCTCTGCAATGCAGTCTGTTTGATGCTCTGGGATGGTGGGTCAGCAAGCCCAGAGCGCGATCTGCTAGTCACCTGGCCATGATCTACTGGTAGATCTTGATCTGCAAGTTGCTGACCCCCGCCTTAGAGAGTTAAATAAATGGCTTATAAGTTGGCAGGTGGGTCTTATTGCTTAGCCATCACATATATGCATCACTGTCTTGTTCTGCAGAATGCTCTATCGGTGCCTCCAGAACTGTGACCAACCTGTTACACACAACTCATGGTCTATCGATGATCGGGAGCCTGTAAGACAGGCTCCCATTGACATCAGCACTGTGCAACCAAACAGTGCTGAATAATCAGGAGCCCCTCCTACCAGTCTTTGGCATCAATGAATATTTAAAGCGGCAGTTTAACCACTTAGCAACCGCCCGCCTGCATTGTACTGCGGATAAGTGGCTATTGTAGGCAAAGCGACATACCCATATGTTGCTGCCTACTTCTGGGTGTAGGATGGGCACCCTCTGACCTCCTCTAACACAGGGCATTGACTCACGGGTGGGACGTGCTGATCGGCTGTGTACATTCACAGTGGAGAGCTCTGTGTTGACATTCAGCACAGAGTTCTGTACACAGGGAGCAATCTCTGTTTCTCATCCCTGCAGATTTTTATTTTTTTTTCAATTATTATTGGATTTGTTTGATAGAAGAAAGTAAAAACTTTTTTTTATTTTTTTCAAAGTGTTCATAAATTTTTTGCAATATATATAAAACCAAAAAAACCCAGTGGTGATCAAATATCACCAAAAGAAAGCTCTATTTGTGTGGGGAAAAAAAAAATTGCATACATTTTGAGCACAGTGTTGCGTGACCGCACAATCACTAGTTAAAGTAGCGCAGTGCTGAATAGAAAAAAATGGCCTGGTCATATAGGGGGTAAAACCTTCCGGCGCTCAAGTGGTTAAAAGGATTAATGTTGTTTTTGCTGTATTGTAGGATACAGATTTGCTGCGAAAGTTGAAATCAGAATTTCTCAGCTTTTGTCTACCAGTGTTAGCCCTGCAGGACAAACAAAGTTTTTTAATCTTTTATTTAAGTGTTTATTTGGTGGAAAAGCGTAAATAATTTATTTTTTGCCTGGCCATTCCTTTCATTATTCATGTGATCATAAGATTATGTCATAATCCTTTATGCTTGCAACTTTATAAGAGCTCTTCTGTGCTTTGTGCTTTTAGGTTGGGCTAAGACAACTCGACATGTCTCTCCTGTGCCAGCTATATTCCCTTTATGAATCCATTCAAGAATATAAAGGCGCTTGTCAGGCTGCTTCCAGTGCAGAATGTTCATATGCGATGGAAAATGGATTTTTTGATGAAGAAGAAGAGTACTACCAAGAAGCCAGTGCCCTTCATAAGGGTGGTAGAGAAGACTCGGAAGGAAACCTTGTTTTGACTGTACCTACCCTTTCCAATGAGGATTGGATACTTGAGAACATTTAATGAAGGAGCTGGATATTTCCCACCTTGGGTTTTTTTTTTTTTTTTTTCAGCCATTTTTTGTAATAGGAAAGTGGTTTATTAACCATAAAATAAACATTTTCAGGCATGCTTTTTAAAGAGTGCTCTGTTTCTGCTCACCATTGTGGGCAATAATGTTGCTATAAGCAACTTGAAAGAAACTTTCAAGTGCCTTTTGACATCGGAAAGCACTTAACTGTGAGGAAAGACTAGACAAATACCTTTTTATGATGTGTTACATTGGAGACAAAGTAATAATAATAATATTTAATCATACAGGCTTCCATCATCTGCCTTAAATCGCCTATTAAGCAATGGTGTAAACCTTTAGTTCTTACATATACCAAGTTTAATAATTTCATACAATACATTGGTAAGGTCATCAGTGAATGTTCAGACATATCACAGTGAAATCTAGGCTAGTTAGTACATAAAGATCCTGCACTGTTAAGTAATGACGTTCAAAACTAGGTGTAATTACCTAGGAGGTGGTTATTTTTAATACTTAGTCTCCGCCTAACACGTGTTTTTAAAGCCATTTGATAATAAAGCATTATATTATAGCTAATTATATACAGTGTAACCATAGATTTAAATAATTTTGGATGAGTTGCCTATAGCAAATAGAGGAGAACTCTAAGTAAAACACAAAATGTATTAATGCATATCTTAAACGAATAGCTATGTAAAGGCGTAAAGCACATAGGTACTGGATAGACCATTTGTAAAGGATAACAGTGTACTTATGCTCCTGTAGCAGAGACTGCCATTACATCCAGTTCAGCTCCATATATGAACCACCCCCATCATCTGTAAGAAACTGAACCTCAGCTGCATATAGCTGGTTAGTAAATTGTAACCTTCAGAAAACTACAGATAAATACCAGCTGGAATGGGCAGCCCTACGGATTTAGTAAACATTTATTCTTTAAAAAAAAAAAAAATTCAAAAAATAACCTACATTTTATCATAGCACCCATGGGGTTTAATGGGTGGTAAAACCAGAATATAACTACAGGGATTAGAATCCATACCAGTAGTGTTAAGCTAGACCAGGGGTCTCCAAACTTTCTAAAAAAAAAAGGGCCAGTTTTTTGTCCTTCAGACTTTAGGGAGGGCCGAACTGTTAGCAGCGGGAGTGGAAATTTTCTTGGCATCAGTGGGAGTAAACATCACATTTGGTATTAGGTGGAGGAATAGTGCCCCATTGTTGGTGTCAATGGGAGAAATGGTGCCTCATTGCTACTGTCAGTTGACAGAATAGCGTCTCGTATTAGTGGGAGCAACAGTGCCCCAAGGGCTGGATAAAGGCAAGCAAAGGGCCACACCCAGGCCGCAGTTTGGAGGCCACCGGTCTACACAATACAGACTTGGATTCTCTTGTTCATCACACAGGCTGAACAAGGGAAAATTCATACATTCCTTCATCCACGCTAAATGTGGATAGAGAAGTTTCCCACCCCAGCTATTAAATTTAGGCTGGTGTAGCACCTGCAGCTGCTTAAATACCTAAACAGTGACTGCATCTGATTTAGATACAGTAACTGTTTGGCCAATTTTCCACACAGCTAAGTCAATTTTAAAAATTTACTTTTTGTCATGCCAGGTGGTGCCAACAGAGCCACCATGGCTCAAATTTTAGGAATCTGCCAAACTTCAAGCAACCTATGGCCAGCTTTACATGGTCAACTCTTTTACGTATTTTCTAGTTTGGTGATCATGCATCTTCACTCAGAAAATGTTCCTAATGGTAAAATAAAGAAGCCTTCCTTAAGGCCGGGTTCACACCTATGCGAATTGAATGCGCGTTTCCCCGCATTCAATTTGCATAGCAGGAGAATGTGACTGTCTCTCTATGGAGCCGGTTCACATATCTCCGCAGTGGGTCCGGTGCGGTGTGCTGGAAAAACGCGTGCCTTTTTTGGTGCGTTTTAGGTTTGATTTCAGCCCAAAATTTGGGCTGAAATCGGACCTGAACCAGTGGACCAGCACGCACCGGACCCCTGCCGTGAGCCGCATGCGGCGACAGTGTAAACCCGGCCTCAAAGAACATATTTTTTAACATTAACGGTTTTCCTTTAGCTAGGAGTGCTGTTTTTATATAAAAATAGATATTAGCAATATTTGATAACCTCCAAAATATGTCCCTCTCTGTTGCATCAGTGTAAAAAAAAAAAACTTGCAACGTGGCTAAACAGAGATGTCCCACTGTATCATGGGAGCTCAGTTTAGGTCTCTGCTATGAATCAGACTGGGAGGACGGCTTATGCACAGAAAATATATTCAAATTTTTTTGGATGGTTTTTCCGACGGAATTCCGCTCAAGCTTGGCTTGCATACACACGGTCACACACAAGTTCTCGGAACTTTCGACCGTCAAGAACGCGGTGACGTACAACACTATGACGAGCCGAGAAAATGAAGGTCAATGCTTCCGCGCATGCGTCAAATTGTTTCCGAGCATGCGTCGGAATTTTGTGCGTCAGAATTGCTACAGACGATCGGATTTTTCCGGTAGGAATTTTTTCCGTCGGAAAAATTGAGAACCTGCTCTCAAACTTTTGCTGGCGGAAATTCCGACAGAAAAAGTCAGATGGAGCATATACACGGTCAGAATCTTCGTTCAAAAGTTCACATCTGACTTTTTCTGACGGGAAATCAGATCGTGTGTATGCGGCATTAGAGAACGGTGGCAACGGATTATTAAACATATGCCCCTTTCTCCTGAAAAGTAGCCATATTAGATCTAAATATGCTATAGGGGCTCTTCTGTTTGTTAGTTCCCCAATATTTGGCAACCACCTTCGTATAAGAGGGCAATTCTTTCAGACAAATCGGTGATATTTTTATTGGTATTGGCCTCCAACTCTTCTATTTTAAATTAAACTTGTAATGAGTAATCCTGGAGCTGCTTTTGCTAGCTTCTTCGGCAAATTCTAGTGGCCTGGCTGTTAATCTGACCCACTGACTTCAATACTTTTTAAGTCACTGACCTGGAAAGCATGTGCAGAAAGTGCATGTTAAAGTAAGGTTCCAGGTCATTGATTCAAATTATTGAATCAAAGTCCAGTATGACAGCCAGACGGCTATCCTTTTCAGAAGAAAATGTCAAGTAGCAGCTTTCTCGTTTTAAGACTCGGTTCACACATGTGCGGCCTGGTTTGCAGTGTGATTTCAAACCCCGGTCTGGTGCGATTTCAGTGGTTCAGGTGTGAATCCAATTGTAGTGTATGAGATTGGAAATCCTACCTGAACCAGACTGAAATTGCACAGGACTCTTTTTCAAATTGCACTGCGGCTGGCACGCACATATGTGAACAGGCTGTAAAGTATATCTAAACCCAAGAACAAAATGATGGTTTCATTAGTTTTCTATGTCTAGGCTAGGTACTTTTCTGCAAATACAATAAACCACCTGTCGATCCCGATAGAAAATCACTCTCTTTGTACCTTTCTGTATACTGAACTGAAATGTCAAACAATGTTTTCTGCATTCCAAGCTGTCTTTTGTGAGCAACACAACCCTTCCTCCCTATGTTACTGGTGATAAGGAGAAGGTAGGTGTTTGTAGTCCACATCAGGAGAGCAGCCTAGGGTGACAATTTTGTTCCTCTGTAAATACAGCGCAGTGAATAATCATGGTCACCCTAGGACAGGATCATCGGGAGAAAATAAAGGAAAAAAGTGTTGGAAACTGATGTAGCCATTACATCTAAGGACTGTTAAGCTGCAATATATTAAATTTTTTGTTTTTGGTTTAGATGTGCTTTAAGCAAAGATGAAAACCAAATTGTGATACTGATGTGTGTGCACAAGCCTTTCCGTGCACAAGTCACTTGCCACTTTTAATTTTTCCTGCCTTCTTACACGTACCTCACATAAGCACCATTAGGCTCAAGCACTGTTAGCCATGCTTATCTCATTAGACTGTCACTTGGAAAGTGTGCGGCTCATTGTTTCTTTTTCTTTGTTATGCAGACTATTTTTATTTTGATCAGTATTTAATGATTTGATACAATGGTTTGACACTTTAATGCATATGCTGCTTGCTTTTTTTTTTTTTTGTCTTTTTTTTTTTTATGCACTTTTTTGTGTTTGTGTGCTGGTTCTGATTTGTTATACACATAGCCTCACAGATCCACACGTATCAGTTTGTTATAGAAAAAGCGATTTGTTAAAATCCATAGAGATACAAAAAAAAATAAAAAATAACACATTGAGCCTGACTTTTACAAGTCAAACATTTGTATTTATGTTTTGGGACCTTAAACATTTCTTTGCTATCAACTAAGAAAAAACACTTATTGTTTTATTATGTTAACTACATGTATATTTATTTAGAAATAAACTGTCATACATTTTCTCTAATAAAAAATGTGTACACAAGTTTGGAAGCTTTCCTTTTGTTCCCTTGTTTACTACTGTTAAGAATATGTGTAGACCTTTGCTTAAAGCTGGCCATAGATGGTATTTTTTTATTTTGTTCAGCCAGCAAAATCCATAATGTCCACACTGCTCCCCTGCACTTACTGGCCGCCTCATACCTTTCTCTCTCCTCTCCTGCATATACTAGCCTCCTCCTACCTTCTCCTCTCCTGCACATATTGGCCTCATTTTTCCTTACTCTCGCTTCTCCTGCACATACTGGCCTCATCATACCTTCCTCTCTCCTCTCCTTCACATACTGGCCTTATCATACCTTCCACGCTCCTCTCCTTTTTATACTGGCCTCATTATACCTTACTCATGCTTCTCCTGCAAATACTGGCCTCAACATACCTTCCATGCTCCTCTCCTGCACATACTGGCCTCATCATACCTTCCTCTCTCCTGCACATACCGGCCTCATTATACCTTACTCTCTCTTCTGCACATACTGGCCTCATCATACCTTCCTCTCTCCTCTCCTGCACATACCGGCCTCATTATACCTTACTCTCTCTTCTGCACATACTGGCCTCATCATACCTTCCTCTCGTGCATATACTAGCCTCCTCATACCTTCCTCTCCTGCACATACTGGCCTCATCATACCTTACACGCTCCTCTCCTTTTATACTGGCCTCATTATACCTTACTCAGGCTCTCCTGCACATACTGGCCTCAACATACCTTCCATGCTCCTCTCCTGCACATACTGGCCTCATCATACCTTCCTCTCTCCTTCACATACTGGCCTCATTATATCTTCCGCTCTCTTCTCCTGCACATACTGGCCTCATCATACCTTCCTCTCTCCTCTCCTGCACATACCGGCCTCATTATACCTTACTCTCTCTTCTGCACATACTGGCCTCATCATACCTTTGTCTCGTGCATATACTAGCCTCCTCATACCTTCCTCTCCTGCACATACTGGCCTCATCATACCTTACACGCTCCTCTCCTTTTATACTGGCCTCATTATACCTTACTCAGGCTCTCCTGCACATACTGGCCTCAACATACCTTCCATGCTCCTCTCCTGCACATACTGGCTTATTATACCTTCCACGCTCCTCTCCTGCACATACTGGCCTCACCATACCTTCCACACTCCTCTCCTGCACATACTGACCTCATTATACATTCCTCTCTCTTCTCCTGCACATACTGGCCTCATCATACTTTCCTCTCCTGCACATACTGCCTCATTATACCTTCCACACTCTCTCCTGCACATACTGGCCCCATTATACCTTCCATACTCTTCGGCACCTCCTGGCCTCATCACATCTTCCACTCTCCTCTCCTGCACATACTGGCCTGATACTTCCCACACTCCTCTCCTGCCCATATTGACTTCATCATACCTTACACAGTCCTTTCCTACATGTCCTGGCTTCATCATACCTCCTTAACGCCTCTCCTGCACATATTGCATGTCATACCCGCTGCACTTCACTCCTCTCCTGGACATACTGACCCCTTATACCCCCTGCACTCTTCTCCTGTACACACTAACCTTATCACCTTACTTTTGGGAAATGTTGGTAGTTTATTTAAAGTTTTATCTTTGCCAACACACTGAAGTGATTGTGATGTTATCGAAGGAATTGCCAACAAATGATTAAAGGGAAAGTATACAGTAAGTATTCACTGTTTTATTGCAGTATTTACTTGAAAGTAATATTTTTTTTTTTTTATGACTCCATGTTTTTACATACTCATTCCTTCCTATTTTATTATTGCATTACGTATAGAGATTTGTTTATTAGCATGATAGAGATTGGCTGCAGTCATTCATCCTCCCTCAGTGGCGGTGTTTCCATAAAGGGCGCAGGAGCGCCGCCCCCCCCTTCTCCTGCACCGCTCTAATTACCATAGATAGATTCATGCATTGCATGAATCTATCTATGGTCTCTGCTGACACCCCCTATTCAGGTGTCCGGCCCCTTTTCGGTCATCGGGCACCTCAATTACAGCGGTGGGGGTGTTTTTTTGGAAGAACCTGATTAGAGCTATTGGCTCTAATAGGCGTCCAAAAATGGCTACTTTTGGTTCAATATTATTTTATATAAATATTACAGGGATTTACCCTAAACAAATATATATATATACAACTATCCACGCATCACCCAAAGTGGCTCTCTTAACTATGATTCCAGGATCTTTAAAGAAAGCGAAGGAGGATGTGCTTAGACACTTCCTCGCTGCAGCCAGAGCAGTCATTCCACGACATTGGAAATCAATGAGAGTACCCTCCCTGGGGGAATGGGCAATCGAAATGGATTATATTAGAGATCTGGAAGGTCTGATGGCGCGGGAAATGGGAAGAGAAGTACAGTTCTCTCATACTTGGTCCGTTTAGTCCAAGTTTCGACATTCATCTGAGTTTCCAAATTGGGTTAAGGGAAGTTCTACCACTGTTTAGCTCTGCTGGAGTGAACATAACTGTTTTTTTCCCCTCTCTAGTGGAATAATATCCGATCCGCTCTATAAGCTAATAGGGGAGCACCCCCCCCCCTTTTTTTTTTTTTTTATTTATTTTGTTTTGTTTTTTTTTTTTATCCCTCCCTTTCCTTTTTTTATTTTTTTTTTTCTTTTCTCTCGTAGATAGGGAAGATTTGTACTGAAGATTTGTAAGAATATATACTGTATTCTGAAAGTATGTGTAGATGGTCTCCATGTGTGTGTATGTGTATATATATATATATGTATGTGCAAAAATGGCTACTTTTAATGGGCACAGTGTCTGCGTTTGATGGGTGTTTTTTTTTTTTTTTCAGAGTTTGTGCCCCCCTAAAAATTTTGAGCACCAGCCGCCACTGTCCTCCCTGCTTAAAATGAACCTATATACACACTTAACTTGCTGCTGCTGCAACAGAGACCACCATATATTATCCACCTTAGCACTTGCAAATCGCCGGTCCTGGACCTTGAACCATCCCAGTGCAAAAGCTAAAATGTCCAAGATAAAAAAAAAATCCATATTGCTCATCTGCTCGATTTGTAGATTTATTAGCATCTCAAAAACCACAGCCGGTCAGTCATCCATATGAAAACCTTGAGTGGTTTTGCTTTTGGCTTACTGTAACACCCGTGCCACTGTCCTTCTCCACTCTTTGGCTCATTCACTGGAGAGGAAGGCGCGCACGAATCCCATCCATGCCTGTACCCCCTGGGTTGCAGAGTTTAAGCACACTTAGTTTCACTTACGGGTCTTTGCAGCAGGCCCCCTGGGTTGGTTTCTGTCCCTATAGTGTAAGGACAAAAGTCTCTATACTCCAAGGTCCACACCAGCGTCAACTCCAACATAGAGTTTATTTCTTTATGCACGAACATCCACAAATGAGAAGAGAAAGGTGTTAGAAAGACAGATTAGTTCAGGCACTCTTGTTTCTTCGCCACTCGATCCCGAGTGGGTATAGCTCACTCGGATAGTCACCCAAAGGCACTAGCAGCCAGCGTGTAACTCACTCTATTAGATTCCCTAATGGATGCGTTCAGGAGATCCTCTGCCACAGGATCTATAGTGCCCCAAATCTCCTACTAGTCCTTTTTGGTTAGATCCCTTTTCTGGATGAATGACATCCCTCCAGAGAGTTACTGGGCCCCTTACTTCACTGTGATCTCTCACCAGTCCTTCGGAATGGTCCTCCCCCAGCCTCCTCTTCTAGAAACGGGTCCCCTCGCAAGGCGGCACCCTGGGATTCCTCCTCCCGAAGTGGGCTCCAGCTAAAGGTGCTGGGCCCAGGGCTGAAGTTGCAGTCCCAGGACTAAAGGTGCCTGGGACTGAAGTGCACGTGGCCCCATGGCCTGGAGGGCCACGCACCAGGACTCCGGCTCTGGAACCAGGAACAAACAGAAGACCCCTCCCAGGCGGCATCTGCCCCTTTTGTATCCTCTCCTGGCCTGCACAGCAGGCAGACCACCCCCACTGTACAGCTGCCGAGAGGGGACACCAAATCACTGCCTCATTACCTGTGGTTCAACCCCGAGCACAAGTGACAGCGCCACCCATACCTCTAAGGGGAACTGCACACCAGGCAAAACAACAGCAAGGCAGAGTCCAGCAAATTGAAAGATTCGAGCCAACTACCACTCGAATCACCCTTAAATTTGGCATAGCAATCCCTAAATTTGGGACCCCCGCTACATTACCTATAAGGACCAAAGGACCCACTTTCTTTTGCCAAACATGTTAAAGTGGTTGTAAAGGCAGATGTTTTTTTTTTTTTTACCTTGCTACATTTTATGACCAAGGCTGGTCATGGTACATATTTGTGCTAATTAATCCCTGTTAGATAGCCAAACTGTAGATTTAAAGTCCACTTTAGGATAAATTTTCAAGAACAAATTGGTCCACACTTCTCTATCATAGGTTAAGCAAAAGCTCAAGGGGCACAAACAGTCATTCAGTCATCCATTTGAAAACCTTTAGGGCCAATTCACACTATATGCAGCGTCAGACATTTTACCGCATTGTAAAACATTGTCACTGCTGGGACACACAGGTAACAATTGTTTTCTGTGTGTCCCATTCACGCTGCAACAGAGCATGAATGGGACACTTTGTAATTATTAGGGTTAGTGCTAATGGACGATAGTCATTCAAACATAACACTGTTGTTAAAGATGTCTGTCAACATCTCTGAAATATGGTGTACACAGTACCTAAGGAGGTGATTGCCTTTCTGCAGAGATCCTCTCATCACTGCTACAGTCATCCTAAGGGGCAGCATACTTGGAGGTGGTGTGAGCCTAAAACCAGGAGAGGTGTTGAAATCCTCAAAGAGCATAAGTGTTAGAGCATCAGGAAGAGAAGGATCCCTCAGACATTCTTCATCTCTGGTGTAATCCATCATGCTCTGTGGGTAGTTGGTGGAAAAGTAACTGATATTTTTTTGAGAGCATAGTTAGACTTTACTCTCCTTATACTTGCAATGAGACTTTTCCTTGGTGCAAAATGCATCGCCAGACCTGAACACAGAATAAGAGTGTAGCGGAACCTCACTCTCCCTCTTGCCTATTGTGAATGGCTTGTGTCTAGGGGTACATGGGAGAGGAGAGTGCAGGAACACTATGTCAAGCTCTCCCCTCGTGTGTGTATAAGAGGGTTGAGCAAAGTTAGTTGATTTACCTCCCGGGTCTGTCCACTGCATACGAAGCCTTGTTGTTCCATGGAAACGTGTCTGCCGATAATAGAGCCCCACACCAATCGAAAGTCCAACACTCCTTTATTTCTCGTACAATACGGTGAACACAATCAGTTGAACTTCCAATAACAGACGAACATGGGGGTGTGGGAACGAGTAGGCCCAGGCACAACTGAACTCTCCCATTCCTTTTTGCTAGCGAAAAGGCCTGGCGCACAGTCTCTGCCACGAGCGTGAGTTTTGGTCGCTGCCACCGACCGGATGATAGTGATGAGCCGAACACCCCCGGGTTCGGTTCGCACCAGAACCCGCGAACGGACCGAAAGTTCGCACGAACATTAGAACCCTATTAAATACAATGGATGCGAACGTTCGGATTCTAAAGTGCTAATTATAACGACTATTATCCATGTTATTGTCCTAAACAGAGTTTGGGAACCCGGGTTCTGCACCAGGGGACACGTATCAATGCAAAAAGAAGTTTTAAAAACGGACGTTTTCAGGGAGCAGTCATTTTAATGATGCATAAAGTGAAAAAAAAAAGGTCAAATATTCCTTTAAATATTGTACCTGGGGGGTGTCTAAAGTATGCCTGTGAAGTGCCACGTGTTTCCCGTGTTTAGAACTGTCCCTGCACAAAATAACATTTCTAAAGGAAAAAAAAGCCATTTAAAAATGCTTGCGGCTTTAATGTAATGTCTGGTCCCGGTAATATGGATGAAAATCTTTAAGAAAAATGGCATAGCTACCCCATCAACCCCACCCCAGCCCATTACCAGCCCCTTTTGGTCTTGTATGGATATTAAGGGGAACCCCGCACACAAAATAAAAAAGGCCCTATATACTCTGAACAGCCGTATACAGGCGGTGCATACAAGACAGGGACTGTAGGTTTGTTCTTATGTAGAATCTGTTTGTAATTTTGAACAGCTACATTGTTTAAGTGTAGCTCCAGGCCAAATACCTATTTTTAAGCTTTTTGGAAAACATAGGGAAGGGTTATCACCCCTGTAACATTTTTTTTGCTGTCTGTGCCCCTGTTCAGAACATTTCACCTCACTTTGCGTCCCAATGACAACTGTTTTTGAAATGTGGTGTTTTTATTGAAACAAGGATTGGTGATAAAGCATCAGTAGAGAGGAGACACCTTTCTCCCATATTAATTCTTACAGGAGAGAATTTTCCTTCCAAGGGGTAGATTTCCTCTCACTTCCTGTTGTCTTCTTCCGTTTGCAAGTAGTAGTCGTTTGTAAGTTGGATGTTTGAAAGTAGGGACCTGCCGTAAATACTCTGCAGAAATTGGCCCCTTAGGTGTTGGTGTTGGCACAACACTGTAAGCACTCACAGTTACTCTTGGTGGGTGCTGGAACGCCCTGCTGTCAACTATTATATCAGGAATTGTAATAACATATAATTGTTGAACAGTGGTAGTAAAAATTGGGCCTTTGATGGTGGTGCTTGTGCCACAACACTGTAAGGCCTGACAGTTACTCTTGGTGGGCGCAACAATGGGCCCTGCTGTGAATTATTAGATCAATAATTATAATTGAATGCCCCTGTTGAACAGGGGCTGAAAAATTGGGCCTTTGGTGGTGGTGGTGGTGTTGACACAACACTGTAAGGCCTGACAGTTACTCTTGGTGGGCGCAGCAATGGGCCCTGCTGTGAATTATTAGATCAATAATTATAATTGCATGCCCCTGTTGAACATGGGCTGAAAAATTGGGCCTTAGGCACTGGTGGCACAACACTGCAACCCCTCACAGATACTGTACTTGGAGCACAGCAATGAGGCCTGTTGCAAAGTATTGCATCAAAAATTGTAATTACACGCCCCTGTTAAACAGAGGCTGAAAAATTGGGCCTTAGCCACTGGTGGCGGCACCCATAAACCAAAATGATCTTCCAAGCTATCATCATTAATCGGATCATTGAGGAGGAGGAGGAGGATAGCTAGTCAACATAACAGCACAGGAACTCAGCATCAGCATCAGTCTTGAAGAGATGTGACATTTTAAAATCAATTAGTCTGTTATATCAGCATCAGGTGTGTGGTAGCTGGTGGTGATCCAAGACTGGTTCATCTTGATGAAAGTCAGTCGATCAACCGAGTCGGTGGACAGGCGCACCCTGTGATCCGTGACAAACCCTCCAGCAGCACTGAATGTGCGTTCTGAAAGAACGCTGGATGCAGGACAGGCCAGTAGCTCAATTGCATACTGTGCAAGCTCTGGCCAGTGATCCATCCTCAAGACCCAAGGATTTTCGGTGGGGAAGGTGTCCAAGTCTGACCTTGCCCCTAGGTATTCCTGCACCATGTATATCAGACGCTGGCGATGGTTGCTGGAAACGATCATACTTTGGGGCTGCGGACTAAAGAATTGTCTGAACGCATCGGTCAGACGGCCACCTTCCCCACCGCTCCTTCTTTGACTTGTACCGTGGATCAAGGAGAGTGGCCAGCCAGTAATGGTCCCTCTCCTTGATCCGAAGAATACGAGGATCCTTCCGCAGACTTTGCAGGATCAGGGAGGCCATGCAGCGTAGGTTAGCTGAGGCATTCAGTCCGGAGTCCTCTGGGTCACTAAGGACGACATGATCCGCAGCCACCTCCTCCCAGCCACGTACAAGTCCACTGGTTTCTTGGGACTGTAAATCATCCCTAAAAGACTGCTGCTGATGATGCTGAGTGCCAGCCTCCACCTCCATGCTGACACAATCCTCCTCCTCCTCCTCCTCCTCCTCCTCCTGTGCGATGGGTGGGACAGAAGGAACACTGTCTGGGTAAAGGGGGCCTTGAGAGGCAAGGAAGTCCTCCTCTTCCTGCCTCTGTTCTGCCTCAAGTCCCCTGTTCAATATTCCACGCAGCGTGTGCTCCAACAGGTGGACAAGAGGTACAGTGTCACTGATGCATGCACTGTCACAGCTCACCATCCTCGTGGCCTCCTCAAATGGTGCCAGGACAGTGCATGCATCCCTGATCATGCCCCACTGGCGTGGTGAAAAAAACCCGAGCTCCCCTGACCCTGTCCTGGTGCCGTAGTCGCACAGGTACTCATTGATGGCCCTCTGCTGCGTGTGCAGCCGCTGCAGCATGGCCAACGTTGAGTTCCACCTGGTGGGCATGTCACATATAAGGCGGTTCTTGGGCAGGTTCAACTCCTTTTGCAGCTCAGCCAGGCGAACACTGGCATTATAAGATCTGCGGAAATGAACACAGACTTTCCTGGCCTGCCTCAGGACATCCTGTAAGCCCGGGTACCTGCCCAAGAACCGCTGCACCACCAGGTTAAGGACGTGAGCCATACAGGGCACATGGGTCAGTTGTCCCTGATGGAGGGCGGAGAGGAGGTTGGTGCCGTTGTCGCAAACCACCATTCCTGGCTTAAGCTGGCATGGCGTCAACCACCTCTCGGCCTGCCCCTGCAGAGCAGACAGGACCTCTGCCCCAGTGTGGCTCCTGTCCCCCAAACACACCAGCGCAAGCACGGCATGGCATCTTTTTGCCTGCGTACTTGCGTAGCCCCTTGAACGCCTACGGAGCACCGCTGGTTCCGAGGACAAACCACAGGAAGAGGCCATGGAGGAAGAAGAAGAGGAGGGGGTGGAGGAGAGAGGTGTGTCACAACCAGTAGTAGCATTTTGGAGGCGTGGCGGTGGAACAACCTCCAACACTACTGCACCTTGTCCTGCATCCTTCCCAGCTGCCAAAAGAGTGACCCAATGGGCCGTGAAAGAAAGGTAACGTCCCTGTCCATGCCTGCTGGACCATGAGTCAGCGGTAATATGCACCTTACCGCTGACCGCCCTGTCCAGCGAGGCCAAGACATTGCCTTCCACATGCCTGTAGAGAGCCGGAATCGCCTTCCGTGAGAAAAAGTGGCGTTTGGGAACCTGCCACTGAGGAACCGCACATTGCACAAACTCAAGGAAGGGGGCCGAGTCTACCAACTGAAAAGGCAGCAGTTGAAGCGCTAGCAATTTAGCCAAGCTAGCATTCAACCGCTGGGCATGTGGATGGCTGGGAGTGAACTTCTTTCGACGGTCCAGCAGCTGGGGCAGGGAAATTTGCCTGCTAGAATCGGACGTCGGTGTACTGCTAGCAGAGTGGCCGCAAGTACTTGGCTGTGACACACCTAATTCTACACCTTCATTCCTCTCAGAGCAGGTTTCAGAGAGGACTGAAGGTATAGTGGGGTTGGAGATCCCAGCTGATGCGGTGCAAGAAGAGGTCAGCTTTGTTCTTTGGTGTGGGTCTTTAAGGTAGGCTTGCCAACGAGCTGCATGGCAGGTCAACATATGTCTGATCAAGCATGTGGTGCCCAAGCGGCTGATGTTTTGGCCACGCGATATACGCTTGAGACATATGTTGCAAACAGCAGCTGTGCGATCTGATGCACTCGCCTCAAAAAAGGCCCACACCAAAGAACTTTTTGAATGACGGGCAGAGGCAGCGCCCTGCACAGGCGGAGCTCTGCGGTGTGATTCCGTCGGTGTGCTGCCCATACGCTGGCCACCCAAGGGCATCCTGCCTCGTTGGAGATGTGCCTCCTCCTCATCCTCCTCCTCCTCCTCTCTCCTATTAGGCACCCACGTGGAGTCAGTGACCTCATCATCCCCTCCCTCCTCATCACTGGAGCCAATCTGGCAGTATGCTGCAGCTGCTGGAGCATGACTGCCAGATTGGTGTCCTTCTTGAGCATCCCCTCTCTCTGCTCTCACGCTACTGCCTTCCTCTATCTGGGTATCATCATCAGATCCTTCGAAACGCTGGGCATCCTCCTGGAGCATGTACCCAACACTGTGCTCAAACAGTTCGGGGGACTCCTCAGGAGGAGGACATGGTGGGTCTAGGGAAGGATTGACTAATGAAGATAATGATACCAGAGAAGAGGACGCTTTGGCAGCTGCTTTGCCAGTACCCTGAGCCTGGGTGAGAGAGGATGAGGAGGATGAGGTGGGCTTGGTCATCCACTCTACCAAGTGTTCGGCATGATGTGGCTCAACATGTCCAGCTGCCGA